>OZ024814.1:44177119-44774619 GCA_964017055.1 Chloromyia formosa | reverse complement strand
AAATATTGGATGTTGGGATCACGATTTTTAATTGGCGTAAGTTCGGGTACGTAATAACTAAAGAAATGATGGATATTTTATATTTTCTTTACTATAATAATTTTTATCGAAAATATGAGCATATCAACAAATAACTATCACTCAGTCTCGTGAATAAACATTACTGTCTATCTCATCTCCGACAAAAAAAAAATTGCTTTTAAATTTGGGATTATCAACGATAATTTTCATAATCAACTTGTTATTTAATACTTAATTTAATTTTTTTCGGAAGCAATCTGAACATCTGTCGTCGTAGGTTTAATGATGATACTGTTAATCGTTTTGACCCCTCCAGGGGCATTGGCGCGTTTACATCTCTGCAATTACTATGCCTTTATTGACGTTTAGATGGCATATTTTCGGATGGTGCAGTTGCTAGCATGCACCTCCTATCCGAGTCGTCTTTATACTGATGGGCTCGGAACACTGTGGGAGTTCTAGTAATGCCCAAAGGTAGTTTTTATTAATGCGCCAAGAATTGAACCTCTGTTTCTGTAGATGCTGCATCGTAGAGTGGCGACCGAGACTTCACGGTCTCTGCGTCAATGAACATACTGTTCACTATTTTTGCGATCATAATCCATACAAGGTCAAAATATTTAATGGTAGCATTAGGAACGTCTGCGCACTATACGACTGGTTTGAAACTGCAGCTGAGAGCTGCAGACCAGTTCACGATACAATCAAGTTCTATTGTAGTTGCAACTATTGAGCAACCTCAACTCTGCAATGAGACATAAGAGCAAGGTATTAGGATCTCCGATGAAAGGTCGGCTCGAAGTCTGCCCAGCTTCGGAATGCTTTCGACATCCAACAAATAAAGGAAAGTTCTCACACACATCGTCGGCCCGATCTCTACTCAACTTCGATTCGGACTCTGCTCGATATTTTTGACATGTTTGCAACAGGAATGTCGAGCGAGTCGGATGACTTGCGAAAAAATAATTGAAAATCAAGTGTGGACACATGTAAGGAGTCAGGTACACAATTAAATGTACCATTCGCATTCTTTGTATGATATTGTGAATTTGCTTTCGGTGCGAAAGTTATTTGTTCCTCGGGACGATAATTTCCATGATGATGATTCAATATTGATAGCAATACGATGATGTTTGATATGAGTGATGATTTCTGTGTAAATGTCACCACACATGATCGGACAGAACCTCGACCATCAAATATTATAGAACAGTGGAAATGAGGAGATTTGTTTCTATTAAGTTCGACGTTGTGCGACGCATGCTCGTGACCGAAATGGCTCTCGTATGTGGCGACCTTAATTATGACTCGGTGTTAATGTACATGTGTGTAAATCTAGATTTATTTCGAGTTACAGTCGCACCGATTCCGAGTAAACTTTTGTAGAGGCAAAATAATTCCGTACCGATTACGAATCAAAATCGTGCAGAATTCGAGTCGAGCTGACCTATCTGCGTAGAGCCTAAGCTGCGATTGAGTGTTTATTTGAGTGCTCTAGCTTCCGTAGTTTTGCATTTTCTATTATTCGATGCAAATTCGCAAATTTATTTACATAGCACTTGAATCGTGCATAAGCGCTTTTTATTTTTAGAATAAAATGGAGTGAGCCATTACTAACTCAGTCAACGAAACTAATGCAAACCTCATACTAGCTGGTTCAGCTGGTTGTTCAAATTAAAAAAAAAAAAAGAAATTTAAGATCGAGTTGTTGGCACACTTATAAAGCGTGAATACCCATGCCATGGTGATTATTTTCGAACCATACTTGCTCTTAAAATTTTTGTTCAAAAATTGTTTAGTATGAGGTTAGTAAGAGTTAGCAATTACCTCCACAAAAAATTATCAGCATAACGCCAATCACATTCTGATCAGGCTGGTAATGCACACTACTTATAGTGTGAACGTTGTACTGGGTGACGAAAGTTGAAATGCGTACACCTTTGGGGTTGTCAAGCTACCTCCCCGATATACTAAAGGTGATGAGTATGGTCTATCGGTTAACGAAACCAGCCTGGCCAGAGTGTGTTTGGGTCTATGCTGATAATTTTTGGTGGAGGTAACTGTTGACTAAGTCTTGTTCACTGAGTTAGCAATGACTCACTCCACTTTATTCCAAAAAAATATTTGCATAGCGTCTAGTATGGTCAAATCGTGTTAACATCATTTCAGCATGTTTTAATTTCTAGCAGTTACCCTGCCCATGAAAATGTAAACCATAGATACTGAAAATTCACTAACGCAAAGCAAATTCACAGTTCTCACGATTTTACTTCGATTTTTATTTTTCTGTCCATCGTTCGCGTTTCTGTGGGTACTACTTTGCCTTAACCCCTAGTGGGTCATATCGCGTCAACTACCCCTGCGCGCCATCGCACTCTGTTCTGGGCAAAGGAGCGAAACTCCGCAAACGACTTATCCAGCGCCTTGAACTCCTTTGCCACAGATCGACGCCATTTGATTTTAGGACCCCCTTTTGATATTGTTTAGGGCCAGAAAATTCTTGGAATTCGACGAAGACGTGAGTTGATGAAAACTTGCAGCTTTCTGGTAACTCTTACCGAAACTTTCCATATACTGCTCCCATACACACAGACAGAAATACAGACAGTACCAGGGAGCCACAGAACCAGCTTGGTCTTGATGCTGAGATAACTGCTTTGCCAGATTTTAGATAGCATACCGTATGCCCACTTAGCCTGGTTGATACGACGAGCGATGTCCTGCTCCATACTACAATTTTTCGACAACAATGCTACCCAGGTAGACGAAGTTGTCCAACTTTTCAACAGGCTGCCCATTAATATTGATGGCAATGGGTGTAAGATTTCTTTTTCACAATGGCGGGCTAAGAACCTTGGCCTTGTTGTTATTAATCTTTAGCCCAACCTTGCTTGCCTCACTCTCGAGATCTAACGCCATTGTGGACAGATCCATGATATTCTAGGAGAGTAGGCATATGTCGTCAGCGTAATCAAGATGTTGTAGATAAGATGTTAAAGTCAATTGAATTCCTCTGTCGAGTCCGGATAGGGCTGCATGCAACACATCGCCGATCACTATAAGAAATAGGATCGGTGAGAGGATGTGCCCCTTCCGAGCTCCACTGCGAATCTCCAAGTCCCCCGACACCTGACCTTTATACAGAACGCGACATTTCGCGCCGGCATAGGTTGCCCTAATAAAAGCCACAAGCTTCTCAGGGATGCCTCTTCTGCGCAAGGCCGCCCATATAGAATCCCGGTTCACACTATCGAAATCCTTCTCGAAATCGATGAAAAGCAAGTGAATTGGAGAATCGTACTCAGCGCATTGCTCGATGATGATTCGCAAGGTGTTAATGTGATCGACACAGGAGAATCCGGATCGAAAGTCTGCCTGCTCTTCATCAGTTGTGGTTTCTAAGTGGGCCTTTAGTCTTTCCAGGACGATTTTAGCTTTTATCGTGGCAACGGCAGGAAGCACACAAATGCCTCTCCAATTATTACAGTCTGTGAGGCCCTTCTTTGGAAATTTGGTGATCAATCTTTCCTTCTACCCAGTGGGAAAGGTCTCTGTATTCCACGCTTTATCAACAAGTGGATGCAGCAAATCGGCAGTTACGCCTGGCGCTGCTTGATAAAGTTCGGCAGGGATACTGTCGAGTCCGGCGGCCTTATTGCAATAATTGCAGTAACTGTTTCGTCTTTAGTCGGGGCAGTGGACCGCATACGCACATTTTGATGGTTAGCTAAATTATCTATATGAGGGGAAACTTCGCCAGAGGTTACACGGTTCAAGACCGCGGCGGAGTGTTCATTCCACTCCTTCATTTGGTCTTCCTTCAAGATAAGTATCTTTCCATCACTATGCTTCCCCGGATGTTGATAGGAGTTACGACCACCTGTAAACTCCTCGATGACACCGTATACGGCGTTTAGTTGTTACTTCTTGCGGCTTCTTCTGCTGAGGCTAAAAGAGAATTCACATAAACTCTTTTATCGCGTCGCACACTACGTTGAACTTCTCGAGCTTTCTAACGGTAAAGTAGTTCGATGCTGATTCGATTGTCGTCTGCAGCCAACTCTTTTCTTTCAACAATCCGCTGCCATGAACCGTCGGACATCCAGGGCTTATTCCGGCAATCCAGGTTTGTGTTAAGCATCCTTAACATCTGCGCTATCAATTTACGCATTTTTTATGGCATCCCAATTATCATTTATGTCACTATCTGGGTGACTAGTTATCTCAGCTGCTTTTTGCGCAAGATGGTCATTATATTGTTGTAAGACAGCTGGATTTTTTACTTGCGCGGTGTTGAATTTGCGGCGGCTGGATCTTTCGTCGCAAGGACGGCGCACGGCTGGAATACGCAATCGAACCTTAGCGATCATAAGATAATGGTCTGTTCCCATCCTAATATCGGCACCTTTCCTGTTTCGCACGTCCAGGAGGCAACTATTGAATCTTTTACTAATGCCAAAGTGATCCATCTGATTTTGTGTTCTGCGGCAATCAACAGAGGATCAACTGATTTTGTGGTGGTCCTTATGCTTAAACATTGTACTCGATGAAGAGACTGTGAAATTTGTTGAACTCTACAAATTCTTCACCTTTGTCGTTACGGTCACCAAGACCGTGTCTCCCCATCACATGTCTGAGCCCATAGTTATCAGCGCTAAATTTTCACATATAGATCCTCCATAACCATTATAATGTCACCTTTAGGTGTTCTGCTCTGAACGGCGTTTAGTTGTTCGTAGAAGGAGTCTTTCGCCAAGACATTGTCGGGTTCAGCTGGAGCATAACATTGTATTATTGAGATGTTGCTCACTTTGGGCCGGATCTTGCCGCTCATGATTCTGTTGGAGGATAAGAGACAGTTTCATTCGGCTCTGGTTCAAAGGAGCCCTACACCGGACTCACGACCACTACCGGCAGCTCTACCGAAATACAACATTACAGTTCTACCCGTTGAAGAGATAAATTCTTCGCTGTTCCACCATCTTATCTCACTAACTCCTAAGATGTTTAATTTATACCTGAGAAATTCACTCTCTAATTGAAGAAATCGTGCGTTCTGGGGACCTTCTGATCTATTGTCCAGGAGAATACGCACATCCCAGAATCCAATCTTTGTCATTGTACGATAGACAAAAGTCGTAACCGTTGAGTCAGTCCTTATCCTAGGCATAGTTGACGTTTCGTTAGCATATAAAAGATTTCGGATAGTGCAAGTTGCTGGCATACACATCCTGTCCTTTGTTTGTCGGTTTCAATGACAGGTCGTCAAAGGGAAGGACCGTGGTATTATTCTTGCGCCCCACACCACAGGGGCAATATTTAACTCAACCAAATCATCGAACCGCCATTGCTGGCGACTTGACATTGGTTAGCAATAGTCTACCGTTCCAGGGGAACGAAGAGGACTATGGAAGAGGGTTTTTGAGAAATCGAATAAAAAAAATTGTAATGTGTGTTTTCCAGAATTGTATGGGGAATCGCGATGCGGAAGGTATTTTCCAGACATCGTGTATACAAGGACAATATTAAAATAGTAAGGTCGAATTAGACAGGATGCTTAAATAGTTAGGGCCGGGGCTAGAGGAAAATATACACGAACTAATCACAGAAAATCTACCGTAGTCAGTGGACTTTGTAAATAAGAAAATCATCATCATTTTTATGCATACTAAAATAAAATGTAACATTTATTGCAGCCAACATCGCCGTTTGTCGTTCATATCTTTCCGCTGCAACACGCATAAGTGAACGAACTGGAGCTGTTTCTATGGTTTCTCTGGCCCAAGTTCTAGGATTCATTGTAGGTCCGGGTCTTCAAGCTGCCGTTACACCGTTAGGCGACAAAGGAGTCGAAGTGATACCAAAATATTTGGTTTTAAACATGTATACAGCGGCAGGATGGATCAATGTATTGATGGGAATAGCCAATATAATAATGTTCCTACCATCTGTGTTTCATGTTGGTATAAGCTAAAAGCTTCTAAAGAACGGTAGATCAATAATACTTGAATTATTTACAGGAACATAAAATTGCAGCGAGGGAAGTGATGATCATGCAAGGAAAAGGATCTGAAAAGGAAACATGGAAAAGCATTAAACCAGACTATGTGTCAGCATGGACCCTTATAATGGCGTTCTTTGTTCTTGTTTTCAATTTCGTTTTATTGGAAACGTAAGTTACTCTACTTTTGAGGCTGATTACCAAAACTTATTATTATTCAACAATTTCAGGCTGGGAACTTCATTGACAATGGATCAATTCGCTTGGTCCAAAATGGAAGCTCTATATTACATGGGTATTTTAATGTCTGTCGGAGCAATAATCGCTTGCGTCACATTTGTTGGAATAGCGCCTTTATGCAAGCGGTTCCCGGAGCATAACGTTCTTATTTGGGGCGGTTTCTCGCTAATGGTTGTTGGCCGCATTATGTGTATTCCTTGGGGCGATGCTCCCCCAAAAATAGCTGAAACCTATAACGTTTCTTATGGTATAGCCGATGCTAGCAACAACTATACGATTATTCAAGATGACGATCCTCGATTTTTGGGATGCCCTGAATCGCAAGAATGGTGTTTTGATACGCCCGCTCTAACAATCACTCAATTTTTATTGGGCTATGGTTTTACGTCCGTAGGGTATCCCATTGGGGTGACTTTGATTCAAACGATTTTCTCAAAAATCCTTGGACCACGACCGCAAGGTGTATGGATGGGATTAATGACGGGCTCGGGATGTCTTTCGCGAGTGATGGGACCGGTTTTTGTAGGCTCTATCTATACACGTCTTGGCACGTACTGGACGTTTGGCTTCACTTCAGTCATGATGTTCGTTGCCATGATATGGCTTTTGTTTTTTAAGTAAGTGTTGAAAGATTGCCAAATCTTATTTTTTTTAACGAATTCGTATAATTTTAGAAATCGACTGATACCACCAAACTTCGAGAAACCGTCAGTGGAAATGGACGAGCTAGTCAATCGCGAAAATGATGTTGAGAATAATATGAATGGCAAACAAAAGAGCTGACTGAATTGAAAGACTCATTTGAAGTAAATTGTAATAGAAATCAACTATAGGGAAATTTTATATACGTACTATTTTTAAGTAATAAAGTGCAAACTTTGTTAAAAAAAATATTTTATGCAATATCTCCTAAGGCATGATATAAAATGGAAGGATGAAAATACTTTTGTACGAGACTTAATTTTCGATGTAACATTACAGCGATACTATATACGATTTTATATTAAAATATGTTGATATACGTTTTTACTAAGCACTTTCGGGTTTTGGTTGTTTTGCATGATCCTGGCCAATATTTTCAGCATCTGCGATTGTCGTAGGAAGCCTTGTGTTAAGAGTCTCCGGAAATTTCAGGACTAGAAGACCCGATGTAATTGCACATGATCCGAACAGTATCAGTGGCAGCGATGGTACTAATTGAGCCTGAAATACAAAAAATAATAATATTATTTTAGAATCGATTTGTTTTTTAATCTGCAGCATACTATAAGTGGTGTTTGAGGTGCAATCATTGAACCAATTCGCCCAAACATTGAACAGAAAGACAGAAGGCTTTGTCGAAGATTTGTTGGAAACAATTCGGACGTGTAAACATACAATACAGTAAATGATATGGTGATGGCAAGTTTTCCTACAAGAAATAGTGCGAATGCGAGCCATGGTTGATCTGAAATTATAAAAATAAAATCTTAGAATCTATAAGTTCATAATAACGAATTAAAACTTACTTTCATTAATGAAGAACGACAGCAAGCATGCTACACCGCTCAGAATTAAAGAGCCACTCTGCGATGGACGTCTTCCCAGCATATTGGTCGTAAAATAGCAAATGAAAAATCCAGGCACTTCGATCAAGCAAACGAATATGAAGTTTAGGTACTTGTCACCAGCCAGGGACACCGAATTCAAGCTAAGTCCATAGTAAACCAAAGTATTTGTAAACCAGCAGAATGAGCAATTTATAATGCGACATAGTAATTTCGTGCTAGTAAATGCTTCGCGTATGGGGTATGATTCCTTCGCCTCTTCTCCGTAAGAATCTTTGTCCTGTTCATTGCTGGAACATAGTTCCTCAAGCGATTCTTCAGACAATGCCACTTTATTGAATTTCGCCGCACGTTTCAATGCCGATATCGCCTCGGCATACTTTCCCTTAACGAGCAACCAACGTACACTCTCCGTCACCACCCAGAAGAAAATTATATGGAAAAGTCCGGGAATATATAATATTCTAAGAAGATCCCTCCAGTTCGTTACGTATTTTGCTACAACGCCCATTATAACTTCACCGACCGGGTAGAATACAGCTAGAATCGTTGATGCCAGTACTCGCTTTTCAGGACCAACTAATTCCATTCCGAGTACCATTGCGACCGGGTAGACAACACTTCCAATAATCGCATCTAGCGTTTCGAATACGGCAAACATAATATAGTTGACAGAAAATGATCGTATTATGCCCATCGATGCAGCTATGGTACCGGCTAAAGCCAGCGTCGAGCGTCGACCATAACTGTTTAATAAAATCGAATTTAGATGTGAGTTCAGCAATTCAATTGGACGGATCCAGGTTAATTTAATTGAACTGGTTGACACCATATACCGATCTTACCGATCTGAAATAAAGCCACCAAGTGGCATGCCAATAAATTGTCCAACGTTGTTAAGCGTTCCGATAAGTGATAATTTCCATTCGTCACTTGGGCATGATAGATCCCACTGAAATTGAATAAAGAATATGCTATTAGAACGGATTGAATTGAAATGTTGGAATTACATATTTAGGTATTAAAAACACTAGAGTAGTAATAGTTATATTCTTGAAACTTAAAGAATTTGGCGGTATTTTAATATATTCAGAGGAACCTGTTCTAAAATCGAATGAAGCCTCAAAAAACTTTATACAATAAAAGCTGAGTAAGGATGGGACGGGATATCATAAATAAAGAAACTTTTTATGATTTAAGAACCCATGTTAACTTATAATAGCGCAAAAGCTTGATCATTTTAATGAATCTACTCAGCTGATTTTTGTAAAGGAAATGCACATCCGAAAGAATCTCAGTCAGTTTACATAATTTACGTGAAGTGACCCCTTAGGCCGCGGCCAGAGTAAAAGCCCTAAGTCGAGCGAGAAAATGTGGCCGTAATAGGCTTTCTCGAGTAAAGCGCGGAGTGTAATTAAAGGTACACCCCGAACAAATGAAATGTATAATTCTTCCCTACATTTCAGGTTCTGTTATGTCCTGTTTCGTTTTATTGCTGCTCATTCGCTTCTTCGCAGTGCTGGCACAAAGAAACGCGACCTATGTCTCCTTGTGTTTTGAACATAAGCATCATGTTCCTAAAATCGATATGAATTAAGGTTTGAAGCGGATATAATCAATTGCTAACACAGACACCTGTCGTCTGCTAAAACGATTAGAACTTATTTAGCACACGATCACGCTAGTTTACGTCAATATCTCATGATATTTGACATTAGCTCGGCCATCAATATAGTTCAAATGAATAGACATGAAGTAAACACTCTGATTATAGATTTACCTTTATTTACCATGGGTGTAAAACTCATGCTTCTTAAAAAAATATGAAGCGTTTCTAGTTGACCGGGCGTAGGTTTGAAATTGAGATGATTTCGTACTCCCTTTACGTGGGCTTCACTCGATACGCTCCGCAGCTGGATTGCTACCCTCAGTGTATCTATACCGTCCTAGAACGTCCGCTCTTTACGCTACAGTGGTAAAGCCACTATTGGAATCACAATGAGTCGTCGCTCGGTGAAATAGGAATATACCAAAAATTCAAGTGCCTTGAAATGAAAGTTCTCCGACAAATCATTGGAGCGTGAAAGAAATTAAAACAGCCTCTTCACTTACAGCTGAACTGATGTTCTAGGACAATTGTGAAGAACTGTAACCCAAAGTCTCAAAGCAACGAAAACACAAACAGCTACTTCCGCGGGTCTCATTATCATCGGCCCGAAGTTTAACAGATTTGTCTTTGGCGGGTTGTCCATATGCAACGTTCAGTTCAATTTCTCCGGGCCCGAACTTTCAGAGAGGGGTCGGATTTTTAAAACGCAAAAGCTTTTTTTTTGGGCCCTTGGTGCCTATGATAAATTATGGTTTACTTATTTGCGATGGAATGGCTAGCATTGTGGAGCTCAAATCTCCAAGAGATTACACGTTCTTGACTACTTTCACAATTTTCTTTAAAATATTGTCATTTACGTACCTGCGCTATATGGTCCATATTTTCTGTAAATGAAGAAATTGGCCGGCATGCATTAAAGTATTATTGGGCCCTCAGAGCTACGACACGTAACATATAGGTGTAAATTGAGAAACGAAAGCACCGTCCAGACGGCCCACACGCTATAGCCCACGAGTCTTATGCAAATTAAAAGTTGACGATCAAGTTTGAACCGGTCAACAAAACTGCTCAACTGCCTGAGGTCAAGTGTAGCGACGGCATCCACATTAGGGAAGGGATAACCGGGGCACTCTAAGCGACAACGGCATAGAACACGAATTGTTACAGAGATATGTGAGCTTGAAAAGCGATATAGTGTGATTTTTCTCCAAAGCCTCAAAAAGTGACGTTTTTCGACTATCGATTCTGATTATACTACTAATCCAAATTTCAACTTTGAGCAATGCATTGGATGTAGAATTTGACGCTCTTTAATTTACATCCTATTAAGTTTTTTGATCCGAGGCACCGTTTACAAATTATTAGGACAATGTTAAAAAAAGGGTTCAAATTTCGCGGTTTTCGCCTGCACAGCCGCTCTGCCGCGGGGTCCAAGATGGCTCCATCTCTTAAAATGAATGTATAGGAACCACGAACAATCATACCAAACGGCATTTCTCTATCATATTTTCCAAGATGAAATCGCTTAGCGTCCCAACTACTAATAGGAACACCAGACAAGCGTACAAACTATGTAGTAAATACAATTAAGAACGGCTACCAACCCAGGACTAGGCTTTGTAAGGACAAGAATGGAAATATCATCAGCGACACCGATGGCATTAACAAACGATGGGCCTCTAATTTTGAAGAGCTTCTGAACCTACCATCTAACATCCCCACACAAGAAGCTCTCGACGATATTGTTGATCTAGAGACCCACCCATACAACCTCCCACAGTAGAGAAAGTTGATCTCGCATTACGGTCACTAAAACGAATTAAAGCGGCGGGAGCTGACGAGATACCAGCTGAATGAACTCCTAAAATTCGGTGGAACGGGTCTAGTTAATTCCATACATCAATTACTCTTGCGAATATGGGAGGACGAGGTTATCCCAGACCATTGGCGCAGAAGCATCATCTGTCCAATTCACAAAAGGGAGATAAACTGCGGTGTGAGAATTACAGGGGTATATCACTAGTTTGTACGTCCTATAAAATTTTGACGAAAATTATGGAAAGTAGAATAAAACCGTACGCAGAATGAATCATTGGCGAATATCAAACCGGTTCCAGACCTGGTCGCTCCACAACCGACGAGGTCTTTACGGTCAAACTGATACTCCAGAGGTGCTGGGAATACAACCTAGACGTATACCAAATCTCTGTCGACTTCAAGCAGGCATACGTGTGTATAGTGCGACTGACAAAGATGACGATGACCAACTCCGTCTCACAAGTCAGGATCCATAATAGATTAACTGATCTATTTGAAACACGCACTGGTCTGAAACAGAGCAATGGACTGGCACCGACGCTCTTCAACGTAGCACTGGAATACGCTATTCGGGCTCTGAATATGGACAAAAGCAATACGCTACTCATCAACACAATTAGCACAATTAGCAGTGTACGCCGACGACATCAACATCATGTCCCGAAGATTGGCCGACGCAGAAGAACTTCTGCATTCGCTCGACACCGCTGCAAAAGAATTTGGACTACGTATCAACGAGGGTAAAACTAAGATAATGATGCAATCGACGACAAGGACACCGGCACAATCGAGCATCAATGTAGGGGACCTCAACATCGAGTTCGTGAACAACTTCATATATCTGGGTTGCAACTTGCCAAGGGACGCCAACGAAACTGACGAAATCAAACGACGGATACAGTTCGCTAATAAGACTTTTTTCTCGGTTCTCCCCATAATGAAATCGAAGCATGTGCACAGAAACACGAAGCTCCGCGTGTACAAAACTATTATACGACCAGTGCTATGCTACGGCTGCGAAGCGAAGCATGGACCCTAACTCAAGCCTCCGGAAACATGCTAGACACATTTGAACGTAAGGTTATGCGGCGTATTTTCGGGGCCGTTTGCGATCGAGATGGATAGCGCATCCGGTACAACCATGAGTCGTAAGAACTGTACGATGAGCTGGAAGTTTCGAAAATCGTCAAACTACAACAACTTCAATGGGCAGGGCATGTACAACGAATGGACGATGATCGCATGCTAAAGAGAGTAATGAATGCAGAACGAGTCGACAGAGCGAGACTGCCTAGACGACCGAGATCTCGTTGGGAGAGCTCAGTATATGTGGACGCCGAGCAGCTACTGGGCTTCCAAGATTGGAGGACGCGGTCACGTAACCGACATAATTGGAGGACAACGATCCAGGCGGTCAAGGCCCGACGTCGGGCTGTCGCGCCACGATGATAATGATGATTTAATGACCCAGAAAACACAAAGCAAACCAAAACACTTATCTATTCATTTCATTACGTCGTACTGAATGCATAGATGAATTGTTGGTTTTATCTCAAGTGGTTTGCGCTGCAGGCCTGTATGTATAGAAGTGAATGGGATTGTTAACTGTTGGTTTTATTGTATGTTTATGTCAAGTACAATATAGTAGTTTGCGGTGCAAGTCAGCCAGAATGCATTGTTGAACATATGCATTGATCTTAGGTGTGAACGTGCAGATGGATAATGGTCAATGGCCGATAAGTATTGTAAGATAATATTTCTGAATCAAAAGTTGCACAGACACAATTGAGTCTTATGAATGCAAAAATTCAATCATTGGCTGGGATCCTAGCAGAGACTAGCGTCCCTGACCCAGTGTGTGGCATTGAGGTCCACGTCTACATGGCCGTCTAAAACACTTGACCAATTAGAATGAAACTCTCACAGTTTTCTGATATGTCCTGGGACTGTAATTGCTTAGATAATGACTTGAGAAAACAGGGGACAATACTTTTATATGCAAGTGCTCTATGTTTTGACCATTAGCATTGACGAAGGAAGACGGTTCCTATGTAAAAAAAAAGTTATTTTAATTTATGCACTACCCTTCCAAGTTGACTTTGCAACAAATCTTACATATAAAAATCAATCCTTTTTTTGTGTGTACCGAAATGGTGCTTAAACTACTGGGCCGATTTGGATGAAAATTTCACAGTTTCTTCGAATTAGCTGTTTGCGGGTTTTGATAATGGTTTGCAAAAAATCTAAAAAGGATAATATACCTATACACCAAAGTAAAACACACCATTTAATGGTCCATAAAAAAAAACGATCTCGTTAGTTCGTTTCATTATTTCGAACAGAATGCTAAGATGAATTTTGGGGTTTTTGTCAAGTGTTTCATAGTGCAAGCTATGCAGTATGTAAAATTGAATAGGAATGAACGTTTTGTGTTGTTTATGTCAAGTGGTTCGTTGTTCGTTATCCATGCCAGCCAGAATGTATGGTTGAAGGAGCGAATCTTAGGTGTGGTGTATATTTGCGAGTCGAGCTGAGTATTACTGGGTCGATTTAGATGAAAAAAGTTTATTCCAATTAGCCCTCCGAGAGTTTTAATGGTTGCTTTGCAAATAAAAGTAAAAGAATAATATACCGCAAGGAAAACATGCAATTAAAACACAAAGCAAGACTAAACACTTATCAACTCAGCTCATAACTTCGAACAGAATGCATAGATGAGCGGTTGGTTTTATATCAAGTGGTTTTTTTTTTTGGCGGGAAACTTTTTACAACCAATTTTTTTTTAGCTATGAGAAGTGACAATTCGCGGCGCGTTGATTCCGACAAAGTGAACTTATCTCAACTTTTGCGACGTGAGCAACGTCTTGTTCGCACAGAGTATACATACTTATCGCCACTGAAATACATTCGGTTAGGTTATGTGCAGGCGCTGCCATGATAGATCACAGCACACTTGGACTGCAAATTGGGTCCGTTGTGATACCTCGAGGAACTCTCTATACCTTACCCTAAAAACTGGGTTTTAAAACCAGCCGATGCTAGCAATGAAACGATTGAGCTTTATCGCGCTAGCGTTGGTGAGGTCTTCCAAGTCGTAAAAGAACGAGAACCCATGAAATCTCCTCCTCCTGCCCGCCAAAGCTCTGCACTGGCACAGAAGGTGACTAACGCTCTCCTCCTCATCCACGTCCTCACAGCTCTTGCAGTAATCATGGTGCGGAAGGCGTAACCTCCAGGCTAGTTCCTCGATAGGGCAGTGCCCTGTGATGACCCCCACCACCCTGCCGATGTGTGATCTGATTAATGATAGCAGTACGCCAAAGCTTCCCGGATCAAGTCTAGGCCAAATCGCTCTTGTCCTTTGGCATGAGTAACTACTGAGCCGTCTTATGTTGGCCCTATCAATAGCGACTGACTTAGTTACCATTTTACATACCGCAAAAGGCATTTTAATACTGTCCTGAATTCCAGCTACATGACCAGTTATCCCCTCACGCGCAATCATCCGCTCTGCAGTCGCCTGGAAAGCCACTGTGACCGGGTATGCAGCAAAGCGTAATGTTGAAAAAACCGCCCATTAGGCTGCGCGCATGTTGGCTCACGTTCGCGTGTCGCGTTCACGTGTTTGCTGTTAAACGGTTTGGGTCTATGGTTTGCAACCAAAGATGCGAATCTGTCAATATGACAAATGCTCGACTATTGTCGTATCAACAAATTGGGTTCACTATTGTGCTTTAAAACGGATAATTAGGTAAGAATTGTGTGACAAAACAAACGACTGGAGAGTAGTAGGATGTGCATAAGCACATATTTCATACTAAATTATTGGCGTTAACACACAATAATGAATCCAATTTGGTGATACGCCAACAGCCGAGCATTTGCCAAATTGACAGATTCGCATCTTTGGTTGCAAACCATAGACTCAAACCGTTTGACATAAAACACCTGAACGCGACACGTGAACGTGTGCCAACTTGCGCGCAGCCTTAAAGTGAGGGCTGTGCGACAGTTCATAATTGTTTTGGATGTAGTGAGAACCGACTCAAGTGAACTTATTGCAGCTTGGCTATCCGTAAAAATAGTGATGTCGTTGGCAGTCATCACGTGACTTCCCAACCAGGTCAGAGCCTCTGAAATCGCCTGAAGGATACTACAGAAGTCAGGAAGACGAAATACTCAACCCGCAAAGATCGTGAAGTTACCACTGTAATTTAGCCCCAAGCGTTCAATGGCAATGCCAGTGATTGCTCATCAAACGCAAGGCAAAGAATGTGGGGGTGCGGCATGTCAGTGATTGCTTTTACATTTAGCATAATTTCTATAGCCGATGTAAAGCTAAAGTGTGTGCTAAGTTTTTGGGGAGAACAATGAAACTTCAAAGCGTTTTATTTGCATATTCACTATCCGGGTACTTGCCATGTCACAATTTGTTGCTAATAGGATGTCTATTTTTGGCTTTTGCATGACTGATCTTTTAACTCGAAGTCTATGGCGAAAGAATCAACATTAATCAGTGTGAAGCGAAAATACCCTATATAATGAAACAACCTAGACCTGGGTTAGACCTAGTTCTGATACTAAAACCCTAAATTTGCAACGGCTACGTTATCATATGGTTTTCCGAAACATATTGCTGTCCGAAATTTGCCTTTTAGCTACTTAGCTTGATACGTTTTTCAATATTTACTGTGCCAATTGGGCTACGGAGGGGAGTGGTAGATGTTGTTTTGAATGGAGCGAGCTCCTTTTACTACAATCAAAGTCTTATTTGAAGCATGATCATCATCGTGGCGCAACAGCCCGACTTCGGGCCTTGGCCGCCTGGAACGAGTCAAATGCTCGTGAATTCATGTTGGCTATGTAAGAACAGAAAGGTATCTTTTTGTTGTCGGTGCTTTTCAATGTTCAGTGCTTCGCTCACTGTTCACGTGTTAGCGAAGTATAATGTAATACGGGTAACTTTGTAAAGAAAGTACCCGTGCGAACTTATCGATCTAATTTTTAAAAGAGAGTAAGGCCCTTTACAGTTATCTATCAAAGTTAGAGCTTTTCAGGTTTATTCGATCGGGAGTTATAGATGCATTGAATTAGTTTACATATGTAGAGGAGAAGGGGGGTGTTCGATTGGTCGCATCATACCCATTTTCAATACACAACCAATTAGATCCTACTAAAAAGATTTAATCAATTTCATGTCGCTAGCTGCATTAAATCTTTGCGATTTTAAATATCTAAAATATACGATGCACTTATTGAGAAGAGCCAAATCTTTCAAGTTACGGCGGGAACAGGACACGCGTTGCAGCGAAAGGGATTGCAGATGGAATTAGTTCATTTAAATTTCTAGTATCACTCGTTACATGGTCTTGGAGAGGAGATACGATAACAAAAGATTAATATTGACAGCGTTATTACGTACACTGTTCAATCAACAACGTCAATCACGCGAATCAGCTGAAGGTCTTTGCAAGCTGCACGATCGCACTGTTGAGAGCTTAGAAGGATTAAAGAACCTTGGAATCAACACCACGCAGTGGGATCCAATAGTTATATTCGTGCTTACACAGAAGCTGGATATGGAGACTCAGTCTGTATGAGCAATCTTTAAAGGCACCGAGGGAAGCGCAGAAATTAAACGAATTCCCTGAGTTTCGCGAGAATCGATTTCAAGCGTTAGATGCAACATCTACAAACAAACACAATCCTTCACCTCAAATAACGGATAAAAGAAAACAGTCGACCAGTTTGCATTTTGGGTCGATTGACAAAGACTGCCCAATCTGTAAAGGGAGTCACAGAATCTACAGCTGCGACAAGTTCAAAGGTCTATCTTGCAAGGAAAGATACATAGCTGTAAAAAAGGCCAAACTTTGTTCCAATTGCCTGGTAGCCGGACACTACAGGCAAAACTGCAAGAGTTCGAAGACATGCTTCACGTGCAATAAAAAGCACCACACTTTTTTGCATTATGAGCGAAATGTGGAAACATAATCTGAAGTTCCAGACAAGTGCAACGAACGACAGTACTAAAGTCCAAGTTTCGACTCACATTACGAAAAGCAGTACGGACACAGTACTAATTCCTACTGCAATAATTCAAGCCACATGGTACAATATTCTTCTCGAAATTAACTGTTAACTATTAATTATGTATGTATAAATTATTTTTGTTTGTTTATGAAATAATTTTAAATCTGTATAATATAAAATACAAATTCGCCCCAAAAGTCATGTTTTTTCTTACCGAATTCGAGCTTATTTTAGAACACCGGGACCCCCCTCCCTCGCCTTAGTGAAAGGCGTTATCGAGAAGCTTTGCTTATATCGCAACAGAGCCTCGCGCCGGCCCTGAGTTTTTGGGGACGATACTTGGACGACTAAAGGAATGTGACAAAGAGAAGTCTTTTTCATGTTTTTGTGCGTTTTTAACGTATAGTAGATTATATGCCAATAGATTTAAAAAAGTTTTGTTAGCATGGTCGATTCAATATGTAGTGTGGCAGGCGTACTGGTATAAGAAAAAAATAAAATGTATTAATTAAGAATAATGTTGATTTCATCGATTACATAAAGTAATTAAGCATCCGAAATGTGGGGCCTCCTAAAAACCACGGACTCGGCATCATCTAGTGTGATAGACAAATTTCCCTTTATCATACATATGGATATTAGATGAAAATTGATTTAAATCAGTCAAATTTATATGTTTATGTTTATACAATATGAACGAACCTAACTTAAGTCACGCTGAGTAATTCTGAATTAAAATGCTAACCATTCAATGTAGGTTACAATGTAGGTTACAAAACATCGTTATGCAATATACATATAATAATCGATGCGCAATGTAAAGTACATAGTTTAAGTAAGCAAAAAATATGTATTGAAGTTAAGCATAAATAAATTGTCTTTTTGTATACTGAAAACCGTCGAGCCAACGACTTTTATTTGGAGGATTATTCGTTGGAGTGATTTAAGCCCGGCCACGGACTGTGGGACACGAACTCTAACACAAACTTGGTACAAATATCCACTGAATAGTTCAAGACACATACACACACACTTCACATATGTATATGTGAAGAAAACCGGTCCACTTGTACCATGTTCGTGGCCGAGTTGGAGTTCGACAGTCTGTGGGCGCACTAAGACCCGAGCGATAATCGAGTCTGCGTGGAAGGTAGAATTTTGAGGACCAGCTGTGCAGCGCCATATCCTGCCCGAGTAACGAGTCTGTATAGAAATCACAACTTTGAGTTTCGGCGGTTCAGTGTCATATCTTGCCCGAGCAACGAGTCTGCGTGCAAAGCACAATATCGAGGAGCTACCCTGTCCGAGGTCCGTGCCTGCGGTGAAGGCACAATCTTGGTATAAAATTTGAAAATGACCAAAACAGGATCCGGGCAAAAGGTCAGGACCTGCCAAGAATAGTCGGAAACTACAAAAAAGATGGAGCTTCAAGACACTCATGGGATATTTTGAAGTTAGAATAGATTGCCTAAGAGCTTAGTGGGCCAATGTGAAACTCAGCATGCTACAACTCCTGCCCATTTCGTATACAGTTCGCAATTGCATAGTGAACGTGTTTGCAGAGGAACTCCCGAAGAGGACGTACTACCTCCCCTTCTCTGGAATCTAGCGGTCAATGGACTGCTGTTGGATCTGGAGAAGATTGGGTGTAAAGTCCTTGCGTATGCAGACGATACCGCGATTGTAGTCACGGGTAAGTTTCCAGAGACCCTCAGCGGTGTGCTGCAGAGCACCCTATCCATTCTAACGGAGTGGGCTAATGGGTGCGGTGTTACAGTTAACCCGGACAAAACGGAGCTTGTGTTCTTCACTAGAAGGCACACGATTCCTCCAATCGAACCCCCCGGGAAGGCCCAACACTGGCTTTTACTGATAAAGCAAAATTTCTAGGTCTTATCTTTCACAGGAAGTTAAAGTGGAAGCG
Source organism: Chloromyia formosa (assembly GCA_964017055.1). Classification (NCBI taxonomy): domain Eukaryota; kingdom Metazoa; phylum Arthropoda; class Insecta; order Diptera; family Stratiomyidae; genus Chloromyia; species Chloromyia formosa. Next base: position 44,755,426 of record OZ024814.1, on the reverse strand, counting down.
GTATATTGTTTATATACAGCTGTGGTACGCCCTATATTATTGTATGGTATTAGTGTGTGGTGGACTGCACTCAGAGTAGCGGCCTACTGTAATACGCTAGGAAAGGTACAGCCGGATAAGATATGCTACTTGGCTTACTCCCGTTGGATATCTTTAGCGAACAACTGGTGGAAAACAAGGCTCTACGCCTTCTTGAGGCGGGCTAGTGGCACGCGCTGAGTGTCGGACAATCCACTGTACAGGACAATCTGAATCTTCCAAGGGCGACGGACTACATTTCTTCAAAATACCAATTTGGCAAAGACTACACTAGTCTATAGATGGGAGACGCGACCTCGGCCACCGAACCCATGGCCATCTATACAGATGGCTCCAAGACCGACGACGGGGTCGGGAAAGGCCTATACTCGGAGGGACTGGGGATTAACTTATCACTCCGTCTCCCAGACTTTTGCAGTATCCTACAGGCGGAAGTTTCGGCTATCTCGGAAGCTCTGTCCTGGCTAGGCAGTCACGCCATTACTGTGAAGGACCAGTACTATTTATACGGATAGTCAGACGGCGACTCGCTCACTCGAATCCGTCTTGACGACATCTAAAACTATCGAGAACTGTCGCTTAGCGCTCGCAGAGATGGCTGGCTTTTTCAATATTACCCTCTGTTAGAATCCGAACCACAGTGGCTTCGCTGCAAGGCAGATGAGTTGGCCCGAGAAGGAACAACTGGTGCGGTTGATGAAAGCCGCAAAGACATACGAATGCCATTCACCCTGTGCAAATTGCCGATTAAGACCACTGCTGTGAATAGGGCTAACGTTAGATGGTTCTGCAGCAATACATCCCAAACAACGAGGATAATTTGGCCGAAAATTGATTCCCGCCGTTCTGTCACATTGCTGTCGATGAACAGGAATCACATTGGCAGGGTAGTAGGAGTTATCAGGGGGCACTGCCCAATAGGAGAGCATGCCAGGCGACTCCATCTTCCTTACCACGACTTCTGGAGGAGTTGTGGCGATTTGGAGGAGGAGAAAGTTCTACATCTTCTCTGTCATTGCCCGGCCTTGGCTGGTAGGAGAAGAAAGTTTCTGAGCTTACGAGTCTTTTACAATCGGGATGACCTTAAGGATATGACCGCCACACGGCTCAATCGTTACGTCGCTAGCACATGCTGGTTTGATACGTAGGTTCGGTGATAGTGGTAGTACCACAAAGGACCCAATGTTGGTCTAAGTGTGCTGTGATACATCACGGCAGTCCCTGTAACTAACCTAACCATGACATATATTGTTGTCGTAATTCTTTTGTGATTGTCGTCAAAACTTGCAAAATGCAAATAAAGAAAAATGAAGCACCATTAAACTTGCTATTTTTATACCCTAGACCTTATAAAGATATAGGGTATATTGTTTTTGTTCCGACAAAAGTATGTAACACCCTAAAGGAGGTTCCGGAGGTATGGCAATATATATATTTATATGTATATTAATGATCAGGGTTACCTCATGAGTCGATTAAACCATGTCTGCCTGTTTGTCTGTCAGTCTTGCTGTTCGGACGATAATTTTCGAAAGAATGAAGCTAGCGACTTGAAATTTTGGTCAAATCTTTGGATATAGTTTGTGGAAATGGACTAATGAAACGCTTCCCTCCCTTACATACCTATATATGTATGTAAAATAATTAAATGTATCTATATAACTATAACGATAGAATAAACGGTAAAAGCTTAACTTTGGTAGATAATTGGAAAGGGCCATATTGAACTCTCTTGTAAAAATCCGATCGATCAGTTGGAAACCGTAACTCATGAACAAATTGACCTAGAGAGCTAATTTTATTTACATGTGAATAATAATCAAATAATAAGTTGATTCACTTTTAGAAAAATGCACATGTTTGGAGAAAAGGAACACCCACCAGCCCCACAAATGTCATAAAATAGAATGTGTCTATAACTACGGCAACTTTTGTTAAAAGGAAGCCAGCGAGTTGAAAATTTGGTCGAATGTTTGTAGTAGGATCTTGTTTGTTGATGTTGAAATGTGCGAAGGGCAGATAAGACCAATAGAAGTTAATAAGTTAATAAGTTGGTTATACTTGTAATTTGAGAATGGGTAAGAAGCAACTAAATGATTAGCTATCTCCCATATAAAGTTGTTGTAAAAAGAGCGCACTCGTCACAAAATGACGTCACAAAATGACGCCTACCTTCCCAACAAAGGTTCCGTCATCGTAGCCTCATCGGTTAACTGCTGTTCAAACTGACCATGTAAAAAACACGTTTGCAATGCATATGGCCTTAACCAATTCGTAGTTTCGGTGTCACCACTAGGTCTATAGGTACATAGATCTAGGGTTTCTTTTAACTGAATATTTTTTGTGATATTTTTACAAATGAAAAATGTTATGTTGGTTGCAAAACTACGTCTTATTGATAGCTAATTAATCAAAACTTTGTTATTTTGAAGTATGGTTGCAAAACTTCCATATTTAAAACTTTGGTTCGCTCTTTGGGAATATTGAAGTATCTTTCATGAACGATTTTTTTTGTTCAAACTCATACTCTAATGATCTAATGCAACAAGGAAACAAAAAATTAAAACAATAATGTAAAACTCGTATATTTTTTTTTCGATTCCTGCAAAATTACCAAAACTGTGATTAGAAAGTAGTATTGCGAATGGTCTTCATTTAAAGATCTGTACACAAATATGGTACACGATAATGTACAAGTCAGTAATGTGCAAAAATTACAATATTTGTGGCAATAAAATTAATCGATCATTTGACTATAAAGACTGGTATGCAGTTCGTCGTGGAATGTATGGATGGATTAAGATTCTAATATACGGGACGCGTATACGCGATCGCGTGATTTTTACCCGAGTCGCGTAAACGCGACAAGTGTTTACGCGGACGAAACGTCAGAAACGGGTATCGAAACGAATTTCACCGACGCGAAAATAATGCGCACGTCGGTGTGCTTACACGAGGTACGTTTACAACTCGACAGCGTACGTGCGAGTACTGAATTCATCGACTCATCAACGGCAGATGAGTACCACCCGTCGGGACTCGTCATCAGCTAACAAGTTACACGTTGTCATAAACCCGTTTGCTGTTAACACGGGACGGGTATCCCAACTAACAATTTTGTTCTTATAGAGATCTTCAAGGATTTTATAAGAACTACATTTAGTTTCAGCTAAGACTTATTGACTTGCAAATTGTTCTGATAGAAATCTTAAAGAACGTTTCTAGCCAAAAAGTGGCGTATGAAATTGTGAGTATAAAGTATTTTAAGAATTCTTCAAGTCTTCTTGACAGCTCTAACTAGAGAACTTATCAGAAAGATATCAGTAAAAGTACGTATAAGTGATTTACAGTAATCTGCTATACATACCTATACATAGATCACCTTTTATTATCTTAACTAAGAGACAAAGATTTCTATTGGTTTTCTGTAAGTAAATTTTGTGCTTATTGTAGCATTAAGTGGAATTCATGATACTTTTGGAAGTTCTCTATAAAAATACGAATGGAGTTGAAATTCATATTTATATTATTGGTCTGATGCACTTTTTCGCAGTGGATTTTGTCGATTTGATAGTCAAATTTTCTCTGCGAAATAAATTTTTCTGATCAAATGCTGTACAAAACTCCCAAAAAAAACCAATCCCTCTCGAAATTTAGCATACATGTATTGTACATTTAATGTTCATCATGAATTAAATGTACTTTTTGCATAGTAGCTAATAGTGGCCTAAAATGTATTAAACACGTTCTTATTTTCTTGTCAGACCCTAAGAAATACATTTAAAATGAAAATACCTAAAGTCACCAAAGTATTGAAGAAATTAATTTCTGGCGCAATAATTGCTATAACCAAACAGTCGAAAAAGATGGCGGTTCTCTGAAGCTCTATTTTAAAGAACTTATAAGTGTTTAGTTAAGTTTGTTGCTCCCATAAGTAAATTATAATAACTTCTTCCTATTAAACTTTTCTTCAAAATTGCAATTAAACTATATCTTTCCCTACAACCTTCGCCTGACTTCTTTAAGTATCAGAGTGTATAGCTTTCTCATTTAAAGCCGTTCTACTCATCTCTATTTAAGCTAAAATATTACAACCCTGAAACAGGAATATATTCTTGATCAAGCTTATTATACAAGCAGTACGAGAGTTGACAAACGGCAATTATTCCTATAATGGTTTAGTTAGACCTACACTGCATTAACACTTAGAATGGTCTAAAGCAAAAACTTTAAGAGGATCTTTTCTAATAACATACTTGCAAAAATTACTTTTAAGGCTATAATCTGAACAAAATGCCTTTAAAGTTTTCATCGAGCTTCCAATCTGCACTAAAGACTTTTTACACGTCTTTTCTTTTAAAAGTTACAACAGATTCAGGTACTAGTTTTACTTTTTAGCAGAATGCCTAGTAAATATCTTTAACGTAATATTTCGTTCCGAAAGGTTTAATACCGATATTATAAGAGTTTTGGTTCTCACCTCAAGAGCAAATTGTTAGTTGGGATACTACATTTGACGCGCCCGACGGGCTTAAGCGGCACGTGCATTTGAACCTTAAGTATGGATTCCACGGTATTTTTCATTATACACCGATTTGTGTACCAGGCTTAAATTATAACCAATGTCAATTACGACAGGTCTTGGAAATTGTTGTCGGAACGTTATGATAATAACCGTGCAATTGCTCAAATAAATTTTGGCAACGGTCGGAACATTGAAGGTTGAAGTATTAGATTTGATGATGGTATTTATTCTCAACAATAAAGGTGATATGGAGTCAAAGAAGGCATGTCAATGATATATTGGAGCAACAAACGATGTACGGAGTTTGAAAGAAGAAGAATTTGTTCGAGAAAGGTTTACTATGCTAGAGGCATAGTAAAGTATGATAGTAGCATCTACCAAAAAAATTTCACAGCCGAATACCGCGAATTTTGGCAAGTTGGTCTGTGTAATATGTAAGGATAATCATCAGGGGCGACCGGTAGCGAAGTGTGTTGAGGCATCAGTCTTATGTTTGACTACCGGCGTTTCGGGTTCGAATCCCGTCCACGACGACGTTCGTGTTCATGGATGTGCAGAAGATGCATTCTGGCAACTGCATTCTCCGAAACCAGTTCATGCCGTCGAAACGTCAACTGGGCCACATGGAACAGTTGACGCGCTATGTTCCACAAGGGGTTAGGGCAATTGAGAGAGAGAGAAAGATTTGAATGTCCGCAATACATGAACATGTCAGTATCCAAGAGGAAAGCATTTGTGACCAAGAATGGTTTTTGTTTCAATTGCTTGAAGCCTGACCATAAGGTTTACAATGGAAAGTGTGGCAATAGCAAAATTGTCCAATATTTTGTATGACACCATTGACCATATATGTATGAATGCTAATGTAATGCCTACTTAATACCGCTTGTGAGGAAACGGTTTCCTCGACCGTACCTGGCAGAGGGGTGCTTTGCTTATGAAATTTCTGCCAAAGGTGACACGGGGACTAGGTGAAAGACTGGAGCAGGTTACGTGCGGGGTTCCGGATCCAAAATTTCACTTTGCTCCTTACTTGAATCTAGTGAACTCAAAGAGAGGAAAGGATGGCCGGAGCGTTACGTTGTTTCTATAGGGGCGGGGAGTAGCGGAGGCGAAACTCTGGCGATTGCATCGGCTGTGTTCCGAGAAAGGGAAACCCATATCTGAGTTCCAACAAAAGCTATTCATGGATATTAATGAAGACAACAACAACAACCTAAACTTCCAGCCAGTACCCCTGGCAAGAAGTCATCCAAAAAGAACTACTTCCAAAGGAGTTCTAAGATTATAGGTTAGGTTAGGATAGAGGGGCTGCCATGAAGTGTCACAGCTCACTTAGACCACAGATGGGTCCGTTGTGATACCCGCGGTATTTAACAACCTGCGAAATTAATCATTAAACCAGCCGGAACTGATAATGAAGCGAAAAATCCTACTGACATCCATATCCTTCAAGTCATCCAAATCTTCAAAGAAGAAAGACCCAAGAATCCTTTTCCTCCTTATCGCCAAGGCAGGACAGGTACAAAGGAGGTGGGAAGTACTTTCCTCCTCATCCTCGTCATCGCAACTTCTGCAAAAGTCATTGTAAGGACTGGACTGGAGTCTTCTGGCGTGCTCGCCGATCAGACAATGCCCATTGATAACTCCCACCAGAACGCTAATGTGCTTCCTATTCATTAATCGAAGTTTGGAAGATCGCCCAGGATCACTTGGCAGGTGCTACTGGTACCCCATATTGTATTGGTCTTGCCAACCGCATCCTCCTGTATCTTCTTTTTGCAAGCTGATATGGGCATTCCAATTTCGTGAGGCTCCATCATGATCTCCCTAGTCGCTGCACGAGCCAACTCATCAACTTTACAATTGCCAGCAAAACCACTATGGCCGGGAATCTAGCACAATAGAATGTTGAAGGCTTTTCCCAGCTCAATAAGGGACGAGCGGCACTCTTCCACCAGCTTAGATGAGGTGGAAACGGAATCGATGGATCTTATCGCAGCCTGGCTTTCGGTGAATATAATTATGTCACTAGAGGCTACAACGTGACGTCCTAGCCAAGTTAAAACCTCTGAAATCGCTGAGACCATACGATCACCGGCACAGGGGCAGATGAACGAGACTTCACTGACCTCGGAGTTGAGCGAAAGCTCGGCTTTGGTGGTTACAGTAAGTCCATTGGACGTAGCGGTTCCATCTAGCCGTGCTGTAAAACGCATAATCAAAGAACTGTTAGAGTTTGCCATGTCACCGGAGGCGGGATCGCCCCGCTTTGAAGGCAGCCACATTGTCCGCGTACACATAACGGTGACCTGTAGGCTAATTACAGCTATGGTAGCGACATTCCATTAAAACGCGTCTCAAGCTCTGTCTTTTATAAAAAGGTAGAACCCAGACAGATACAGCTAGATGTATTGCACTGGAGATTGTCCCAACCAGTGGAACTAAAACGGGGGCTGATCCACTTCAAAATGAAGAGGATTTCCATAAATGTTGAGTCGGAGAAAATTGCTGAGGCGGGTCGAAATTCGGCTGGTCCAAATCTGCACCACCGCGGAGCGCCATCGGCCAACCTACTTCGATACCTTAGCCAGTGACACGCTGACATTCTGACACAGGAACCGCATCTATATAAGAATGCGGTCTGTAGATTTAGCAGTAACCTCAGCGTGTTCCAACCAACAGACAGCGACAAATTGAGAACTTGCATTGTAGCCAAGAAAAGTAATTTTTATCCCACAACTTGGCAATGGAGACGCAACTACGGTTCACTAGGAAGTGAGGATTGGGAACAACGAAAGCCGAAGTCATCATTAGCTGCGACGCAAACACCCACCATGAGATATGGGGAAGCACTGATAAAAATAAAACAGGTAGGTACGTTCCCACGGCAGCTGGTTCTACGCACCGGAACGACCCGTTCATCAGCAACGGCCAAGAGCTGCCAAACCCCTTCAAAGACGTTGCTACTACAACAACAAAGAGGTAGGTACTTAAGGTACTTAGGTAAAAAATCCACTTTTATTACTAGAAACAGGGGTAATTGATATTACGTTGACAACCCCAGATATGATGGAAAAGATCCGAGGGTGGCGAGTTTCCAATCTGCCGTCGCTCTCGGACCACCAATGGTTGTGCTGGGATATTGGGAGCTCTGAGACCGCCATTAAACGTTTTCGTAACCCAAGAAGATATGACGTGACTTATGGAGAGAATTCTGTGAGATCATTGAGAGAAGTAGTAGTAAGAGGCTGTCACCGCAAGGAGGGATATTATCCCCTCTCTTCTGGATCCTGACAGTCAACAAAATACTAGAGAGGTTAAGAGCCAGCGGCTTTGAGGTGGTGGCATATGCATATATATGCCGATGACATTGCGATGCTTGTGAGAGGTAAGTTCCCTGAATCCCTCCCTCCAAATCTGGGCCGGAGAGGATGGTCTTAAGGCAAACCAGACAAAAACGGAACTAATATTTTTCACAAGCAAACATAACGTGCCGCAAATTACCACACCTACCCTCAACGGAATAACACTACACCTTATTGACAGTGTTAAATACCTGGGCCTAATTCTGGACAGGAAACTGCTCAGGCGAACATTAAGCACAGAATTGGTTAGGCTCGCGCAGCCCTCTTTACGTGTCGATCGACCTACTCCAGCACATGAACCACAGGTGGCCTATTACATATTTACATGTTTAGTAAGGTCTACGCTGGTGTATGGAACTGTTGTATGGTGGAAAGCCACCAGGACCAACGAGGTTGCAGAGAATTGCCTGGGCTGGATATGATCCTAGGGCTTATGCCCTTCGATCGGTTCATCCAAAAAAGCGCATGCCTAGCAGCAATAAAAGTTGGCGAATGTGACACAATTCAAATCACTCTTGTACTCTGACAACATATTAGAGACAATACGGCCTAGACCTTGGAGATACGGACCACATGAATAATCAAATATACCTCGAAAGCTACTTCGAAGTGAAGTTCTCAACAAGGAGAGACTGGGAGAGTAGGGAAGCCATCAATAACGGTGGAGCCCTGATCTATACGGATGGTTCAAAGACGGACACTGGAGAACGTTCAGACGTCTACTAGGCGGATCTGAGCTTGAGCCAGTGGTATTGACTTCCGAAGCACGCCACCATGCTGTACGCATGGCAGCAGAGTCCATACAAGGGAATTCAAAAAGGATAAAGACTATTTGCGTCGACTTTAGGGCGGCCATTCTGGCTATAGCGCCATCCAGGTGCTCTTCGCGAATTGTAAACGTATGCAGCAAGGCTGTCGACAGAAAGGCTGAATATACCCCTAGACGAATTATGTGCGTGCCCGGCCACAGTCGTGTCGTAGGCAACGAGAAAGCTGATGAACTGGCAAGGAGAGGTTCGGTAGCCGAGAACAGCCCACTGGCAACTATGCCACGGTTACTTCCGGGCATCACAAACAAAATAGGTGAGGCCATATCGACTAAACTGCAATCCGACTGGACAATCAGAACGGATTGTAGTGTAGCCGGATCCTTGTGGCCATAGCCCGATCCGACCAAGAGCAGGATACTACTCAAACTCAACAGAAATAGGCAGCGAAGGACGGTAGGTTTACTCATAGGACACTGCCTTACCGCATCTCATGCGAGTAGATTGAGACTAACCTCCAGCAACTTATGCAGAAGATGTGAAATGGAAAGAGGACACCATCGAACACACCTTGTGTGAGTGTCCAGTCCTAAATTGGAAGCGCCTCAACATCTTAGGAGCTTACCGCTTTCAAGAGCTAGCAGAGGTGGCTAGATCCGTCTCGTTGAATCAGCTTATTAAATTTAGCAATTTAGTCACCCGACAGCTCTAATAAGCCAGCGAAGAGTGTCAAATGGGCCCAAATCAGAGGCCTAATGCGACTGCGCTAGCGACAACCCTCTTACCTAACCTGACACTGCTAAACTAAGCGATCTTTTCTACTATTTTTCGGTGGTTATCATGGACTACCTGTTAAGTCAAGGCTGTAGTGTATTTGTTTCTTCTCCAGACATAGTTTATTCCTTTAATGATTATTATTCGAAAATTTTCAAATCCAAAAGTATCAAAGAAGTATACCGTTGGAAAGCCAACACATTGGGGCAACCTTTATCGAATTTGCAGATTTGTCGGTTCAAAATACCGTTGTAAAATTATCATTTGAATTTTCGATGAAAAATCGATTTTGAAAGTTTGAACAGTTGTATCTTTGAAAAAACGGTGAATTTTGAAACCGGGAAATTGTATATGCTTTATAAGGAATTTTATGTAGTTTTATATTAGAAAATGAAGTCATTTCTCGGAATAAATGATTGGGAGAGTGTCAGAAAAGCCTTTTGACACAATTTACAAATAATGCTATAACTTTGTAATGAATAAAGACAGAGTGTCCAATTTGGTGTCAATTTTCCAGAAATTAACGGTTCTATCTACCATTTGAAGCAAGGTACCCTGTATATTCTTTTTCTTTTATTTAAGTGGTTCATTTTTACTGTGAGGTCTATTTTTGATCTTTTTAAGTTTACACCATTTTTTGTGTATTAAGCCGAGAAAATAATTGTAAAACATACTGAATTAAGAGACTTATATGTGGTGACCATAAATCTATATAAAAACAATTTCAATCTGAATGGTTTTTTAGCTATTTTACAAGTAATCCTTTTTCTAACATAAGGTGGTTCATTTTGACTGTGACTCACTGTACATATTTTGCGCACTGTATCTGTAATTACCTTTAACTCGAAAACACTCACTAATTACCACAAAATTAAGGTAGAAGTGACAGCAAAAAATATTTTAGATTTAGAACATTTTCATGGCCATAAATTGTGTGGTCTACCCATCAATTTTCCTCACATACAATTACCTAAAGCCAAAACAAATAATCCCGCTTTTCCAGATATCCGTACAGTTGACGTATGCGCCAGTGTTCTTTTAGTTTCATTATATAAAACCAATCTATCATGTCACCACAAATTGTAAATAAAAGATGAAACATTAAAGCCTATCAATAATTGGGTACCTTGTGGATTAGAAATAAATAAGTTGAAGCAAGGACTTCGCCAAACATTGCATTTTATATGGCAATTAAGATTAATCTACTCACCTCTGTTGCAATCGTTCTTTCGTCATTCTTGTAAACGAATTGATTACAGGAAATAACTGCGGATTGATCAAACCAATCAGCTGGACAATAATTATCGGCTTTACCATCCTCGAATATCTGACTGATATTCAGCAGTTTGTAACGACTACACTTGGCCGGTGCCCCATTCTCAAATGGAATTGTATTATTTATCCACGAGGGTAGGTATGTTTGACTATCAAGATCACATTCATTTATACGACATCTATAAAATAATTTTACATTAATAACACGGTTTTGTTGAACATACACGCATGGCAATGGAGTAAATAAAAATAAATGATAACCGAATGCAATAAAACAATAATACTAAGAAGCTATTGTTACTGTTGTACATTATCACCTTTGCTCAACACCACTCGCCGTGAAAACATAACTTAACGTATCTATGCCATTGAAGACGATTGGCAAACATATAAGCAGACAACTGAGTATTTGAAAGGCACCAAACTGACCGATCTCGTTTAAAACGGAATCTAAATCGTAAGTCCCTTTTCCCATTTTGTTAGCAACGTTCCTTAAACACTTCCTTGGGATGCACTTTTATCACTTTTCTAACAATATACTTTTCCAGTGTATCTCGCTTTTTATGCCTAGCTGGATTTCAATGCAAGCATCACTATTCAAGATTTTCGCTTTTGCTACTTTACACTTAACAGCACGACAGTTGGAGTACTAATGAGAAGTTTTTTGGATTAAATTTTTTATATATATTTATCAGCACAACACTTTTACTAAAACATCGGGTACGTATTTGTTTTTTTTTTTATTATTCATGCAATTATTATCATTGTAAAATTAATCACTATCAATTAACAAGACTAATCCGTTTTAAATGGAACACTATACTTTTTTTCGAGAAAATTTTGCAATGTACGAATATGTATTAATTTTCGTTGAGAACGTTGACAAAGAGATAGAACGTTGATAAATCGCTGTAAAGACGTGCGTCGACCCACCACAACAGCGTTTAGCTTCGAAGAAAGTCGCCTCAGAGTTCAGCTACTCAATTTACTCTAATATTCTATCGGACACTTATCGCTCGAATATATAGTATTCGATCATCTGTCAATTAATCACACCTAAACTGTTTATTACTTTCGATAACATTATTTTAATGGCAAAATGCTTTGCCCCACCTAAATGCCTACACAGGCCAAAACACTTTAACACTAAAAATACCTTCCATGCTCGTGATGAACTAAAATTAAGCCAAATTAGCAAGTTTGCTATACTATACCTAGTTCCATATTTCAGCATATAAGTACATTATGTAAATATAATTAAGAAGTTGCGAATTAACATCATATGTTTCACACATCTTTTTGATTCGATGAAAAGCTATAAAAATACGATATGAATATATAATGAAATTGGTAAGTGTCATGAGTTCGCAGCATAATACTTGTTCTTAAATTTGGAACCAGTTTCAAATAACCATTCGCACAAACTAGCGCAAAAACCGTGGCTCATATAACCGGGCGAGGTGAAAAGTTTAGCAGGTTTTTTTTTGCGTACCCATTTGGTTTTTTGGGAATTCCGAAAACAAATCCGAGGTTCGCTAACAAATGTTTGGGTTGGAGAACTCTTTTATTGACAAAAATAACGTTTTTTTGCAAGATATTTTGTCATAACTACACATTTTTAAGGTTCTGAAAAAGATATGTTGTATTTCTTTTGAAGTTTTCCAATTACAATTTTGAGCAAGGAACAAATAAGGAAATGACGGTTTTGATGGGATTCTAAAGTTCTTATGCCCTTATCTTTTTGAAAGTACTCGTATGTACATTAAAACCAGTTCTGTATGTGTGTGTTTACCACGGCCCGATGGGTGAAACGGATGTTATCGTCCAGAAAGGTCATCACGGAGATAGGAGACTGCACTTTAACAGCAAACGCCACTAGAGGATGTCCGTATGGAAGGATACTATCTCCCCTGTTGTGGTGTATCGCAGAAGACAGCCTACTGTGGAAACTTACCACAATGGGATATTCAACTCAGGGATATGCCGATGACCTGGTTATAGCTGTTAGGAGAACGTTTGAAGAAGTCCTAACGGAAATTCTCAAATCGGCGTTGAGCACAGTACAAGAATGGTGTAGTGACAAAGGCCTACCGATTAACCCAGCTAAGGCAGTTATTGTTCCCTCTTCGAAGAAAAAGAAATACAAGAAAGTTGAGATGTCCTACTATGTAAAACTCTTCAGTACTCCTGGCGGATTCGACTAAATACCTCGGTGTTACTGTAGACAAGAAATTACTATGGTCGGAACACCTTCGGATAGTAACTGATAAAGCTATTAAAGCCCTATAAATTTATAGGCAGCTTGTGGGTAAGACTTGAGGGACAAGCCCTCGTATAATCCTGTGGATCTATAAAGCGATTGTTAGACCTATCATTGAATATGTTGTATAGTGGAAGAAATCAACCACCAATTATGGCAAATGGAAACTAAGTAAAATTCAGAGACTAGCATGTATTACAGTAACGGGGGCTATCCGGAGCTACCCCACAACAGCTCTTGGAAAGCTACTTAACGCAAAAGTAACTGTAGCCACTAGCCAGACTGAAAGCATACCAGAATTCTCTCAAACTAAACCCTGAGCAAAGCAACTGGGTACATCCGGATGGCGCAACGGTTAGCACGTTCGCCTTCTACGCACTGCTCCCCGGTTCGATTCCTACTGAATGCGGCAGTTTTCGATAAAATAAGGGGATTTACTATCGGACTATGAGCCCACTCAGCTGTTGAAATGAGTACCCATTTATGGGGTAAATAACTTGGTTGAGCGTGTTGCAGATCACACACCTCTGCATAAGACATACTGTCATGATCTAGAAAATGAGATGATGCTAACTCATCTTGAGGCCTGGTTCGAATTGGACTGTTGTGCCAGTTAGTTTATTTATGTATCTGATATGCCATCAGACCACTTAGCTAAGGAGCTATGCTTTAAACTTCCATTCTCAACTGTATATTAATTTGGAGTAGAGAGGATTGTAATTCAAAGCTCAACACCCTCCCCTCCAACATGTTTAAATGGTATACAGATGAATCTAAGATTGAAGAGGGGTTCAAGGGCGGGCATTTCAGGCCGCCGACTAGGCTCTGTAAACAAGGTTACTAGCTTTTGGGCCTCTGGGAACTTCGGTATCCCAGGAAACGAGACGGCCGATGAGTTGGCGAGGAAGGCTTCTGTAGTCCCACTCGTCGGCCCTGAGCCGTACTGTACTTTGTAGTGCAAGACGGCCTAACTGGGAATGGGAGAACTTAGTAACAATTGCGTACTGGGACAGTACCCCTGGACTCAGACAGGTCAAACTGTTTATATCTGGTCACTCGCGCAACCCTTCCATTGACCTGTTAAGATTACGCAGAAACCGGGTGAGAATTATCTGCGGGCTCCTTACGGGTCATTTTACCTTGAGAAATCATCTACATAGAATAGGGATCGTTCTGACCCAAGCTGTCGGTTATGTGAGGGAGAGGATGAGACATCTCAGCATATTCTTTGTGATTGTGACGCACTTCAACTCCGCCGCTTGAAATGCTTCGGCGGCACACTTCCTGAAGCGGAAACTATTGCCTCACTAAAACTCGGTAAGCTGAGCAGATTCGTGGGAATGATTGGTCTGGAGAATTAATCCCTAATCTGACCAGATACCAGGGCGAAGCACAATAGACCTTCGGGCCGTAGTGCTTGGCGGCCGTTCGGGCTAACCGCCCTCCACATAATCTAATCTAATCCAATGTGTGTCTGTGTAAATTGCCTTGACCCCTCCAGGGGCATGGCTTCAACATCTCTAGCATTTCTATGCCTTGTTGAGGTTTCGATAGCATCTTCTTTTCGGACGTGCAGTTGCTAGCATGCACGTCTTATTATGGGCGTAACCAGGATTTTATTCAGAGAGGGGCAAAAAAAAGGAAATTCAATATGTATAAAGTATGTGAATGCACTAAAAATGGCTTTGTTTTAACATTTGATTACATTAAAAATCACCCAACTGCAATGCTCAATGTTCAAGAAACTCGTGGCGTAGGTCGCAATGGTCGATGCGTCACTGGGGAAAATGAATCCTGAAACCGAACGCAATGTCGTGTCGGAGTAATTGAAGGGCTATTGGAATCTACAGTGCTATTCGTACCTACTTAACTATATTTCAGCATTAGTCTGCCACGGTTCTGACCAAATCACTTTTTTTAAATTACGACACATTATACGCATTATGCGTGTGCAAAATGTGTGTGTATTTTTCAATAATAATTGTAGCCAAGTTTTTATCCTGCAAGTAGCAGAAGGATCTTGTGATCTTGAGTGATGCTTTCTTTTTAGAAAACCGCGATTCCAGAAACATTATTCGTGAATTTATGTACGGAATGATTCGTAAATAAGCTCAACAAATGCACCGTTAGTGTTAGCCTAAATAAAACCAAAATTGTTAAGTTCACAAGGAAAAAAAGACTCCTTCCTATTTTGAACGGGGTGAAGTAAACTTTTCTGGACAATGCTTACTTCCAGAGTCTTATTCTGGATAGGAAGATAAATTGGGATGCGAAAATTTAGGAAAGTGTATCCTATGTCGGTTTCACCAATTTTATCTGCTAACGAACTCAATCGAAAAACAAATTTAATCAAAACTTTTATAAACAAGCTTAAAATATCTACGAATTGAGGCCAAACCAAAAGTTTTAGCTTTTATACTTATCGAGATAGAGCTATTAAGGCTCAAATCGCTAAAAAATCATTTCTGCATTTTCGCTCACAACTACACTATAAACTGGCCGATTAGAAAAGTATTGGGCTGGTTAAACTTGAAATGGAAATATCTTCAACTTTCGTCTAATTAGTTTTCCATTTGTGGCAGAGTTTCAGAGTTATGTAAGCTTGAAAAGCGAAATAGTGTGATTTTCCTCCAAAGCCTCGAAAGGTGACGTTTTACGACTATCGGTTTTGACTATACTTCTAAGCCGAATTCCAACTTTGAGCAATGCATTGAATCTAGAATTTAACGTTCTTTAATTTAGATCCTATCAAGTTTTTCGATCCGAGGCACCGTTTACAAATTATGAGGAGAATATTAAAAAAAGGGCTCAAATTTTTCGGTTTTTCGCCCGCACAGCTCAGCCGCGGGGTCCAAGATGGCTCCATCTCTTAAAATGAATGTATGGGGACCACCAATAATAATACCAACGGGCATTTCTCTATCATATTTTGCAAGGTGGCGTCTATTTATGTCGCTTAGCGTCCCAACTAACAACTCCGGTAGCGATATACGGGATACGGCACTCCAACACAATCCTCGAGGTAGTAAGTACGGATTCTAGCGATCTAATCGCAGCTTGGCTGTCTGTTAGAATTACAATGTTCCTCACAGATAGGACATGACGCCCCAGCACCAGAGGCCGAGGGTCCCATTACGCCTGGACCCAGGTACGACCTCGTGGGCGTCTGATCCGTCCGCCAACCATTCCATCCTTATCGACTATTTTTTTTATTCCCCATTTTTACCTCCCCTGTTTGTGTTGTCTTCCCCAGGCCTATGAATTTTTGTTAATACGTAACGGACAGGGGCAACGAGTGGCGAAAACCCCGCCCATATCTCCCGACCTGGCTACAGCAAGCATAGGCCGCTGCTTAGCTCGTTGAGGGGCCTTTTTCTTCGCCAGATGGCACGGCCCGACCTTCACGGTCACTATGCTACCTAGGCTCCGTCCCCACGGGTATCTTCGGATGCCCACCAAACCGTCCGTTACAATTTCCAGGAACTCTGATTTTTACGGCTCCTTTCATTGTTTTCATTGGAATTTGCAAAAGTGAACAGTTCTAGCTGTCAAAATGTCAGCATCCGGTATCAGGTGTTGGGTTTTTGTTAAGGATAAATTTTCAACCGGAAACCAGGAAATGGGATTTGTTTTGGATAAGAGATTAATCGAAGGCTGTGGGGCGGTTAGCGTTTATCCGATTAATAGCACGAAACAGATATCCGGAAAATCAAATTGCTGGCATTGCGCATATTCTTAAGATAAATTTTAATCGGACATTGTGCAACGGCCTTGCAAAGTTATGTCTTGACCAGATTAAAAGCAAATTTCGCGCATTAGTGAACTTAAAGTGGAAGCCTCACAATGTTGACTCCTTTAGTCTTAAGCCTCAGCATAACTACTCACTGTCAGCTCAAAATATCATGCTGCGTGGCCGAGCGGTTTAGGTCGCAAAACTACAACACGGAGTTCACAGGTTTAATTCCCTACCATAACGAAAAAAGTTGAAATTTGTCTGGTTAACTTGCGATTGATTTAACAAAAGGGAACATTCCTGTTTCGTGAATATTAGGAGAATTCTCTCTATTGCATTTAGGGAGAATCCCTAATTTCCGGTATTTCCGCTTTAGGTAGTCTATTTCCGCTTTAGGTGGTAAGAACCTAGAACCCACTCGGGGGGATTTGTAGGTCCTAAAGCGGAAATTTCTTAAGTTTTGTGAAAATTCTCTCTAGTTGAATAGAGAGAATTCACCTAAATTTTGTGAAACAGGAATGTTCCCGATGAAAATTGCAAACCCTGTAAAGCTCGTACTCCTATTACATACTCAAGAGCTCTGACAAATGGTGGGGTGCTGTTAAAAAGTGATAACGAAAGGTATTAGGTGACCTTTACAACAGAATGATCAATAAGCACACTAACGACAGTCATTACTGTACAGTAATTGATGTTAATAGATGCTTTACTCGTAAGTGCCAAAAGTATGGTTATATGTACTATAAGTACATACCATAATGTATGCCCGAAATGCGCAGGCAACCATCGAGTACACGCGTGTCAATCTAGTTAAAAAAAATGTTCTAATTGCTTCAATAAAAATAGATCTGACTGTGGTCATAGTACAGAAAGCAAAGATTGCCCAGAGTACACGTATGCCAGGAATGTTGCAATTAATAGGATTAATTACTCTTCTCTAACGTCGCAATAAAGCAACGAACTCTTAAAATTTTCTATACAAACGCAAGAAGTATTCGCAACAAACTTTCAGAAATCGAAATCATGGCAATAGAATTAGAAAACTCCGACACAATAGTCATAAACGAAACTTGGTTGTATTCCAATGAATCTGAGTTATACTGTTATACTGCAACCTTTAACCGTAGGAATACAACAGGGGGCGATACTGTTGCGAACGTTAAAAACAACATGTAGTTTAAGGTAATTCTAAACTCACCGCAATACAACACGTTCGTCATGGAGTTATCTACATCAGATGTTTTTTATAATTTAAAATTAAAAACTAGATTCACATCGATTACGTCAGGGGTCGGCAACCAGCGGCCAGCGTTTTTGTGCGGCCCGCCAGACAATAACGAATAATGTACTTTCAGTTAGATAATCTGCATAACATGAGCATTCTGTAAACGGACACAAGTGCACACTTGTAGGTTTTAAAGATATGTGAAGTCCATAAACAGAACTAGAGGAAAAAACCGAAGGATTTGCTCACAGTTCTAATACATAACCCCAAGCACTTGATTGGTTAGACAGGGAATAGCTAGTCTGTTTACGTGTGACTGTTGTTAAAAAAAGTCATTTGCGTAATGTTCAGTTTTTGCATGGTACGGATAGTAGGTAATATTCAACTCATAAGGCAAAATTAGATGGCAGACCATTTGGGTATTTCTAAAGCGGTGGCAGACGTCATCAAAAGTATGAAAAATGGATGCGCTTGACTCGAACGTCATTCGGTTCAAGACACTCCACCAAGGTTAGACGTAAAAAAGCTGAAAATTGGGATATTTAGATATTACGAAAATTCGAATAGTATTTGATACAGAATACTACCACAAGTATTCGTATCATGGCAGAAAGACAGACCAAAATTGTTGACCTGAGTAGGTTCCATTGAAACGTGTCAAGTTTCGCTGTGTTCTTCAAAAGAATTAGTCTGTCTTTTTGGAATAAAACTTATGGGAGTGTTAGCAATGCGAAAGAGGAAAAAGAGAGATTAGATCGATTCTGTAGAAAAATATGATAAAATGCATAATTAGGGTCGATTGCATTGCATTGGGCGAGTCTGCTAGCTAGAAGCTGGCGAGTCAGCTAGCGCTGCTGTCGTAATAACATACAATTTTGTAACTCGCTCGGTAGACAACTATTCGTAGCGATTTCACTAGGAAACTAGACTATGATTACACACAATAAATTTACTTGGTAGGCAGCCCACACACCAGCGAGCAGCGAAATTTTTTTCGTACAAGCTGAGTTACCTGCTTGTTAGCTAATGAATTTGATTATATTGATAGTGCCCGTGACCATGGGGTGGAAGGAAGTGAGATGGCCTAACGGTTTACTAATTTTCTTTGTAATTTAGTCACAAATCCAGCTGTTGTTCTCTATTATTCCTTTATTCCGTTTTCGACGTTTCATCATATACTAGGTTTATTAATTTTGTTCACTTCCTTCCCATCTAACCAAAATCATCGTAATTTCGCATTGTATGGTTTGAGGTTTCAAGAGTTTAATTCCACTTTCACCGGCATTTATCCGGTATATCATTGGTTTTGAACCTTTTACTAGTGGTTTTAGCTAGCACTTTGCCAACTTTAATCGCGTTTTTTGGGGAAACAGTATTTTTATACCCTAGACTTATAGTATAGGGTATATTGTTTTTGTCACGACGGAAATATGTAACACCTTAAAGGAGGCTCCGGAGGTATAGCAATGTATATATATAAATGCTCAGGGTCACCTCCTGATTCGATTTAGCCATGTCTGTCTGTCTGTCTGTCTGTCTGTCTGTCCGTCTGTCTGTCCGTTCGCACGATAACTTTCGATAAAATGAAGCTAGAGCCTTGAAAGTTTGGTCAAATGTTGGAAGTGTGATCTAGTTGGATGGTATTGAAAATGGGCATAATCAAGCCAAGAGAACGCCTACCTCCCCTACATATGTAAAAAAATTAAATGTATCTGTAACTCCCGATTAAAGAAACATGAAAAGCTCTAGCCTTGGTAGATTACTCATGAGGGTAATCTCATACTCTCCTGGGAAAATAAAACTGATAAGTTGAAAACTAACGGTAATTTTCTTACAAAGAACCCCGTACTACCCTATTTTTCAGGTTTTTTGTCTATAACTCCTGAACCAATTGACGTAGACACCTGATTTTTGGCGTGTAACCTTGAAGTGAGAAGCTACTTAAGATTATGTAAGTTGGGCATGATCAGATCAAAGGAACGCCTACCTCCCCTAAAAATTTCCAAAAATTAAATATTCCTTTAATTACGATAACTTTCGAAAAAATGATACTAGCAACTTGAAAATTTGAAAGAGTGTTGCTAATAAGACGTACTTTGTTGGTATTGAAAATGGGCAAGATCCGACTCCAGGAACCCCCACTTCCCCTACAAATGAAACTTCAAATAAACGATAACTTTTGATAGAATGAAGCCAGCAACTTGAAATTTTGGTCAAATGTTGAAAGTGAGATTGAGTTAGTTGGCATTAAAGATGGGTAAGATCCGACCTAAGGAACCCCTGCCTCCCCTAGAAATGAAAATTAAAATAAGCGATAACTTACGCCAAAATAAAGCTAGCGACTTGAAATTTTGGTCAAATGTTTGTAGTATGATCCAGTCGACTAATATTGAAAATACGTAAAATCCGACCATCGAAACCCCTACTTCCCCTACAAAAGAAACTTCAGATAAGCGATAACTTTCGATAGAATGAAGCTAGAGACTTGAAATTTTGTTTAAATGTTTGTAGGGAGATCTAATTGGTATATGGAATGCTGGACAAGATCCGACTCAAGGAACCCCTACCTCCCCTACAAGTGAAACTTCAAATAAGCGTTAATTTTCGATAGAATGAAGCTAGCGACTTGAAAAATTGGATAAATATTTGTAGAATGGGTTAGTTAATTGATTTTGAGAATGGTCAAGATCCCACTGAATGAGTGCCAACCTCCCCTATGAACTGGCCATATAAGAGACCCACTTTTAATGCATATGGTCGTTGCCAATTGGGACTTTTGGTATCACCACTAGGTCTGTATAAGTCTAGGGTATATACGCTTCGGACTCCGGGCCGAAGCAAAGCTTCGGCCTGGTTTTTCTCCTAAAAATGGCCGGGCAGGAATAACTTGTGGGAATAACTGACAACAATTTGAACGGCCGGCCGATGAGAGTCTGTAGGAAAAACTGAAGAGAATCGCAAGCACTTCAGGTCATCGTCAGTGGTTCCTACAGATTGTCGTTAGCGCTTCAAATTACCGTCAGTTATTTCTACAGTTTCTCGTCATCGCTTCAAATTATTGTTAGTGATTTCTACGTCTGTTTTCCTTAGAAGATTTTCGTCAGTGTATCGTATCCTTCGTCCGTAGGTAACTGACACTGAACTTATAAGCTTGTCATCCGATTTTTCTGTGGGAATTGGTTGTAAATAGACACCTTCAGGAATAAGATTACAAAGGTCTACAAACTCAACAATTTGAGACTAAGGCCGTATACAGATGCAGCTACTTGAAAGAAACTGATCAGTGATGCGAGTTACTAAATATTGTAGTTTACTTTGAGTCATTTTCTGTGTAGTTAAATGGAACACCGCACACGGCGCTACTGGTTGTGAACTCGTTTGTGATTTTCAAAAACCGATTTGTAATCAGTCCGCTGGTGACTAAGCATGTCGAGTCACTAGATGATTTTAGTTTGCAATTTTTCGAAGATGAGTGAATAAAAAACCAACCTGTTGCTAGTGGAGGAGGCCAAAAAACACCAGATTTTGTACAATTTTCATCTTCCTGGCTATTCGAAGAAACATGAAACGGAAAAGGCGTGGGAAGAAGTCGAGAACGTCGTAAAATTGACAGGTATGTTCAAATAGAGCTGTACTATTGTCGAAAATATATAGTGAGGCTCTCTTTTCTTTTGACTCAATGTAAATTTTGCTATATGGGGAAAGCGTAGACAGTGACAAACTACTTATAATTTAATAAGCATTGTGTTTGTACATATACATCTACATGTTTACCGTTGCTTAGGCCTGTTCGGTACTGGGTGGTCAATCTGGGGTGGGCAGCCCCAAAATATTTTTTTTTTGACTTCATATTCGGAATCAGCGACCCAAAATTACCTTGTAGTTCGAACCAGCCCGATCGGACGAGTATTTCCCCACGAAAACAGGGTGGCCATTCTGGAGTGGGCCATATGGGGAAAGGGTAAACAGTAACAAACCAATTCCACTTAGCAATTCTTTATTTTTATTTAATAAGCATTTGTCTGTACATATACACCTACCTGATTACAATTGCTTATGGATGGCAGGTGAAACCAATTTCACTAATTCAAAATTGCTTTCTTTGGTCATTCTGTAGAATGCTAAGAATTTTGTGTCCGAAAGTTCGAGTTGTTTAGCCGCAACAAACAAACGGTGCGGATAATTTCTTTCAAGGTATGGGGGTACCCAAAACCTTCTCGTTACTACTTTTCTCTTCCTGAGATAGTTACGGATATACATCATAATGGTTTCATCGTCCCTCGATGAACTGTCTTCCGAAGACAACATTCCATGCACGGTATCCATGCGGACACTGAACGAACTGTAGATTTTGATTGCTGGTGAGTAGCCTCGTGTGTGGAGTCAAGTCACAATTGAGTTTGTAACTTGAGTTACCAACTGGTTTAGTTTCTTTTCAGTAGCTGCGTCTGTATACGGCCTAAGAAGAGTTGTCTACGATGTAGGGCTGTCGAGTTACGATTGATTTTTGGAGCGTGTACCCCCATCCTACCCCCCCGAACCCCGACGATTTTTTCAGCCGGCATTCTTTCACTATTTTTTTTTCTACTTTTCTCGCCTAAATTTATTTCTTTTTAAAGTGACCCACTGTCCTAAAAAGGTTGCCGACCACTAGCTTACATGATTCTATTATATTTAAAGTGGAAAAATTGTGTAAAGAAATTAATATGAAATAATTTACTGTAATCATTATTTTATTATATTAATACATTTGAATAGTGGTTACCGAATCGGAGCTTCAAGCATATTCATCAGAGTCTTGCAGTTAACCAAATGCATGTTAACTGTAAGACTCTGATGAATATTAATAATTTTTTCTGTGTTCCAGTTGAGGTGATTATGCTCCAACGCGTGTAGGGCGACGGCTGATTTGTTAATAGAGTTCAAATGTTCTTTAAAACGCGTTAAGATGCTTCGTTTTGTTTGGCCGATATACGTTTTATATAAATTTAAATAATAGCAAAGTCAATAAGGTGTTTTCAGTTTTTAAATTAATGAATTAAATTATAAAATTCATGGAATTTGCGGGTTAATATTTTTATCGTTTTATAACATAAAACTCGCTACATCAGACGTGCCAATTAGAATGGGAACATGTAAGTGTGAAAACACACCGCATCAGACAAAACGTTTGTGTCTTTTAAGACAAAAAAACGTGTTTCATTGCAGCACACACCAAGCGAAACACAGTGAGATAAAACAAAACGTTTTTTTGTCTTGTTTCGTTTGGTGTGTGTTGAGATGAGACAAAATTGAATTTGCAACTTGCTTTAGTAGTACCTATGTTTAATAAAATGAAATACTATACAATAAACTTACCTTCACAATTCATTTCGGTTGCTATTTCTACCCATAGCTTATCAATTGCAATTTTATTTGCATGCTCCTTTTCTCTATAATTATAAATAAGGCTTCTTGCCTCAATTAAAAACAACAACTTTTCGGCGTCGACGTCCATAATTTGCGACATTTTACATAAAATGTCCAGCTATTAAGCGGAAATGAATTTTTGTTTCTGAAAGACAACTGGCCGTCTAGTGGCAATGAAACATGTCTTTCTGTCTTTTCTTGTCTTTTTGTTTCGTTTCATGCGGTGTGTGTTGCGCCTATTGCAATGTATGCAATTATCGACAACGACGTTTGTCAGAAGCATGTTTGTTTCATTCGGTGTGTGTTGATAATATCCAAAGACATGCATTATCGACAACCAGTCATAAAACGCTTCGAGACAAAGACGTTTGTTTTGTTTCGTTTCTTTTGGTGTGTGCTGCCTGATAAGAAGCAATGGTCGGTTGTTTCTTGAGGCAGAAACAAACGTGTTGTCTTATGCGGTGTGTTTTCAGCCTTATGCGGTGTGTTTTCAGCCTAAAAGGGCTCCTTCTGAGAATGTTAACGATTTCATAGATTACTTAGATGATTTGCATCATCCAGATAGTAATTTAACTGTACTGGCAGATACGAAGATAGACATCTTGGATAAAAATAATAATGCCTGCAATGAGTACTTCGACATGTTTTCCATGAACAATATGAATGTTGTTAACGATAGTGAACCAAATAGAGTCACGGCCACTTCGGCCACCCTAATTAAAAATATCGTGACTTCAATGGAAAACTCTTCACACAATTTCAGTTGGAAACTACGAGTATTAGAATTACAACAAGCAGGATTAGATGTAGATCCCAAAATTGCCTTACTACACATTGAAAAACTTAACTCGATAAAGAAACGAATGGAAGCTATTAACTTAACACTCGAAATCAGTCATGGATTAATTTTTGAAATAATTGACAACAAGCAAAAAGAAGGACATTGCTTACAAAAAACACAAACAGGAGCCAACCAGCAAAAGCAAACAAGCTGCCTATAAGTTCCTTAAAAACAAAGCTTCTAAACTCGTACATCAAGCTAAGTCGAACTCTATAAACAAGCAATATGAGGATGACGCTGGGAACAGCAGAAAACTATGGGAAATCATCAACAACGAATTATCAGCCGATAGAGGTCGTAGTAAGGAAATTGAGAACGATCTTTCAGACAGTGATAAAAATATGTTTTTTCCCAAAAGTCAAAGACCGATCTCAACAAAATAGCTCATCACAGAATTCCAGAAGATTTCCCAATATTTCAAATGAACACACTATATTTTTCGAACCACCTAATGTGGAGGAAGTATCAAATATCATTAAATCCCTACGTTTCTGCTGGCTTTGACGGCATAATATCCAGTGATCTTCAATTAGTGTCTAATATCATTTCGACACTGCTGTGTCATTTTATCAACACCTTTGCGAAGGCATATTCTCAGATGTACTGGAAATCGCTAAAATTACGGCGATATACATAAATAACAACCCAAACGATCCATGCAACCATAGGCCTACCACGCTTATCAGCGTTTTCAGCAAAATATTCGAAAAGGTGATAAATTAAAGAATTGCTAGATTCATTGACGAATCATTTGATTTTGATAAACAATAATATGGTTTTCTAGCTGAAAGCAACACTACGTTACGCACTTACTGATGCACTTCGTTTCATTCATTTATTTCATTTCATTTATTGAGGCTTTCTATTATACGAGTACTTACAGGTTTTTTACAGAGTTGTGACATGCACTTCGTTTCATAAGCTCTGAACTCGATAAATCGAAATGTGTTACTGACATCTTTATAGACTTGAGCATAGCTTATGACACGGTAAACCATTCAATTCATCAGAAGTCTTATATGAACTTGGCATCAGGAGTCGCTGGCAACCTTACATATTACGAACTATTTGAAAGACAAATGAGAAAATGTTGCTGAAGTCACGGGTCCCACAGGTTTCTATCTTGGGTTCTGGTCTACTTCTGAGCTACATATCTGATAAATATGTCACCTACACATATGATGCATTTCTACTTTATTCCCATTTCGGGCAAATGATGCAAACGAAATGATTAACAATGATATGATTATCTATCAGCAGTGGGTTCACGGTAACATACTAAATATAAATTTTAATAAGACATGATTCATGCTTTTCAAACAAAAAAATATAGCCGATATTGAATTAAATATATAGGTAGTATAAAGTTTGGTTGGTAACCAATTCATTGAAAGAATGAATTAGATCAAATATCTAGGCCTTATCATCGATGAGAAATTTAGGTCTACAACTTAATAATGAGACTTTTTTTTAGAGATGGCAACACCGATAAACCAATGGTAGTCCATCTTTGACATACATACCATTTGAAGTTTGTATTCATAAGCTGTCAATGTCAGTATAAACATTTCGTGTTGATTGTTGACAACGTATTTTACCGGACCATGGAAAGTTTCGAAAATTCACGAAAAAAACAACATTTGCGGGAAGTTTTATTTTGCTAAGAAGACTGCAGCTCAGAGTCATAAATTGCTCGTGGAAGTTTACGGTGACGATGCTTTTTCGCGTGCACAGTGTTTTCGGTGGTTTCATCGGTTCAAAAATGATAATTTCGACATTACCGACGAAGAGCGACCTGGCCAGCCAAAAAAGTTTGAAGACGAAGAACTTTTGCAAATTCAAATGAAAACAATGAAAGTGGCCACAAAGAAAAGAGTTCTTGGAAATTCATTCGATATAGCTGGGACGCTAAGCGACATAAATCGACGCTACCTTGCAAGATATGATAGAGAAATGCCGTTTGGTACGAATGATGGTGGGGCCCATACTTTCAATTTAAGAGATGGAGCCACCTTGGACCCTGCGGCAGAGCAGCTGTGCGGGCGAAAAACCACGAAATTTGAGCTCTTTTTTTAATATTGTCCTAATAATTTGTAAACGGTGCCTCGGATCAAAAAACTTAATAGGATATAAATTAAAGAACGTCAAATTCTACATCCAATGCATTGCTCAAAGTTGTAATTTGATTTAGTAGTATAATTAAAATCGATAGTCGAAAAACGTCACTTTTTGAGGCTTTTGAGAAAAATCACACTATATCGCTTTTCAAGCTCACATATCTCTGTAACGGATACTCCAGGTGAAAAACCGTATAATATAAGTAAAAGTTGAAGATATTTTGATTTCCGGTTTAACGTGCCCAATACTTTTCAAATCGGTTCATTTTTAGTGTAGTTGTGAGTGAAAGTATAGAAGCTGAAGTTTTTTTTTAGTCTCAATTTACAGATAATTAAATCTTGTTCAAAAAGTTTTTGCTTGGTAGTTTGGCTTGATAGCTTAGGTCATAGTTACGCTTTTTAGGGGTTTGTAGAAAAAAAAAAAACAAAACCTTTTGAAATCAGTCAGATGTCAGCCTGTTCAAAGAATATCTCGAAAACAGCTGAAGCTGCAGGTATGGAATTTGGTAGAAATATGAAGGATTACTACAATTTGTGCCATAAGGCTTTTCATTAGTGGCCAAATTGCAAGGGGGGGGGGACGTTAAATATCCAGGATATTGATATCCTTAGGAAAAAGTTTAGTAATAATATATTTCGATAATTTGATTTGCTACTCTCTGCATATCTCGTAAGTGACCTTAAGAGAGAAGTAATAATGCCAATCCGTTAGCAAAGGGTGCAGGTATCTTGTTATAGATACAATTTACATGTATTTTACATAGTCATAATTAATCATTTTTTTTGAACTAATGCTCGTATGGAATTGCGGTTAGTTTCATTCTACTCAAAATGACCACATACATTAAGAGCTAAGTTAAAAGTGGCATAAAAGCTTTTTATTTTTAAATTATTTAATACGAAAGCTTATTTAATTAATCACAAAATCTGGAAAAATGTGAATATCTTTTGATTTGATGATCGTATGGAATTGCGGTTAGTTTCATTCGACTCAGAATGACCAAACACATTAGGAATCAACCTAAAATGGGCAGAAAAGCTTTTTATTTTTAACTTATTTAATAAAGCAGCTTACCAAACTAATATCTTTTTGTGCTTAAATGAGAATATCTTCTGAACTAATGATCGTATGGAATAGCGGTTGATTTCATTCGACTGAGAATGACCAAATGTATTAGGAATCCACCTAAAAGTGGAATAAAAGCCTTTTATTTTCAACTTATTTAATAAAAAAAATTAAAAAAAAAAAATCTGGAAAAATGTGAATAACTTTTGAACTAACTGTTGTATGGAATTGCCTTTAGTTTCATGTGACTCAAATGACCAGATACATTAGGAAACAGCCTAAAGTTGGCATCAAAGCTTTTTATTTTCAAATTATTTAATAAAAAAGCTTCCTTAACTAATTAAAAAATGTGAAAAAATGTGAATATCTTTTGAACTAATGGTCGTTTGGAACCACGGTTAATTTTATTCTCCTCAGAGTAACTAAATACATTAAGAACCAACCTTAAACTGGCATAAAAAGCTTTTATTTTCAATTTACTTAACGAAAAAGCTCATTTAACTAATAAAACAATCTAAAAAAATGTGAATATCTTTTGAACTAATGGTCGCAAGTAATTGCGGTTGATTTCATTCGACTCAAGATGACCAAATTCATTAGGAAATGTCCTAAAACTGGCACAAAAGCTTTTTATTTTCAGCGTATTTAATAAAAAGGCTTATTTAATTAATAACAAAATCTGGAAAAAAGTGAATATCTTTTAAACTAATAGCCGTATGGAATAGCGGTTGATCTCGTTTGACTCAGAATGACCAAATACGTTAAGAACCAACCTAAAGTGTCATATAAGATGCATGAACTTTGAAATTATGGAAGAAATTGAATCATTTAATTAACTAATTATTTAATTAATTAAATTAGTCTGAAAAAAAAACTTAGCAGAACTTTTATAAACAAGGTTAAAGTATCTACGAATTGAGGCTGAACCAAAACTTTTAGCTGTTATATTTATCGAGATAGAGCTACTAAGGCTCAAATCGCAAAAAAACTATTTTTGAATTTTCGCTCACAACTACACTAAAAACATGCCGATTTGAAAAATTTTGGGCACGTTAAACCGCAAATCAAAATATCTTCAACTTTTACTTATACTGTTTTTCATTTAGAGTATCCGTTACAGAGATATGTGACCTTGAAAAGCGATATAGTGTGGTTTTTCACAAAAGCCTCAAAAAGTGACGTTTTTCGACTATCGATTTCGATTATACTACTAAACCAAATTTCAACTTTGAGCAATGCATTGGATGTAGAATTTGATGCTCTTTAATTTCTATCCTATTAAGTTTTTTGATCCGAGGCACCGTTTACAAATTATTAGGACAATATTAAAAAAAGGGCTCCAATTTCGCGGTTTTTCGCCCGCACAGGCGCTCTGCCGCGCGGTCCAAGATGGCTCCATCTCTTAAAATGAATTTACGGGGACCACAAACAATCCTACCAAATGGCATCTCTCTATCATATTTTGCAAGGTGAAATCGCTTAGCGTCCCAACTAATAGAAGAGAATTTGCAGCTGAGGTAAATGAATATACCGTGAGACCTACTACTGAGAGTATGAAACATGTGTTGAAGAGAGGCTATCATCAGAATAAGCCACAATATCTCCCATAGAGAATAACTATGGAGGAGCAATCCGCATATACTTAATACTAAACTATTTGAAGCAATTCCAGTTGTAAAAAGTAAACAGAGAGACACACGCCCTCCACTGCGCAACACCCGCGCGGTCTATATAAAAGCACAGGAAGCACGTAAGATGTCATCCCCTCTCCTACTTTTCCTTTTGGAACAATAACATTTCAGTCTGTCTCTCTGCCGCGGAACACCCGCCCGGTCCATATAGAAGCAAAAGAGATGTCAAATTTCCATCCCCCTTCCTACTTCCTCACTTGTGCCGAATTGCTTCGTTTCTCTCGCTCTTTTTCATTTCCTCTGATACTCTCTCTTCAAAGATATCTCCCGACTTGTCGCAGGTAGCCGGCTAAATAGAAAGAAGAGGTGCATGCTGGCGATGTGCATCGTCCGAAACTGGTTTATGCCAACAAAACGTCAGCTAAGCCACATGGAATGGTTGACGCGCTTTGCCCCTAGGGCAAATGAGTATTTCCGGAATAATCTGCTCAGGCAGGATTGCCATTCCATGATTGCACATTATCAACTCTATAAACTAATCACATTCTCTAAAGAAAACGATGTTGGGGTACTAAAACGCGCCCTCCCCCTCCTTTGCTAATCGTAAATACACTTCATTCATTGAGTCAATAAAAGGCCGGTCGCCTTTTTTATTAATACAACATTTAAAGTATGCCGTTTATCATTTTGTTACTATTTATATTTTATTGTTTGATATTCCGAATCGACATCTAAGTATGTACGTTAGAGATGAGGACTTTGAGCGGTTTACATTTAAAGGTACTGATAAGACAGTCACGTTTTTTATGCAAAAATGTATTTCAAATTCTCTTATCATTCAATTTGAGATGAACTCTCTACGGGTATATGTGCGATTTTTGTTGAAATCACTGGTTTGTTATGAATAACATTTCATTATTTTTTTGTTCACTTATCCAGCTTATTCTTATTTTACGATTAACTAGTATACAATTGTAGACGATTCCGTATTTATGACCATCATCAGAACAATTGATGTCCTATTTATAGTTTTTATACCCTAGATTTATAGTATAGGGTATATTGTTTCTGTCACGACGAAAATATGTAACACCTTAAAGGAGGCTCCGGAGGTATAGCAACTTATTGTATATATATATAAATGATCAGGGTCACCTCCTGATTCAATTTAGCCATGTCTATCTGTCCGTCTGTCTGTCAGTTTGTCTGTTCTCACGATAACTTTCGATAGAATGAGGCTAGAGACTTGAAATTTTGCTCAAGTGCTTGTAGTTATATCTAGTTGGTTTTGAAAATGGGCAAGATCTGACCCAAGGAACCCCTACCTCCCCTACAAATGACACTTCAAATAAGCGATAACTTTTGATAGAATGAAGACAGCGACTGGAGATTTTGGTGTTTGAAGTAGGATTGAGTTAGTTGGTACCCCTACCCCTATCTCCCCTCAGTGGCGTAGCCAACGTATTTAGCGTCCGGGGCAAAGCTTCAGTATGACACCCCAATCGGTCCACATTTTTTTTTTAACGCAAACTATTCGGTAAATATATGTATAGGGTGTCCCACTTTAAGATCGCCATAGGACTAGGGCAGACACTCTGTTTGTGGAAAAATGCTGCCCAAATGAACCCTCTAGCTTTTACCGTTACAGAGCTATTACATTTTTCCCAATTCTTGTCAAAAAGTCTGACCTTCTAGAGAAAACTCCGATTTCCCGGCCTATGGCTAATTGAATCCATAAAAGCAATATAGATTCGGAAACGACACAAAATTCCCGTTAGAATGATACCTCAATGGTTTCGAAATTCCACCGCCCGAGTTACAAACGTTCAAATTTTAGAAAATTTTTTATCAACTTTTGATGGGAAAATTGAACCCACATTTTATAACGGGGCTTTGCACTAAGAGCTCCACAAAATCTCCAAAAGATGGCCCAATTTATTACTTTTTGAATGACATATAAATACCTACGACTTAGATTTGGAAATTTTCGAATATTAGATCTTAAAGGAAGAAAAGCGTGGTTGGAAAATCGAACAAATTCACTTGACCATTGACTTTACAAGTTTTCTTATTAGTGAAAAACACCAGTAGCGACTTCAGTTTTGAATTAAAAAAATAAAAATTAAAGCACAAACTAAATTTATTGATTGAATTTAAATAAAAATACAAAAACAATAACTATTTTACTTAAACCAAACTAAAGGAACTGCTGAAAATGGCCTCCTTCGTGTTTTATGCACAAACAGCATCTTCTGCTTATTGACGAAATTGCTCTGAGAACTTGTTCGCATTTTTCCTTTAAATCATGGCACGCAGCATGAATTCTTTGCAGCAGATAATCTCGGGAGGTGATCGGTTGGCTATAAACTGCGTTTTTAATATCACCCCACTCATAAAAATCTAGAGGTTTTAGTAGTTGGGACGCTAAGCGACATAAATTGACGCCACCTTGCAAAATATGATAGAGAAATGCCGTTTGGAATTATAATTAATGGTCCGCATACATTCATTTTAAGAGATGGAGCCATCTTGTACCCCGCAGCAGAGCGGCTGTGCGGGCGAAAAACCGCGAAATTTGAGCCCTTTTTTTAATATTCTCCTCATAATTTGTAAACGGTGCCTCGGATCAGAAAACTTAATAGGATGTAAATTAAAGAGCGTCAAATTCTACATCCAATGCATTGCTCAAAGTTGAAATTTGGTTTAGTAGTATAATCAAAATCGATAGTCGAAAAACGTCACTTTTTGAGGCTGTGCTGAAAAATCACACTATATCGCTTTTCAAGCTCACATATCTCTGAAACCAATGCTACAAATGGAAAAACTCTGTAGGGAAAAGTTGAAGATACTTCTATTTCAAGTTCAACTAGCCCAATACTTTTCAAATTGACCCGTTTTTAGTGTAGCTGTGAGTGACAGACATGACTTTTTAGCGATTTGAGCCTGAATAGATATATCTCGATAAATATAACAGCTAAAAGTTTTGGTTTAGCCTCAATTCGTAGATATTTTTACCTTATTTATAAATGTTTTGCTAAAAAAAGCTTTTTACTTTTAACTTATTTAATAAAAAAAAATCTTTTTAATTAATACCAAAATCTGGAGAATTGTGAATATCTTTTGAACTAATGATCGTTCGGAATTGCGGTTGATTTCATTCGACTCAGAATGACCGAACACATTAAGAATTAACCTAGAAGTGGAATAAAAACTTTTTATTTTGAGCTTATTTAGTAAAAAATTTATTTAACTAATAATAAAAATCTGAAAAAATATGAATATCTTTTGAACTAATGATTGTATGGAATTGCCTTTAGTTTCATTCGACTCAAAATGACCAAATACATTAGGAAGAAGACTAAAACTGGCATCAAAGCTTTTTATTATCAACTTATTTAATAATAAAGCTTATTTAACTAATAAAAAAATCTGGAAAAATGTGAATATCTTTTGAACTAATTGTCGTATGGAATCACCATTGTTTTTATTCTACTTAGAATGACCAAATACATTAAGAATCAACCTAAAACTGGCATAAAAGCCTTTTGTTTTTAAATTACTTCACAAAAAAGCTCATTTAATAAATTAAACAATCTGGAAAAATGTAAATATCTTTCGAACTAATAATTGTTTCGAATTGTGGTTGGTTTCATTCGACTCCGAATGACCTAATACATTAAGGACCATACCTAAAACTGGCATAAAGCTTTTTATTTTCAACTTTCTTAACAAAAAAGCTCATTTAACTAATAAAACAATCTGAAAAAATGTGTATATTTTTTGAAATAGTGGTCGTATGGAATTGCGGTTAATTTCATTCGACTCGAAATGACCAAATACTTTAGGAATCAACATAAAATGTCATATAACTTGCTTGAACTTTGAAATTACGGAGGAAATTAAATCATTTAATTAACTAATTATTTAATTAATTAAATTAGTCTAACAAAAAACTTAGCAAAACTTTTATAAACATGGTTAAAGTATCTACGAATTGAGGCTAAACCAAAGCTTTCAGCTGTTATATTT
This sequence comes from Chloromyia formosa, assembly GCA_964017055.1. Lineage (NCBI taxonomy): Eukaryota > Metazoa > Arthropoda > Insecta > Diptera > Stratiomyidae > Chloromyia > Chloromyia formosa. Next base: position 44,722,367 of record OZ024814.1, on the reverse strand, counting down.
ATCGAGATAGAGCTATTAAGGCTCAAATCGATAAAAAACCATTTCTGCATTTTCGCTCGCAACAACACTAAAAACGGGCCGATTTAAAAAATATTAAGCTATTTGAACTTAAAATAGAAGTATCTTCAACTTTTCCCTACTGAGTTTTTCCATTTGCTACATCGGTTTCCGAGATATGTGAGCTTGAAAAGCGATATAGTGTGATTTTTCTCCAAAGCCTCAAAAAGTAACGTTTTTCGACTATCGATTTTGATTATACTACTAAACCAAATTTCAACTTTGAGCAATGCATTGGATGTAGAATTTGACGCTCTTTAATTTACATCCTATTAAGTTTTTTGATCCGAGGCACCGTTTACAAATTATGAGGAGAATATTAAAAAAAGGGCTCAAATTTCCGGTTTTTCGCCCGCACAGCCGCTCTGCCGCGGGGCTCAAGATGGCTCCATCTCTTAAAATGAATTTACGGGGACCACCAACAATCATACCAAATGGCATTTCTCTATCCTATTTTGCAAGGTCAAATCGCTTAGCGTCCCAACTATAGGTCTGAACTTCTCGGATACCATGCAACTGGGCCATATCGACCAATCCACTTTTCTCCGAATTCTCGGTTTAAAAACTGTAACAATTGAGCCGTTGTGGGCTGGGCATACTTCATTTTGTAAGATTTCGCGAAAGGCAACTGAATTCAGTCGATGAGGAAGAATGATAGGATCAAGCAGCTCATCGCCTACTACACCTATCCAGACATTCACGTTGAACCCATGTTGGAATCGAGAAGTGCAAATTGCATGGGGGTTTTCTTGATCCCAAACGTAGTTGTTCCTCTTATTGAATATACCACTTCGCGTGAAGGTAACCTTTTCGGCCTATAGGATTTTCCTGGAAAAATTTAGATCTGAAGACTTTGGCTCCTTTCTGCTGCCTACACATACACGTACAGAAAGTCATCTTCTTCTCATTGCCTGTTAGTAGTAGATCCTGCACTTCCTTGATGTGGTAAGGCTAACGATTGTTTGCACAAAAAGTTCGATGAATTGTCATGCGGGGTAAATCTAGCTAAAGTGCGGCCCGTCTTGTGCTCAAACCAGAATTTTCTGTGAAGATCTCCAGGATTCCTTCCTCCCTTGTAACTCCGATAACGTTCTGAGGCATTACGGTTTTGACTTACTCCAGTTTCCCCAAAGATACGATACGTTGTTTCGAACGTATGCCTGTCAGGAAGCCTTCTTTCTGGAAAACGTCGACGATACTCTCGAACTGCCTCGTGACTGTTTCCTTCAGCAAAACCATACACACATATCATATCAGCGTATTATCTATTCGTAAATCGAAAAGGCATCTCTTCTTACTATGTATCATTCAATGAATCAAACAAGAGAACGATGGCTAAACAAGTTGAACAAATAAATAATTACAACAATTATACCTGAGAAATAATGATAGAGATAAGTTTACTATATTTGCTGTACTCGGAAAATTCGACACGCTAATACTAGTCTCTTTCAACAATGGCGATCCAGTAAAGAAGACGCAATTGTTTTGCTAGCTAACGGATACAAATCCCGTTGCATTAAGTTTGCTCATTCGAAACTACCTGAATTATTACGGAATCATACAACAGCACTACAAAAATGTTTTCCATAAAATAAATGCCGAAAAAAAATTCATGAGTCATTTTTGTTTGGTTTATACTACATACATATGTAGGAATAAAGTCAAAATCAAATCGATTTGCTCGATTTGTAGACATGTTTTTCTTCCTTTGATATCTAATATTCGAAAATTTTCAAATCTAAGTCGTGGATATTTATATGTCATTCGAAAAGTATGAAATTCAGCCATCTTTTTGGAGATTTTGTAGAACTTTTAGTGTAAAGTCCCGTTATAAAATGTGGGTTCAAATTTTCCATCAAAAGTTGATATCGATTTTTTTTTCTAAAATTTGAACGTTCGCTCGGGCGGTGGAATCAATTTCGAAACCGTTGAGGTATCATTCTAACGGGAATTTTGTGTCGTTTCCGAATCAATATTGTTTTTATGAATTCAATTAGCCATAGGCCGGTAAATCGGAGTTTTCTCTAGAAGGTCAGACTTTTTGACAAGAATTGGGAAAAATGTAAGAGCTCTGTAATATTACGTTTAAATTACGTTTACACTATCCCCAGATTACTTCATCTGCAGTGTAATCTGGGTGTGGTGAGTTCAAAATTGTATGTATTTGACAGTCGCAGATTATCTCAGCTGGCGCAGATGAAGTAATCTGCGGATAGTGTAAACGTAATATAACGCTAAAAGATAGAGGGTTCATTTGGGCAGCATTTTTCCACAAACAGAGTGTGGAATATGCCCTAGTCCTATGGCGATCTTAAAGTGGGACACTCTATATAGTGTGCAAACAACGTAAATAATACTACTAATCTAGATGCAGGATACTACTTTTCTTACGGAAAAGTGGAAATGATGTCCTTTAATGTAGAATAGTTTCCAAATCATGCTTAAGGAAGCATTTAGTTACACTTACAACCAGTCAAGTTGTTAGTGTAACTCTGTGGATTTATCCTGCTCTGTCCTGGTTGACTGTTGAAAAAACACGCCTTATGCGTAGCCTGTAGATTGTAGTTGGAAATTAAAATGTTCGGGCTATGTTATGTTCACATATGCTTCATTTCGACGATTTCCCTTCATTTAGAATTTCGTCACCTATTCAAATATTAGTGGTGAGTTTTCTAAATGAACTAAAATCATCGGAATGAAGTATGTATGTATATGTGAACATAACATTAGTTCAGCTGCAAATTTCCCATACGAACGAGCTTGCGCTACAAACTACAACTTTGAAATTCATAGTTTTCGCGGTTTTTACGAGTCCAGTAATATTACGTTTACACTATCCCCAGATTACTTCATCTGCAGCGTAATCTGGGTGTGGTGAGTTCAAAATTGTATGAATTTGACAGTCGCAGATTATCTCAGCCGGCGCAGATGAAGTAATCTGCGGATAGTGTAAACGTAATATTATATTACGTTTACACTATCCCCAGAGTACTTCATCTGCTGCGTAATCTGGGTGTGGTGAGTTCAAAATTGTATGTATTTGACAGTCGCAGATTATCTCAGCCGGCGCAGATGAAGTAATCTGCGGATAGTGTAAACGTAATTTTACCATTGCGTTTGGACTATATGGCCTTATGGTCTTTGTTTTCATTTTATGCCCGAAACTTTTGTTTATCTATAGAAGTGAGCGTGAACTAAAGTGTTATTGTCTCCCCTACAAATGAAACTTAAGCGATAACTACGTAAAATAAAACTAGTGACTTGAAATTTCGTTTAAATGTTTTAAGCATGATCTGCGGCAAGATGGGACCCAAGGAACCCCTACTCCTCCTACAAATGAGGTTTCAAATAAGCGTTAACCTTCGATAAAATGAAGCTAGTGACTTGAAATTTTGGTCAAATATTTGCACTGGGATCTAGTTGGTTGTTATTAAAAATACGCAAGGTCCGACAGAAAAAACTCCACCTCCCCTACAAGTGAGACTTGAAATAAGCAATAACTTTCGATAGAATGAAGCTATCGACTTGAAAAATCCGACAAATATTTGTAGCATGGGTTAGTAATATTAATTGATTTTGAGAATGGTCAAGTTCCCCCTGAATGAGTTCTCCCCTGTAAACTAAACTTAGAGGAAACGCACTTTTAATGCATATGGTCGTTGCCAATTGATTCTTTTGGTAGCACCACTAGGTCTGTACAAGTCCGGGGTATATATGTACGTTTCGGACTCTAGGCCGAAGTGGAGCTTCGGTCTGGTTTTTTGAAATTTCACTTTAGTGGTATACATTATTATTTACTTACAATACAATTGGGGTGGTTTGCCTGTGGTGTTTTGGCGATTCGCCCATTCTGGCGGCATAATCTCAGCTTCCTTCTGCAGGCAACTCGGCCTTGGATCGTGTCATCGCCGAGACTAATGCGTTGTTGTTGCTTCTTCATCTGATCGATCCACGTGTGTTTCCGTCTGCCTCGGGGTGTGGGTCCAGCAAATGGAACATTCATGATAGTGCCAAAGAATAGAGATTATTGCTAACAAGAAATGGGACTCTATACGAATTATGAGTGCCTGCCTAGTAGTTGCATATGTGTTGGATTCCATCAGTACACGAAGGGGTAACGCGGAATAGCAAGTATGTTACTCATAGGATGAAACGTACTAGGCAGTTGGCATTTGAAGAGCTTTTCAAAATGTTGTTATCCCTCTAAAGGCAACTTTCATTTGATTATTTGCTTATCAATTGGCAATGCGCTTTTGCTTAAATCGTATGAAGTGCCACCCCCCTGATAGTGCTTTCATGACAAGGTTCTCAGACGGACGCCTTATATTACGTTTACACTATCCCCAGATTACTTCATCTGCTGCGTAATCTGGGTGTGGTGAGTTTAAAATTGTATGTATCTGACAGTTGCAGATTAAATCAGCCGGCGCAGATGAAGTATATATATATAGTGTAAACGTAATATTAGAACATGGCAATACCAATCCACACAACGATCTTCGAGCTTTTCAGTGATCGGTTGCTCAGCAAACAGTCTGCCTCGGATGTAGGACTGTGATACGATCCTTTTTGGTCACACCGGCTGACATCCGTAGCTTTTTCATCTCGGTCGCAATCATTTTACTCTCGTATGTCTTGTACATAGTCCAGCATTCAGGCGCATACATGAGTGCAGGACGTACGACCATTTTGTACAACTTGCCCTTAAGCTTTCGTGGCATCTTTAATGGTATGAGGGTATGAGCTCCTAGCCCGGGACTGAGCGACTTTCGACTGCGAAAAAAAAAACTATCATAACGAAGCACTTTTTGTGTGTACTTTTAAAGTGTAGGGGATCGTCGAATGCAGACTGTAGTTGTACGACTGTACTTCCTCATAAAATACACACGAATGCTCCGTTATGATAGTTTTTTTTTTCAGTCGCAAACGCAAGTCGCTCAGTCGCAGCCTAGGAACTCACAGCTTAAAGAGGTTAAAGCATCTTGTTTGTTGGTTTTTCTTCTACGTTAGAGCGAAAACTTTGTGATTCCCCTACGTATTATTCACACACTCCCGAATATTTGATAATTAATTTTAATTCATAAACATCCATACTTTAATTGTCAGCATTTGTTCATCTTTAACTTTCGGGTGGTAATGTGTTTTCAAATAGATCAAGGTGACTCTCATGTTGTTTACAATTCATTCTCCTTACTTATATTATTATGCCTTATATTTGAGCGATGAAATGTTACCAATTTGCAAAGAATTTTGCCTAGATCAATCTAACTCACTTCTTTCTCACCTCAGCAATTTAGACAACGAACGAGTTTCTTCTTCAAATCCCAAGTTAAGAAAAACAAAACTTGTTTGTACATTGAAACCCATTTCTTTATGTGTGAAGATCTGAGCCATTTACGAAATTTACAACTGCTAAGGCCGGTGATAGACGTTGCTTTATCCCAAAGGGGTAAACCCAATACCCGCGCAGGTCAACTGTACAAGTGTACTGGAGCGTATGAGCTGACACATTTTGGTATACCTGTACAGGCTTCCGGAGAAGTATCAAAATTCTATTATTTTTAGTATAAACGGGAGAGTATATGTAGTAGGGTAAACTGCGGTGGTAAATCTCCGTCTGAACTTTCAGTTTAAGTTTCCATTTGGTTAAGATAAACATAGATAATAAAGATACATACAGTAAGTCCCCGTTTAACAACGCTAATCCGTCCCTCAGAAACGCGTTGTTAAGCGAAATGACGTTATACGAGGAAATATTAACCGACCTAAAAACACTTACATATGTACCTATTTTTTTTGAACATACCCATGTATCTTAATACATAAATCCTTTTTAATAAAACATAAAAAGTTAAGTGGTATGTATCAATTTATATTTAGTGAAATGAAATATGATGAATATAAAATCCTTAGTGGTGTTTAAAAAACTGATCAATAGACGATTGTGCAGATCCTTGTAACATTTCGTTATATAGCACTTTGTAGCATTGTTGGCATTGTTGGCTAACTTGGTCAGTATGTACCGACTTCACTAACTTCCAAAACTGAATGAAAGTGATTTAATTTTACGTTTACAATATCCCCAGATTACTTCATCTGCGCCAGCTGAGATAATCTGGAACTGTCAAATACATACAATTTTAAACTCACCACACCCAGATTAAGCAGCAGATGAAGTAATCTGGGGATAGTGTAAACGTAATATAAAGATAACAATACTTGGCAATAGAATGGCATCCAAAAAGGAGCTCGGTCGAGCTATCAAAAATATCGCCAAATTGGCGGGCTTTGAATCGATACAGCCACCTGTTCTCAATACGCAATATAAACATTTGTATTGTTTTGTATTCATCAACTCAAAACAATTTAAGACCCGAGAACGGTCGCCTAAAAGGTGCTTGGTCGAGCTATCATAACCATCCATCGAGCCAGCCACATACAGCATATGCATTATTTGCATAAACATATCGTTCATTATGTAGTTTTGAATTCATCTGCAAAAAATGCGACTTTAATCGAAGCATAACGTTGTTAAACGAGTCCAGTGGTCATTAAATGTTTTCGACGTAAGATCGAAACGACACTAAACGAAGCGACGTTAAACGAGGACTTACTGTACATCAATAGGCCATTCTCATATACATATACATTCTCATGCTCAAATGCACAATACTATTACACAATCAAAAGTTTAACTGAAACATCAACCCACATATGCCCCGATTTTTGTTTCTTCTCCTGTCACCTGTACAGGTATTCCATAACATGGCAGCACACTCGCTTCGGTATAACTGTGCAGGTATACCTGCTCTCCGGCATACCGGATCGTGTGTGGCCGGCCTTAAAGAGAAAATTAGTAAGTGTTTAGCGTATTTACTTATTGATCATGAATCAGAAATATCATTGCGTCGCGTGCCTGATGCATGATGGACACGTCATGCAAGGTAATACATGTTTCTTGAAAAACATTTGCAAAAACAATTCTAATTACTCGTACTTGACAGACCGGTTAACTATCGCAATATGAAATTTGTCGTTGTGATGAACAAATATAGTAAGCAGTATGTAATATTAATGGTCGCGGTCCTGTGTGCCTTTGATCAAGAACGGAAGAATCTGACTTTTTCGATTTCTCCTCCATATGCTTTTCCCCTGCTGAAAGATGTGCCGTCTGTAATGAACCACCTTTAATGAACCATATTATGGTCTGGTAGTGCTGCTCCCACCGGCAGATCGAAGCAGCACCTTATGAGTAGTGATCTGTCGGTGGTACGAAACCAGAGGCCGAGGGTCCCATTACGCCTGGACCCTGACGCGAACGCAAGGAAATTTGCGCCGTCCACCAACCATTCCACCCTTATCGCCTCATTTTTTTATCATTCCCCATTTTTACCTCCCCTCTTTTTGTGTTGTTTTCCCCAGGCCTATGAATTTTTGTTGATACATACGTAAAAGACAGGGGCAACGAGTGGCGAAAACCTCGCCCACATCTCCCGAACTGAGCTACAGCAAGCATAAGCCGCTGCTTAGCTCGTTAAGGGGCCTTTTTCTTCGCTAGATGGCACGGCCCGACCTTCACGGTCATTATGCTACCTTAGGCTCCGTCCCCACGGGCATCTTCGGATGCCCACCAAACCGTCCGTTACATATTTGGCGCCTAACGTGGGGCCCATTTCTGGTACATAATAAGACTAAGAAGACCTCTTTGGGTTCCTTTTTTTGTCCTTCCACCGATTTGAATCCCCACAAGCACATTAAGGCTACTTGCTCTAAGCCATACTACTTGCTCTAAGCCATTTTTACTTCACGTATTTTCCCTTCAAGTAGCTGTGCTTTCCTCTGTAGCTCTGTAGCACCCCAATCCTTCCTATAGAGTAGATTATCCTTTTAGAATCAGTTCAACAAGGCAATCCTGGTGTTGTGTTTGTATTTTGTGGTTTAGCCACGTATTTAAGGCCTCCATAAATGCTTTGAATTGCCGGCATTTGGAGCATCTTCGGTGACTTGACGAAGCGCGGAGGAGCCCTGGACAAAGATTAACCATAAGGAAGATACCCTACTTCATACAAATTAACGCGACTGACTAGTAGTTGCGTATGTGTAGGTTCCCATATGCGTACACAAAGGGGTGGTGCCAACTAACAAGCATGTTACTCACACATTGAAACTTTATTGGCAATTGCCATTACTGAAGTGTTGCCGTCCCTGTCTCTCTTAAGGGAATTTACCTTTGAATTATTGGCAAAGATTAAACATGAGTGCATCCCGTTCTAAAAATTAAATCGTACTAAGTGAGGTATCCGTAACTTAGTAATGTTAGTCTTTGCCCTGGATACCTTTTTGTTTGCCAGGATTGTCCTTCTAAGTAACTTAAAAAATTTTCTTCACACAGTATTGCATTTTTCCATTATTCATGTGCTCAGCAGCTTACAGAGTTTATGAGTGAATTACGGCAAGGAATGCAGTGTTGCGCCTCTGCTGGCCTCAGAATTCTTTGTCACCTGTTGATTATCTGAATAATTGGGAAATGTAGTAATTTTTTTGCTTTGCTAATTTTTCCCCTCTACAATGGTTGTCGGCTGACTCCGGTGCCCAGCTCGCTTTTGTTGTTTTTTTTCTATTTTTAGCAGCACATTTTGTCCTCAGCTTCTTCTTCTTGGCAGGCCTCGAAGTAGAATGTATTTGCAGATCCAAAAATTGGCAGTAGACGGCACATCTTTAACCAGAGGGGAAAGTATATGGAGGAGAAATGGAAAAAGTCAGATTTCTCAGGTTCGGATCAAAGACTCGCAGGACTGTAATGAACCATATTCTGGTCGTGTTGCTTCCGCCGACTGATCGAAGGTAGCACCTGATGAGTAGTGATCTGCGGGTGGCGCAAAACCAGAGGCCGAGGATCCCATTACACCCGGACTCCGTTGCGAGCGCGAGGACATCTGAGTCGTCCGTCAACTATTACATCCTTATCGTCCCATTTTTTTACTATTAAAAGGTAAGTCCATACAAATTTATTTTCCACACACTAGTGCCACCCAACTCTACCTTTCTCCAGATAGGTGTAAAAGAAGAATGGATGTAAGGCCTTATGGTAGAGAACGCTAGAAGCACTACCCCGCTGGACACTACTTCTGATGCGCAGTTGAGTGATCCCAGGGCGAATATTGTTCGTGCCAGAGCTCGATGGTTTCCGGGGGCGAGTGATATGAGGCAGTCCAAGTACACTGTTGAGAAACTATATCAATTGTCAAAATCACATTTTACAGCAACAATGCCATGTGCGCGCTGCGCAGCCTGCCCTGCCTACGACGCAATGTGCGGCCGGCTTAAATGTTAAAATATATACAAATAGACCCACATCATTTGTAATGAACCATATCTGAAGAGCGGTGGAGAGGACATCGCATTGATACTGGAGCCTTGGATCGTTAATGATGCTGTGAGGTGTGTGGGGCCTGAGTATGCTATTTTTTATGTTAAAGGCCAGGGCAAGCAGCGGTCTTGTTCATTGTACATTCTTGTTAAGAAAAGCCTCAGTGAACCAAAATTTGTCACACGCAATGGGCGGGAGGTTTTGGATATATCCCTTGTGTCTGAGGATATCCAGCATCAACTGCGGAACTGGAGAGTGCCATCCGAGCACTCGTTTTCCAATCACCGTTATCTACAATTCAGCCTGGATGCATATTCAGTGGTCACACTGCGTACACAGAGCAGATATAGCAGGTGTATTTCTGCTCTGTGCTGCGTATCTTAAATCGAAGGTGAACGGACTGGAAACGGCACCGAGAAGCTCTACTGGAAGTACTTCCCCCTTTACCCGATGCAGCCCAGCACCAAGCATCAGTTGGACGATGTTGTGCGGGATCTTACGAAAGCAATTAATAGGACGATATCCAAATCTTGTTCTACAAGTAGTCACCGTGGAAACAAGAAGCCAGTCTAGTGGAACTCTCAGATTTCTGAACACCGACGTGCATTTAGAAGAAGTTTTAACAAGACCAAGACCACTGGGCCGGAGGATGATTGGAAATCCTACAAGAAGAACTTAAGCTTTTTATAAAAAAGGGTCTAGACCTGCAAAACGGAGCTAATGGAGGAATTCCTGTGAGCGTATGGAGGTGTCGAATGAGATTTCTAGACTGCGCAAAATCCTGTGAACAAGTCCATCTATGCTCAGCTTCCTGCAAAAAAGGACGGCTCTTGGACGACTTCAAGTACCAGAGAGCGTTGAGGCTTGTACTCTTTACAAGGAGACACAATCTACCTTCGGGTATCGAACCTCCGGTACTGGAGGGTGGCGGACTGGCTTTTCTCGACAAGGCTAAGTTCATCCTAGACAGGAGCTAGTTTCGGAGAATTCAGCATGGACCTTCTGCTTCCCCATTTAACCGCCTACCTGCGACATTTGGGGGAGATGATGCGACTTTTTATTACGCCCCTCACCACAGGGGGAAAACAACACAAACCTCCATGGGCACGAACGTTATCGTGGACGGGATTCGAGCCCGAAACGCCGGTAGTCATACATGAAATCTCTATGCACTGAGCTACCGGTCGCCCTAGAAACGTGTTGACAAATCCACTTTGGCACTTTACATGTGGAGAAGGGAATAGGTCGCAACTGGGGATCACAGCCGAAGGTAGTCTTGTGGCTGTACACATCAGTACTTCGGCCCATTCTTTTACATGGCATTCTTGTTTGATGGACGGCGCTTAGAATGGTGACCTACAGGAGTCTACTGGGGAAGGTGCAAAGATTGGCGACAATTGCTGCAGGCTATCAGATCCATTCCATCAGCAGGCCTGAAGGTGCTTCTAAGTCTTTTACTTCTCGATATTTTTGCTGAACAGCAAGCAACGACTATAGCATTTGACTTCGCGAGACCGATCAGTGGCGTGCGCTAAGCTCGAGCCACTCTGCTATTTTAAATAATCTTGACCATATATTGCATATACGGATTATATCTCCCCTAAGTATATGTTTGGTAAAAAAGTTGTGAGCCAGATTCCCTCAGGGAACACGTGGGACACTGGGGCAATCACTCACCCAGACTCCATCGTTTTATATATTGACGGACCCAATATGGCTGCTGAAGTGGGAGCTGGTATCTTTTCGGAGATGTTGAAGATTAGATTATCTTTTCGCATACACGATCATTGAAGCATGCTGCATGCGGAGATTTTGGAAACCCATACTAATTACAGTGACAGTCAGGCTGCAATTCGATCACTTGAATCTGCTCTGTCGTCATCGCGGACTGTTACGAACTGTGGATCGCTTCTTGATGAGATGGGGCATTACTTTAAAATCGCATTGTGCTGGATTCCAAGCTACAGTGCTTATACTTATTATAATTGTGTAGCTGATGAGCTCGCTCCGGTTGGGACGACTGGGGCAATTGAGGATGGTCGTTGGGACATTGGAGTGCCTTTCGCAATTTGCAACCGAATTATCAACTCTAACGCAAAAAATAAAGCGAGCGCTAGATGGACTGAGGACGGTACGTGTCAAACCATGGAGAAGTTATGGCCCACAGCGGAGCACGGCCGCTCTAATTCAATATTATCATTGAACAGGAAGCACATTGGTGTGGTGGTGAATTTTATCACTGGGCAAAGTCCTATTATGGAGCACGCTAGAAGACTTTGCCTACCCTACAATGGCTTCTGTAGAAGCTGCGAGGATGATGAGGAGGAGAAGAGTACCCTTCATTTTCTATGCATCTGTCCTGCCTTGGTTGCGAGGAGGTCTTTCTGGGGGACTCTTTTCTTCCTTCATTTGGAGGACCTAAGGGGCATGAGCCCACTCAAGCTTTATCGGTTCATTGCCAGCTCTTGGTTGGTTCAATGAACAGTAATTTCAATGGGATAGGTTTTATCCTGGTAGGTATCATAACGGGCCTACGCGTGCTGTATCATCTGCGACAGACTTTAAACTTAACCTATCATACTCTCAATAACCACGCCGGAGGTTAGCTTCTTTTAAGGGGGTAGACCCACTTGAAATTGTCAAAAAGATTTACTTTTGTTTTTTTTATAACAAAAAAAAAAATAATACAAGTCTTCCTGCACATTTTCATTTTTCATAAGGGGCATGAGCCCACTCAAGCTTTATCGGTTCATTGCCAGCTCTTGGTTGGTTCAATGAACAGTAATTTCAATGGGATAGGTTTTATCCTGGTAGGTATCATAACGGGCCTACGCGTGCTGTATCATCTGCGACAGACTTTAAACTTAACCTATCATGCTCTCAATAACCACGCCGGAGGTTAGCTTCTTTTAAGGGGGTAGACCCACTTGAAATTGTCAAAAAGATTTACTTTTGTTTTTTTTATAACAAAAAAAAAATAATACAAGTCTTCCTGCACATTTTCATATAAATAGATTGTAATTCTGATAAGTGGAAGTATTTTATTTAGATTTTGAAAATTAAAACTTTTTAGTTTCTGGAGCGATATTATCTCTAATTTTCAAACAATCACGTTTCCTAAAAGTTGTGTGTTTTCACCCTTTTTGCGGGGCTCCGAAATAAGCCATAGCGAAATAAGGCATACGAAATAATCCATATATATACTTTCGTTTGGAAACGAAAGTATTCATCGGAAAATAAACGAAATATCCGTAAGCTATGCGTGGACAATATCGGTTTCAAATCGAAATAAGGCATGCGATAAAAACGAAAATAGCCATGCAGTGTCCAGAGCGAGCGAGGCGAGCGTTTATGTTTGTAGGATACTGAGGGTTGTGATCCCTTAAGTGCAGAACGAGAGTAGGGAGCGGAGCCCACACATGGGACGGTTGTACCCAGAGTGAGCGAAGCAAGCGTCCATGTATGTGCAATACTGAGGGTTATGATCCCTTAAGCGCGAAGCAAGCGTTGCGAGCGGAGCCCACACAATGGACTGTTGAGTTACGTCACCAATCCAGCCCGGTGACGCATACCACGAACATTCATCCATCCCAAGCAAATGGATAAATAAGCATAATTAGGATAAGCCTATGCGAATTGATAAAACATAAGATAAGGAGATGTGTGTGTCAAATAACATGCATTTAACATCTCATTAGTAAATTACTCTTATATAGCCCGAATAAGGTATGCGAAGGAAAGCGAAAATAGCCATGTACATACACACCTTCGTTTTAAACGAAAAAAAAATAGATAGACCATACTCGTCAGGAGCTACCTTTAGTCTATCGGAGACCAACTGATGTATTCTGACGAAAGTTGGAATACAGCACACAAGTTGGACTGGTCGAGCTACCTCCCCGATAGACTAAAGGTAGCTCCTGACGAGTATGGTCTATTGGTGGACGAAACCAGTCGGCTAGTGCGATCGGCTTTAATGCCGAGAAATTTGTTGTGTGGAGTGCATTGCCAACTTAATCTTGTTGTATTGAGTTGGTAGTGATACACTTCATTCATTCTTAAAAACTTATTTTTTGTATTGTCTATTTGTTGTATAAGTGATTAAGTGTTACCACACGCTGTCGAACTCGTACTGGAACACAAACCTGCTACAAATGTCCTCTGACACACACACACACTTCACATAAACGTGAAGAAAACCGGTCCACTTGTACCAGGTTCGTGTTCGAGTTCGACAGTGTGTGGTGACACTTAGTACTGTATTATGGCCCCACAAAATTTGGATTCGTTTGCCCTAATGGTTTTTGAGAAAATGGGACTAACGTAGCCAAAACGGTTATTTTTGATCATTGGGATAAACTTTTGTTGTTCAACACAAGTTTAATATACATATATGGTTTTGACAACACTACTTTGTTAGAAAAACTCAGTTTTACTGGTATAAAAAATTTCAAGAAGTTTAAACAAAGAGTTTTCGAGATATAAATTAAAATGTAGAAGAGCGGCTTTCCACCGGTACAAGCGGTTAAAATAATTTCTCCGTTATCTAGTGTTGAAATGTGATCTATGAAGAAAAGAAAATCTTGTGGCACCGGCGAGAATCTTAATTATATCCTTCGCATCAGCTGCACAAAAAGTAAAAATATTAACGGGCCGCTGCTGCCATTTAAAAACTGAACTGGAGAACACAGGTCCTACGGCCAAAAAAGAAAATAAGCTACTAAGTACATAAGTAATATTACTTTATTTTTTTATTTTAAATATAACGTTAGACGTCTTAACATGGAATAATATATGGGTGCAGTGATGCTTCTAGTACTATCAACTTAGATGCATCTAATGCGACCTAGCTATGTCCGAAAAATATGTCAATATATCGTGAATGGTAAATTCTAGAGTTATCATAGCCCCAGCATAGCATTTTTGTATTCTTTCCTCCAGAAAATTATACTGTGCTATGAATTCCTCCTGCATTGCATGCCAAACCACTTGTAACAAGTTTTCCTCTTCGCAAAGATGTTTCTCCACCTTTTTATACAGATTCTCAAGTCCCTTCTTCACTTCTCGTGCTGGATATTGACTAATGACTTTGCGTAACTCCTGCTTGGAGTAAGCCATCTGGTAGCTGATTTCGGTCTCTTTAACACCTTGCGAAACTTTCTGCTGAACGCCTTCGAAGAATAACTGAGGAAATATTCAAATGAATTCTGTGTACAATTGAAAATGCCAATAGTTCGAGCTTACGTTTAATTTTTCCAGTGGTCGCCCGAAATATTTTATAACATATGACTTCAGTGCTTCGTTATATCGTTGCTTGGCATCCTTCTTCTGAGGTTCTAGCGCAGGCACTTTTATCTGAGCCAACAACGAATACATATGATGATAATTTTCCATTTTAATGACTTGGGTTGGGGTCTTCTGATGTTCAACCGCATGCGTTGGAATATATTCAAATATTGTATTGACTAACTGAATATACCACTTGTCAATATCAGCTCTTCGAGCAGATTTTTTGAAGATCTCCTCTGCCGTCATGGCGAACTCTTCGAAATTTTCAACATACGGAAGTATACCACATTTCGAACGTTTCGGCACCTTTGAGTCTTTTATTGATTGCAACTGTTGTTGCATGAAACGATCAAAGGACCGTTTAACATGAACCAACGCCGAGGCGAAAGTCATACTGAGGAAAGAGTGTGTATCTTGCGCAGACATAACGTGTTGTGTGAGACGGACTAAGACATAAAGGGAGTAACTGAAATGAGATAAAAATGGTAATGTATGTGAAGGGATCTATTTTAATAAAACCCCATGCTTACAAACTGTCCAGCTTCTCAAAACTTTGGATAAAGTTATTCAACTCTGGCTCAAGACAACCAAAGAGTGACATCATCATTTTACGAACTTCCTCATTGATCTGTCTATCAATTCTTTTTTGGGGAAACGCAACTGCGAAGTCAAACTAGGAGATTAGAAACTGGTGTGTAATGAGTACAAAATTCACTTACCGTTATCCGTTTCTGGCTTCTCCTGTTCCTTTTCTAAAGCATCTAGTGTCGTTTGTGTGTTCTTGGTAGTTGGACTCAGAACATCAAGTTGGAAGAATTGAATACAAAATGTTTGTTCCGCTAGGGCGACTGGCTCCAATTCCGCTAGTACTTTTTCAAGAATAGCATCGAACTTTGCGCGTTCAGTCGGCTCCACTCCATGACTCCAGAATTCTTTGTTCACGCCCAGTATTCCGTAAGGCACATTAGCACTTTGTTTTGCTTTTGCTCCAGATGTATTTAAATCTTCACGTGAACCACGAAATTTCGATGTTATCATAACTCTAGCCTATGTTGGAATTAAGAAGTAAATAAACGACTTATCCTGAAATAGTTGAAGCTTGTACCTGGCTAAAAAAGTTCCGAATATCACGTTCATATATTTTATTCAAGGAGCTTGTGTACACTTTGGCCAATCCATCGTATGTTTTTCGATCCATAGCTTTTGTCCAATGCATGAGCTCTGTATAGCCGGCAAGTTCTTTGTGGACGGCAACATGTTTCTGAAGAGTCAGGTCGGTGGTGACAGGAGCATTTTCTGCCATATCGTTGCCTGAAAATGAACATTTCGTTGAATCAGGGCTTTTAAACTCTCCGAGTCGAATATCTCACCCAAGTGAATAAACAGGTTGTTCAAATAACGGCTTATAATTAAAGAGAACTTCGCTTTCCACTTTTCGAAACGTTTGCGCTGATCTTGAACAGCCGTAAGGCGCAATAGTGGTGCATCAATATCGGCATTCATAGCATGTTGTAAACTTTTTCCAGCTGCAATGGCAGCCTCTCGGCCGGCTTGAGTTTTAAGATCTGGCTCTGAAAGAGCCACCTGATGCGCATAGGGTAAATCTAATTGTGTCTAAAAAGTAAAGATAGATGTCTAGGCATCTCATAACTTTGGTAAAAATAAGACGTTGCTACTTACGATCACTTTGTTTAATTCATTCATCAATTTG
The DNA here is from genome assembly GCA_964017055.1 of Chloromyia formosa. NCBI lineage: Eukaryota > Metazoa > Arthropoda > Insecta > Diptera > Stratiomyidae > Chloromyia > Chloromyia formosa. Next base: position 44,705,937 of record OZ024814.1, on the reverse strand, counting down.
ATATTGTTGTTGTTCACAATTTCGATCATTTGATTCTTTCCGCCCATTTTCTCCATAGTTTCACGGACATGACCCAATATTTCGTCGTAGGAATCGAGGCGGGTTTCAAACGATGATGCTTGATTAATTGCTTTTTCAATTTGATCCATGAGCGATTTAACTTGTTGTTCGGATGTAAGGACGCTTTGGATGTTTGCCTAAAAATATAGAAAGTTTATAGACAAATTTTTAGCTGAAACATGATTAGGTAATTGGAAAATATCGTAGGAGTACCGATAAAAGAGGTTCGAGCTATTAAAAAAAAATAATCAAAAAGAAAATAATTCCCAATATGTATTGTGTTGTGACCCATTTCATTTAGTTAGAGGTGTATGCTAGCAACTGCACCATCCGAAATCTACATGCTATTGAAACGTCAACAAGGCATAATAAAGTAATGTAAAAGACGATGACGCGCCCATGCCCCTGGAGGGGTCAAGGCAATTAACAACAACATTGCGGTTAGTTGGTCGGAAAAATTTGAATAGATCTTACTTCGCTCACGCGTCGGCTCAACATTCAACATACAGTCTCGAATTCGAAACTTTTTAATTTAAAATAATAACATATACACAACAGACAACACCATTTCCCTATACATTTGTATTCAAAATAACGGAAAATAAATTGTTTAACTAAAATTCGGAACGTGTGAGACTATTATACAAGTCAAAATGTTTCATACGGCAGACGCTATAGCTTGAAATTTTAGACGCAACATTTGGTTACTTTGTGAATATACAATTTTCAGGGCCCAATTGCACAATATTCTATTAACTAATATTATTACAATAGTAAAACCACTAATAACTTGTAATTTCTGTTGCACAATCTGAAAATATTAGTAGTAATAATATTAGCGAAATAGGCAATATTATTAGCTAATACTATTAGCTTACATTGCACAATCGCCTAAAATATATTCAGAAATACCGAGGTGACAGTAAACACTAATATTATTTCTATTAGCGTATATTCTCTTGTAAATTTAGTTATTAGTCAGTGTCAAGATGTTGGAAGACTTGCTTTTCAATTCTTCTTCTGAAGAAGATGATATCCAACAACCCCAGAACCTCCGCCACCGAAAAGTTTATAAACCAAGAATAAACTATGAACCTCTTAAGTCATTTTGAATTTAGGGAGAGGTTCCGTATGTCCCGTAACAAAATGCAGTTTATAGTTGATGAAATAGGATCTCTCCTCGTTCATCGGTCAAGGAGAAGTAGTGAATTGAGTATTCAGCAGCAAGTATGTTTCACTTTGCACTGGCTAGGCATTGGAGCACAATGCCCCACCATTGCAGACATGCATGGTGTGCACAAAAGCACAGTGTGCCGCACTGTGAAAAGGGTTGTTGCAGCTATCAATGTCCGCATGTTTCCTCGTGTGATACAATGGCCATAAGATCAAGAACAGGAGGTTGTGAACTTTTTTGAAATCGCATATTTTTCCCGGGTGATTGGAGCAATCGATGGCTCGTTGGTAAAGATCGATGCACCACCACGCCATGAGGCTACCTTTGCCGACCGTAATGGTAACCATTTATTAAACTGCATGTTCGTTTGTGCCTATCATGGCCAATTTTTTTTATGTCAACCAAAATCGCCAGGCAGCGTACATGATAATCGTGTGCTTCGAAACAGCTGTCTTTATGAACGAATGGAGCAAGGACTGTTTCGGAATTATGTTCTGCTTGGTGATTCAGGCTACGGTCTAAAAAAGTGGCTTATTCTATCGCTTCGAGATGATCCTCGACATGAAGCAGAAAGAATTTACAAGAAAAGGCACAAAAGTACAAGGCGCATAATAGAATGTACCTTGGGAATTTTAAAAGAAAAATTCCCTAGATTAAACAAGCTTAGAGTGGGACTCATATTTGCTGGTAACATTGTCAAGTGTTGCATGGCATTATGTAATATTAGTAGAGAAGCAATAGAAGATGTACATTTGAATTGGAATGAAGATGAGGTAGGTGATAATACTCGTAATATAACTGTAGATCAACAACAGCATGACCGAGAAGATGAACCTCAACCCTTTCCTGGCGCCTGCTTGCCGTTTACATCGGGTTGAGCCCATTCTTCTTCTTCTTCTGGAACTTCCTTTTGCAATTCTGTTTGAAATTGATCCAGCTCGGAAATATCGTTTTGACTCTCCATTGATTCTGTAACTGCGATCCCCCCTACGAACGGAGAATCTTGGCCAATAATGTCTCTGACGGTTTCGTCCACTTCCGTGAATTTCTCTTCGGGAACTTTACTTGTGCCAATCTTCCTGGCATTGTCAAATTTCCCCTTTAAAAAAAAATTAAACCGGAATATAGAGGGCTACGCCCGCAATCCGAGGGTTTTGTAGCAAGCGCTTATTTGGGTATATAAATATCGGCTCCTTGCTCTTCTTGATACCATTCAGATGCATAAAAAAACATAATTAAAATGTCTTACTCGCTTACATTTTACATGCCAATTCATATTACGTGATTGTAACGAAACTTAGAACATATTATTACCTAAGGTGTTGGTTATCGTTGGCCATCAGAACTTTTGACCTCGAACGTGGTTAAGGCATGCAGGGGTGTGCTAACTGTAACTATGGAAATAAACTATTATTGACCTATTCTGAGAAGATATACAGATTCCATTATTTTCCATTTTTTTCGGAACCCACCTTCCTGTAAGTTTTCATAATTCTACAATAAGTATAACGGTCTCGAACTGCAAGGGGAAGGGAACAAGTTACGAACTAATATTTTCTCCTCCCCCAATGTTCCCCTTTCTACAAATTTCAAAAAATTGCGAAAAAATAGAATGTACTCAACATTACCTTTCTCACGACACCTAACTTGGCTATACCAGTCGATAAAAAAAATTAACCTTAATTTCGCCTCTATGTGGACACCCCCCCCCCCTCCACCCGCTTAAGTTGTATTAGTCAGCGCCCTAACCAATCTTTACCCTTTCAAAAATGATTAATTAAATAACTGCAATACGTACTACGAAAAACAACATGAAAGTAATACTCACACCTATGAGGCCGGTAGGTGTATTTTTTGTATGGATAGTGTCAAAATGCCTAACTTTAAATGAATATACTATTAATAAATATTATGTGATTGTAATGAAACTTCAAGACATTATTGTCTATAGTATTGGTTATCATTTGCCATCAATATTTTTGACCTGTGATGCGTTTAAAGGGTGCAGGGGTGTGCTAACTGCACCTATAGAAATGTACTATTATTAACCTTTTTTGATGAGATATCAAAATTCTACGATTTTTGGCTTTCTATGCTGGTTAAATGCCTCTTTCCTGCAAATTTTCATATTTATAAGTATAACGGTCTCGAAATGCAAGGGGGGGGGACAAACTCGGATCACACATTTCCCCCTCTAACTCTTTTCCCCTTTTTTAGAATTTGATGAAAATACCAAAAATGGAATGTACTCGGTGTTACCTTTCTCATGATACCCCACTTGCCTATACCAGATGAAAAAAAATTTTGACCTTCATTTCCCCTCTATGGCGACCTCCCCTTAAAGTCAGCCTATTACAACGAATCGCTTTCTCCGGCGAATTATAATAATTCTACATATTCCCACAAAATTTCATATATGTAGCTTCAGCGGTTCATGAGATATTTCATGGACAGACGGACAGACGGACGCATGACCGATTTCATAAGGGTTTTGTTTTACTATTTTACAAAACCCTAAAAACAGAAATATGTGTTTTATAGCTACATAATATTAATGATGTGATACTCAAGTATCTCAAAGTCCGTTAGGATCACCTATCAGTCACTTTATCGACAAATGTCTAAATTAACCCTAAACAAATAAGACGACAAATTAAAACACTTGCCACTGATAACTTAAGTATATTAAACCACCCACCCATAGCGCATGTATGAGCCATCTTTTCCAGCCGAAACAGGTTGAAGGGATAATGCGTATTTATAATTTTTTTCCCAAGCCTTGATCTTGTCGCTTTTTGCTAAGCGATCGAAAAAAGCGCCAAACAAAGCACACCGCTTCAATTTTACTTTATTGAGAACGCACAGTTTCAGTTTTCGTTTATCTATACGTTTCATTTTCTACTATTGCACAATAATTATTAATAAAATTAGTGCTCCTTTGTTTAACCCGTGTCAACTGATCGAAACCTTTCAGTTGTTATGCCATTGGCATCCTGAGGTACTGGAGCAATTTCTATGAAAAGTACTTCTTACTCTCGTGTGACTCACTTTATGCATTACACTCATTATCATCAGCTGACTAATATTTTCCGCGACATATACTTGTAAAATGTTTCTAATATTATTAGAAACTTGAAAGCCATTGTGCAACAGAATATATTAGTACTACTAATATTGGTACTAGTAACTTGTAAAATTTATTAATATTATTGGTTGATTTGTGCAATAGGGCCCTGGTAGCGTTTAACTATCGTTCGAGTTTAAATCCAGTTTTCAAAACATATTCGGTTAGCAAAGGAAACTGGAATGCCTTGCACTGAGAAAAATGACGTGATCAAGGCTGTTGAAGTGAGAGACTAGATTATGTTGTACAATAGTTAGTTCAAGAAAAAAATCCACATTACAAAAACCTTACTTTTGTAAGGCTCACACTGACGGCCAAAACACTTGATCTGGTCAGATCACTTGATTTGAAATTTACATTTCCATGTTAGTCCAGCCATTGCGTGATTTGGGGATACAAATTCTGGTGGAGAATTTTTTTCTTTCATTTTTTATGTTTTTTGGGGTGTTGAACACGAATCCGGAGCTTCCCACCAAAATTTTTTTGCGAAACATGGTCAAAATATCAAAAAACCTCGAAATTTTGGTACTTTTTTTTATTTTTTTGTTTATAAAATAACTTGAAAACCATCCATTCTAGCGAAAAAAGTGCTTATGGATAAATTATAGAACATAAAATTCTGCATTGAATCAGTTAAATAAACGTTAAATTTGGTTTAGTGAAGTAGCTACAATCGACTATCGAAAAACGTCGATTTTTATCAACTTTGCGAAAAACCCTGTTATGGTCACATTTGAACGTCCGTAATTTGAAAACGGCTACTCAGTGTCACCATACACTGTCGAACTCGAACTCAATCTCGAACTTGGTACAAATGTCCTCTGACACACACATACACTTCACATAGATGTGAAGAAAACCGGTCCCACTTGTACTAGGTTCGTGCTCGAGTTCGACAGTGTATGGTGACACTAATACGTAAAAATGAAACAAGTAAAAATTGTAGAGCATGAAATTTTCCATTCAGAAAGTACCTAATCTTTTTAATTAGTAAAAAAAAATTCAGAAATTCGAAATAACTAAAATCATGTTTTTGGACGAGTGATCCCTTTTAAAACATTTTCGTACTTTTTTTTAGTAGGTGCTAATAATTCTTCAACAATTTCAATGTTGAAGTTTGTATTTACATGTATATATTACAAAACGTACACTAGAGGTTTTCAGCCTTAGTTTTTCGGAAGGTTCGGGTTGTGGGGACGGTGGTCTGGGTTTCGGTGGATAGGATTTGTCGGCTGACTCTTCCAACATCTCTTCGAGGTCACATGGCTTCTTGCATTTACAAGAAATTATGCGCAATAGGGCATCTGATGCGGCATTCCTCGTGGTTGTTACAGGCAGGAGTCCACTTTTAGTGATTTTCCACCCCCATTCTTTGAGGCTTTTGTCATAGCCAAGCCACTTCTGGACTTGGTGGTATACCCTCAATGAATGTTGCTGAGCTGCGTCCTCGGTTGGCGGAAGTGAGGCGATGTTGAACCGCACCTTGAAGGAGGACGTCACATAGCTCTTATATCTCAGCAGATTCAATGAGGTGGCTTCTTTTTTCCCGTATAATCTTCCCCTGGGTGAACAGCGCACTGGTGGTGTCGCACCCGCTCATCGCATGTAAAAATAATATGTTTTGAGATATTGTGTTCTCTATTGCGAGGTGAGGAGCGTACAGGGTTTGCGGCACATTCCCTTTTGCTGGTTTCAGGAATAAATGTTTTGTACGCTTTGGGGACAAAGACCAATCAGAATGACCAAAAGATCGACGTCCTCCCCCACCACTGTGACGGATTCATTTGATGGTGCCAAGGAGAGAGCTGTCGTGATTATGAGGGTATCTGCGTCTTCCTTTGCTTGCTCGAACTCTATTTGGAACTCTGTGAATTTCTCCATGAGCATTGAGATCAGGCGCTTTTTGTTAGAAGAGTTTGTCAGGAAAGTGTGTTGGGCAACTGTGGGCACCATCTGTTCAGTGAAAGTTACTTCTAAAGATTGATTCTTGGTTCATCTTCTCTTGCATGTGTTTCGTACTGATGTCAGTAACTTCATCAGGGTAGCCGTCAAAAACTACAACCGCGGTTGATCCATAGTTGGACCTCACGTACCTCACGTAACTTTTACAGATTTCCGCTTATGTCTGCCCTTGATGCCACTTCACCCGGTGCAACAGGTACCCTTAATCAATGACATATTTTGTGTTGCTCAAGTTCGTTGTTGATTCGGTTCTAAAGCATTGTACAAGCTCGAATTGCTACATTTTTTCATTCCATTAATGTCAAAAGGGTAGGGAGACAGTTCGTATGTCAGGAACTCTACTCTACTACTCAATTGCCCTAACCCCTTGTGGGGCATAGCGCGTCAACTGTTCCATGTGGCCCAATGGCAATTCGATGAAATAGCGTGTCAGGATTTACAACCACAATCTTTTCGTGGATTTGGATAGCACTGTTCATCAATGCAAGAGGCTTCACTCGATAATCTCTTTTGAATTTGACTGCCCGAAAATCGTCTCCAACTATGCGGTTTATTCCTTGCACGCCCACCTCTTTATCCTTTTATCACCGACAATACCAGTACTTATTGATTTGATGTCTGATGTTTCGGGGAAAGTCTCTACTGTATACATGTTGTTCAGAACTTGCAAATTGCACCCCAGTGAAAACTTCCACTTCCTCATACACATGTTGCATTGCTGCCATCCCTCGGCCACGAGTGAGACCACCACTGGTCTTCATAGTTTTCATAAGTGTCCGCTCAATGGCCATATCGGACCATGTGCCACACGAGAGTTTATCATTTCTGCAAATAGTAAAATTTCATTGAGTAGTAAAGCGTTCGTGATCTTCAGGAGGCATCGTGGTTCTCAAAGAATGCATATCCTGAAGATACAAGTGGGCGCATTTGGCATACAAATTATGGCCACTGGCATGGAAATAAGGGAGCATTTGATGAACGATTTGAAGGTGGAGTTCCCATTTGCTACTTCTTTCAGCTTCAATTAGTTGCTTAACCAAGGTGACCATCTCAAAATATTGTATCCACACCTTTGCTGTGATTTTTTTTACCGAATTAAAAAGATTAGGTACTTTCTGAATGGAGAATTTCATGCTCTACAACTTTTACATTCCAAGTCCATATAAATTTATTTTTCGCACACTAGTGCCACCCAACTCCACCTTTCTCCAGATAGGTGTAATAGAATGGACGTAAGGCCTTATGGTAGAATTCGCTAGAAGCACTACCCCGCTGGGCACTACTTCTGATGCAGAGTTGAGTGATCCCAGGGCGAACATTGTCCGTGTCAGTGCGAACATTGTTCGAGTCAGAGCCCGACGGATTCCGGGGGCGGGCGCTATGAGGCAGTTCATGTACACTATAGAGAAGCTGAGGGTTGCAAGCTGGAATGTCGGATCCATGACGGGAAAGAGCGAAGAACTCGAGGACGTCATGAACTGGAGAAGGATAGGCATTATTTGCGTGCAGGAGACCAAGTGGCGAAACGACCAAGTCGACCGAGCTCGTTTTTTGACGAATTCCAAAAAGTACAAATTGTACTATTATGGAAACTCGAATGATAGAAACGGGGTTGGTGTTATTCTGACATCGGCTTTACTTAGCAGCATCGTGAGTATCTCGAAGATAAGCGACTGCTTGATGAGTATCAAATTGGTTATCTGCGGAAGAGTGTGGAATGTCATAACTGCCTACGCCCCCCAAGTGGGCTTACAGCAAAGGGAAAAGGAGGCATTTTGGAGCGAGACACACTAATCCAAAGTATACCAGACACCGAGCTGGTTTTTTGCGGAGGGGATTTAAATGGCCATGTGGGGGAATCGAACTACGATTACGAGGACTGTCATGGTGGGAAGGGTAGCCAATCTACAGCCAGAAATGATGAAGGTGAGGCTATCCTGACTATGTGTAGATCACACGGTCTGGTCGTCCTCATGGTTCATTAAGAACCAAAGGCACCTGATCACATACAACAGTGGAGCTCATGCGACGCAGATAGACTATCATCTGTGTCTAAATTTCATGAGACGTTGGGTGAAAGACTGCAAACTGATCTTGGGTGAATCTGCGGTCACCCAGCACCGGTTGCTCCTGACAGAATTTATTTTGGAAGGAGGAACAAGACCGCAAGTAATCCCCAAGCCAGTCGAGAAAATCAAGTGGCACAATCTCAACAACGAAAGCTTTGAATCTGTTGTAACTCCATTCATTGCTAAAATGGAGGATTGGCTTCAACACAACACCAACTGCGACGAGCAAAGTCCACAAATGTGGAATGCTTTGAAGGAGATGTTAGTAGGTGAGGCTGAAAAGACACTGGGAGTTTCGAAAGGCCCACTCCACACGAACAAGGAGACATGGTGGTGAAATACCGAAACAATAGAAGCAGTGCTGGCCAAATCGAACGCATTCAAGGCTTGGACAACATGCAGGATAAGCAGTGAAGCCGAGAAGGTTCAACTTCGGGAGAAATACGATAGATGCAGAAAGGAAGTAAAGCGAAAGGTGGCTCAAGCAAAGGCGATTGCAGCAGAGAAGTTCTACCAAGAACTAGAAGATCAGGCTGCGGATAAGAGACCGTCCCAAAGAAGAAGAAACGCTCGAGAGATTCAGGCGCCAAAGTACGTTGAAGACTCACAAGGAGTGCTACTGGTTGAAGACTCAGCAATCTGTAGCAGAATGCGTGAGTACTTCGAAGAACTTTTGAATGAAGAATTTCCGCGAGAAGCTTTTCAAACAGCGGAGCCAAACACCACTGATATCGCTGATTTTTCAGTGGAGGAGGTGATGAAGGCAATGATGCAGATGAAACGTGGAAAGGCAGCCTGACCGGACAAAATACCCTTGGAATTTTGGTTGAAGATGAATCATGTCGGGCTTATGTAGATGGCTCACTATTCTTTTCAACAAAATTAAAAAGGGGCAACCGATGCCAGACGCTTTCAGGAAGAGCTTTCTTCTCCCGTTTGATAAGAACAAGGGTGACTCACGCAAGCTCAACAACTATAGGGCAATCAAGTTAACATCTCACACATTGAAGACTTACGAGCGAGTTGTCTGCAATCGACTGAAAGAGATTGTACGGTTGGATGACAATCAATGCGGCTTTGTGGAGGGTCGGTCCACAGTCGATGCTATCCAGTGCATGCGTGTTACGATGGAAAAGCACCGTGATGCACGGACGGACTTGTACTTTGTGTTCATCGATTTGGAAAAAGCCTTCGACAGAGTTCCTCGTGATCTGATATGGGTGGGGGCCCTAAGAGCACTTAAGGTCCTTGAGGCATATGTAAAGATGATACAAGACATGTATGATGGGGCAACTACTAAAGTTAGATGCACAGCTGGTGAGTCTGAAGAATTTCCGGTTAAAGTCGGAGTTCACCAAGGCAGTGTATTGAGTCCCTTGCTCTTCAACATCATCATGTTCTATTTATTAACACTCCTCTCTGATGGCCTGGAAATATCCCTTCTTTTCGCCGATGACGTTGTTCTGGGTAGCAAAGACATCGCTGCTTTGCAGGCTGCACTGGCCAAGTGGTGTAAGATACTGGAGGATCATGGACTGTCAATTAGCATACCAAAGACTGAGTACCTTTGCTGTCCTTTTTCAGATCCAGAGAGACCGATACCAGATATCTACATTAAAGGAGAGCAGCTGAAGTCCTGTACAAGGTTCAAATACCTGGGTTCGATGATCAACAAGGAAGCTAACTGCGATGACGACATCAAACATCGCACCAGTGTCGGTTGGATGAAGTGGCAAGAAAACTCTGGAGTTTTCTGCGACAAGAAGATGCCACGAAAGCTTAAAGGCAAGTTGTACAAAACGGTCGTACGTCCCGCACTCATGTATGGGTCTGAATGCTGGACTATGTATAAGACATACGAGAGTAAAATGACTGCGACCGAAATGAAAATGCTACGGATGTCAGCAGGTGTGACCAAAAAGGATCGCATCAAAAGTACCTACATCCGAGGCAGCTTGTTTGTCGAGCAACCGATCACTGAAAAGCTCGAAGATCGTCGTATGGATTGGTATTGCCATGTTCTAAGGCGTCCACCTGAGAACCCAGTTATGAAGGCAATATCAATGAACGTTCCATTTGCTGGACCCAAACCCCGAGGCAGACGGAAACACACGTGGATCGATCAAATGAAGAAGCAACAACAACGCATAAATCTCGGCGGTGAAACGATCCAAGACCGAGCTGCCTGCAGAAGGAACCTGAGATTATACCGCCAGAACGGGCGAAGTGCCAACACCACGGGCAAAGCAACGCGAAGCCGCAGAGTGGTATGAAATGGCAAGGAAGAAGAAGATTTTGGCTACACCACTGAACCAAATTTGACGTTTGGGTACTCATTCGATGCAGAATGCTCTTCAATTCATCCATACGTGTTTTTTCGCTAGGATACATGGTTTTTAAGTTATAAGCGAAAAAAGTACCGAAATTTCGAGGTTTTTTGAGATTTTGACCATGTTCCGCAAATAAATTTTGGAAGCTCCGGATTCGTGTTCAGCACCCCAAAAAACATAAAAAATGAAAGAAAAAAATTCTCCACCAGAATTTGTTTCCTCGAAGCTCTTCTGAGCGCCTAATGACTGGATTATGTGTAATGAACCATATTCTGGTCTGGTTGTGCTGCTTCCACCGGCAGATTTATGGCAGCCCCTGATGAGTAAGGATCTGTCGGTGGTACGAAGCCAGAGGCCGACAGTCCCATTACACTTGGACCCCAATACGAGCGCGAGGCCAAGCGAGCCATCTGCCAGCCATTCCATCCTTATCGCCTCATTTTTTGTATTTCCCATTTTTACCTCCCTTGGTGTTGTCTTCCCCAGGCCTATGAATTTTTTTTTTGTTAATACGTAAAGGACAGGGGAAACGAGCGGCGAAAACCCCGCCCACGTCCCTCGAACTGATCTGCAGCAAGCATAGGCCGCTGCGTAGCTCATTGAGGGGCCTCTTTCTTAGCCAGATGGAAAGGCGCGACCTTATCGGTCATATGCTAACTTAGTGCCACCATACACTGTCGAAATCGAACCAGAACCTAGTACAAGTGGACCGGTTTTCTTCACATCTATGTGAAGTGTATGTGTGTGTCAGAGGACATTTGTACCAGGTTCGAGCTCGAGTTCGAGTTCGACAGTGTATGGTGACACTTAGGCTCCGTCCCCACGGGCATCGTGGGGTCCGTTACACATGTATCTCACAGTTGTAGATCATATAATCTGGCTAGATCAAGTATTTTGATCGGAAGTGTGAACCTTACATTTGATAACAACATTTTGAATGCCATTAGATAAAGATGATCTAACTATTCTATGCAAAAGATGGGCATCTAGTGTAATGAATGTCCGCTTCTATCGAGGAGCAAACTGCAACTCAGATCATCACTTGGTGAGGACGATCTCTCTGGATCCTGTCAAACCCCTTGTGGAGCATAGGGCATTAACCACGCCGACTTTCCACCTCGTCCTGTTCGCCGCCATCGCCTCCAGCTGTCGCTACGATATGCCTAATGACTTACCCTCGGCCTCAACTGATCTTCAGCCCGTCACGGTACGAAGGGCAGCATTTTGACAGGTCTGTATCTTCCTCCAATTAGTGTCCTTGAGGTTCTCCGTCCACACAGGTGCAGCATAATTTGCCACAGATCGTCCTATGGCTTTGTAAGTAGTAAGCATGGTTTCTTTGTCCATTCTCCAGGAGCTGCCGGCGAGAGCTTTTAGGACCTTATTATGGGCTTTCATTCGATTGCATACCGAAGAGGCGTGGGCCGATGATGTGGCCATATTGTCGATGGTAACCTCTAGAATCTTCGGATGGTTGACTGTGGGGTTTGGTATGTTATGCTTACATTCAGATGTGTGTTGACCTCCTTGGTCCAAGATGTGAACAGGGTTGCTGTAGATTTAGGCGCTGATAACTGTAGGTTATGATTGACGAAGAAGGTGTTGAGTTCCGCCAGATATCCGTTAATCTTTCCATACATAACCGGCATACTATTGTTCGTAGCAAGAATGGAGCAGTCATCCGCGTAGGAGATGAGAAGAAGATCTTCAGGCGGGGATGGCATACCGGCCATGTGGAGGTTGAATAGGGTAGGGGCAAATAGTATAGATTCCACAAAAGTTATCACTCCATAGAAGTTTCGCCTCTGCCAGGAGATTTGTATGTATTAACAAATTGTATAAACTACACAGTATAGATACACAAGAGCATCAATACATACAAATCTACCGCCGGAGGCGGAGTCAGCTTTCTTGTGAAGTCTATACAATTTGTCAATAAGTGGACCAGTTCGTCGACCTATGTAGGTATTGATGTCGAACATGGTGGTATGGTGGTGGACAACCGTCGAACGACTACCCCACAAGATATTAGTAAACGTAAAGATATTAGTAAACTGTAAACAAGAGACTACATACTCGAAAGCCTAGAAAATTCGGGGCAGACTCTCTTGAGAAATTCAGTGAAAAACAATTCTGGATATCATCGTCTACAAAAAGAATCGACCAGGATGCAACGTTCCTGCGGCAGCCGGTTCTTCGTACCGGAACGATGGCCAAGAGCTGCTAAACACCCTCTATGCAAGATAAAGTGCAGTATTTGAAGCATCGCTACCACAACAAATACCAGGATGCCATGCCATACTACTTGATAGATTTGCTATAAGAAAGTCGCGAGTGAAGCAACATACTTACCCCATCCAGCTCATGCAGTTTCTTCCCCAATTTCTCGATAAAAAGTTCGGCATCCTTAATCGCAAAATCGCATTCCGACACCAGAGCTGTTAAATCGGAAATCTCCTTATCAGTGAGCGTCTGCGTATCCTCGTATTCATTATCATCATCAGAATTATCAGCAGCTTGTTCCGTAATCTTCCCGACGGTTTTCTCGGGTGACTTATCCTGTAGCCAAGCACTTGGGACGTTTCGAAAATCTATTTTTTGTTCCTTCATGTGCTTATGTACTTGTTTATAGAGAACAACGATGAAATTCTGGCGTTCATGCAAACTTATCGCGTACCATTTGTAAAGTTTGTCGAGCATTATGTCGAACTCATGCGCCTCCGAACTCTCACTTTTCCCGTCCACGTATTTGAGTTCGTCCAGGGCCCAATTTCGTTTTCGCTTGTATTCACCATCGCGCTCGTATTGCTTGAGCTGACAAATGGAAATAACACTGTGCGGAGGCTGTGTGGAAGCAATGCACAGGTAGCTGGGCTTCTTCTTTTTCAATGTTTTCGTCACCGTGCACACGGAAAGAACTTTCTCGTCGTTATTGCTGAAGTGTTCCTTCTGCAGGATGTGCTTGATGTTGGCCAAAGCTCCTATGGTCAGCATTATTCCAGTCGAATTAAATTCAGGCGGCAATTAGAAACCTCCGAAGGGTGATCACTAGTCTGCTTGGCAGGTGTGTGTGGGAACAGGTCGCTCAATCCGTGGACTTTTCGCCTCGGTGGTTCATTAGGTGTAACCACTGTAAATAACAACTGCGGCGTAAAACCCGTCTTCCCTAAATACTTCAACACAAATCCACTGTAATCAGGAACACCGCCTCCAAGTTCCAGCCCCACTAACAGTTTGACAGCAAACCGATTGGGTGAGTGTACACAAAACCTCGTCAGCTGATTGCCAAATTCGAATTGTCGGTTCCTGACAGCGTCTGTCGGCGCACGTTCGATGTGTGTTTACAAAATTTTATCTTGGCGCCACAAGGGAGACTGGCGATTTATGTGAATTATTCTTTCTATTTTTGCATAGTTTCCTTTAGTGTGCAGATTTGTCGCAATTTTGTGTGTACAATGTGTTAAATGTAATTGCTAATCGCAATAGAGTGGTATACAGAGAAATACAATACTGTCGGCGAGTCGGCTCCCAGAGTTGAGGTGGGTGCTGCTCTTTTTGCAAATACATACTTATGTACACTGTTCAGATTACAGAATCAAAAAGGTCCCTAAAATGGAAATTACAATTTGAAAGTGTGTTTGCAAACGTTTTTGACAATTCCCTAGATTAGATTAGATTGTGAAATGGGCGTTGAACTCCACAGGGTACAGAGCAAAGAGGCCGGATGGCCTATTGTGCTATGGCCCAGAGTCTGTTATTTATGAGGCCTAAACCTGTCGATCGAGTTCGATCGAGCTAATAAATTTGCTCAGGAGGTGCGGTGACACTGAAGCGATATCATCGGCTTCCAGGTAGGTGGCTCCAAACAAGTCTCTGCGTCGTCGGGCCAAGGCGTCGCAATCGCAAAAAATATGGGTCGATGTCTCATCGTCCTCACTGCAGAAACGACAGCTCGAGGCCGAAACAATTCCCGTGATTTATAAGTGACCTCTCAGGCATGAGTGTCCAGTTAGGAGACCACAGATGGTTCTAACCTTGTACCGGTGTAACTTTAGTTGTTCTATCGATTTGCTTTGTCAATAGCCTGAGATGAAAAGCTTAGCCTGCCTCAGTCCTGGCTGGTTGTCCCACAATTGGTCGACATCACAATGAATGTCGAAAGCAAAGTTGACACTATCATCAATAGTCAACTTAGATCTATTGAGGAAAAGCTAGATACAGCAATCAATAAAATTGATGACGTTAAGTCATTGAACTCGGTGAAACTGAGCTCTGAAACAATGTCTTACGCCGCAATTTTAAAACGTGAAGACCAAACGGAACAGAAATCCAAAGTCTTTAACGGGGGAGTAATAATTAAACCTAAATTAGCTCAAAGCAGTGACATTACGATGTCAACTGTAAAAGAAAAATTTAGACCCCGTGAGGCTCAAACTCCTATCACTTACACTAAACATCTTAGAGATGGGGGGGTTCTGTTAAAAACCAACAGCGAACAGAATCGTAATAAGCTTCTGGAAAGGCTGAAGGAAAAAATAAGTGACAACTATCTTATAGAAATTTCTAAGGATAGACTCCCAAAATTGGCTATCTATGGACTAAACAAAAAATATACTCTAGATGAGCTAACACAAGAAGTAGTCTCTCTGAATCATGGACTTAGTGCAGGATTAGTCTTGAGGTCTCTTCATTATAGAAGATATAAAAACTATGACAATCGGTACACAGCTATAATCGAGGTAACAGGAGATTTTTACTCACGTCTAGCTAACAAGTACATAAACATCGACTATGCAAGCTACTTTTGTGCGGATTTCATCGATGTGAAAAGGTGTTACAAGTGTCAAAGGTATGGACATATAGTCAAATATTGTAAAGAAACTCGTGACATATGTCCTAAGTGTGCTGGTAACCACCGAGCATCCGATTGTCAAGTTCCGACCAAAAAGTGTGCTAATTGCATAACTAAAAATAGATCTGACGTTCTCCATAGTGCAGATAGTAAAGATTGTCCGGAGTTTAAAATAGCAGTAAATATATCAGCTAGCAAGATCAATTATTTCTCATCTAATTCTCAATGAATCAACATACCTTAAAAATTTTCTATGCAAATGCTAGAAGCATTAGGAATAAATTACCAGAGATCGAAATCATGGCAGTTGAGGTAGGAGAAGCTGACATAATAATAATTAACGAAACATGGATATACGCTAACGAAGTCGAGTTTTTTAACCTAATGGGGTACAATGCCACCTTCAATTGTCGAAATACAACTGGAGGCGGTACAGCAATTTATGTCAAAAATAATATCCAGTTTAAAGTTATTCTAAACTCGCCCCAATATAACTCACTCATACTGGAACTCGCAACAACAAGTGTTCCCATTAGAATAGGTACATATTATAGGGCCCCTACTGACGACACCCAAGATTTCATTGAACATTTAGATGAGTTGTACCACCAATACAGTAATCTAACTTTTCTGGCTGACTCAAATTTAGATATCTTGGACAAAAACAATACTGTCTGCAAAGAATATATGGACATGTTATCCATGAATCATATTAAGATCGTAAATGACTGTGAACCAACTAGAGTCACATCCACTTCAGCCACACTTATCGATCACATTGCAACCTCACTAAACACTTCAACTCACGATTTCATTTTTGAGCTACAAGATCAAGACGGCCTTGATCATAAAGTAACCCTATTGCAAATTAGAGAACTTAGAGTGGTAAAAAAGCGAATGGAAGCCATTTATATAAAAGTGCTTGATAAAGTTTCTTTCACAGAAAGACTGAGAGATAGACTAAACAATCTAAATGAAGATTTAGTTGACTTTCCTCAACTGATTGATATTGTCAAGTTTACAAAAATCGAATCAACGACTTTAAAAAAAGTTCGCACAAGACATCAATCATGGATAACTTTCGAGATAATAGAAACAATTAAAAAGAAAAACATTGCTTACAAGAAACTTAAACAAGACCCAACCAATGATAGTAAACAAGCTGCTTATAAATTTCTTAAAAATAAAGCTTCCAAACTCGTAAATCAAGCTAAGACCAACTCTCTAACCCAGCAATATGAGGATGCCACTGGAAATAGTAGAAAATTATGGCAAATTATTAACAACGAATTGTCTGCAAATGCTAATCGCAGAAAAGAACCTAAAAGTGAAGCCACAGCTAGTGGCATGAACGCGTTCTTTACATCAGTTGGAAATCAAAATCAAAATAATGACTTATCTGAGAATATTAGAAGATTTCCCAACATTTTTAATGAACATACCATATTCTTGGAACCAACCAGTGTAGAGGAACTGACGGGAATTATAAAAACCCTTCGCAATGTATCTGCTGGCATTGATGGCATCAAAGCCACTGACCTTCAATTAGTGTGTGATACTATTTCGCCACTTCTGTGTAAAATTATCGACAATCACCTCTGCGAAGGTACATTCCCGGATGTGTTGAAAATCACTAAAATTAAGCCGGTATTCAAAAATGGCAGTCCTGACGATCCATCAAACTATAGGCCTATAGCTCTTACTAGCGTTTTTAGTAAAATATTTGAAAAGGTGGTTAATTCCAGAATTGTTAGATTCATTAATGAAACAGTTGGTTTCGATAAACATCAATACGGATTCATAGCTGAAAGCAACACAACATCGGCACTTACTGATGCACTTCACTTCATCAACACTCAGCTCGATAAATCAAAATATGTCTCGGCAATTTTCATAGACTTGAGCAAAGCTTTTGATACGGTTAACCATTCAGTCATGTCAGAAGTGTTATATGAACTTGGCATCAGAGGAGTTGCTGGTAATTTTATTAAAAACTATTTGAAAGACAGACCAGTTATCACTGAATTTCAAAATGAGACAAGTGAGGAAATGTTGCTGAATTCGGGGGTTCCACAGGGTTCTATCTTAGGCCCTACATTGTATCTCCTATACGTTAATAATCTTAGCAATTGTGGTCTCACCGGCAAATATGTCACCTATGCAGATGATACACTTCTACTTTATTCTCACTTTGGGCAAAGAGATGCGGAACAAATGATTAATAACGATATGATTATCTATCAGCAGTGGCTTCAAAGTAATAAACTAAACATAAATATTAGTAAGACCCGATTCATGCTTTTTAAACAAAAAAATAAAGCCGACATTGAATTAAATATAAAGTTTGACCAGTCCATTGAAAGAGTGAATAAGATGAAATATCTAGGTCTTACTATAGATGAGAAGCTTACATGGAATGATCATATCGATCAAATCAAATCAAAGTTATGCCCATTAATTGCCTTGCTTAGACGAAGAAAGTACCTTAATACTCAGCTTAAAAATATGATTTTTTATGCACACATTATGTCCATTGTGAATTATGGAATATTTAGCTGGAGTCAGACTTCGGCTAGAAATATTTCAACTATCAGTAGAATGATCAACAAAGCTGTTAAAGCGATTCACAATTTACATCCAAGGACGCCTACTATAGAAATTTATGAGCTATCCGGCAAACTTCCGTTTGAAAAAATTATAGTTCTAGAAAAAATGAAAACAATCTGGAAGATTGTGAATAACAGAACTAAAACATCCATTTCACTAACGTTGAACAGAGAGGTTCATAGCTATAGCACTCGAAACGCTGCAAACTTCCGAACACCCTCAGCTAATACCAACAGAATTCTAACCGACCCAATTAGATCATCGATAGTATGTTTCAACTCATTACCCACGGAGATTCGTACACTAACATCATACGAAATGTTTAAAAGAAAATTAAAGCGGCACTTACAGTTTAACCAGTTTTAGCTGTAATTATAATTAATCAACATTGCAACTTGCCTTCACCAACTATGGTTTAGTTAGCGTTAACCGCGTTAATTAAAATAACTTATTTTACTTTGAAAAATTACTTTTTTCGCATTCCCTCTATACCAGTGTTACTACACTGTCTGGGAGGCGAAACAAGTATTAAAATCAACTTCAATGTTTTAATGTTTTTATTTTGTCTGTGTCTGTGGCGCCTACTAATTTCATTCCCAATTAATATATGTTTGGGGTTGAGGTATCTGTTAACCAAAATCCATTCTTAGTTCCATTTGTAGTATCTGCTGACATCTATTTTCTTTTTGTTCTGTTTCGTATGTTTAATGTTTTACCTCCCCCATTTCCCTTTTCCCTCCCAGGGAAATGATGAAAACAGCTTTTGAATTCACTGAAATGATAAAGAAAGCGCCATAGCACACTGATCCCTTCATCCCTGTAAAAAAAAAAAAAAAAAAAAAAAAGCAGCAGCTTCGCTGCATTCCCAGTCCCAGGGTTGAAATTCCGCAAGAGGGCTCTGGTCCGCAAAAGAGGGTGGCTGAACCTGTTCTGGCCAGTTCGTCCACTTGTTCGTTGCCTTTGATGCCAGCATGGCTAGGGACTCGGAGTTGTGTTACTCTATTAAAAGAACCTAATATATGCAGTGCCTTTTGGTAAGTACGTACGATCTTAGATGATGTCGTCCTTTTTAACAGAGCTTGGATTGCCGCTTGGCTATCCGTGAATATTGCCAAACTTTGGTTGTGGTAGCCGGTATACAGTCATAACTCAGCACATGCCTCGATGTCATGCACTTTCGCCTGAAAGACAGTGGCAAACTTACCCATGGGTATGAAAACCTGATGATGGGGACCCACAACGCCTGCCCCGGTTCCTTCATTGGTTTTCGAGCATCCGTGAACCACTTGATTTTGTGAGGGGCAGGTTGGCAAATTTTTCCTGTCAATGCTCTTTGTTCCATATTACGGCCGTGAACCCTTGGTTGCATGATATTTCTTTCATAAGATGGTCTGATGACATTCTTGTGACTATACTGTCATTAAGAGCTCGCGCCCACAGCAAACATTTTAGTTCGCAAAAAAAGTAAATAGTTTGGTCAAAAAAATAGAACACACGGCGGTTTATGAAACCGCACACACAGCAAACTAAACTATTTAGTAATAGCTGTGTGCGCGGTCTCATAAAACACCGTGTGTTCTATTTTTCTGACTAAACTATTTAGTTTTTCTGCGAACTAAAAAGCCTGCCTGCGGCACGAGCGCTAAGCCAACTGAGTTGTACTGGATTTAGTTCTACATTAGCATTGTATGCAGCTAGTCTCGCCATTGCCATTTTAGCTTCGGCCTTTATATGAATGTGTATCGGCTGTAGGTCGAGCAGTACATCAAGAGCGCTAGATGGACAAGAGCGAATAGCCGCCGTCACCATTAGGCATGCAAGTCTCTGGACTTTGCCTAAAATGGTATTGCCACAGTAAATGCTCTTTTCTACCAGACTACTGCACCGTACTCTAATATTGGTCTGACAATAGCCTTGTAAATCCAGACGGCTATAGAGAACCTGATTCCCCACGTCTTGCCTATAATTGCCTGCATATCCACGACCCTGACGTGTTACTGCCGAGAAGTTTACTGGCGAGGTGACGCCCAGGTATTTTTTGTAATTTCCCATGGATAGGGGAGAGTTGTACATTTGGGGGCGTCTGATGTGCCTGAGAAATCTTGAGAATGGAATGACAGCTGCCTCGGTTGGGTTGACTCGAAGTCCGTTGTCATTACACCATTCTTGCACAATGTAAAGAGCTGCTCCAAGGATGTCTGGTAGAATCTCCTCGAACTTTCCTTTAGTCAAACCAAGTCATCGGCGTAGCCCTGGACTGAGTAGCTCTGCGTACTCAACAGGCCATCAACCACTATGCACCATAGGAGAGGAGACAAGACTCCTGACTCCTCCCTGTGGCAGCCTTGGGTGACATTAGCAAGGAGGGTGACAGCTTCAATATTGGTGATGGAGGAAGCATTTGTCCTATCCATTTTGTTGTAGTGGTGTCGGCATTCCTTTCCTTCAGTGCTTTGTCGATGGCTATGATTGATGTGTTGTCGAAAGCCCCTTCTATATCAACGAAAGTTGAAAGAGCAGTTTCTTTAGCTTCCATTGTCGCCTCGATCTCCCTCAACAGGCAGTGGAGAGCGGACTCTGTAGATTTTCCTGCTTGGTAGGCAAACTGTCTTTCGTGTAGGGTTTTCTCCTCAGGAGAGTTTGTCGAATATGTTCATTCAAGATTTTCACTATCGCTTTTAACATGGAAGGATGTGAGACTGATGGGTCTGCGTGATTTAAGGTCATCTTTTGGGCGATTTCCCATTTTCGGAATGAAGACTATCTTCGCGAATCTCCATAGGAATAAATCCCAGTGCGAATCTGCCTCTAAATATACTCAATATGTATAGGGTCTGTGCCTCTTGTCCTTTCTGAAGAAGGGCAGGGAATATTCCATCAGTACTTGCTGCCTGAAAAGGAACAAAAGATCCAGTAGCGAAGCTTTGTATACTCCTCGGATAGCGGGTGGCACAGGGCCGTCCTCCCTTTACTACTTTAAAACCAGGAAAGTGGGTGCATAGGAGAAGTCTGCTAGTGTTACCATCCACTTCCTTAAGCGTACTTATCTGATCTGTGGCCCTTCTAGCCACGACACGTCTTGCAGCTTTGTTCTTATTGTCATTACTTTCGCAAAACCTGCTCCACGTGCTTTTTTTTTGGCAGGCCTGATTTTCTTGTTGTATTCTGAAAGCGAGTTACGGTAATCCCCCACCCGTCAGTTCTTTTGGCTTTGTTGAAGAGTTTCCTGGTAGTTTTCCTTAGGCGAGAGAGTTCAGGATTCCACCAGGTAACTCCCCTACTATCTTATGTTACTTTCAGAGGGCGGTTCTCTTCGTAGGGGGCTGTGATTGCGTTGGTAACATTAGTAGTAAGGCTATCCAAGCTTTGTCAGTTCGAGCCCAAAGGCCAAAGGTAATGTCAAGTACCTCCTGTCTATACATCGTTACAAATGTGGGCCTGTTGCCCTTGTTGTAAGTGCTGAGATCTAAACTAGTGATTAGGTCAAGAATGTACTCACCCTTACTATTGATATCAGTGCTCCTCCAGGCTGTGTGGTGTGTGTTGGCGTCACAGTCGACTAGTAGAAGCATGTTATGCTTCTTGTAGTGGTTGGCAAGTTTCAGGATCTGAATTGAGAAAACTGCTGAGTCCTCAAGGAAGAATGCCCACGCAATCACAATTTTCTTCGATTCGCTTCCTCCAGCCAAGTTGATACTAATAGCAACGGTATTGCTGCTTGTGAATTTTGAAAGGCAAATGTACTTAATGCTTTTCCTAACGATGACGCAAGCCCGAGGTCTAGTCGCATGTCCGAAACTGGTTTAAGTCAACGAAACGTCGGCTAAGCCACCGTCGCAATAGTTGATGCGCTAATTACGTGTAGCTAATTCGTAAGTCCAGAAGGCAACTTTTGAATCTTTCACTAATGGAAAAGTGGTCGATCTGATTTTGTGTTCGGTGCCGATCAACAGGGGACCAGATGATTTCGTGGAGGTCCGGTTTTTACGACAGACCGGCAAAGGGGAAGGCAGTGATATTATTCTTACGCCCCACACCATAGGAGGAATGTTTACCTCAATCCCATCGCCATTACTGGCGGCTTGACTTGGTTAGCAATGGTCAATAACCACTGCCGTTCCAGGGGGCGCCCACGAGGAGGACTTTTTTCCTCCCATGGAAACCTTTCTCAGCACCCCCCACGCTAGCGACGTCTTCTCCGATCGGGAGCTGATTCACATGCTCGGTCCACAATTCCGCCGCTACCAGTGTTCAGTTACCCTGCACTGTAAATGTATGCTTGGTGTGCTGTTTTAAGATTCATTCGCGCAGCCATTTTGATTTTCGGACCTTTCATCTAATATTTGTACTAACGGTCAGCCATCAGAGGTGTCTAAACGTAAACTGTCGCTTACTTTCACAAAACTACTCCTCGCAAATTCATTTTATGGCAAATGTTAAGATAATAGTGTTGCGTCGCCACTTTAATCCATCCATGACTTTATTGACCACAAAAGTATAATGTCAAGCAAACTGTTCATTTATATTTCTCCATAATAATAGGCCTCAAACATGGACGACGAAAAATTGTTGAAAAAGTTAAAAACTCATTTTGGTCATTCAAAATTCAAGAGTAAATTACAGAAAAATGCCATCAAAGCCGCTATCGAGGGTAAGTTGATTAATGGAAAATGCATTTTGAATAACTAACATTCACTCTTTGCTAGGTAAACGTGATATCTATGTTTCGATGCCCACCGGCTCCGGAAAATCGCTGTGTTTCCAACTGCCGGGCGTGCTCCAGGAGAATAAAGTCACAATAGTCTTTTCGCCCCTCCTGGCTCTTATAAAAGACCAAATTGATCATTTGACAAAGTTCAAAATCACCGCCGATTCTATCAACTCGAAAATGGGCACAACGGACCGAAAGCGAGTTCTGAATGACCTGAAAAGCATAAAACCATCAATTAAGTTCCTGTACATTACTCCGGAACAAGCCAACACGGAAACTTGTAAATATCTGATAGAGTCGCTCGTGAAATACAAGAAACTTGCTTATATAGTGGTTGATGAAGCCCATTGTGTGAGTCAATGGGGACATGACTTTCGACCAGACTTTCTGAAACTCGGCGCCTTACGTGCCCAATATCCCGAGATCCCGTGGATTGCACTGACTGCTACGGCTTCGAAGCAGGTTGTAGATGATATTTACGATCAACTGAAATTCAAGAAACCGGTGGCAGAATTCAAAACGCCCTGCTTCCGGGACAATTTATACTATGATGTGGTTTTCAAGAATACTATTCAAAAGGATATGCCACACTTGAAGGACTTCGTGGAGAATTGCATGCTGAATTATATTGGAGATGAGACACCGTGCGGCATCATATATTGCAGAAAACGTGAGGATGTTGAAAGTGTCGCGTACGGATTAACTAGATTAGGAATGCCGACTGTGGCCTATCATGCCGGCCTGAAACAGTCGGATCGTATTCAAGTTCAAGAGGACTGGATGTCCGGAAAGTATCCGGTAATTAGTGCTACTATCAGCTTTGGAATGGGTGTCGATAAATCTTCCGTACGTTTCGTCGTGCATTGGAACCTGCCTCAGAATATTGCCAACTATTATCAGGTATGGGGTAAATTATTTCTCAATTATTGATAAATAACGTGTGAGATGATATTTTGCAGGAATCTGGACGAGCTGGTCGAGATGGTCTGCCAGCTTATTGTCGCATTTACTACTGTCGCGATGATGTCAAATCTATAAATTTCCTCTTACAATCAGACGTGAATAAGGCAAAAAACGAAACAAGGAAAGAACAAGCGAAACTGGCGGTGAAACAATTTGATAAAATGGTAGATTATTGCGAAGGATATCAATGTCGTCATAAATGTTTTTCGAATTATTTCGGTGATCCGCCGCCACCGTGTGAGAATCGATGCGATGTATGTAAAACGCCGAAACAAGTTTCCAAAGCGCTGGAAATGTTTCGAAAGCTATCGGTACGAAGTGTTTTCGGTAAACATGAAATTTCGTCGCTGGACGACTCGGACTTGTATGGAGGTAAGATGGTGTAGATGTATACAGTTCTGCAAAGAAAAATATTTGTTGGCAGAAGTATTTACTATTTTTTTAAGCGAGTGTGAGTTGGTCATGCAATAGAAGTCGGGTACTAGGATGTCCTGTTGCCCAACCCTGTTCACCAATAATTTGCATGATAGGCCAGTCAAATTAAATATTATTAATAATAATTAGGGAAAGATCTGGAAATAATTTTAATCCCTTCTATAGGTACTGAGTGCATAAAAACTGAGTTTGCACGGTCATAGAAGGTGAGTTTAACTTTTGGAGAAATCCGAGAAATTTGAGCCCTTTTTTAATATTATCATTAGAAATCCTAAACGGTGCCTCGGGTCGAAAAACCTTGCAGGAGTAAATTAAAGACCGTTGAATTCTGCGTTCAATGCACTGCTCAAAGTTGAAATTCGGTTCAGTAGCGTAGTCAAAATCGATAGTCAAAAAATGACAATTTTCGAGGCTCCCGAGAAAAATCACACTTTTTCACTTTTCAAGCTCACAGATCTTTGCAACGGATCCTCCAAATGGAAAAACGTGTCTGTAAAAGTTGAAGACAATTTGATTATGAGCCTAACGTGGCCAATATTTTTCAATTCGGGCCATTTTTAGAGTTGCTATGAGCAAAAATTCAAAAATGAATGCTCATCGATTTATGCCGTAAAAGCTCTATCTCGGTAAGTATAAAAGCTAAAAGTTTATTTTAGTCTCAAATTGTAGATAAATTACTCCAGTTAAATAAAGTTTTACAAGATTTCTTGTGAGACCAATTTGGGAGATACTAAAAAGAAACAGGACAAGCCAAACAATTAGGCACATTTTCAACATGGTGGCGGGGTCCGTGGTGTTAGAGGGGAAACAGAAAACTCGAATTTTTAAACAATGTACCAACTCAAACAACATATCAAAAATCGAAACTACCCTAATTAAAGCAACCAGTGTTATAACATTTTGACTGACCAAAGTATTTTAACCTTTGCAGAATCACCGACTTTTTTTTAAAATAAAAACGCAATTACTCAAAAACTATACCCGCTAGCATATTCTAGTAAAGAGCAAATCGCAGGTAATATTTTACCCTAAGAACAGAAAATAGTCTGTAGAAATCAGATAAACTGTTTATTAGATATAGCTCGAAAAAATAAGAAGGATATGTAGCTCACTATCAACATTTTGCTGTTTTATCTTATTTTTCTCGAGTTTTCACATATATGTATATTATACTAATTTTATCAAAAATAAAAACTTCCTGTTTTGTTGTAAACAATTTGTTTTAACATTATATAATACTAATTTTTAAATTTCGAGTCATTTACCGCCCTTAAATTAAAGAAAATAATTTGTTCACACTTTTTTATTTTATTTTCCAAGGTCATATCTAATTAACAGTTTATCTGATTTCTACAGGCTATTTTCTGTTGTTAGGGTAAGATATTACCTGCGATTCACTTTTTACTAAAATATGCTAGCGGGTATAGTTTTTGAGTAATTTGGTTTTTATTAGGGTTTTGTAGTAAATACAAAACCCTTATGAAATCGGTCAAATGTCTGTCTGTCCGTCTGTCCGTCTGTCCGTCTGTCCGTCTGTCCGTCTGTCCATGGAATATCTCACGAACGGCTGAAGCTACATACATGAAATTTTGTAGGAATGTGTAGAATTACTATAATTCGCCGGAGAAAGCGAATCGTCGTACTAGGTCAACTTTAAGGGGAGGTCCCCATAGAGGGGAAATGAAGGTCGAAATTTTTTTTTCGTTTGGTACAGGCAAGTGGGGTGTCATAAGAAAGGTACCGTTGAGTACATTCCATTTCTGGAATTTTTTTCAAATTTGAAGAAACGGGAAAATAAGGAGAGGGGAAAATAGGTCATCCGAGTTTGTCCCCCCCCCCCCCCTTGCATTTCGAGACCGTTATACTTAGAAATATGAAAATTTGCAGAAAAGCGCCATTTTACTAGCGTAGAAAACCTAGATTTCTAAAATTTTGAAATTTTATCAGAAAAGGTTAATAATAGTACATTTCCATAGTTTCAGTTAGCACACCCCTGCACTCCTAACGCACACCCGAGGTCAAAAGTATTGATGGCTAATGATAACCAACATCATAGGCAATAGTACCTCCAAGTTTCATCACAATCACATAATATTTAATAATAGTACATTCATTTAAATTTTGAGATTTTGATGCCATTCATACAAAAAATGCACATAACCGGTTACATACTAGTACTGCACACTTGAATATTGTTTATTGTTTTTCGTAAAGTGAATTGGAGTTAACCACTTCTGAAAGGGTGGAGATTGGTGGTATAGGAGTGGTAGGGGAGAGAAGTTTAAGGGGGGAGGTAGGTGGGTTGCTGCGTTAAGGGAGGTTCCCATAGAGGCGAAATTAAGGTCAACATTTTTTTCATCTGATATAGGCAAGTGGGGTATCATGAGAAAGGAACTACAGAGTACATTCCATTTTTGGCGACTTCATCAAATTCGAAGAAAGGGGAAAAGAGGCAGAGGGGAAAATATGAGATCATATTGTAATTTGTCCCACCCCCTTACCATTTCGAGACCGTTACACTTAGAAATATGAAAACATACAGGAAGAGGCTTTCAACCAGCACAGAAAACAAAAAAATTATGGAATTTTGATATCTTCTCAAAATAGGTTAATAATAGTATATATCTATAGTTACAGTTAGCACACCCCTGCATTTCTCAAACTCATCTGAGGTCGAAAATATTGATGGCCGACGATAATCAACACCATGTGCAATAATATCTCCAAATTTCGTAATAATCACGTAATATTTAATAGTAGTACATTCATTTAGATTTGGTCATTTTGATATCATCCATACAAAAAATGCATATAACAGGTCTCTTGTATTACATACATACTAGTACTACGAGTACAACATAATTGCATATTGTTTTCCGTAGAGCGAATTGGAGTTAACCATTTTCAAAAGGGTAATGATTGGTAGGAGAGGTGGAGGAGGGGGAAGGAGGGAGGGGGGTATGCTCGTCGCTGACTCTATTCTCTATAATTATTCAAACAATTTATTTTCAATATTTTTTATGCAAACTTACAATATGCAATATTGTCTTAACATGAATGGTTAAGCATCTCCAAAAGTAGGACAGTTCATCTCCTATTGGCATGGGACACTACAAAACCCTCGGATTGCGGGCGTAGCCCTCTATATTCCGGTTTCATTTAAAACAAAGTCGATGATTTTGCAAAGGTTAAATTACTTTGGTCAGTCAAATTGTTATAACAGTCAAATTGTTATAACACTGGTTGCTTTACTTAGGGTACTTTCGATTTTTGATATATTGTTTGAGTTGGTACATTGTTTAAAAATTCGAGTTTTCTATTTCCCCTCTAACACCACGGACCCCGCCACCATGTTGAAAATGTGCCTAATTGTTTGGCTTGTCCTGTTTCTTTTTAGTATCTCCTAAATTGGTCTCACAAGAAATCTTGTAAAACTTTATTTAACTGGAGTAATTTATCTACAATTTGAGACTAAAATAAAACTTTTAGCTGTTATACTTACCGAGATAGAGCTTTTACGGCATAAATCGATGAGCATTCATTTTTGAATTTTTGCTCATAGCGACTCTAAAAATGGCCCGAATTGAAAAGTATTGGCCACGTTAGGCTCATAATCAAATTGTCTTGAACTTTTACAGACAAGCTTTTCCATTTGGAGGATCCGTTGCAAAGATCTGTGAGCTTGAAAAGTGAAAAAGTGCGATTTTTCTCGGGAGCCTCGAAAATTGTCATTTTTTGACTATCGATTTTGACTACGCTACTGAACCGAATTTCAACTTTGAGCAGTGCATTGAACGCAGAATTCAACGGTCTTTAATTTACTCCTGCAAGGTTTTTCGATCCGAGGCACCGTTTAGGATTTATAATGACAATATTAAAAACGGGCTCAAATTTCTCGGATTTTCGCCCTCCAAAAGTTAAGCTCACCTTCTACGACCGTGCAAACTCAGTTTCCATGTATTCAGTATCTATAGAAGGGATTAAAATTATTTCCAGATATTTCCCTCGTTATTATTAAAAAGCCCCGAAATTGGCTTAATTTGACTGGCCTATGATCCAATAAATTAATGATATTTTGTCTCGTTTCAGGTGGTAGATCTGGTATTAAAAAATCTGCACGTGAATATGATGACGATGATGATGATGACTCGTGCTCCCGCGAAGAGGCTGAAGCAAATTTCAAGAAAGCTTCTCAGCTCTTAATTCAGCAACAGTTCGCACTCAGAAAATCGAAACTCGCCGAGTTCCAAGAAGACAAAAAAGAGTCCCTAGTAGCGACACTAACGTCGAAAGTAAAATCTGCCCAATCGACATCTGTTAAAGTCGCCGGACTAACTTTAGCATTACGTGAAAGTTATTTTGCCTTGTTTTTAGATGCTCTTATGACAAATGTTGCCAAGAGCAATGTTCCCGATCTGACATCACTTAATCTTAGGAATAAGGATTATGATAATATTGCCGCTGATTTAGAGTACGAATCTTTTAGTGAGAATAAGGTTTTGAGCTTATACAGGAGATCAATCGCAAAAAAGGTAAGTTTATAACCAATGGACGACTAAATATTAATAACTTTATGTGCCTTCCCCTTCAGGTATCCGAAGTGAAACAGTCTACTCTGAAAAAGAACTTATGCGTATATATCAAGGACTATAAGCCTCCCGTGAAGACAGAACCTGTTAAGAAAGAAGAAAACCTAAAAATTCAGGAGAAAAGTCAGACAGTACCAAAAGCTATTGCTAAGAAAAAAGGGTTCAAAATGGAAGTTGACAACCAAACGTCAATAAACTCGTTTTTCAGAGTCGCCCATAAGCCAAGTTTTACACAAGTAACGGAGACTGTAGAACTGAAAACTGAACCAATCGAATTGGAAATTAAAAAAGAGCCAGATAGTCATGAGCCTAATGTTAAAAAAGAGCCAGACGAGTATGAAAGTGACCAAAATTCGACTGAGAATGACTCAGCGAACAATGTAAATGAGAATGTGCCACTGAAGTCAGTGAAAACTGAAGTTGACTCTGTTAATGATCAAATTGTTCCAAATTCAGAAGAATCTAAGAAATGTGAAGAGAAGGCCTACTCTGACAGTGTTAGGTATTCCTCCAATATTTTCGGCAAAGCCCATAAATACGAGGAAAGTTATATAAAGAGTACGAAACATTTACAAAATTCAAATGAAGTGCACAAGGAGGACAAGAGTGTGTCAGGGCAAATAAGTAGTACACGTCGCGCACATTCCTCTCGAAATGAGACAAACAAACACAACTCTTCCACTTTTAATCACAGTTCAAAACGTTCTTTGCCCGAAAAGGGTCATGACGATGCTAAGGAGGCTCCTGTGAAAAAAATCAAATTAGATCCGGTCATAGAATCTCAGCCAAGTCTCGGTAAAAAAGAGAAAGACGAACTCGCTGCATATGTGGTGAAATGTTTAATGCCTCATTATAAAAAGGGCGTGATTACAAGCAAAGATTTATTTAAAACGCTTGCGAGAACTATTACGCATAAATTTTCTACAGGTTCTTTGGGTAAGTGCTGATTCCTTTAATTAAAAATTGATTTATTTTATATACGGGGTGACTTATGGAAAGTGGATGGTTTTTAGAATGTTGGCCAACCGTTTTTTTATTTACACCTCTTACGATTGCTTTGACAGCTTTCTGCGACTAACGAACTAATTTTTTCACTTATGTATTTAGTTTTTTGACAAACACCCTTCAATTAATTTCTCCATTTGAGCTTATACACTTGTCTAATCTTTTATTGCACTGGTCGTTTTTATTCTTCATCTCAGCGACGCTTTCATTTCATGCCTTTTTCATTTGGGGAATAAAAAGAAGTCGCAGAGTGCATGTTCGGGTAAATAGGGGGTGGGACATAGCTGTTATACCATTTATGGATAAGAATTGACTCACAGAGAAGTATAATTTCGGTAGTCCCTTTCTTATCCTCAAATCTTCAGTTAAACTTCGCTGAACTGAACTAAATGTTACTCCACAACTTCTTCGATGGTCCTTCGTGGATCTTTCAATTTAGCGAATTTTCGTGACATTTTCGTCGGTTGTTGTTAAAGCGTTGTTTTGTGTGCGTGTTATACAAATTAAAAATCATTTGAAACGTTCTCGGTATCAAGGCCAAAAAATATGGCCCCTTCGGTAAGGTCTTCCCAAAGCACTCTGGGTGTTAGTACCGTAGGTGTAGCTGGACAAATGAATACGTGGTGAACATCATGGGGGTGCCGTCATACGCTGGACAGGTATTTTGACCCAATGGTTCAGTACGAGACAAGTACGAATTTAGTCCCGAGCACCATCCAGACCTAAGTTGAGCGAGTGTAGATCTTGCTGCACGTGGTAGATCTATTTCATTCCATGATGTATTTGGTGGGCGTGCTGAGAGTACTGGGTTTGGTTTTAAATCGTGAATTGACTTCTGAACTTCTTCCCTATGTTCTGTAGGAGGCATTTCTCTTGAAGCGCTGGACATCCCTCTCAAGGCTGCTTAGATAGTAACGAATATTGCAAGGGGGTGGTGTTCTGTCCATGAGGTTGTACCTCGGGTGGTTACGACGATAACATCCTACTAGATATTGCTTCGATAAGGGGTTTTTATGGGATCTTAGTGGCAGCATTTGACAGCAAGGCAGCCTGTCACAGTTCGTAGTGCAGCATTTTGACAAGACTGGATGTTACTCCATTGTGTATCACTCAGATTTTAAGACATCATTTCCTGTGCACCTGCCCTGCTCTGACCTGTAAAAGAAAGGATATTCTTCCTATACTTTATTAATTTCCATGACCTGAAGGATGTAAATGCTTGTCATCTGCATCGTTTCATTGATAGATCCGGGTGGTTTGACGACTAGGTTCACATGGCGTTTGTGCCTATGAGGTATCACAACGGACCCAGTGGTGGTCTATGTGTGCTGTGTTTTGTTAACAGCTGCCTCTTTAACCTAACCTACCGATACCTTTTTAGATTACCAGTAGGGTCTCCTTACCCTTACCCCAGGAACTGCCAGCAAGAGCTTTGAGAACTCTGTTCCTGCTTCTCATTTTGTCACAGATTGTTGATGCATGGGCAGGAAGAAGTGGCCATGCCATCAAGGGTGACACCGAGCATTTTGAGTGGTTTATCGTTGGGATAAGTTCATCTCCTACTGATATGTTCAGTGGTATTCTGACCTCTGGTGCAGAAGGTGAAAAGTGTGGCAGAAAACTTCGGCGCAGATAAGTGCAAGTTCTTGTCAACGAAGAAGGCGTTGAGATCTTCAAGGTACTGGTTAACTTGCCCATGTGCTCAATATTATTATTACCCGTAGCCCAAATAGAACAATCGTCCGCATAGCTGATAATTTGAAGTCCTTCAAGTGGTGTTGAAAGCCTTGATAGATAGAGGTTAAACAGGGTGGGTAATATAACTCCTTACTTGCGGAACGCCTTGTTTAACTTACTAAGCTTATTCTAAACTCTATTGTCTGCCAGCAAGGTAGTTTGCGATCCACTTGGTGAATTGAATTGGAAGCGAAGTACAGTGTCGAATGGTTGACAGTATCAAAGGCTTATTATAAGTCTAGGGCCACCAGAATCGTTCTATGACATGGACGGGTTGTAGATTTGCGATGATATGGCATCCGATGCCGTCGTGTGTGATGATATGCCTAAAGCCGAGTTTATGGTCGGCTAATTCTAAATACGTCGCAAGCTTAGGCAGGAGTAGCGCTTCAGGGGATTTAGCAACCGGCGAAAGTGGGGTGATAGGTCGATATGATTCGCTATGGGTTTCTTTTATCCCGGGTTTCAGGATAAAACCGCCCTGCCTTTCTTCCATACTTCGGGAATTACTGACATCGCGATTTATAGATAAGGGTGGACGTTA
Source organism: Chloromyia formosa (assembly GCA_964017055.1). NCBI lineage: Eukaryota > Metazoa > Arthropoda > Insecta > Diptera > Stratiomyidae > Chloromyia > Chloromyia formosa. Next base: position 44,673,775 of record OZ024814.1, on the reverse strand, counting down.
GATACTTCAATGCTGGCAAGTCAAGGTTTTTGAGCATGATCATGGATAATCCATCAAGACTTAATGCTTCAGAGCTCTTGGCCTTTCGGATGGCAGCTGCTACTTCGTCAGAAGGAAATTGGCACGTTTGATCGAGGGTTTCGTTACGGATTTAACTAAAAAAATTACGCTTTGATTTGTCAGCTGGCGGTTGTTCGACAAATTGTCTATTAAAGAAAGAAGCGCATTGTGTAGGGTCACTAATCATGTTATTGCCAAATTGGATAGCATTCCCTCATTGGTCAGTGGGATTAGTGAGGGCCCTGACAGTCGTCCAAAGTCTACTGACGCCAGATTTAAAGTTACAGCTGTTAAGATGTTTATTCCATTTGGCCCTTCTATGCTCGGTGATTTGACTATGTATTTCGGCATTGAGCTACCTAATTCTAGGGTCATCTGGGTCGGTGTTGCAAATTGTGTCCCTTTCGTCTGCCAATTTTGCAGCTGATGGATGGAAAATTGGGTCGAACTTCAGGGATTCGACCTGCCGGTATGAATTTGACTGCTGCTTTCACCACAACTCGTCTAAAATTCTTTTCAGCCACGCGAACATGAGATGGTGTTGGTAGTGCAGTTAAAGCTGCATTTGTGTAATTACGAAAGCTGACCCAGTCAGCTTTGTTGTAGTTGGTGCAGGTTTGTATTCTGAGCGTTTGTTGGACGATCGAGATCGGAAGGTGGTCGGACGAAAGCGTCAGAACGGATTCCCATGGAGCTGCATTAATGAGGTAAGGGCTTGATTAAGATTAAGATTATATAAGAGGCGATGGGCCCGCAGGAGCGGGAAAGAATCCATCCGTGCTAACTGATTTGAATAGGTCAAAGGAGTCAGTGGCCCATTTGACCTTATTGTTGGTGGAGATATCGTTGGCAGTACTCCAGTTTAGGCGGTCTAGCTGCGGTATTGGTACTATCGACACCCTCGCAGAATTTTATCCAACTGCGTTTCTTGGCGATTCTTACACTTTTGCTATAGAGTGTGAGCGAGGCCCGGTACTCTTCCCAATCACCAGTACGTTTCACTCTATTGAAAAGTCTTCTAGTGTTCTTCACTTGACTTCACTTCACTTGACACCTTCAGTGCACTTTACAAATGAAGATACATAAGTACATTGAGTAAAACCATAGTGAGTAGATGAGTAATTAGCTTTTTTATCTTATATATCTTTTATCTTTATAAATGATGTGTTATGTGTTATTCTGATGTATAAACCATAATACTGTAAAGTTTCATCAAAATCCGTTCAGTAGTTTTTGCGTGAAAGAGTAACAAACATCCATACATCCTCACAAACTTTCACATTTATATTTATTAGTAGGATGGTTTGTATACAGTCACGAGTATGTGAATGTCATTAGAGTGCATGTTGGTTCTTGAATTGGCCCAAATCAATTAAAGGGTGATAAACTCCGTGAGTTTATGACTTGCAATTATACTAGGTCATGGGAAATACATATTCTTATATAAAGAAAGTAGTATTTAAATAACATTTTTGATAACAATAAACACAGTCTGAACAGACAGTCCAAAAGAACACATCTTCTGATCGTGGTAAGTGCTCGCTTGACGAGCATAAACCAAACCTTAATATAATTACTAAGCTACGCTCTGACCGCTGAGCACGTAGATTGGTATAGGTCGTGTAGCGCCTAACGGAGCTGTGACTAAGATACATATTATCCCTATTATCATATTATTCACGCCACATTATTAACCGACCCTGACACTTTATGCTTAATAGCTTCTATTTCAAATCGAATATGCCTGTGATCTGACAGTGATGGCTCATTAGAGGAGACCTGCAAATAATGTATTCGATTCAACATGCTATAAGATACGAACGTGATGTCAAGTACTTCACGCCTGATCCTAGTGACAAAAGTTAGACTTTGCTGAAAATGTTAAGGTCAAGACTTAATATGGAGATATCTGGAGAGGTGGAACCAGATTCCTTTAAGCGGGTGGGAGTGTATCCGTTTAGCGGGCAAAATTCAGATGTGTCGAGTTGCTCCGCTATTGTAATTCCCCCGGGAGTCATTGCTCAAGCTGGAATACCACAACTCAGTGAGCGTTAAAGTCCCCTAGCACAAGACGAGATATTGGCCAGTTAGGAAAGAACTGATGTTAACCTTGTATCCAGGGGCAGAAGAAGACGGGCGGAATATAGATGTTGAAGATGTCAATTTCAATATTTCCAGATTAAACTGCGATCGCCTGCACATCGAGAACATTATCGTTAGTCACGGAAGCTCACGATAAAGTACTGAGTGGTGTTTGATGAATGCAAGTCCTCCGCCAGCATTTGTCAGTTTGTCTTTCCTTGTAATATTGAGTTGAGGGACGATTTAGCATTAAGTTTCGTCTCCAGTATGACACCGATCATTACGCGATGCCTATCCATAAAAGTCATAACTTCGGAGATTTTATGTTGCAGCCCATTGCAATTCAGTTGCATCAGCGATATGATATCTAGGTTTGCAATAGTAGGCGCTCGAGTAAGGTCGCAGTACAGACGAAGAACCTCAATGATTGGTATTGGTATTCATTGGAGTTACTGGAGATATCTGCGAGCCCGGTTGAGTAATCGTTGATATCAAGCGTTGGGTATAGAGCGAGAAAGAAGTTGATCGAGCCCTGTTTCTACACCTGGCGGTGAAGGAAGGGCTCCATTTCATTCTAAGGTGGCACCAATCGTTGAAGCAATTTCATTTGACTGAGGTGGAACAATTTCCTAGTTATTAAATTCCTTTTTTCACCGAAATACGTGCACTATCGCCCTTCAAGAAATACTGTTTCATTATACAAAAAGGGGTAAACTGCACACGAAATTACTACACGTTCAGAATAGGGAGGTTGCAAGGTCCAGTAATGAAAGTTTTGTGTTTATTTACTTAACGATTCAAACGAAAGTGAATTTCATCATTCATTATCACTAATATTTTTGCGTTCTCGCGGCAGCCGGTTCTATGTACCGAAACGATCCGTTGGTACTCTACCAATGGCCAAGAGCTGCCATTCCCCCTTCAACGCCAAAAGGAAACTACATGGGTGTGTATATGTATATGCCAGCGTCGTTTTTCTATATCTATTAGGAGCAACATTCATCGGCGCAGCTGCTCCTCATTTGCGCCGGCATTGAGAACAACTCGGTCCAACGGATGTATGGATCTGCTGCGTATGTAACAAGACCTTGCATCCAAACGCTACCTCTATAAGGTGCAATTGTTGCGACGAATGGTGCCACTTACATAGCTGCTCGGAACTGACTCATCGTAGGCAGTACTGCTTTGCCTTAACCCCTAGCGGGGCATAGCGCGTCAACTACTCCTGCGCGCCATCGTACTCTGTTCTGGGCAATGGGGCGCAACTCCCCAAAAGACTTACCCTGTACCTGACACTCCTTTGCCACAGATCGACGCCATGTGATTCGAGGACCCCCTCTTGGTCGGCCTTGGTTGGAAATGGGGTTCCATTTCATGGCATACAAAGCAATGCAGTTATCACTCTTCCGCAATGTGTGACCTATCCACTGCCATTTTCGCCTGCGCATCAATTCGTCGATTGGCATCTGACCCGTACGCCGACTTAGCTCTTCATTTGATATTGTTTCGGGCCAGAAAATTCTTAAAATTCGACGAAGACATGAGTTGACGAAAACTTGCAGCTTTCTGGTAACTCCTACGGAAACTTTCCATATACTGCTCCCATACAAAAGCACTGATAGTACCAGGGAGCGAAACAGGCCCAGCTTGGTCTTGATGCTGAGATAACTGCCCTGCCAGATTTTGGACAGCATGCCGTATGCGCGTTTAGCCTGGTTGATACGACGAGCGATGTCCTGCTCCGTACCACCATTTTCGGCAACAATGCTACACAGGTAGACGAAGTTGTCCACCTTCTCCACAGGCTGACCATTAATATTGATGGCAATAGGTGTCGGATTTCTTTTTCGCAACGGCGGGCTAAGAACCTTGGTCTTGTTGGTATTAATCTTTAGCCAAACCTTGCTTGCCTCCCTCTCGAGATCTAACGCCATTGCGGACAGATCCATGATTTTGTGGGAGAGTAGGCATATGTCGTCAGCGTAGTCAAGATGTTGTAGATAAGATGTCAAAGTCCATTGACTTCCTCTGTCGAGTCCGGATAGGGCTGCATGCAACACATCGCCGATCACAATGAGGAATAGGATCGGTGAGAGGATGCACCCCTGCCGAACTCCACTGCGAATCTCCAAGTCCCCCGACACCTTACCTTTATGCAGAACGCGACATTTCGCGCCGTCATAGGTTGCCTTAATAATAGCCACAAGCTTCTCAGGGATGCCTCTCCTGCGCAAGGCCGCCCATATAGAATCCCGGTTCACACTATCGAAAGCCTTTTCGAAATCGATGAAAAGCAAGTGAAGCGGAGAATCGTATTCAGCGCATTGCTCGATGATGATTCGCAAGGTGTTAATGTGATCGACACAGGAGAATCCGGATCGAAAGCCAGCCTGCTCTTCATCAATTGTGCTTTCTAAGTGGGCCTTTAGTCTTTCCAGGACGATTTTAGCTATTATCTTGGCAACGGCAGGAAGCACACAAATGCCTCTCCAATTATTACAGTCTGTGAGGCTACCCTTCTTTGGAAGTTTGATGATCAAACCTTCCTTCCACTCAGTGGGAAAGGTCTCTGTATTCCACGCTTTCGATTGTCGTCTGGTGCTGCAGCCAATCGAACTTTCAGCTCCTTTCTTTCAACAATCCGCTGCCATGAAGCGTCGGACATCCAGGGCTTATTCCGGCAATCCGGGTTTGGGCCAAGGATGGTATTTGCGCTATCAATGTACGCATTTTTTATGGCATCCCAGTTTTCGTTTATGTCACTATCTGGGTGACTAGTTATCTCAGCTGCTTTTTGCGCAAGATGGTCATTATATTGTTGTAAGACAGCTGGATTTTTTAGTCGAGCGGTGTTGAATTTGCGGGGCCTGGATCTTTCGTCGCTGGGGCGGCGCACGGCTGCAATACGCAATCGAACATTAGCGATCATAAGATAATGGTCTCTTCCCATCCCAATATCGGCACCCTTCTTGTTTCGCACGTCCAGGAGGCAACTCTTGAATCTTTTACTAATGGCAAAATGGTCGATCTGATTTTGTGTTCTGCGCCGATCAACAGAGGACCAACTGATTTTGTGGTGGTCCTTATGCTCAAACATAGTACCACTGATGAAGAGACTGTGAAAGTTGCAGAACTCTACAAATCTTTCACCGTTGTCATTACGATCACCAAGACCGTGTCTCCCCATCACATGTCTGAGCCCATAGTTATCAGCGCCAACTTTCGCATTCAAATCACCCATAACCATTATAATGTCACCTTTAGGTGTTCTGCTCTGAACGGCGTTTAGTTCTTCGTAGAAGGAGTCTTTTGCCAAGACATTGTCGGGTTCAGTAGGGGCATAACATTGTATTATTGAGATGTTCCTCATTTTGGTCCGGAACCTGGCGGTCAAGACCCTGTCAGAGACCGGTTCCCAGGATAAGAGACAGTTTCGCGCGGCTCTGGTTAAAAGGAGCCCCACACCTGACTCACGACGACTACCGGTAGCTTTACCGGAGTACAACATTACAGTGCTGCCCGTTGGAGAGATGAATTCTCCGCTGTTCCACCATCTTATCTCACTAACTCCTAAGATATTTAATTTGTACCTCAGAAATTCACTCTCTAATTGAAGAAATCGTGCGTTCTGGGGACCTTCTGATCCATTGTCCAGGAGAGTACGCACATTCCAGAATCCAATCTTTGTCATTGTACGATAGCTAAAAGTCGTAACCGTTGAGTCAGTCCTTATCCGAGGCATAGTTGACGTTTCGTTAGCATATAAAGATTTCGGATAGTGCAAGTTGCTGGCATACACATCCTGTCCTTTGATTGTCGGTTTTAACGACAGGCCCTCAAAGGGAAAGGCCGTGGTATTTTTTTTTCACACCCCACACCACAGGGGTACCTCAACCAAATCATCGCACCGCCATCACTGGCGGCTTGACGTTGGATGGCAATGGTCAGTGACCACTGCCGTTCCAGGGGGCGCCCACGCGGAGGACTATGGAAGAGGAGTTTTTGTTTTACACCTGCGATTACGACTACGGGCGCGCTGTTGTCCACAAGAACTCCGATGAACATTATCACTCATCAATCAGTATCGATGCAGCACAACCTAACTCCGGCATCAGTAGTTGCAAACTATAATATCCTCTCGCTAGTTCAACTTAACTGTAATAGACTACAACACAAGCTTGCCGAAGTGATTGCATTTATGGACAAATATCAAATAACAACCCACCCAGAGCGAGCGAAGTGAGCGTTCATGTTTGTGCGATATTGATGGTTGTGACCCCTTAAGCGCGGAGCGAGCGTAGCGAGCGAAGCTCACACAAGCGACTGTTAATTCACAACCCGCAGTATCGCACAAGTGTGCATGGATAATTTCGGTTTGGAACGAGCTGGGCTAGCTCCGCTCCTAGAGCGTTGCGAACCCCCTAGGTCGCCCGTTTCACTCTTTGTACATGTACCTGCATTCGTTTCGTCCTAGCATATCTGCATCCAGCATTTTGTTTTTTTGGCTATGCACAATTTCACACCGAAATAAGGTATGCGAAGGAAAGCGAAAATAGCCATGTATTGTACATACTCACCTTCGTTTTAAGCGAAATTAAGCATTGAGTGTGAAACCGGCAGCCGGTTCTACGCACCGGAGCGACCCGTTTTTACAACGGCCAAGAGCTGCCAAACCCCTTCAATGCAAGAAGGACGTGTGTTCATGTGTTACATGCAGTATCTGTTTTTTGTGTTTATTGGGAGCAACACATTTCGGCGCAACTGCTCTCAATACTACTTCTCCGCGCCGGCATCGAATACAACCCAGGTCCTTGGATCTGCTGCGTATGCAATAGAGAGCTGCATCACAATGCAACGTCAGTGAGATGCAACTGTTGCGACGAGTGGTGCCACCTGAGAAACTGCTCCGGTCTAAACCATCACAGGCACTGGAATCCTTCGTTTACCGCCAGTCAGTGCAGAAACCGAGGTCCACAAGCAACGAGTTCATCAAACACGCCTTACCTTCCTACACCAGTGAGCACCCACGCGAGCTTTCAGTCAACACCAACGACTCCTGCGAATAGACCCAGTAGGATTCCCCAACAAAACAACCTCACGCCTGCACCACCGATCGCAATTTTCGACACGCTCTCACTTGTCCAACTAAATTGCAACGGGCTGCAAAACAAAATTGCCGAACTCGCTTCATTCATGGACAGACACCGCATTCAAGTTGGAGCCATCCAGGAGACGAAACTACATCCCAATTCGTCCCTTAACGCTCATGGGAACTATATCATCTTAAGGAAAGATAGGCTGACCAACGCTGTAGGAGGACTTGCCTTCATCATTCACCACTCCGTGCAATACCGGGAATTAGATGTCACTAACAACGACACCACCACGGAAGTGCAAGCCATCGCCTTAAAATCAGGCAATGTTGAGATTGAAATTTACAACATTTACATTCCACCGGTATCCAGCTGTCCCCCTGGCTACCATGTAAATATCAACACTTTCCTCAATGGTCAACACCGTCTCCTGCTTGGTGATTTTAACGCTCACCATGAACTCTGGCACTCACATCTTAACAACGACGCCAGAGGTATAGCCATTGCTGAACAACTTGATGCCTCAGACTTCTGTACACTGAATGATGATACGCCCACCCGTATTTCCGGTACCTGTTCTAGTTCACCAGACATCACGATTGCCAGTGCTAGCCTCATAAACAATACACAATGGGAGCCGGTCCTTACACTATCATCGGACCACCTACCGATCGTGATAAGGCTTGACAAACCGAGGGATGTTATATCTGTCGAACACCGCACCTTTGTCAACCACAACAAAGCTGACTGGAATGGGTTTACTGATTATACAAGTGCTAAATTCCTCGCCCTGCCAACTCCCACCGACGTACGTAAGGCCGAGTCCAATATCAGGAAAGTCCTCAATAAAGCGGCTGCGAAATTTATTCCTGCAGGACGCATTCCTAAAATTAGGCCAAACTTTCCTACCACAGCCGCCAGATTGGCAGACGAGAGAGATAACATCAGGAGCACTAACCCAGACGATCCCAGAATTCATGAACTGAACTGTGAAATCAAAAGACAAGTGGCCGAACATAAGAGGTCAAAATGGAGTTCGCATCTGAATGAATGCAACCTAACAACAGGTCTTAACAAACTATGGTCGACAGTCCGTGCCCTCTCTAATCCACCGAAACAGATGGGAAATGTCGCCATACAGTTCGGAGAAAACTCAATCTCCGACCCTGCCCATTGTGCAAGTCGCTTCAATAGGCAGTTTATTGAACATCCTCCACCAGACAGACAAAAGCGCATAATCCGAAGGAGGATTCACAACCGAACTACCGACAACATACCTGTCTTCACCACGGACGAAGTGGCTACAGCAATCAGGAAAGCGAACAACTCCAAAGCCTTGGGACCTGATGGAATCTCAATGACAATGCTTAAACATCTCGACACACCAGCTATCGAATACCTCACGGCCACATTCAATCTATCCATCACATCACTGATCGTTCCGGAACTCTGGAAGAAAGGGAGAATAATACCAATCTTGAAACCTGGGAGAAAAGCGACACTCGGCGAGTCCTATCGTCCCATCACACTTCTATCACCAGTTGCCAAAACGCTCGAAGCATTGATTCACCCTGTTCTTGCGGTCCGCATCAGGCTTGCAAACCACCAGCACGGCTTCAGAAGGATGCATAGTACAGAACAATTCTGGTGGCACTTCATCTGTCGAAAGCTTTCGATACAGTCAGCCACTCAGCACTTCTGTCCGACCTTTACAATGCATCTCTTCCAACGCATATCACAAAATGGATTGCCAACTACCTCGCGGGCAGGCAGTCCTATACCGAATTCAGAAGCAAAAAATCGAAGCTAAGGAAGATCAAACAAGGTGTGCCACAAGGAGGAGTCTTGTCTCCCACCTTGCTCAACCTTTACCTATCTGAAACTCCAACCCCACCTCAAGGAATCGAAATTATCTCCTATGCAGACGACTGCTCCATCCTGGCAACAGGGAGCGACATCACGGAAATGTGCGAGCAAATAAATGCTTACCTGGAACAGCTTAACTCCTTCTTCACGGGCAAGAATTTAATCGTATCTGCGCCTAAATCCTCGGCAACATTATTCACCACCTGGACGAAGGAAGTCAAGATGCAACTTGAGATCTCGATTGGCAACCAACTTATTCCGACCGTGAACCATCCTAAAATCCTAGGAGTATAGATAGATAGATAGATAGATATAAAATACGAGCTACTTTCCCAGCAGGAAGGCACTGCGACCATAAAGATCTATTGTGCCGTAGCTCATTAATCCAAAAGACCGTCCACCCTTCTAATAAAGGGCAGTAAGTCTTTAGCAGGAATCAACCTGAATTCTGCAGTGCTGATAGTAGCCTGCCCGAGGAGTGACATCCTAAAACGCGCGATGGCGGGACATTCGCACAAGAGGTGCTTGGCCGTTTCCACGTCTTCCAGACAAAGACGGCATTCAGTCTCGCTTGACAGACCCATCTTGTTCAGGTGATATCTGACCAAGTGATGGCCAGATAAGTACCCCACTAGGAGTCTTAGGTGGGTTCTACTCATTTGAGTAGTACCCTTGTGACTGAAGGGCATTATCAGCTCCTTTGATTGACGAAGCCCTGGAAGGTTATCCCAGTACTGTTGACGCAATCGTGCAAACCAATCTGTGATCCGCAGTTTGGCCGAGGCCAGTCCAAAGCCACAGTAAGGCTCAGGTCCATGAAAACGACTGGATGATCCTTGTCTAGCAAGTTCATCCGCAGCCTCGTTCCCCTCAATGCCCTGGTGGCCTGGCACCCAACACAAGAAGACTCGGTTTTTGGTTGCCAACAGTTGAAGGAGATTGTAACACTCCTTCACCAGTTTTGAAGAGACCTTAAATGAGGAGAGCGCTTTTATAGCTGCTTGGCTGTCTGAGTAGATAGCAATGTGAGCGCCGCGAAGTCCAGTTTCCAAGATTACCCTGGCGCAGACCTCAATGGCGTGGATCTCAGCTTGAAAAACGCTGGGCGAGATTCCCATTGCGATCGAAATCCTGGTGTTGGGTCCGAAGACACCTGCACCAACACCCTGTTCTGTTTTAGACCCATCGGTGAACCACTTGATACATCTAGGGTCTGGACAGGGTGTGCCATTTACCCATTCAGAGCGGTTAGGGATGAGGGCTGAATATTTTCTGCCGAAGCAAACCTCCGTGATCATGTAATCTGATCTCAAGCAGATCTGCACGTCAGGAATTTGATTCAGAATGCTCATGTGACCGCTTTCTTCACTACGCACGTCGGAAGTTAAACGAAGTCTGAGAGCATTTAGAGCTGCTGATTCTTGAATGAATATATGCAACGGAGTAAGTCCAATAATCGCCTCCAGGGCTGGCGTAGGACAAGTGCGCATAGCTCCAGTGATGCCAAGGCAGGCAAGGCGTTGAAGCTTATTGCACTTCAGTAAGACAGAAGATTGCTGAGTTTTCGGCCACCACACAAGCGCTGCGTAGGTCACCATAGGCCGCACCAGCATGGTGTATAACCACTCAGTTATCTTTGGAGTGAGCCCCCATGTCCGTCCAAAGAAACTTCTGCAAGCCCACATTGTGCGTGTGGCTTTGCCAAGTACATTATCTATGTGAGTATTCCAGGTGAGTTTCGAGTCTAGAGTTACCCCGAGACATTTAACTTCAGTGGAATAATCTAAGGTCGTGCCGCCTAACGCCTATGTTTCGTTTTCGTGTGAACGGCACAACGACAGTTTTCTGTGGGTTTACATGTAAGCCCACAGCCACACACCAGTGTAGAACTATGTCAAGGGCCGACCTCATCACCTCAGTGATGGTAGATTCGAATTTGCCCCTGACTATGATAGTTAAATCATCCGCGTATCCGATAGTAAGATAACCGCGCTCATTAAGCATGGAAATCAGCTCGTCCACGACAAGGGACCACAAAAGGGGTGACAGAACGCCACCTTGTGGACAACCCTTTACGGCATTCACGCAAATGGATGTACTGCCTAGAGTTGAGTGAATATCCCGTCCCCGGAGCATGGCATCTATCCATGCAATGGTAGCGGGTGGGATGTCCCTGAGTTCCAGTGCTCTGGAAATGCACTCGTAGCCAGTATTATCGAAAGCCCCCTCAATGTCAAGAAACGCGCACAACGCGATTTCCTTTTCACTGAGGGACTTTTCGATTGTACTGACAAGGCTATGCAAGGCGGTTACTGTTGACTTACCCTTCGTGTACGCGAATTGCATACGATGTAGGGGGCTCGACAGTTCCATCTTGTGCCTGATATGCAAATCAAGCAACTTTTCCATGGTTTTAAGGAAGAAGGAAGTAAGGCTAATCGGTCTATAGGATTTGGGCATATGTTCCGGCTTATTGCCCGCTTTGGGTATGAAGACCACATTAACTTTCCTCCAAGGTTGTGGTATGTACCCTAGGGTGTAACTTGCCCTAAAAAGTTCGATTAGCGGAGTTATTATGATCTCCAAGCTGTTTTGTAACAGAGCGGGGAAAATGCCGTCTACTCCGGGAGCTTTAAATGGCTCAAAGGATTCTATCGCCCATTTTACTCTGTCCATGTCAAAGATGACCCCCGATAAACTGCGAGCCCGGCTTATGGGAACCCGTTGTGGCCTTGCAGTTGGGCAGGGGTCACCATCAGACAGTACGGACCCTGGGAAATGGGTCTGAAGAAGCAACTTTAATGTTTCTTCTGGACCTTCAGTATACGAACCGTCTGATCTCAATAGAAGGCCGACCCCGTTTGCTGAGTCTTTGGAAAGGGCTTTGTGAAGGCGCACCGCTTCCGGTAGCGACTGAATGCTATCACAATGTCTTTTCCAACATTCTCGTTTGGAATGCCTAATGAGTTTGTTGTACTCGGTGAGAGCAGTTCTGTACTCATCCCACCTATTTAAGCGTTTGGCTTTGTTGAACATCCTCCTAACTTTAGCTCGCTTGCGGGCCAATTCCTCGTTCCACCAGGGTACTTTACGCCCCGACTCCACCGAACGTGAAACGGTACTATCTTTGTAGGAGGAAGTTAAAATTTCATTGAGCTCCTCAGCTGCAATCTCAATTTCCCCTGTAGTGCTTATGGGGCTGACCAGTAGTTCCGCTTTGGAGCTAACTAGTTCACGGAATTTAATCCAGTTAGTTTTCCTTGGACAAAAAGTATCCGAGCGAATGTCAGATTGTCCCAGGATGTCAAATCTGATGTGTCTATGATCTGAAAGAGACACTTCGTCCGACACGTGCCAGTTCGCAATGAACCTGGAGAAGAAACCGCTAGCAAGGGTAATGTCGAGTACCTCTGCCCTTGCCGCGGTGACAAAGGTAGGTTTGCACCCCCTGTTCAGGACATTCACATGTTTACACATAAGATAGTCAAGAAGGCGCTTACCTCTGTCGTTGATGTCGCTGCTACCCCACACCGTGTGGTGTACGTTTGCATCGCAACCGATCACATAATGCCGGTTTGTACGTCGACAGAAGTCAACGAGCTGCTGGACCTCGAGTGGTGGAATCTCAACATTGTCAGATGGGAAGTAGGCAGACGCAACTACCACTTTCTGACGACCGTTGAGCGTGGATACCTCCACCAATGCTGCAGCTAGATCTCTAGAAATAAAATTGGTTAGTGGCAAATAGTTGACGCATTTGTCGATCAGAAGCGCCGCACGCGGACAACCCGCTAACCTGTCATATATCAACTTACCAGTTGTTGTGTTTAGACCGCAAATTCGGCCACGGGCCACCCATGGCTCTTGAATAAGCGCAATGGTGGCCTGTTTATCGGCGAATAACCTGCACACAGTGGCCGATGCTCCTATTGCGTGGTGCAGGTTCGCTTGAAGCACCTTAATGGCGCTCATGGTCCTGTAGCGAGCGTTGGACTAGGCACTTTTGCTTGCCCTGTCGAGAACTGCTGCCTCCGTCCCCCCTTCGTTGACGCTCCTTTCGGTGAGAGCTGCTGAGGTTCCTTGGGCTAAAGAAGTCCAAGGACGACTCAGAGGGACTGTATCGCTTAACGGCCAGTCCATCGACAGTCTCAACAACGGGCCTGGAGGCTCCGTCGAGCAGTGAGCTAGTAGGCAGCTCAGAGGAAACTGTGTTTGATGCATTTGGAGTTGCATCACACTCTGGTTTGTTTTGTTTTTCTTTTTTATTATTCATAGAATCCCATGAATATCCGGGAAAAACAGTCACCGACGACATCACCCGGTCTGCCGTCAGAAGTCTGGTTTAAAACTGGAGGTCGACAGGTATCCAGAGTTCGCATACTAGCGGCCAAGCAACCTCTTGACCATGCATCCCTCGGCGTATGCTGTTCCACCTTGGATTTAGGGTATGTTTATAAGGGAGATACCGCTCCCCGCCCGACCAAGTTTAGTCAGCGCTGATGGCAAAGATAAGATTTTGCCAACAGCCTGCTTCCACCCGTCACCACGCGGAGGTAAAGGTCGCACTTCCTAGGGCATGACAGTTACGGCAAATGTACCATGGTGGTCCAAATGTTAGTCCCCCTGTCACACCTTCGGCTGACGGGCATCCTAGGAGTAACCCTGGACAGTATGGCCACGTCATCCCCTCATGCTTCAACAGTGTGTAACAGGATGCGCGGAAGGAACAAGATCCTTAAAGCCTTGGCCGGTAGCACCTGGGGTAAGGATAAAGAGACCCTACTGGTGACATACAAAGCAGTCGGAAGGTCTGTAGCCAACTATGCGGCTCCAGTGTGGTCACAGAGTCTCTGTGACACACAATGGAATAACATCCAGGCCTGCCAAAATGCCGCCCTCCGTACTGTAACTGGCTGTCTCCTGATGTCTTCCCCGGTCCATCTACATCAGGAAACGAGGACGATGCCTCTAAGGGATCACAACAAACTTCTTGCGAAACAGTACCTGGTGGGTTGTTATCGTGAGGAGCACCCCAATTCTGACCTCATGGACAAGACACCGCCACCAAGGCATGTCAGGCGTGATTTGAGGGACCTCGAAAGAGACGTCCAGAGGTACAAAAGGGACCCCTTCGACAACAGCGCATACAGAACAGCCATCGCAGCAATACACCACGAGGAAGTACAGGCATCAATTACGAGACTAGGTTCAAACAAAGTCCTCTCGACACAACCACCAGCCATCTCTCCAGACGAGAGAACGCTTCCGAGAGCAACGAGGACGACACTTGCCCAACTTAGGTCGGGTTGGTGCTCGCGTCTAAACTCCTACCTGTCTCGCATTGATCGGGATGTCACGAACACATGCCCCGCCTGCAATGGTACACCCCACGATGTAGACCACATTTTCAGATGCCCACCTGCACCCACACACCTGACCCCCAGATCGCTGTGGGAGAACCCCGTAGAGGCAGCTACCTTCCTATCACTCAACACCGAGGAAGACGAAGAACAACACAACATGTAACACACTCACACAACGAACTTCTGACCATTGCTACAACAACAACAACAAACCGAAAGAATCTATGCCTGGCTTCTTTCGGTTTCAACCGAGATTATCCATTAATGGCTTATTTCCAAATGGCTTATTTCATGGTGCCCTTAATTTGTATTGTACATACTTGTCTCGCGTCGATAACGACATTCAAAATGTATGTCCAGCTTGTAACGGTACACTTCATGATGTTGATCACATCTTTAAAAGCTCAGCAGCTCCCACCTCGCTAACACCCAGAGCTCTGTGGGAGGCTTCTATCGATGCCGCTATCTTCCTAGGCTTCGATACTGTGGGAGAGGAAGCCGCTGCTGACATATGTATATCTTACATACACACATGTATCTTACTCTAATGCGTTGTTACTACAACAACTACTATTTTTGGATTTTCTTAAAAATAATTTGTACACGAAGTCTAGTCTTGAAAGTATATAATGTAGGTTGCCACATTGAGTTGCTTAACAACTTACAGTATCGGCCACTGCTGCATTTCCTCGTCACAGAACTAAAAGATCACCTCAAAACGAATGTCATCCCTCTGCCACCATTTACAAATGGATACTAACAACCGACAACCGTCCGCTTTCCATAAGTGTTTCTATTTGTTACATTTTATGCCTACTGAAAAAATGTCATTATTGGTAGTCAATATATTAATATAAAATTTAACCTAAACCATGGAACCGTTTTCGACGAAACAAAGATTGTGAATGCTTCTGAAAGAATGCCTTTCTAATGGTGGACGTTTCATAGAAATCGGTTGCATAGTTTGGCCGTATATACAATACATATGTATCAAATTTCCTACAAAATTTGTTAGTCATTAATATATTGATTTTGTTTTAGATAAAGCGGCGGTTAAAGCACATGTTTACGGTTTATTCGGTAAAAATTCGAATACGAGTTAAATAACTTAGTTCCTCTGAAATGAATTCAATTGAAATAATTTCCAAATAAATTATTATTGTTATGTATGTTGTACGTGAAAAGAAGTTGTCCGTTTTTTCGATATAGTTTTGTGGAGTTTTCCCATTTTCTGTTGTCAGTATGAATCACGCGTTTATTTTGTATTCATATTTTGTTAAGCCGTAAGATCATTGCTTTGTGATGTCTTATTCCACATGAGAAATAATGTGTAATTCTGATTCTGAAGACTAATAACACATTGAATATATATATATACATATATTTTTTTTTTGGTAAAAATGGTTTTATTAGATCGACAAAATGGGTGATTTTTTTGAGGTAAGTTGAGTAAGGGCTTAGTCCTATTTTAGCTTATACATTTCAGGCCAGCAGCTGAATACGCAATATTAGTAGCGGGTAGAGGTTTCTCCTTTGAATTTTGCTTAGGGGATAGTGAGAAACGGCACGGTGTCTGCGGAAAATAGTTGTCATTATCCTCCCCCAGGATAGGGATGGAAAGGTTTGAAGCTAGACGCGGACGGGAAATCAATCGTAATCCGACAACTGTTCATCGTAGAAACGTCTACTTCGTATCAAATTCATCAGTTCTTAGTCCTCTACAATTCCACTTACTAGACATATTTGCGATATAGTTATGGTTGCCCCTGTCCTTTGCGTATTAACAAAAATTCATAGGCCTGGGGAAGACAACACAAACATGGGAGGCAAAAATGGGGAATAATAAAAAAAATGGGGCGATAAGGATGGAATGGTTGACGCACGGCGCAGATGCCCTCGCGCTCGTATCGGGGTCAGGGTATAATGGGACCCTAGGCCTCTGGTTTCGTATCACCGACAGTTCACTACTCATCAGGTGCTGACTTCGGTGGAAGCTGCACGACCAGAATATGGTTCATTACACAAAATGAAGCCAATCGAAGAAAACTTGTACTGGACGGTTTTGTGGGCATCCGGAGATGCCCGTGGGGACAGAGTCTAAGGTAGCATAATGACCGAGAAGGTAGGGCCGTTCCATCTGGCGAAGAAAATGGCCCCTCAACGAGCTAAGCAGGGGCCTATGCTTGCTGTAGGTCAGTTCGGGAGACGTGGGCGGGGATTTCGCCGCCCGAGTGGATTTAGCTATTATGTATGTATGTGTATGTGTGAGTCCGTCCATTGACCAGTTTCCCTTATGCGGATGGCTGTGTTGGCAGCGACTTGTTCACTTACAACTTGCTATAACAGCGCGGACTGTCGCGTTCTGCATAAAGGTAAGGTGTCGGGGGACTTTGAGATTCGCCGTGGAGCTCGGCAGGGGTGTATCCTCTCACCGATCCTATTCCTCATAGTGATCGGCGATGTGTTGCATGCAGCCCTATCCAGACAGAGAAATTCAATGGACTTTAACATCTATCTACAACATCTTGACTACGCTGACGACATATGCCTACTCTCCCACAAAATCATGGATCTGTCCACAATGGCGTTAGATCTCGAGAGGGAGGCAAGCAAGGTTCTTACCCTTCGTCATTGCGAAAAAGAAATCCTAAACCTATTACCATCAATATTAATGGGCAGCCTGTGGAGAAGGTGGACTTCGTCTACCTGGGTAGCATTGTTGTCGAAAATGGTGGTACTGAGCAGGACATCGCTCGTCGTATCAACCAGGCTAAATGCGCATACGGCATGCTGTCCAAACCTGGCAAAGCAGTTATCTCAGCGTCAGGACCAAGCTGGGCCTGTTTCGCTCCCTGCAACTGTCTGTGCTTTTGTATGGGAGCAGTGCATGGAAAGAGTTACCAGAAAGTTGCAAGTTTTCGTCAACTTATGTCTTCTTAAGAGGGGCAAAAACTCTTCCATAGTCCTCCGCGTGGACGCCCCCTGGAACGGCAGTGGTCACTGACCATTGCCAACCAACGTCAAGCCGCCAGTGATGGCGGTGCGATGATTTGGTTGAGGTCCCCCTGTGGTGTGGGGTGTAAAAAAGAATACCACGGCCTTTCCCTTTGAGGGCCTGTCGTTAAAACCGACAATCAAAGGACAGGATGTGTATGCCAACAACTTGCACTATCCGAAATCTTTATATGCTAACGAAACGTCAACTATGCCTCGGATAAGGACTGACTCAACGATTACGACTTTTAGCTATCGTACAATGACAAAGATTGGATTCTGGAATGTGCGTACTCTCCTGGACAATGGATCAGAAGGTCCCCAGAACGCACGATTTCTTCAATTAGAGAGTGAATTTCTGAGGTACAAATTAAATATCTTAGGAGTTAGTGAGATAAGATGGTGGAACAGCGGAGAATTCATCTCTCCAACGGGCAGCACTGTAATGTTGTACTCCGGTAAAGCTACCGGTAGTCGCCGTGAGTCAGGTGTGGGGCTCCTTTTAACCAGAGCCGCGCGAAACTGTCTCTTATCCTGGGAACCGGTCTCTGACAGGGTCTTGACCGCCAGGTTCCGGACCAAAATGAGGAACATCTCAATAATACAATGTTATTATATTATACTGAACCCGACAATGTCTTGGCAAAAGACTCCTTCTACGAAGAACTAAACGCCGTTCAGAGCAGAACACCTAAAGGTGACATTATAATGGTTATGGGTGATTTGAATGCTAAAGTTGTCGCGGATAGCTATGGGCTCAGACATGTGATGGGGAGACATGGTCTTGGTGATCATAATGGCAACGGTGAAAGATTTGTTGAGTTCTGCAACTTTCACAGTCTTATCATCGGTGGTACTATGTTTGAGCATAAGGACCACCACAAAATCAGTTGGTCCTCTGTTGATCGGCGCAGAACACAAAATCAGATCGACCATCTTGCCATTAGTAAAAGATTCAGGAGTTGCCTCCTGGACGTGCAAAACAAGAAGGGTGCCGATATTGGGATGGGAAGAGACCATTATCTTATGATCGCTAATGTTCGATTGCGTATTGCAGCCGTGCGCCGCCCCAGCGACGAAAGATTCGCGTCGCAAATTCAACACCGCTCGATTAAAAAATCCAGCTGTCTTACAACAATATAATGACCATCTTGCGCAAAAAGCAGCTGAGATAACTAGTCACCCAGATAGTGACATAAACGAAAACTGGGATGCCATAAAAAATGCGTACATTGATAGCGCAAATACCATCCTTGGCCCAAACCCGGATTGCCGGAATAAGCCCTGGATGTCCGACGCTTCATGGCAGCGGATTGTTGAAAGAAAGGATTTGAAAGTTCGTTTGGCTGCAGCATCAGACGACAATCGAAGCAGCATCGAACTCCTTTACCGTCAGAAAGCTCGAGAAGTTCAGCGTAGTGTGCGACGCGATAAAAGAGTTTATGCGAATTCTCTTTTAGCCTCAGCAGAAGAAGCCGCAAGAAGTAACAACTTAAACGCCGTATACAGTGTCATCAAGGAGTTTACAGGTGGTCGTAACTCCTGCCAACATCAAGTGAAGGATAGTGATGGAAAGCTACTTATCTTGGAAGAAGATCAAATGAGACGGTGGAAAGAACACTTCACCGCGGTCTTGAACCGTGTAACCTCTGGTGAAGTTCCCCCTCATATAGATAATTTAGCTAACCATCAAAATGTGGTATACGGTCCACTGCCACGACTAAAGAGGAAATAGTCACTGCAATTATTGCACTAAAACGAGGAAAGGCCGCCGGACTCGACGGTGTCCCTGCCGAACTTTATCAAGCAGCGCCAAGCGTAACTGCCGATTTGCTGCACTCACTTGTTGATAAAGCGTGGAATACAGAGACCTTTCCCCACTGAATGGAAGGAAGGTTTGATCATCAAACTTCCAAAGAAGGGTAGCCTCACAGACTAATAATTGGAGAGGCATTTGTGTGCTTCCTGCCGTTGCCAAGATAATAGCTAAAATCGTCCTGGAAAGACTAAAGGCCCACTTAGAAAGCACAATTGATGAAGAGCAGGCTGGTTTTCGATCCGGATTCTCCTGTGTCGATCACATTAACACCTTGCGAATCATTATCGAGCAATGCGCCGAATACGATTCTCCGCTTCACTTGCTTTTCATCGATTTCGAAAAGCCTTTCGATAGTGTGAACCGGAAATCTATATGGGCGGCCTTGCGCAGGAGAGGCATCCCTGAGAAGCTTGTGGCTATTATTAAGGCAACCTATGACGGCGCGAAATGTCGCGTTCTGCATAAAGGTAACGTGTCGGGGGACTTTGAGATTCGCAGTGGAGTTCGGCAGGGGTGCATCCTCTCACCGATCCTATTCCTCATTGTGATCGGCGATGTATTGCATGCAGCCCTATCCGGACACGACAGAGGAATTCAATGGACTTTGACATCTTATCTACAACATCTTGACTACGCTGACGAAAAAGAAATCCGACACCTATTGCCATCAATATTAATGGGCAGCCTGTGGAGAAGGTGGACAACTTCGTCTACCTAGGTAGCATTGTTGCCGAAAATGGTGGTACGGAGCAGGACATCGCTCGTCGTATCAACCAGGCTAAACGCGCATACGGCATGCTGTCCAAAATCTGGCAGAGCAGTTATCTCAGCATCAAGACCAAGCTGGGCCTGTTTCGCTCCCTGGTACTGTCAGTGCTTTTGTATGGGAGCAGTTCATGGAAAGTTTCCGTAGGAGTTACCAGAAAGCTGCAAATTTTCGTCAACTCATGTCTTCGTCGAATTTTAAGAATTTTCTGGCCCGAAACATTATCAAATGAAGAGCTAAGTCGGCGTACGGGTCAGATGCCAATCGACGAATTGATACGCAGGCGAAAATGGCAGTGGATAGGTCACACATTGCGGAAGAGTGATAACTGCATTGCTTTGCATGCCATGAAATGGAACCCCATTTCTAACCAAGGCCGACCAAGAGGGGGTCCTCGAATCACATGGCGTCGATCTGTGGCAAAGGAGTGTCAGGCACTGGGTAAGTCTTTTGGGGAGTTGCGCCCCATTGCCCAGAACAGAGTACGATGGCGCGCAGGAGTAGTTGACGCGCTATGCCCCGCTAGGGGTTAAAGCAAAGTAGTACGTCTTCGTTGAATTTTAAGAATTTTCTGGCCCGAATCAATATCAGATTAAGAGCTAAGTCGGCGTACGGGGTTAAGGCAAAGTAGTAGGAATTTGAACCGCCGCTAAGAACCTTAGGAAAAATTGAAGAAAACCGCCAACAGATTATCGTCAGTGGTTTCTACAGATTCTCGTCAGCGCTTCAAATTTTTGTCAGTTATTTGTACAGTTTCTCAACAGCGCTTCAAATTATCATTAGTTATTCCTTCTCCCGTTTTCCTTACAAGATTTTCGTCAGTGTACCCTACAAAATTCTCGTCCGTAAAGCTTCGTATACATATGAGCATCTGTGCGCGAACGAACGCTGTGCGCGCACGAATACTCATATGTGTACGGTAGGAGCATGCGTGCTCGCACAATTTTGTCCGCACGAACACGATCCATCGCTAGTGGATCTCCGTGCGCGCACAATTTTGTGCGTGCAATTTGGTCTGGACGAGATTCTCATATGGCTCATTTGTATACGAAGCTTTAAAGCTTCGCACAGCGTTCGTGCGGGGAAATATCTCGTACACATATGATCATTCGTGCGCGCATAGCGTTCGTGCGCGCACAGATGCTCATATGTATACGGAGCTTTATAAGTAAAATTATTTAAGACTATAAACTGGACAATTTAAGAGTAGGGTTGTTGAGTCACGATTGATTTTTGGACCGTGTACCCCCTCGTGGGCGCACGAATGCTCATATGTATACGAAGCTTTACAGAACCCCGACATTTTTGTCGGTCGGCACCCTGTCACCAATTTTTTTTCTGTCGTGCAGCCCGCCTAAACATATTTCGTTTGGAAGTAATAAAAAGGCTGCCGACCCCTAGTCTAGATCGTTCCTACGACACGTTTTACGGTCAAGGGCTGCTAAACCCCTTGAATGCCAGAAGGAAGATGTATGTGTGCTAAATTCTAAATATCATATTTGACACACAAAATAGAACTTCTCAGTTTGCTACAACAACCCCTAGTCTAGACTAGATCATAATACATTTGTTCATGAAATGAAAAAAATAAAAATAAATATTGTGTTGAACATCACGCGAAACATTTATTTTTAACAACTTTCTATTTCATATATTCGGATTGATAGCAATCTTTATAGAAATTCGCATTTACAGTATCTCAATAGCATACATTTCATTAGTAATGTATTGTATAGTGACCTAAATTTAGTGTCCTCATACCGAGGTGAAATCAGTGAAATAATAAATACATGACATGGCCGCTCAATACGGTCGTGACTGCGACCCGAAGCCGAGTCCTACGCCGCGCATCGTGTGCGTCACTTGTCGCGCCACTTCATATTGCTGCTCCATGCTGGTGAACATTTCCTCTTGCTTATTTATACTTTCACTGCCGCTGGTGGCCCCTGATGTCGCGTCTTCGCCCGATTTCGGCTTATCTTTGATGCCCATCAGACGCATAAACTTTGATGCCACTTTGCCGTCCGTATCCTGAGCAAATTTGGCATTGCCCCATTTTGAGGCCGTGTCCTCGGACTTTTTATTACCCCAAATTAACTTTCGTTTTTGCACTTGTTCCGCATATTTGTTGGGGTTTATGATATTCGGATTGTAGTAGTTGGGCAGAGCGGAAGATGATGGCGTCTCCGTCGGTGACTTTAGCTGCTGTGGCGGTTGCTCGACAGGCGTCGCAATGACCGGAGACTGATATGGGATATCGTTGGATGCAGCCGGATTGGTGGTGTGTTGATCTTTGCAGTCTGTTAGTCCATCGAGATCACGTGACGTCTTACTAGGGGTGTAGCTAGTGTCCTGTGCCTGAAGCGACGATGAATTTCTGTTGGACGAACTAGATGAGTTCTTGTCCTGTGACGAGTTTGTTTGTGAGCTGTATCTCCGACGATCCTTTTCGCGTTTGTCGCCGGGTGAATCTGTATTGCCGTAACGATCCCGCGACGAGGAACGGCTGCGCCAGTTCCGTCTGTCTCGTTCGCCGCGTCCTCGATAGTCACGCTGGCGATTGTGTTTGTCGTGGTGTCGGTCTCGTCGCTTATCGTCTCTGTTCCGATTGTCAAATCTTCGATCGTTCCCACGGTCGCGATCATCCCGAGGTCTGTCCCAATCGTTCCGCGATCGGTTCCAATCATCACGTTTTTCAGCTTTGTATCTTGACGATGTGTTTCGATCTGAATTTGAGGAATCAGCCTGAAAATGGGAAAGAATGTTGAGTGGCACCGTTCGGTAGGGTGAACAAGTTACAAACCTTTGATTCTCTGCGCCGTCGATCGGGCGAATGCTTCTCTCTGTCGTGTGATTCCTTCATCGATCTCCTATTGCCCGAACCAGAACTGTGTGATGTGTTGGAGTGGTGATTGCTATCCTGGAATATTAATCTTCGTGAGCTTCTGGTTAGTTATTCATATCGAGCAATTGAGAAAATAATAAAAAACAAAATGCAGACACCGCACTGTCCAGAGGACTAGGCGTCAAGCAATCAACACTACTGTCCTCTGAAAGTGCAGTACTACAATAGAAAATGGGGTGCGGATGAGGGTGAGCCGTGCTTGAAAGCTTTGAAATGGTCGGCCTTGGGAACGCCACTGTGGGTGGAAAAGGAATACAGGATGCAGGGAAAACATGGGATCGGGCCAAGTTCTCTTTTAAAAGGCACAGAGCTAAGTACTTAGAGAATGTTGTGCTATTTATCCCGTTCATTATACAATACCCCATCCTTTTACGAGCCCTTCATACCTAATCAACACCACAAAAAAATTAATTTGCCAGAAAATCCACCGCCATTGCAAATTAATTTTGACAAGAGGTTAAGTCAGAGAGGGGGAAAAAATTCACGAAAGAGGCAGACATGCTATTTGTATTACCCGATATTTGTGTTCACCGTCACTGTCCTGCTCGTCGTCACTCTTGTAGCCCACGATTGAGTCCATTTTTCACCGTTTTTCCACGATTTTACGGCCGTACGAGAAGTTCCATCAATCAAGTAAATACCACACAGTGACAGCAAAATTGAACGGTTCGTATTTAATGGTGGTGCCAGCGGTGAGTAAATATAACTGACAGTTTGGGCGTTGCCAACAGTGGGAAGAAGAAGCCGGTTAATGGTGTTTGATGGAGTTTGAACCGTTTCGCTGACAGGAGAATTGTCAAAGTCAGATAAGAAATAAACATCTGAATGTACTTTTGTGTTTACATCGTTGGTGAAGTTTTTTTCGAGTTGCTTGTACATAACATTGAACAGTAATGGTGAGTAAAATGCAGCATTATTGATTAGGTCTTATATGATGAAGAACGTTTGCTAAAAGTCGTAATCAGTACTTGGCAGTAGCTGGTGACTTGTATCCTTCAGGAACCGGAAGTACTTTCCTTATTAAAAATATCTTCTAATTTAATTAGTAATATGAAGGAATTAAGTTTCGGTCTACCGATAGGTACCTTTGTTCAATTATGGCATGGTATAGAAGAACAAAGAGCTGCCTTATAAAGTATGTACATCACACTTAGATCAAGTATAGGTTCTTTTTGTTACCGTAGAAATTCACACCTTCAGTCATCATCTAATAGCTGCATCAACCAGATCTAATAACTAGACGTACGCTCCCACGGCAGCCATTTCTACGCACCATAGCGACTCGTTTATCAGCAACGATCAAGGGCTGCCAAACCCCTTCGACATCAGTACTACAACAACAACCAGACGAATTGTTGAACCACATTCGCAATAGCTAAGAACCCCTGATGAGTGTAGAGATGGGCCCGTAGAGTAGACCTTCTTCGATATTCCAATTCGGGGCAAGTGCGGAGTTTATGAGAGGTGCTTTACTTCTCTGCATCTTCGGAGCTTCTACAGAAACCATGGTGTGGAAGTCGGAGCCTTCTGGCGTGTTTACCTATGGTACAATGAGCAGTATTTTTTTTTAATACAGGGAATGAATGAATAAATATGTAAATGACTGGCGCAACAGTCCAATTTGAATCATGGCCTCGAGATGAGTTAGCATCATATCATTTTCTAGATTGTCATGGTATGTCTTGTGCAGAGGTGTGTGATCAGCAACACGCTCATCCGAGTTATTTAGCCCACAAATGGGTACTCATTTAACAGCTGGGTGGGCTTATAGTCCGACACGTAAATCCCCTTTTTTATCGAAAACTACCGCATTCAGTAGGAATCGAACCGGGGCGAACAAGTGCGTAGAAGGCGAACGTGCTAACCGTTGCGCTATCCGGAATGAATGAATGCTATGGTGCTTTCTTTATCATTTCAGTGAATTCCAAAGCTGTTTTCATCATTTCCCTAGACGGAAAAAGGGAACTAGGGGCGGTAAGACATTAAACATACAAAAAAAAAAATAATAAAATGTCGACAGATACTACTAATGGAACTAAGAATGGATTTTTGGTTAACATACCTCTTTTTCCTTGCCATTTCTGCGGCTTCGCGTTGCTCTGCCTGTAGTGTTGCCGCTTCACCCATTCGCCCATTGGCAGTATAATCTCAGCTTCCTTCTGCAGGCAGTGTATTCGTCTGCCTCGGAGTTTGGGTCCAGCAAATGGAACGTTCATTGATAGTTCCTTCATGACTGGGTTCTCATGTGGACACCTTAGAACATGGCAATACCAGTCCATACGACGATCTTCGAGCTCTTCAGTGATCGGTTGCTCAAGAAACAAGCTGCCTCGGATGTAGGTACTTTAGATACGATCCTTTTTGGTCACACCGACTGACATCCGTAGCATTTTCATCCCAGTCGCAGTAATTTTACTTTCGTATGTCTTA
This sequence comes from Chloromyia formosa, assembly GCA_964017055.1. Taxonomy (NCBI): domain Eukaryota; kingdom Metazoa; phylum Arthropoda; class Insecta; order Diptera; family Stratiomyidae; genus Chloromyia; species Chloromyia formosa. The sequence continues at coordinate 44,648,397 of OZ024814.1, read as the reverse complement.
TACATAGTCCAGCATTCAGACGCATACATGAGTACGGGACGTACGACCGTTTTGAACAACTTGCCCTTAAGCTGTCTTGGCATCTTCTTGTCGCAGAAAACTCCAGAGTTTTCTCGCCAGTTCATCCATCCGACACTGATGCGATGTTTGATGTCGTCATCGCAGGTAGCTTCCTTGTTGATCATCGAGCCCAGGTATTTGAACCTTGTACAGGGCTTCAGCTGTTCTCCTTTAATGTAGATATCTGGTATCGGTATCTCTGGATCTGAGAAAGGACAGCAAAGGTACTCAGTCTTTGGTATATTAATCCTCAGTCCATGATCCTCCAGTATCTTACACCACTTTCTCAGTGCATCCTGCAAAGCAACGATGTCTTTTTCTACCCAGGACAACCTCATCGGCGAAGAGAGGGGATATTTCCAAGCCGTCAGAGATGAGTGTTGATAAATAGAGCATGATGATATTGAAGAGCAAGGGACTCAAAACACTGCCTTGGTGAACTTCGACTTTAACAGGAAACTCTTCAGACTCACCAGTTGTGCATCTAATTTTAGTAGTTGCCCCATCATGCATGTCTTGTATCATCTTTACATATGCCTCAGGCACCACCTTAAGTGCTCTTAGGGCCGCCCATATCAGATCACGAGGAACTCTGTCGAAGGCTTTTTCCAAATCGATGAACACAAAGTGCTAGTCCGTCCGTACATCAAGATGCTTTTTCATCGTAACACGCATGCACTGAATCGCATCGACTATGGACCGATCTTCCCCAAAGCCGCATTGATTGTCATCCATCCGTACAATCTCTTTCAATCCATTGCAGACAACTCGCTCGTAAGTCTTCAATGTGTGAGATGTTAACTTGATTGCCCTATAGTTGTTGAGCTTGCGTGAGTCACCCTTGTTCTTATAAAACGGGCGAAAGAAGCTTTTCCTGAAAGCGTCAGGCATCGGTTGCCCTCTTTTAATTTTGTTGAAAAGAACAGGGAGCCATTTAAGCCCGACATGATTCATCTTCCACCAAAATTCCAAGGCTATTTTGTGCGGTCCGACTGCCTTTCCGCCTTTCATCTGCATCATTGCCTTCATCACCTCCTCCACTGAAAAATCAGCGATACCAGTGGTGTTTGGCACCACAGCTTGAAAAGCTTCTCGCGGAAATTCTTCATTCAGAAGTTCGTCAAAGTACTCACTCATTCTGCTACAGATTGCAGAGTCTTCAACGTACTTTGGGACCTGAATCTCTGGAACGTTTCTTCTCCTTTGGGCTGCGATCTTATAAATTCTGGCATTGTCTTTAGGTTTCTCTTGCAATGACGATCTCTTATCCGCAGTCAAATCTTCTAGTTTCTGATAGAACTTCTCAACTGCAATATGCCTTTGCTTGAGTCACAAATAAGGCCGTGATCAATTTGGTTGACGGTATGTGCATCTGGAGATTTCCAGGTCTGCTTGTGAATGCGTCGATGCGGGAATCACATAGAGCTTACGACTAGATTCCTACTGCAGTCGAAGTCGTCGCTGGCCGTTGTCGTTACATTTTGCATGGAGACTGTGGCCTCCAGTGGTCACCCGGTGCCAACTTTCATTTCCGACTTTCGCGTTAAAGTCTCCCAGCAGCAGTTTGACGACGTTTGTTGGAAGTGAGTCGAAGAGAGTCTCAAGGCGGGCGTAGAACTCGTCTTTTATTGCGTCTTCTTTAACTTCAGTGGGGGCGTGTACATTGATGAGCTAGAGATTGAAAAATCGAGTCTTAATGCGAATCGCACACAGCCGTTCATTTATGGGTTTGAAGTCAGTAATGTGCGGCTTGAGGTATTATATAAATGCTACTCCAAACTCCTTGCGGCCCGATGGTTTGCCACTTGTAAAAATTGTGTGCGATTTCTTGTCATTGATCTCGCCGCCAAGCCAATTTGTTTCCTAGATTGCAGTAATGCTCAGTTTGTACTTTTCGACCTGTTGAAGGTGGGCCTTCTCGGCCCCCGGTGTGTCCAGGGAGCGTACATTTCAGGATCCGAAAGAATAATCCTTTAGTCGTTTGCTTGGTCGCCGTTGTTGATTCGTCCAATCCGAGGCTTTTGTTCCATGTTTTTTGACATGGAGTGGTTCTTGCAAGGACGAGTTGTCAGCACGTCGTTTAACCCCATTCAGGGGATGGCCTCGGAAGATAGCTGCGTTAGATGGTTTAATAAACGTGCTGCAGTTTACACAACTATGTTGCAGGGCTAAGTACGCAAATCATTCCATCCTTCTAAACCTGAGACGCTTAGGTGTTGGTCAGCCATTCAGGCAACATCTATCTGCCTTTTTCCAAAATGTCTTATCGCTAAGACTTGGCCGTCAGCAATTTGACACACTGCCGTTACCAGGGGGCGCTCACTTAGTGGATGGAATTGAAAAATCAATATTATTCGCTTCCAGTACACTAAAATAAGCAGAGAAAAACTATTCTCAAACACATCATAAAGCTCTAGCTATCATTTTCGCGGTAAAAAAAATTGCATAAGTACCTTTATGAAAAAATTCACAATTTGTGCTGATCACCAACCTTTAAAGGAGATTTTTGATGAAAAAACAGGAAAACTTTCAGTAGCAACTGCAGGGCTGCAAAGGTGGGCGGTACATTTGTCGATGTATAATTATCAGATAAAATATAAGCAAGCATCTTTAGTAAGTCAAGCAGACGCTTCATCCAGATTACTATTGCAGGAGGTCACAGATGTTCCTGATTATACTAGAAATCGATAGTTTCCACAAAATAATTGCCAAATTTTGATAAAGTAAGACAGGAAACAAAGAAAGTTAAAGTTTTAATAGGCCAGTAAAATTAAATTTTATTAGTAAAAATTAGTGAAAGATCTGGAAATAATTTTAGTCCCTTCTATAGGTACTGAATATATGGAAACTGAGTTTGCACGGTCGTAGAAGGTGAGCTTAACTTTTGGTGGACGAAAATCTGAGAAATTTGGTTTTTTTTTCTTCATATTATCCTTATAATTCCTAAAAGGTGCTTCGGATCGAAAAAACTTGCATGAGTAAATTAAATTAAAGAGCCTTGAATTTTGTTTCAATGCACTACTCAAAGTTGAAATTCGGTTCAGTAGCGTAGTAAAAATCGATAGTCAAAAAACGACAGTTTTCGAGGCTTCGGAGAAAAATCACAATGTATCAGTTTTCAAGCTCATAGATCTTTGCAACAGATAATCCAAATGGAAAAGCCTGTTTGGGAAAGTTGAGGATAATTTAAGGGGAGGTTCCCATAGAGGGGAAACTAAGGTCAAATTTTTTTTTCATATGGTATAGGCAAGTGGAGTATCATGAGAAAGGTATTACCGAGTACATTCTATTCTACTTTTGGCATTTTCATCAAATTTGAAAAAAAAGGGGAAAAGAGGCAGAGGGAAAAATTTGAGATCATAATTTGTTGCACCCCCCTTGAATTTCAAGACCGTTACACTTAGAAATATGAAAATTTACAGGAAGGTGGCTTCCAACTAGCTTAGAAAACAAAAAATTGTGGAATTTTAATACCTTCTCAAAATAGGTCAATAATAGTATATTTCTATAGATACAGTTAGCACATCCCAGCATCCCCCAAACACAGCCGAGGTCAAAAATATTGACAGCCAACGATAATCAACACCATGGGCAATAATATTTTCAAGTTTCGTAACAATCTCGTAATATTTAACAATGGTATGTGAACGTATCGACATCCCCGTATTAGTAAAAGTTGTTCGCATTTTTAATAAGATTCGCGATTCAAAATGTCTGTTTTTGAGCCAAGTTCTCGTCATTTGCGGGAAGTTTTGATCTTCTGCTTCCATTTGAAAAAAAAAAACTGCAGCTGAGGCTCATCGAATGCTCTCAGATACTTACGGTGAGGTTGTTCTGAGTGACAGAACATGTCGTGAGTAGTTTCAACGTTTTGAAAGTGGCAATTTCAATGTCGAGGACAAGCATGGTGGTGGGAGAGAAAAAAGTTTCAAAAACGACGAATTGGAAGCACTGCTCGATGAAGATTCGTGCCAAACGCAAGAAGAATTAGCTGAATCACTGGGAGTGACTCAGCAAGCCATCTCGAAACGCCTCAAGGCCATGGGCATGATTCAGAAACAAGGAAATTGGGTTCCGTACGAGCTAAAACCGAGAGATATTGAACGGCGATTATTTGCATGCGAACAACTGCTTCAAAGGCAGAATCGGAAGGGATTTGTACATCACATCGTAACCGGCGACGAAAAATGGGTCCGTTACGATAATTCCAAGCGCAGAAAGTCATGGGGAATGTCCGGACATGCCTCAACGTCGACGGCAAAACCGAATATTCACGGCGCCAAGGTTATGCTTTGCACTTGGTGGGACCAGCTCGGTGTGATATACTACGAGCTACTGAAACCGAGTGAAACTATCACAGGAGATCGGTACCGAATGCAATTGATGCGTTTAAGTCGAGCACTAAAGGAAAAACGACCACAGTACCAAGAGAGACACGATAAAGTCATCCTCCAGCATGACAATGTTCGGCCACACGTCGCAAAAGTGGTCAAGACATACTTGGAAACTCTGAAATGGGAAATCTTGCCTCACCCGTCGTACACTCCAGACATCGCTCCTTCCGACTACTATCTGTTTCGTTCCATGGCGCATGGCCTGGCTGATCAGAATTTTCGTTCGTACGAGTAAGTCGAAAAATGGATCCAATCATGGATCGCGTCGAAAGACGCCTCCTTTTTCCGAGATGGAATCCGAAAATTGCCGGAGATGGGCGAAAGTTGTCGCTAGCGATGGACAGTACTTTCAATAATAATACATCTGAAAATCCTTTTTGACAATTAAGCTTTTAATTCCCCCCAGGAAAAAAACGGCGGAAGCAAAGTTGTACACCCAATACATGCATTTACGAGGGCGGTCCGATAAGTACTTAGCCTACAAAAGAAAAACGAAAATTTTGGAAAAGTGGCGATTTATTTCTCAACATAGTCTCCTTTTAGCTCGATACACTTGACTCAGCGATGCTCCAACTTCTTTAACCTGTCTCGAGGTCTGCAAAGTAGGCCTCCGTGGCGGCGATGACCTTCTCATTCGACTCAAATTTCTGCCTGGCGAGTGACTTTTTCAAGTTTGGAAACAAAAAGAAGTCGCACGGGGCCAAATCTGGAGAATACGGTGGATGGGGCAGCAGTTCGTAGCCCAATTCGACCAATTTGGCCGTGGCGACGGCGGAGGTGTGAGCCGGTGCGTTGTCATGGTGGAAGAACACTTTTTTCTTCGCCAAATGGGGCCGTTTTTTCTGCAATTTGGCCTCGAATCGGCGCAATAATTCGGCATAGTAAAGCCCTGTGACCGTTTTGCCCTTCTCCAGATCCCAGAATCCCAGAAAACGGTGGCCATCACCTTTCCGGCCGATAGGACTCTCTTCGCCTTCTTCGGAGCACGTTCGCTGGGTGATGTCCACTGTTTCGACTGTTGCTTCGTCTCTGGTGTGGACCCATGTTTCGTCGACGGTCACGAAACGACGCAGAAACTCCTTCGGATTGCACTTAAACAGCGTTAAACACTGCTCTGAAGTGGTCTCACGGTTGCGTTTGTTGTCCAGAGTGAGCAAACGCGGTACCTATCGCGCCGAAAGCTTTCTCATGCCCAAAATTTCATTCATCATATGACCCATGCGGTCTTTTGAGATGCCTACTGTCTCAGCTATGTCGCGCACCTTCAATCGGCGGTCTGCGAGAATACGAGATCGTGGATTTTTGTCACGTTATCCTCCGTGGTAGCCGTTTTCGGGGCACCTGTACTTATCGGACCGGGACCGCCCCCGTAAAGTTGGACATTTTGATATCATCCATACAAAAAATGCACATTACAGGCCTCTTGTACTACATACTAGTACTACGAGTACCACATACTTGCATATTGTTTTTCGTAAAGCAAATTGGAGTTAACCATTTCTGAAAGGGTACAGATTAATGGGAGAGGAGTGAGAGGGAGGTAGGCTGGTCGCTGACTCTACTTTCTATAATCATTCAAACAATTTATTTTTAATAGTTTTTACGCAAGCTTGCGATTTGCAATGTGGTTTTTAACAAGCATCCCAAGAGTAGGACAGTTCATCTCCTATTAGTTGGGACGCTAAGCGGCATAAATCGACGCCACCTTGCAAAATATGATAGAGAAATGCCATTTAGTACGAATGTTGGTGGGGCCCATACTTTCAATTTAAGAGATGGAGCCACCTTGGACCCCGCGGCAGAGCGGCTGTGCGGGTGAAAAACGGCGAAATTTGAGCCCTTTTTTTAATATTCTCCTCGTAACTTCCAAACGGAACCTCGAATCGAAAAACTTAATAGGCTGTAAATTAAAGAGCGTCAAATTCTACGTCCAGTGCATTGCTCTAAGTTGAAATTTGGTTTAGAAGTATAATCAAAATCGATAGTCGAAAAAAGTCACTTTTTGAGGCTTTGAAGAAAAATTACACTATATCGCTTTTCAAGCTCACATATCTCTGTAACGGATATTCCAAATGAAAAACTGTTCAAGTAAAAGTTGAAGATATTTTGATTTCCGATTTAACGTGCCCAATACTTTTCAAATCGGTTCATTTTTAGTGTAGTTATGAGTGAAAATGCTGGAATGCTTTCTTAGCGATTCCAGCTTTAATTGCTCTATAGCGGTAAGTATAGTAGCTAAAGTTTTGTTTTAGTCTCAATTTACAGATAATTAAATCTTGTTCAAAAAGTCTTTGCTTGATAGCTTGGCTTGATAGCTTAGGTCATAGTTACGCTTTTTAGGGTTTTGTAGAAAAAGCAAAACCCTTATAAAATCAGTCAAATGTCAGCCTGTTCAAAGAATATCTCGAAAACAGCTGAAGCTACAGGTATGAAATTTGGTAGAAATATGAAGGATTACTACAATTTGTGTCATAAGGCTTTTCATTAGTGGCCAAATTGCAAATTGGGGTTAACCATAGAGCAGAGAGTTATTCGCCGCTTAAAGCACATATTTGAAAATTTCCAGGATGGCGGCATATAATTAGGATAGCGACGTTAACTATCCAGGATGTTGATATCCTTAGGAAAAAGTTTCATACTAGTATATTTCGATATTTTGATTTACTACTCTCTGCATATCCCGTAAGTGACCTTAAGAGAGAAGTAATAATGCCAATCCGTTAGCAAAGGGTGCAGGCATCTTGTTATAGATACAGTTTGCATGTACATTGTCATAATTCATCAACAAGTCAAGAATAAAAAAACAATAAAAATTATTTTTGCTCGCTATTGCCACATTGTGCGCCGTCGAGTCAGTAAGCGGATAGATTTGAAACTAATTTGTTTTGTGTTTCGTGACAAGTGGTAATGTGATACAGTTATCAAAAGTGATAGTGCGTATGATAGATGCTGATTGTTATTTGGTGAGTTTGAGGGACACCTGAAAAGGGCATCCCTTCAAACCGTGAAATTCTGGCAGGCTGTGGAAACGCAGCAACATATTCCATCTCCTGGAGATTGGGGGTAGAATGAAAACGTTGGCTCCCATTATGGATAACAGCGCCGATTGCTGAGGCATGTGCCACTCTTCAGCGTTGCAGGTGCAAGACACCCTGCACGAGTAACTGTGGCTGCAGGAAAAAAAGCGTGTCCTGCACAAAGAGGTGCACCTGCAGTTGTGAGTCAGCCGCTGTAGGGTAGCATAACATATTTATTGTGTATTTACAACGCTTCATCTTTGATGTTTCCTCAATGAAGTAAATATTTTCTTCATTTAAGTGTAAGTTTTAAAAAAATCCGAAAAAAATGCGAATATTATTGTAACTTATGACCGCATGGAATCGCGGTTGTCTTCATTCGACTCAGAATGACCAAATACATTAGGAATCAACTTAAAAGTGGCATAAAAACTTTTTATTTTCAAATTATTTGATGAAAAAGCTTAATTAATAAAAAAAAATCTGGAAAAAATGTGAATATCTTTTGAAATAATGGTCGTATGGAATTGCGGTTAGTTTCATTCTACTCAAAATGATCAAATATAATACATTAAGAGCTAAGTTAAAAGTGGCATAAAAGCTTTTTATTTTTAATTTATTTAATACGGAAGCTTATTTAATTAATCACAAAATCTGGAAAAATGTGAATATCTTTTGATTTAATGATCGTATGGATTTGCGGGTGGTTTCATTCGACTCAGAATGACCAAATACATTAGGAATCAACCTAAAATGGGCAGAAAAGCTTTTTATTTTTAACTTATTTAATAAAGCAGCTTACCAAACTAATATCTTTTTTTATTTAAATGAGAATATATTTTAAACTAATAATCGTATGGAATAGCGGTTGATTTCATTCGACTGAGAATAACCAAATACATTAGGAATCAACCTAAAACCGACATAAAAACCTTTTATTTTCAACTTACTTAAAGAAAAAGCTCATTTAACTTATGAAACAATCTGGGAAAATGTGAATATCTTTTGAACTAATTGTCGCAAGGAATCGCGGTTGGTTTCATTCGACTCAAAATGACCAAATACATTAGGGACTATCCTAAAACTGGCACACACGCTTTTTCTTTTCAACGTATTTAATAAAAAGGCTTATTTAATTAATAACAAAATCTGGAAAAAAGTTAATATCTTTTGAACTAATAGCCGTATGGAATAGCGGTTGATTTTATTTGACTCAAAATGACCAAATACGTTAGGAACCTACCTAAAGTGTCATATAAATTGCTTGAACTTTGAAATTATGGAAGAAATGTAATTATTTAATTAACTAATTGTTTAATTAATTAAATTAGTCTGACAAAAAACTTAGCAAAACTTTTATAAACAAGGTTAAAATATCTACGAATTGAGGCTAAACCAAAACTTTTAACTGTTATCGAGTATTTATCGAGATAGAGCTATTAAGGCTCAAATCGCTAAAAAACTATTTTTGCATTTTCGCTCACCACTTCACTAAAAACGGGCCGATTTGAAAAGTATTGGGCACGGTAAACCGGAAATCAAAATATATTTCAACTTTTAATTATACGGTTTTTCATTTGGAGTATCCGTTACAGAGATATGTGAACTTGAAAACCGATATAGTGTGATTTTTCTCCAAAGCCTCAAAAAGTGACGTTTTTCGACTTTCGATTTTGATTATACTACTAAACCAAATTTCAACTTTGAGTAATGCATTAGACGTAGAATTTGACGCCCTTTAATGTACATCCTATTAAGTTTTTTGATCCGAGGCACCGTTTACAAATTATTAGGACAATATTAAAAAAGGGCTCAAATTTCGCGGTTTTTCGCCCCCACAACTGCTCTGCCGCGGGGGGTCCAAGATGGCTCCATCTCTTAAAATGAATGTATAGGGACCACGAACAATCATACCAAATGGCATTTCTCTATCATATTTTGCAAGGTGAAATCGCTTAGCGTCCCAACTATATTGGCATGAGACACTACAAATTATTTTCCGGTTTCATTTTATTGGGTTGGCAACTAAGTACTTTCGGTTTTGTAGTATAAAATAAAACACTTTTTTTTTTTAACAAAGAATAGTTTTTAATCAATTATATATTTTCCATTTTGCTCAATGACCTTTTGCCATCTTTCTTTCAGCTGCATGATTCCGCGCTCATAAAATTTCTGGTCCTTATCAGCAAAAAACTGAACCAGGTGCGAGTGAAGGTCATCTTCATTTGCAAACTTCGAAATAAATGGTAATCAGATGGTGCCAGATCAGGGCTGTATGGGGGATGTGGCATCACTTCCCAGCCAAGCTCCAATAGTTTCCCACGAGTTGCCAAAGATGTGTGAGGCCTTGCATTATCATGGTGGAACACTACACCTTTCCGATTTGACAATTCTGGCCGTTTTTCTTTGATTGCTTCATCCAGTTTCATTGGTTGTTGACAGTAAACATCAGAATTGATCGTTCGGTTCCTTGAAAGCAGCTCAAAAAACACAACACCTTTGTAATCCCACCAAACTGACAGCATGATCTTTTTTGGATGCAATTCAGCTTTCGATGTGGTTTGTCCTGGTTCATCGTGTTTGCTCCATGATCGTTTTCGAACTTTGTTACTGTACAGGACCCATTTTTCATTACCAGTGATGATTCTTTTTAAGAAAGGGTCGGTTTCATTTCGTTTAAGGTACATATCGCAACAGTTGATTCTTTGTGTTAAATGAATTTCTTTCAATTCGTGAGTTACCCAAATATCAAGCTTCTTAACTAGCCCAAGACATTTTAAATGTTTTTCAATTGTTTTGTGCGATACATGTAGCCTCTTCACAACCTCTCGAACAGTTATATGACGATCCTCTTCAATTATGACTTTGATTTGGTCATCATCAACTTCAGTAGGCCGACCAGAACGTTGCTCATCTTTGAGGGAAAAATCTCCAGAACGGAATTTCTTATACCAATTCTGACACGTGCGCTCTGTTAAGCAATCAGCACCATAAACTTCACATATCTCTTTGTGAGCCGCAGCAGCTTTCTTTCCTTTACGGAAATAAAAAAGTAAAATATGCCGAAAATGTTCGCTTCTGCACTCCATTTAAAATTAACCCGCAACTAATAGCTTTAATAAAAATCACGCACTACTTGCTTCTAAAGTTACGTCAATGTGGCAAGTATCACGTGACAAACGGCAAAGTACAGCACTAACATATGTTATTCAAAAAATAAAGCAACGCTATCTATCAATGAAAACCGAAAGTACTTAGTTGCCAACCCAATAGTTTATTATTTGATATTATCCCTGAAAAGATATCCGTTTGCTGTCTTTTTAAAGAATACACATGACGGATGCAAAAGTTCGTGCGCTCGTCGGGTGCGGAGAATCATAGGAGTTTATGGTTGTGGGCGTGGCTTGTGGCAAGTGTAGGAATGAAAAGTGTGTGATGAAAAAATTGAAACTGAATGTTTATGGCTGCATCTTAGGATGTCCGGAAAGAAAAAACATGCTGTGTGGTATATGATTTAGGTAGTTTCATTTATGGCATATGAGATATGAATTATGATGTAAGATGATTTTTTCCAATGTGTGAAAGATGGGAAGCGATGTCTAGGCAAGATGAGTATTATATGATCGGGGGTGATGAGGCGAATGCAGTAAACTACTGTTAAAGGCACTTTGAGTCCTCTGAACCATAGAAAAATGATATTCTTGGCAAGAAAACTATTTACCCCAAATGGGTAACCTGAGTGGACTCATAGTCCGGCACGTAAATCCCCTTTTTTATCGAAGACTACCGCAATCAGTAGGAATCTAACCGGAGCCCAATGTATAGAAGGCAAACGTGCTTACCGTTGCGCCATCTGTATTACTACTACGAGTACTACTATGCAAAAAGATATGATATCTCCCAAAAACAACTCTTTTGGAAAAAATTATCTGCCAAGAAAAACCTCTCAACCGCAAAAAGGATTGATATGAATACAATACCGCCAAAGTACTCGTTGCTTCGCGCCTAACTCTAGGGTTGGCATATTGAACGCTGATTGAATTAGTTAATTTCTTTCAAAGCTGATTGGTGGGGAGCTTCATAGCCATAGACAAAATGACAGTGACAACGATATCGTTCTGATAAAATTATGGATATGTAGTTGCGTGCGGATCATGCAGTAAGCTCTTATGTTAAGTATTATATTGGCTTCTCGCCCGGATCTCGTTATAAAGCTTCCGCCTTACAAAAGACCAAAAAGGCCAGAAGTGATTAATAGACTATTTTCTACTCCGTTTTTCTTAAGATTGTTCAACTTATTTTGTTTAATGGAAGCTCCCCGCCAAACAGCGTTGAAAGAAATTAACTAATTCAATCAGCGTTCAATATGCCAACCCTAGAGTGAGGCGCGAAGCAACGAGTACTTTGGCGGTATTGTATTCATGTCAATTCTTTTTGCGATTGAGAGGTTTTTCTTGGCGGGGAATTTTTTTCAACAGAGTTGTTTTTGTGAGATATGTGATATCTAGAGGAAGATACCTTTAAAATATCATTCGGAATCTTATTGTTTACTGGGTTTGCTTATTTCATGACAGCAGCGACAGTTGAAGTATCGATGAAAAAGGGATAGGCAACCAAAGTCGCGTCTTTGCTGAAGTGATTCAATGCGGGAAGTTATACCATAATTACCAATAAGTCTGAAAGTTTTTATTCTGAAACTTTATTTCAAGTTTATTTAAACTGAAGTTCGGCGTGGTAATGTCAAACAATTGTTCGGACAACTCTAAACCAAAAGAAATTGTTAAACATGGATAGCTAAAAAAAATCAATAAGCAAAAAATTGTAGTTATAGGATTCGGGCTCCGGTTCTGTAAAAATGTTAGTTATGTGGAGTTAAAATTTGGTATTAACTGCACCAAGTTGTTTCAAATTCTATATATAATATTCTATTCCCTAGTAAAATTCAAAAATATGTGATATGGCCCAAAAACAACCCTGTCGTAAAAAGCTTCCAGCCAAAGAAAATCTCATCAGTCGCAAAAAGGATTAAATTAAATTAGTTAATTTCTTTTAACACTGTTTGGCGGGGAGCTGCTTCAAATAAAAACAGATAAGTTGGGCAATTTGAAGAACATGGAATGATTTTATTGAATTTGAAGGTTATGTGCTCGATAAAATGGAATTCATTAAAGCGAAGAATGGAGTAGAAAATATTAGCTGCACTTTTTTTGTGCAGTGGAGATCAAGTGCAGAACAACAATCGTACGCATTACACTAACAACCGGCTCTATCCAGTGCAATTTTGTAAGTGTAACTCGTGCCAGTGTTGTTCTGCTCTGAACTGCGCTGCACACACAATTAATACGGCTATTGTCTATTGGTCATTTCTGGCCTGAAGTGCATTTATAGTCTTTTATAAGGCGGGGAGCTTTATAAACAGATCTGGGCGAGAAGACAGTACATGGTATCAGAGCTTTAGCTCACGAGGTTCCTTGCCACTTAGCGTTAAAAGAAATTAACTAATTTAATCAGGGTTCCATATGCATACCCTAGAGCGAGGTGCAAAGCTAAGAGTTTTGGCGGAATTATGTTCATATCAATCCTTTTTGCGGCTGATGTTTTTTTTTTGGCTGGAAGCTTTTTACAACAGGGTCGTTTTTGGGTCATGCATGTTTACTCGTATAAACTGTAATTCAAACACAAGTAGTTTACCCTTAATGGCATGATCAAGTTTTATTCAACTGGTTGAGATTTTTCTTACATGATGAGTATGTTAATGTATGTTAATTATCCATATATAACACTTTATTCAATATTTTCGCGTAAAGTCGTGATTGACAATATGGCCATTTAAAATCCCTTGGTCCAATGTGTGATTTAATATAAAAACGTGGTATCTGACAACATAGGATAGTGTGCATTCGCTAATACGTCCGATAAGAGAACCTTGGCGGGCGTTCCAGACCTCTTACCGCCCCAAGGGTTAAATCGTTGCTTCTTTCCGATAATAACTCCGTTCCTCTTCTCAGCACTACTGTCCGGATTTTTGTCTGTTGTACTCTTCTTTTGCGCCGACGTACGTTCTTGCGGAAAATCCTGTGGACACTTCTCCAATATAGCGTTTTGTAACATAATATTAAAATCCAAGTCGTTGTACGTGAATTTCAAGATTTCCGCGAAAACATCGGCCTGCTGTCGGTTTTTGAAAGCATTTTCGTTTAGTTCCAGATTATTTTTCAAATGTTCGCATACTTCGTCCACGCTCATAAGTAAGTTGATCATGAAGTGTTTGTAATTGCTGAGCTGATGACCGCAAACATAATATTCGCTGGGAATTAAAGCGCTATTTGCTGTGGTAGTCCATAGAACGAATATTGTAAAAATACTCGGAATCATCGTTAGATGCAGATTGTGTAATGTACTAGGACTGCGAATTAAAAGATGGTATCGTTGCACTTAGTAAAACTTCAAAGAATAAGGATGATGTTATTCTAGAATTCAATTCTAATTCAACACTTTTCATTTTAATCCAAATACTAGTATTGTTTTAACTTTGGAATTAATCGCTAAGCTGGTCATTTATATATTATTAAGTTTACACTCTCAGACAAACTCCACTAAACGAACAATGGCAGACTCCATAGAAGGGTTACTTACACTATACTAGAAGTAACGGAGATATCCCCGTAAGCAGGATACAGAACAGCTAAACTGCTTATCGTCAACTGTGACTACTACCCGGCAATTCACTTCTTTATATATACAGTATAAAATCCAGCAGCTGGAAAAATTAACGTTGTTATTTGACGATTCTTCCAACTTGTTGATTTTATGTTTGTTATTAAAAGATGTAATTGCGAGTTACACAAAATAAGGTGGATTGCTCAACGTCAGGATCAGGCAAGCATCAACTTCAAACGTTTTACAATCCAGAATCCGTGAACGTTAAGTAAATGATCTGAAGCCCAAATAGTAGACTGCACATAATTTAATTATATATATGCGAGCCGATGGAGGGAGATTGGCGATGTCGCCCATATTTCTATTTGCTCAGAGTGTATTGCGTATCCTTGTTGAGTCGGCGAGATTGGAATCATTAAGTTTATTTGTAGAGTCATATCCGAAATGTATGTTTTTCCAAATTATAATGTTTGTAATTATTATGCATCGATAATTCGGAAGTTTTATCATTTGTATGGAGGAGGAGAGAAATGTGGAGGTGTTCCGAAAAAAGATTATAGCATTTGAAGTATGAGTAGGTGTGCTAGTAATTGAATAAATGTGAACTAGTTGGATATCCATTTGTGTAACATACAATATGACATTTACGAAATGTCATGTACTCGATGCTTTGTACGGCTAGCGGTTTTCAGCAATTGGTCAAGATCCGACGCCCTTTTACCGACCCTTGCCTCTAAAAACTTAAAGGCAAAATATTTAAGTTTAATAGTGGAACTTGCGGTCGACGGACTACTTTTGAGACTAGAAGAGCTGGGATGCAATGTCACGGCCTACGCAGACGATGTTGCCTTTGCTGTTTCCGGCAGATTCCCGTGAAGTCCTAAGTGAGTTGTTGCAGAATGCTCTACATTCTCACCGAATGGACAGGCCATTGTGGCTTTGGGATCAACCCTGACAAGATGAACTGATGCTCTTCTCCAAAAGACACGTGCTACCTCCTGTTGAGTCTCCATTATTGCATGGCAAGAAACTGATTTTTACTGATAGAGCTAAGTGACGCGAGCGAGTGGAAAAGACCACAACTGCATTCTACTCATCCTGGAATCAGATTGGTAAGAACTGTAAGTCTGCAGCGGAAAGTTGTATACTGGCTTTATACAGCAGTTGTGCGGCCAATTTTATTGCACGGCATATGTGTGTGATGGACGGTATTTAGAGTGGCATCCTATTGTAACTTGTCTGTCTGTTAGATGCTCGTGTCGGTTTTTATGTTTATTGTGAGCATCACATCTCGGCGCAACTGCTCCGCGCTGGCATTGAACGTAACCCTGTCATCATTTAAGTTAATAACCTTTATTTATTAAATGTATTAAAATTTATTATTTGTATAATTACTGTCGCGCGTTGAGACCAAATGAACAACTGCTCGACTTATGATTAAAATGTAATTTTAAACATTAAGCGGTACTTGTTATATTCATCTCAATACTGGTTTTCATGGGAATCACCTTACACGAATATTAGATATGAGTTAAGAGAGAATAAGAAAACGATGATCTCGGGGGTATACAGCAAGAGATAAGGTATTGTGATAACTTTTATGCCTTATGTATTTTAATAATCCTAAAACGATTGTTTTTACAATTTTCGAAAGTAATGATTATCTTATCAAAATAAATACAAAAAAATAAAAGAATCATTACTTTCAACCAGAGTATGGTTAAATTACTTTCCGAAAAGAATAATTATTTAAAATTTAATTACTGTTGTAAATCGAAGTTAATAAATACTAATTAATTGCTTTTCGTTATTTAGGAAATGTAATTAAATGGTAATTAATTAAAATTAAAAAAGTAATTGTTACTTTTGGATTACAGTTACTTTTTCTGAAAAAAATAATTTATTTTGAATTACAATTACTCGGATTGGAAAAGGTATTTAATTTCAATGCTCTGCTTTCAACCATGCCCTTTTAACCGGTTAAAACTATTGCAAACAACTTCAGCCTAATATTTCAAACCGGTAGCGGCCTGAAATTCTTGTAAAGCGGGTCACTCGGCCACTTTGTTATAATCCAGGTGGCTGAACGGACACCCGCCGTCGCAAAGGCAACACACAACTTGTTTGGTAAGTTGTTCCCTCCGTGCTGAATTCTTGCAGCCACGAAATTCTCTTTTGTTAATTCGTCGTTACGATTTCTACCTTTTTAGCTGGTTTAATTTGATGATTAAACCGAGAAAAAACAAAACAACTTACAAGGCGGGAATGAATCGCTAACCTATATTTTCTACTAGTAGCATCGGCCATCACGTGGATATCTAAGCACGGCAGTTAAAATGACAAAAATATAACACTAAAGGAAATTATAGTGAGTACAAACAAAAAGAAAAAAACTGCTGCTCGTCCGAGTTTAGGGGGGATCGACTTTGATCACATCTTAACCGGACGCATTTGTTTTTTTATTTCAGATTTGTTTAAGCAATCCAATGTACGATTGTTGCATAAAAATTAGTAAATTGAAGCCGAGGTACAAATCCCAGCAGGAAAAACTTCCACCGTCAGACCGGACACCTGTACCTCGGCTATATTTTTTTTTGCTTTGGTGAATATTACCAATAGTCGTCGTCATACGTCATCTATTTTACGCTACGATATATCGCTGTTCCCTAATTAAGATGGAACTGGAATGGAATTCGTAATCTAAGTACCTGTAGTTTCGGGCGTAATTACACAACGAGTATTAAGTTAGATTCTGGATAATATTGCATAACAACGCCTATAACCGAAGCAGCTGCTTATTAGTGACGATAGACGTATGTCGTATGACGTATGACGGATGGACATCAAGCATAAGATCCCGGCGTACTATTGATATCTTAAGATGTCAACCATTACATATTTTTATAGTTACAACACTGTGCAATGCACCTATATATTGTACATTATTGATTATAGTAATATTCCATAATTTGATTTGCAATTTTCACATTTCGCTCGAGTCAAACTATTAGAAAGTAGATCGAAATTATTATTAGTAAGATATATTTAAACGGTGATGAATCTGGTATGACGTTTAGGGTTCCTTGTGCACAAGAAATTCCTGGGTGTTAAAATCGTTGAGTTAGTAGTGTTTACTCCTTGGCTCCTAGTGAGAAGAGTTTTCCCCACTTCCTGATAGTTGCCTCGGGCATAAAATAACATTTTGAATTTGAACAATTGAATTTAAATATGTGTATAGTTATTCTTAAATTCAAAATAGTAATAAATATGATTGAATAGAGAAAAACAGCTAAGGATTTCAGCCGCCTGATAATTCCCTGTCCTGTAGCGAACAGAATGTGAAGTAATGGGTAGGTAATCGTTTTCCGAACTGGGAATCTGGATCAATAAATAAGTGCATTCTCCAGATAAGTAATGGATGGGTTGGGTTACATAATGCACTCGAGTCAACCAACATCAGTGACTCATATTTTTAATAATGGTGGAATTTTGGACAACTTCTATAGTGCACATGATGTCATCGCCATTCGTACCTTTGAAGGATTTAATCTTCTGGGCTGACGTGTGAAAAATTAATGTACGACGCAGTACAGATGTGCTAGGTAAAAAAAAACCCTCCCAAATCTCGCCGTAGCTGACTAGTCTCAAGCACACGTCTCCTAGCGACACATCTGTTGGGTGCACACTGACACCGGTGCTGGTAGACTTGTACGATCCCTTCCGCCACCCGAACTGCAAATTGCGTTACACTTAAAAGCTCTATCTCGGTAAGTATTTTATATCAGCTAGAAGTTTTTTTTTAGTGTCAAATTGTAGATAAATTACTCTAATTTAATAAAGTTTTGCAAGGTTTCTTGTAAGACCAATTTAGGAGATACAAAAAAGAAACAGGACAAGCCAAACAATTAGACACATTTTCAACATGGTGGTGGGGTCCGCGGTGGTGGGGGGAAATAGAAAACTCGAATTTTTAAACAATATACCAACTCAAACAATATATCAACCAGTCCGAAGCGTATATATCCTAGACTTGTACAGACCTAGTGGTGATACCAAAAGTGCCAATTGGTAATTACCATATGCATTAAAAGTGAGTTTCCTATATGGCCAGTTTATAGGGGAGGTTGGCAATCATTCAGGAGGATCTTGACCATTATCAAAATCAATTAACTAACCCATTCTACAAATATTTGTCGAATTTTTCAAGTCGCTACGCTAGTGTTATTCTATCGAAAGTTATCGTATTTAAAGTAATATATAATTTTTTTAATTTTGTAGGGGAGGTAGGCGTTCTTTTGATCTGATTATGCCCAACTTACTAGAACCCAAGCTGCTTCTCAATTCAGGGCTACATGCCAAAAATCAGATGTCTACGTCAATTGGTTCAAGAGTTATGGACAAAAAACCTGAAAAGTAGGGTAGTACGGGGATCTTTGTAAGAAAATTACCGTTAGTTTTCAACTGATCGTTTTTATTTTTGCAGGAGATTATAAGATTACACTCACGAGCAATCTACCAAAGCTAGAGCTTTTCATGTTTATTTAATCGGGAGTTATACATAAATACATTTAATTATTTTACATATGTAGGGGAGGTAGGCGTTCTCTTGGCCTAATCATGCCCATTTTCAATACCAACCAACTAGATCATACAGTCATTTCCACAAGACCGTATACCTCACAAAATAAAAACAAAATGTTACAAGTAAGAAATTTTATTTTTTATTGAAAGTAAATACAAAATACATTTTCGCAATTATATTTAATACATGGTCCAATCGCCGTCACTATTGATTATTGACTGGCATCTTCGGTGACAACTTTGGGCCAATTTTTCCGCGTAGTCTGTCGATAAGTTCTTCCAAATTTTTTGTAGCGTTCGCCTTAAATGTGCTTCTCCTTTTATTTGCTTTCCTTGAAGCTTCTGCTTCATTAATCCCCAAACATCAATAGGATTGGCACCCGGCGATTGTAAAGGCCAATCAAGTACTTCTATTTTATGTTTCGGATCGTTATCTTCTTGTAGAAACCAATCGGTGTTGTCGTTGCCATATAGCATCCTAGCAGACTTCAATAATCCTTTCTTGTACAAAATGATCATCCTTTCAGCAGTAAGAATTCCGGTAAACGTTATTAATTTTCCGAAACCGCGTGCAGAAAAGCATCCATAAACATGGACCTTCACAGGGTGTTTCACGGTTCGGTTCACGACAGCTTCTCCTTTTTGTGACCAAACTCGTCTCCTGAACGTATTTACAGCAAAACTTGATTCATCCGTAAAGATCACGTTGTCCCAATCACGATCGATGTTTTCCTTAGCCCACTCTACACGGCTTCGCTTCTGGTTTTCGGTAAGTAATGGTTTCATCAAGGCATACCTGGCTTTGATGTTTTCCTCTTGTAATCTTCGCCGAATCGCATTCAAGGACACGTAAATATTCTTCTTCGATAACATTTCCTTTGCTTGCACTAAGGTAGTAACGTACGGATTTTTCTTAAAAATATCAATGATGGCCTTATCCTGGGTTTTTGAAGTGCTTCGGGTTTTACCCCTACCAGGTAGATCGTCTACATTTCCAGTATCTTTAAAACGCTTTATCCACTTATTCACAAACTGTGTCGAAACTTTCAGGTACTTTCCGGCCGATGCAGGTGTCATTTTTGGTCCTTTCGGATGACTTACTAAAAACACAGCTTCGAATCGTTTTTTGTAAATCGCACTCATTTCACTTGACGTCTTATCACTCTCCTACTTGAACTTAGAATGACCAAATTTATACAATGCGAAAAAGAGGAAAAATGCAGGTAACTAAAAGTCCCCCACCACTCTTTGAGAAATGGTGCATTAAAAAGATACAAAGTATACGCTCTTGTGGAAATGACTGTACTTTCAACATCTGACCAAAATTTCAAGGCTTTAGCTTCATTCTATCGAAAGTTATCGTGCGAACGGATAGACAGACAGACGGACAGACAGACAGACAGACATGGCTAAATCGAATCAGGAGGTGACCCTGATCATTTATATATATATTTTACATTGCTATACCTCCGGAGCCTCCTTTAAGGTGTTACATATTTCCGTCGTGACAAAAACAATATACCCTATACTAAAAGTCTAGGGTATAAAAATTGAAACTATTAAGGCAACCAGTGTTATAACAATTTGACTGACCAAAGTAATTTAACGATATCTATGCATTTCCGTGTAGCATAGATTTTGTGTATACCCTAGACTTTATTAGTATAGGGTATATTGTTTTTGTCACGACGAAAATATGTAACACCTTAAAGGAGACTCCGGAGGTATAGCAATGTATATATAAATGATCAGGGTCACCTGTTGATTCGATTTAGTCATGCCCATGTCTGTCCGTTCGCACGATAACTTTCGACATAATGAAGCTAGAGACTTGAAATTTTGGTCAAATATTTGTAGAATGATTTAATTGGTTGGTATTGAAAGTAGGCAAGATCCGACCCAAGAAACCCATACCTCCTCTACAAATGAAACTTCAAATAAGCGATAACTTTTGATAGAATGGAGCCAACGACTTTTAATTTTGGTTAAATGTTTGAAGTAGGATTGAGTTAGTTGGTATTAAAGTTGGGCCAGATCCGACCCAAGGAACCCCTACCTCCCCTACAAATGGAATTTAAATAAGCGATAGCTTTCGATAAAATAAAGCTACAGACTTTAAATTTTGTTTAAGCGTTTGTAACATGGCTTTATTGAAATTTTGGTCAAATGTTTGTGCTAGGATCTAGTTGGTTGTTATTGAAAATGCTCAAGATTCGATAAAAGAAACGTCTACCTCCCCTACAAGTGAGACTTTAAATAAGCAATAACTTTCGTCAGAATGAAACTAGCGACTTGAAAAATTCGACAAATATTTGTAGTATGGGTTAGTTAATTGATTTTTAAAATTGTCAAGATCCTTCGGAATGAATGCCTAACTCCCCTATAAACTGGCCATATAGGAAACTCACTGTTAATGCATATGGTCGTTGCCAATTAGTACTTTTGGTATCAATACGTGGTCTGTACAATTGGAGGGTACGCTTCGGACTCCGGTTTTTAGGGTTTTGTAGTAAAACAAAACCCTTATGAAATCGGTCATGCGTCCGTCTGTCTGTCTGTCTATCTGTCTGTCTGTCTGTCCATCCATGGAATATCTCACGAACCGCTGAGGCTACATGTATGAAATTTAGTGAAAATATGTAGAAGTACTATAATTCTCTGGAGAAAGTGATGCATCGTTATAGGTCAACTTTGAGGGGGGGTCCCCATAGAGGGGAAATGAAGGACGAATTTTTTTTTTTCATTTGGTATAGGCAAGTGGGGTATCGTAAGAAAGGTACCGTCGAGTACATTTCATTTTACTAACATAGGAAACTATAAATAAGAGAATTCCAAAATCTCATCAAAAAAGGTTAATAATAGTACATTTCTATTTTTTCAGTTAGCACACCCCTGCACGCCTTAAGTACACCCGAGGTCAAAAATATTGATGGCCAATGATAACCAACACCATAGGCAATAATGCCTCTACGTTTCATTACAACCATGTAATATTTAACAATAGTACATTCACTTAAAGTTAGGCATTTTTACACTATTCATACAAAAAATACACCTACCGGCTTCGAAGGTGCGAGTACTACTTGCATGTTGTTTTTCGTAGTACGAATCGCAGTTATTATTACATATTATGGTTAATCACATTTATGAAAGGGTAAAGATTGGTAGGGGGCGATGTGTGATAATTGGCCAACTGTAACGGGCGGTGGAGGCGAGGGTGAGGGTTAAAATTAAGGTCAAATTTTGTTTATCGACTGGTATAGGCAAGTGGGGTGTTGTGAAAAAGGTAATGTTGAGTTTACTTTACTTATATTTGAAAAAAGGGGAACAATGAGGGAGGATAAATTATTAGATCGTAATTTGCCCCCCCCCCCTCCCCTTGCATTTCCAGACCGTTACACTTAGAAAAATGAAAACTTCCAGGAAGGTGGGTTCCGAACAGTATATAAAATGGGAAATAATGGAATTTGTATATCTCCTCAAAATAGGTTAATAATAGTTTGTTTCCATAGTTACAGTTAGCGCATCCCTGCATCCCTTAAACACGTCCGAGATCAAAAGTATGGCCAAGGATAACCAACACCATAGGCAATAATATCCGTATGTTCTAAGTTTCGTTACAATCACGTAATATTGGGCATATAAGATACTATATTATGGGTCAGACATTTTATTTTTTTTATCCATCTAAGTGGTACCAAGAAGAGCAAGGAGCCGATACTTACATACCAAAATAAGTACTTGCTACAAAACCCTCGGATTGCGGGCGTAGCCCTCTATATTCCGGTTTCATTTATTTTAGTAACATCGTGAAGATACTCACGATAAATTATTTAATAATAGATAGGTGATATCTAGAGGGGCATGCTTCGCTATCCTAAATAAAGGCACAGAAAAACGAATATTGTGTTCCATACACAATAACCGCGTTCGTTTCGCTTGAATTTCGGTCTCAGGTCGAATATAGGTGAAAGGAACGACACGGATCTGCACCGTCGTGAGGGCGTATTGTGGACTCAGTATACATTTAGATAGGGGCGAAATAAATTGACGTGCAACCAATTGACTTTCAACTTTGATCCAATCAGATCCCATACGAAACGTCTCTTAAAAACGGTCTATCGTTTTGTATGAAAATGGTCTGAGATCCGGAGAATCGAAAGTCGCTAAAGACTTAGCCAAAATAATATTCTATCAAGAACTTCTCTCTCGCTCTCAATTGCCCTAACGCCTTGTGGGCATAGCGCGTCAACTGTTCGATGTGGCCCAGTTGACGTTTCGACGGCATAAACTGGTTTCAGAGAATGCAGTTGCCAGCATGCACCTCCTGCACGAACGGCGTCGTCGTGAACGGGATTCGAAACCGAATCACCGGTAGTCAAACATGAGACTGATGCCTCAACACACTGCGCTACGGTCGCCCCAAGACCGAATTTAGTTTTTTTTTCAGCTTTACTTTCTCAAAGATATAAAAATGTGATAACTTCATAATTAATATTATTTTGCAATTTTTTTTCAGAAATTCCGATTCTGTGGTGGCGGAGATTGTCCGGATTGGGTTTTAGCCCAAATTCATTCCACTTTATCCAATATAAGTTCAATGAAGCTCGGAGTGCTCGCACAAATCGTGGCTGAGAATATTACTACTGAAGATGTACCCGTGAGTATATGAGTATACTCGTATATGAACCATTGTTTTTAATTTTCGGAATAACCCGACCTGGGGATCTCTAATACTAATATTCACTGTCACTATCCCACACACACTAATATCCATTTGTTGTATAAAAATATATATTTATATATATTTTTTTTTCAGGAAGACAAAGCCAAAGATCTAACGGACTCCAAGGCTGATGGCATTTTTGCAAAATCGGCAATTTCATGCTTGCGATTTCTCCTTACAAGCGCCGCCCGCAATAATGCTCCAGAAACAACATTTTGCGAAGAACTTCAGCAACTGGGATTACCAAAGGAACACTCTCATGTTTTGTGTCGGGTACTATCGGAGAAACGACAGCATATTCAAAAGCTATTGTTGGAGGGAAGCCTTTTCGGTATGTACTTAAATACCATTAAAAAAAAATAATGAAAGCTGTTGTATTTTTGTTTTCTTTTTTTGGCTCGCAGTGAATCGTCTTAAAGATTGTAATTTCGAGATGCTCAAGTCTCGCGCGGATTGCGCTCAAATGAATGTCAACATTAAGAATGAAATAGTGGACGGGGAAGAAAAGGATACATCGTACCAAATTAAAATCCGGAGCGCAGACTTGCAAGTACTTTTGATTGAGTTGAAAAATGTAAATGAAATTATGAAAACGTATGATTACGAACGAAAGTATGCTGACATTTGAAGCAAATAAATATGTGTAGTTTTTAAGGAAACAAAGGGTTTTATAATGCTCAATACGAGCAATGGACTTCTGACATCCTTTCGGTCGTTGTAGCAAATTCATCGGTTGTCACCCAGGCTAAGTTCTGTCATGCGCAGTTCAACGACAAATCGGATTTCCGGAACAAAGCGCTTTCTTGTGGTGGCTAGTGATTTTTAGCTGGAGCTTGTCTGAACTAATTGGGAGCTTTCGTCTTACTAAATACATTTACCTTTCATCCGCTGAACTGTAAATTTAGTACAGCTACCCACCGATTTCCGGATTATTAATTACCAATGCCCAGAGAAGAGAAAGATAGAAGGAAATAAAATTACCCGATAGAAGTGAAGCAATTGTTTGGCAGCATTGTTTTGTCTTGGTTCTTCTACTTCTTACTATATGGACGGGCCCGGGTGTTCCGGGGAAATTAAATGGAATTGGGGAATGTGAGTTTGAGAGGTTGGTTCGGGACTGTATTCCCCGGGCGGGTGCTCCGGAGTAGAGGGCACGTGTCTCTCTGTTTACTTTTCAGCGGACGGAATGAGGTGAAATGGCTTCAGGGAATTAAGTGTACATCGATTGTGATTATCCTTCCTTCTATCTCTCTCTTCTCTGGAATACCCGAATGACTTCAAATTTACTAGTTTGTTTTAGTTGGCGATATTGTTCATGTCGAATTGATAAACCTTGGCTAAGTTCACACAACGGTTGGCCTACTGTTGCCAATTTGTTTTATGAATTCTCCCCACTGAGTTTCTGATGGCCACGATATTCTGTGTCAAATTACATTATTTATTCCATTACAAAAATTTCTCCGCTGGCTGGGACCCGCATATGCTGACAGTTTAGATATGACACTCGCGCTATCGTATTTTTTGACGGTAGTCAGTTTTGAGCTATGAAATTTGACAATTAATGGATATCTAGAGGCAACTGTTGTTCATAATACAACGAGTCGCTGCAATACTGCTTCGATACTGCTGGCACAGCATGTTGCGATTCCGCTTTGTTTTATGAACTTAGCCATTATAACTGAAATATATTTTACAAGGTTTCCCTTCTAAGGAGATGATGGTAACAACTTTAGAATCGACTGACAATATGATTGAATGATTGATGATTAAGGAATCAGAGTGCGTCGGACGATAGGTACTCTGATTCCTTGAAATCTGAACAAATTCAGTCCTCGCAGAGGTTTCCTGTACAGGTTAAAAGTCTTCGCCGATTTCTATAGTTTTGATACGAAATTGGCAGATACTCTTGATTTTCACTCTGTGTTTCCAGCGTCTTGGCACATCTCATTTTGTGTTGTTTTTATTGTTTGGTCAGTGCCAGAGTTTTGCACATATTGCCCTTGAACTGATGATATCTAAGCTAACCTGGATGGACTGGCAATTTTTTTTCTGACCACACCTGGTTCATCCAGATATATCGCCTTGTGTTTTGAATGTACCGGCCGATTCCTAAACAAGCCTTAAGGGTCTTTCCGCATACACAGAAATGGGTTTGCTTAGGTCAATTCCTATGTAATCTTGGCTGTTGGCAACACGCATGTTACCTAGTCTCGTATAGTAAGATTACAATATTTCGAGTGTAGTGACCCGTCGACGCGTCCTGAGCTGTTCAATTAAACATAGGCAAGGCATCACCGGCGCTTATCAAGGACGTAGTTTTTGTCTATTGTTTCGCAATTCCTTTACTCGCTTACGGTGTAGAGCTATTGCGCATAGGACAAAGTTTTACGATCCTCATGCAATGCCCTCGTGAAATTTATATCGGCCGTTAACTGTTTCCCTGAGAGGGGCAACACTGGTATACCGAGAAAAGCGGAAAAATCTTGCGTATCTTTTGTGACACAATTTTGCGAAAAATGAAATAACGAATTTATTTTTGGTGTTTGTGGTGAAAGTGTGAGAATTATTCTTTCGAATGTGAGAATTGTTGTTTCGATTGTGATAAATATTGTTTGGTATTTGATTTTGAATTATTTTTTTTTTGCAATGGATATGGAGAAGTGTATGTGTATTATATGCGAAAAATTCAATTTTCAGGAGAAAACTGATGTAATTACTCAATTGCCCTAACCCCTTGTGGGGCATAGCGCGTCAACTGTTCCATGTGGCTCAGTTGGCGTTTCGTTAACATAAACTGGTTTCGGAGAATGCAGTTGCCAGCATGCGCCTCCTGCACATCCATGGCCACGAACGTAGTCGTGGACGGGATTCGAACCCGAAACGCCTGTAGTCAAACGTGAGACTGATGCCTCAACACACTGCGCTACCGGTCGACCATGCCTGCAATTAATTTAGAAACCAAAGTTAGCCAGTCTGTAAAAAAATTCACTAGGTATTTAAAAATGGGTTTTTATGAGAAATTTAACTGGCTAACTGGATGCGGCTTACTTGATAAGTTATTTTGTTGACCTTGCTTATTGTTCAATACATGTGACAAAACACCATGGAGCCCTGGCTGTTTTACAGATTGGAACTAATTTTTATAAAAATGTCAAGAGTCATATTAACATAAAGGGATATTTAACCGCCGTAATAAAACAAACTTTTGGGAAACCGCGTGTTGAGCATAGTTAAGATAATCAGTTAAGGCTAAATCATAGACTACATAACGAGTTAGTGTCGAAAAATCGGGAAGTGCTAAAACGACTTATTGATGTTACTTATTTTCTCGGGGAACATGAGCTTAGTTATAGAGGCCATAATGAAAACGGGGTCTCCTCAAATCGAAATTATGTCGGTTTAATTGATTTAGTTGCGATTTATTACGGACTTTTAAAAAATCATTTAAAGGATTTAAGTGTTTTCCAAGGAACATCTAATATAATCCAGAATTATTTAATTAAGTTTAAAGCAAGTGTTGTCCAAAATAACATCAAAAAGAAATCAATGAGGCATCTTATAGATTTTGCTCGGTGAAGCTACTGACGTAAGTAACCATAGTCACCTAGCTGTAGTTGTGCGATATGTCAAATAAAGCACAGTCGTTCAAGAAGGATTTTTGCGATTCATAAACAATATCGGATTGAACAGCTATGCTCAATATCGTGTGTAATATATGTTGAGGAATTGAATTTTGGCCCGAAACTTGTCCGATAAAGCTGCGATGGTGCTTGTGTTATGGCAGGGCACTTAGGAGGCTTGAAGGCCAAAAGTAAAAGCAAGATATGAAAGTGTAATTTTCATCCATTGTTTTGCTCATAGGCTAAATTTAGTTTTATTACAGGGCGTTGGTTTAATTAAGGAATGCAAAATCTTTTCAACATTGAGTGGGATGGCAGCTTTTTTTTATTTTTGTTTGAATCTTCTTTTCAAGTTCAGAAAAGATTTCCCAAATTTGCTCCTATCCATTGGAATTATAGTGGCCGACTTGTACCGTGTCTCATTATCGAGAGACTCTCGTCGCTTTATTTAATAATATTTTGGATAATAAGGGTGATTGGGATTCCGAAAGTGTTAACTCCTCAAGAGGCTACTTAGAACTTATTGGAAATGACTTCAATTATTTCTATTGATTATTTTTCTGAAATCTTTCCACACCGACGTTCTATTCGATATTGCATCGATGCAAACGAAAACCATATTGGATTGTGTATGCAAAGTATACATGTATTCGAAAAAAATATTACTTGACAAAAGAAATCGGTTATTAGGAACAAGTTAAAAACTTCAATTTGGAACCTCGAAGAAAGAATGTACTTCGAAATTGTGGACAATATTACGCAATAGCTTGCCGAAAGATTTCAAAATTTTAATCAATTGAAGTTTGTTAAAGTTTATAATTTCGAAATATACAAAAACTCTCCCTTTCCCAAAGAAGCTCTCAATAGTCTTCAATTAAATTATGGAAACTTCTTTGATATCACTGCGTTGTACTCCCATAACTAGGTTAGGTTAGGTTAGGTACAGGGGCTGCCGTGATGTGTCACAGCACACTTAGACCAACATTGGGTCCATTGTGGTACCACCGCTATCACCTTCACTCGAACCTACGTGTCAAACCAGCCTGTGCTGGCGATGTAACGATTGAGCCGTGTGGCGGTCATATCCTTAAGGTCATACAGATCGTAGAAAACGCATGAGCCCAGAAACATTCTTCTCCTACCAGTCAAGGCCGGGCTATGACAGAGAAGATGTAGAACGGTCTCTTCCTCCTCCACATCGCCACAACTCCTACAGAAGTCGTGATGAGGAAGATGTAGTCTCCTGGCATGCTCCCCTATTGGGCAGTGCGCTGTGATAACTCCTACTACCCTGCCAATGTGCTTCCTGTTCAACGACAGCAGTGTGATAGAACGGTGGGGATCAATTTTCGGCCAAATCATCCTTGTCGTTTGGCACGTATTGCCGCAGAGCCATCTGACATTAGCCCTATCTACGGCAGCGGTCTTAATCACCAATTTGCACAGGGTAAATGGCACCCTTATGTCTTTGCGGCTTTCTTCAACCGCTCCAGTTGTCCCCTCTCGGGCCATCTCATCTGCCTTGCAGTTACCCGCAAAGCCACTGTGGCTCGGAATTCAACAGAGGGTAATATTGAAGAAGCCAGCCATCTCTGCGAGTGCTAGGCGACAGTTCTCGATAGTTTTGGATGTCGTCAAAACGGATTCGAGTGAGCGAATCGCCGCCTGACTATCCGTATAAATAGTAATGTCCTTCACAGTAATGACGTTACTGCCTAGCCAGGACAGAGCTTCCGAGATAGCCAAAACCTCCGCCTGTAGGATACTGCAAAAGTCCGGGAGACCGAGTGATAGGTTAATCCCCAGTCCCTCCGAGTATATGCCTATCCCGACCCCGTCGTCGGTCTTAGACGCATCTGTATAGATGGCCATGGGTTCGGTGTTGGAGGCTGCGTCTACCCATTGACTCTTCGACAGAATGACACTAGTAGTTCCTGCCAAATTCGTATTTGGGAGAAACGTAGTCCGTCTCCCTTGGGAGATTCAGATTGTCAAGTATAGTGGAGTGTCCCACACTCAGCGCACGCCACTGACCCGCCTCACGAAGGCGTAGAGCCGTGTTTGCCGCCAGTTGCTCGCCAATTATATTCAACGGGAGTAAGCCGAGTATCATATCTAATCCGGCTGATGGAGTGCTTCTAAAAGCCCCCGTCGTGGCCAGCGCAGCCAGCCTTTGTACCTTTCCTAGGGTATTACAGTAGGCCGCTACTCTGAGTGCATTCCACCACACACTAATACCACACAATAACACAGGGCGTACCACAGCTGTATATAACCAATATACAGCCTATGGCCTTCCTGCACGAGTAGAGTGCAGTGGTAGCCTTTTTCACCCGTTCTTCAACAATAAGCTTCCACTTTATAGAAATTTTGCTTTATCTGTGAAAGTAAGTCTTGTGCCCTCTAGGGTGGGGGGTTAGACTCCCATAACTAAGTGCTTTATATGATTCTCCTGAAGTTGGCAGCAAAAAAAACACCGCTGAGTATCATGCTGTTTTTAAAGGAAACTGGCTTAGATGAAGCGTATAGTGAAGTGCGCAAACTATGCCAGTTAATTCTGACGATTCAAGTGCTGACACAAGTGCTTCAGCAGAACGAAGCTTTTTGGCATAAAAACGCACCAAAAACTTCATTAGAAATTCTAATATACAAGTGAAGAAAAATTGTCCAATTTAGCCATAATTTCTATCGAAAAGGAATATTTAAGAAATTTAGCACAGAATCCACTATTTTACGAGGAAGTAAAATAATTGCCGAGTTTGCCAAAGAAAACAGGAGAATCGAATTGCGCTATAAATAATTAAGTCTAAAAATTATAATGCAATGGAAATTTAGTGTGGTGGATGCTGATTTTTAGAAATTAATGGAGATGTTGCTACGTTTTGAATTAAATTTTATGTCTAACTATTTTGTGCAGAGGCGTGTGATCAACAACACTCCCAACCAAGCTATTTACCCCAAATAGGTACTCATTCAACAGCTGAGAGGGCTCATAGTTCGACACGTAAATCGGAATCGAACCGGGCCCAGTGCACAGAAAGCGAACACGCTAACCGTTACGCAATCTAAACATCTACAAAAAAAGATAATTTAAATTATATGCAATGATAATTATTTATAATTATCCACAATTTATATACATATGTTTAACTGTACCATTTACAGTACCTAATTTAAAATACCTACAGGGTGTTAACCCTGATTTAGAATACCTAATATGAATTTAACATAAACTTACTGAAATATCAACTTGAAGATTATGGGAGAGCTTCCTTTTAGAGCATTTTACCGCACGCTACTGCTATGTTCTTATGTCTAGATGAGTCGATTGTAGTCCGGCGTGAAAGGCAGCTGTTTATATATTTTAGCGACAGGAATCGAACCTACGACATCTAGATTGATACATCCACGCTCTATCCATCGAGCTACCGTGGCCAAATTTTCAAAATTGGCTGTCAAAAAAAATAGCTGTTATCCAAACTAATACAATCATTTATCATACAGTAGTTAAGAGTAAATATTATTGTGATAGTGCTCGCTTCGTTGGCTGTCTCATCTAGTGTTCGCTTTGCTTACAATTATACACGACGAAACAAAAAATATAATTTCAAAATGCTATGTTTTTATACCCTTGACCAATGTGATAACTTTGTCATGAAGTTTGCAACGCACAGAAGGAAGCATCTCCGACCATGTATTGTATATAATATATTCTTGGTCAGTATGACGAGATAAGTCGATTAAGCTTGGTTCATCTGTCTGTCTGTCCGTCTGTTTTTATGCAAATCAGTCTCTCAGTTTTAAAGCTATTGAGGTGAAATTTCGTACAAGGCCTATTGCACGCTGTATGAACCAATAGAATCGGACCACTGCGTAATATGTATATCTGCCATAGGAACGACCGGTCCGGAAGTCCGTGTTTGTGAGAAAAACTTTTTCTTGGTTCTAAAGATACCTTTCCCGAATTTCATATTATTCAATGGTACCTTTTGCCAAATCACATTCTCGAATTTGGTTGAAATTGGACTACTCTATGATATATGTACAACAGCTGTCCAAAAGTAAGTTTTTGTTAGATTTTTTTTTCTGTAGATATCTATACCAAATTTCATATTATCCAATCAAATTTACGCGAAACCAGATTCCTAAATTTGGTTGAAATCGGCCCACTATTTCATATACCCCTCATAGCAACAGTGAAATCGGAGCAAGTTTTACTACTAATTCCAAAGTGGCAAATGCACCATAAATCAAAATGAAGATGTGATCATACCTTCGCTTTTTTGTCATATACGAGTGCATGCATAACATAAGTGCTTGCTTATTACCTAATTTTTCTCTTTCGCTTTTCTTTTAAATTAAATTTAAATAAATAAATAATTAAAACAAACAAATTGGATGGATTAAACACAAAATTTTTTTTTTTATTTCGAATTAGAAACAAATATTTCGGCGTCGTTTTTATTTTCATACCCCACATGTAACACTCCAGAAAATCTCGACCTACATTTCTCCCTCTATGTACTCGTATACCTATATCCTCTCATATTTATCATATAAAAATGATGTTATCATCTGGATTTCATTTCGCATCCATTAAAGTCACATTATCCAAATTGCTGAAAAGAATGGATATCGCTGGTAAATCCTCGGAACAGATACAAATTAGACAAAATTTGTATGAATTATCTGCTCATTTAAAATCTTTCCTGTTGATTTGTGCCGAAACAAATAATACGCGCCTTCATAAGGAAACAATTCCATGTATGGTGTGTAAAATGTGCATTTATTAAAATTATGAAATTCCAAAACAGATGTGACCCCACAAAGAAAGACATTTTTTTTTGCAGGATGTAAAATGAAGGCAGGCGGCAAATTGGTAAAGTTTTACGCGGAAATTAATGATATGTGCTAATAGGATGTAGATCATGGAGATTTTGAGGATGAGAATGATTGTTTTGTGGAAGCTTTACATTATATGTGTACGTGTTTTTCGTGGGTAAATACAGTCGACATTAATTAATTTTTTATACCCTAGACATTATACCTTGTACATATATTGTTTTTGTCACCACGAAAATATAGTATGTAACACGTAAAGGAGGCTTCGTATGTATACCAATAAAATAGAAATGATCAATAGTAAATGTAAATAAATAGAAATTATCAGGGTTACCTCCTGATTCAGTTTAGCCATGACTGTCTGTCCGTTCGCACGATAACTGTTCATAGAATGAAGCTAGCGACTTAAAATTGTGGTCGAATGTTGTTAGTAGGCTTTTGGTGGTTGGTATTGAAAATGATTAGTATTGTGTATTTAACTGGTGTTAAAATGCCGGGTTTCCACCAAAAAGACAGTTTTGAAAAACAGTTTTGTTTTCAAAAACAAAAACAGAAACCAGTTTTGTTTTTTGAAAACAGTTCGGTTTTATGTAAACAAACTGTTTCAATTGAACAGACTGGTTTTGTCTCTAGTTCTGTTTATCTTGTTCAACATGTGTCCCAAAAAATGTCAGACGACAAGGATATCATTATAAGCTGTGGCTTTTTTTTAATAAATGACATCTAACACAGAAAAAACGGAAATATCGGGTCAATTCTCAATTAAAAAAAAGTTATATAGCTTGAACCTTTCAAATGCAACTGATTGTATACTTGGATGCTGTCGCAGAAAACAAAAGTGCGTGTTTCAACCAACCAAACAAACCAAACAAGAACAAATGTGTTTTCCTTTGATCTGTTTTAGAAAACAAGAACATTTTCCCATTCGCCATGGGAACGTGTTTTGTTTCCTAAAACAGTTTTTAGAGACACAAATGTTTTCAAAACTGTTCTGTTTTTACAGAACATTTGGGTTTTTGTTCAGAAAAACAGTTTTTGTCCGTGTTTTTCAAAACTGTCTCTTTGGTGGAAACCCGGCATTAGATTATCATGTTGTTTTTAATCACAAAACCAGCTTTTTTTTATAAATTTTGTTGAGTTATAACTCAACCTTTCGCTTTTTTTGGCATCATCAGGAGTTTTATCTATAAATATATAATACATCAGTCATCCGTTAGCCAGCGTCCAGGAAGAACGTATTGCGAAGTGGCTGTTATTAATTTGCTGCACAATAGCCTACAGAACAAAACTTTTTTGACATACAAAGTATTACAAACCCTAGCAATACAACCCTCTACGTGGGTTAGCCAACCGACTGTGTTTGGAGCCTCACTCGTGAACTTTTGATTGCATCAGCGATGACTTCGATAAAAAAAAGCCCGGCATAGTCAAAGGAGAAAAAATAATATTTAATATTGGGTGTATAACTTTGCTTCCGCCTATTTACTATTTAAAAAATCACAGTTAGTGAGTAAAATAAAATAATAATAATTGGGCAATAAATATATTACAAGTCAAAATAAATAATAAGATCCGTCCATACTATTATTTGTAATTTAATTCTATTCGTCTTTCTTTTTTTGCGAATTCATCTATAATATCTGTATAAAAACTTTGCTCACACAAACATGATTTAAGGAAAACCTTTTCAATTGACATTATTGCCAAGTCGCTAAGCCGTTGTTCGCCTGTACAATTTCTAAGATACGTTTTAATCCTTTTTAAGCAAGAAAAACTGCGCTCTGCGGACGCACTGGTTACTGGTAATGTTAAAACTAAACATATTAATTTATAAAATTGTGTGAAGCTATCTTTTAATTTGTTATTAATGAAATAGTTAAAAATACCTTGAAAAGATTTTCCCTGCAAATCAGAATCAGAATAAAGCACAATGAGTTCAGTCTTTAATGAAATATGGTCAAATATATCAGCATAAGTTTTAGTTAAATTTAGTAAAAGATTGTCCGGAAATGTTTTCAAATATTGGTTAAATTTAGAAGAATCTAATAGGTTTAAAAATGTGAAACTTGCTAAGGATGAAAATCTTGAATTTATTTCTGCGGTAATATTATCTAAAATATAATTTCGACATAAATACGTGTAAAGAATAGTTCAACATTTTCATTACTGTCAACAAGGCACCTGGCTTTTTTCCGGCGTTGTGGAGTTTCGCAAATAGATGTGGTTTGGGTCCAAATTTCCGTGAAACTATTTCTTAACGATTGAAGTTGATTTTCAAAATCTGTAATTTTTTGAATGCAGTACATTATATCAGTTTGTTTACTTTGAAATATATCGAAAAGTACGTCGGTTTGTGGAAAATTTTTAGAAAAAACATTGAGCAGGAAAACAAACTGAAAATCTGTAAATAAAGCAAGAAGTCCCCTTGCGCTATTAACGGTCTCGCCATCCCACTTTCCACTCTCATTTTCAATGATATATTCAAAGAGTTCTTTTAATTGATCTAAATTATCAAAAATGGTTAAAACTAATCGACCATTAAAAGTCCAACGTGTTGGAGCTAATTTTGGAAGCCTTTTTTTGAGGAATAAATCTAGTGCAACTGTTCTCTTTGTTGAATGATTAAAAAATGTTGAAAAACAAGTAATAGATTGAAAAAAAATTCGACATTCGCGTATTTTATCGCATGATTTAGATAAAACTAAATTTAACCGATGAGCGAAGCAATGAATATATATTGCGTTTTTATACACATCCTTTACACGTGTTTGTAATCCAGTTATTTTACCAGACATTACCGAAGCCCCGTCATAGCTTTGACAAATAAGTTTGTTACCGCAATTGAATTTTTAAAAAACATCTAAAACATGGTCAAATAAACGCGACGCAGTCTGATCATCAGAAATATCTGTAAAAGTTATGAAAGTTTCTTTAACCTCACCGGAAGGAGTAATGTAACGAAAGGTTGTTGAGAGTTGAGAACGACATGAAACATCGGTTGTTTCATCTAATATTATTGCTATAAATTTAGTTTGCTGAATTTCATTATAAATCTGTTTTAATAAAATTTTAGAAATGCTACTAATGAGATCGATTTGAATATAATTTGATATTCCGGAAAAAACAGTCGCTTGCTCCAAGTGAGCTCGCAAGTCCGGATTATATTTAGCTAAAAGATTTAAAAGTTCAACGTAATTTCCCCTATTGCAAGAATTCACATTTTCATTGTGACCACGAAATGCCTGTTCTTGACATCCTAAATGGCACACAACGTCAATTAGCATTTCTAGTATATCTCGATTTTTCGAAACTTTCTCATTGTGCAATATTATTGAAGATCTATGTTGGCTACTTAATAATTCTTCAATTCTAGGACCGGAACCGAACTTGGAAAGAAGAAGTACTGACTTTAAATGATCAACGCTTTTCGTACCATGCCTGTCCACAGCTTTATGTAAATTATTTAAGTCACAAAACCCGGTAGTTCGCCAAACATTTGAATCATTTGAAAATAACAAGCATGGCCAACAAAATAATTTTTGCTTGGTCTTACAACCGGTAATCCATTCCGTATCTTCATAAATCTTAGCAGTAAAATGCCTAGTACATCTTTTTGTTTTAGAAACAATTTCCAAAATCGGTTTCGGTCGACCCTTTTCGATAATGTCTTTTTTTTTCTGCGAAAGATCGAGATCCAAAAGACAATCGAAAAAGATCATCAACAACACAATATTGATCCATGCTACTTTAAAAACAAATCAAAACACTATAAGCAATTATAAGCACCTAGACCGATTAAAAAACCCCTTCACCTTTTCACCAACAAAAAGCACACAAATCGCACTACACTAAAGCACTACACTAGAGCAAATGAGTTTTAAATTTAACGGCTCATTCAATTCCTTGTGACGTCAATGACTTGAGGCAGTATTACCATCTCCCACTTATTTTTTCTTGGAATTTTCCGTTAAATGGTTTTCGATTAGATATAAGTTATTGAAATATGCATAAATATCCCTATAATTGAGTTCGTCTCTTACTAATACTCGTATACACTAATAATTCTATGCGAAATCTCTTCTTCTCGAATTTACCAATAATAATTTTTAACCATGAAGCCATTATATTTCAAATCGAAACTTTTTCCACAATTCAATTCCTATCCTACTCTGGTAACCCTTGTGAAACTCATATAGCACATCACATACGCATTGCAACACAGCAAATATTTTCAGTCCACAAGAAAATACGAACAAAGAGGAAATGGGAAGAAAAGTTCCCCAGCGTCCATGCGCCAGCAGCTCCGCTGCAGGCAAGAATTTCCTCTACTACATGTGAGGGGAACTTGGAAGCAAATTCCTGAGTGCTTCCAACCTACCGTGTACGTGAATTTTTTTTTATCGCGACACAGTAGGTTTACTGGGGAAAAAAATAAACGCTCATAGATGCAAATTTTGATATGCTTCCATGTGTCTTCTTCTTGGTGTGGTGTGGTGGTTTTCGCGGTGTTACCAATTCGGCTGTGTAAGATATTCGCGATTAGTTTCTTTGGAACTTTTATTTACATAGACTGTGCCGAAGAGTTTTTTTCGCGACTTTTTTGCGCGATTCAGAAAAAATTATTTAGAAAATTTTCCACCAATCGCCAAATATAAGGGAAGCAATGCTTCCCTTGCTTCCATGGACGCCACGCCACTGATCTCTCCGGCAATTTTTGGATTCCATCTCGGAAAAAGGAGGCGTCTTTCGACGTGACTTTTCGATTTTTGACTTTTCGACTTTCTCGTACGAACGAAAATTCTGATCAGCCAGGCCGTACGTCATGGAACGAAACAGATGGTAGTCGAAAGGAGCGATGTCTGGAGAGTACGGCGGGTGGGGCAAGATTTCCAATTTCAAGGTTTTCAAGTATGTCTTGACCACTTTTGCGACGTGTGGCCGAGCATGTCATGCTGGAAGATGACTTTGTCGTGTATCTCTTGGTACTGTGGTCGTTTTTCCTTTAATGCTCGACTTAAACGCATCAATTGCGTTCGGTACCGATCTCCTGTGATAGTTTCATTCGATTTCAGTAGCTGGTAGTATATCACACCGAGCTGGTCCCACCAAATGCAAAGCATAACCTTGGCGCCGTGAATATTCGGTTTTGCCGTCGACGTTAAGGCATGTCCGGGCATTCACCACGACTTTCTGCGCTTGGGATTATCGTAACTGACCCATTTTTCGTCGCCGGTTACGATGCAATGTAGAAATTCCTTCCGATTCTGCCTTTGAAGCAGTTGTTCGTATGCAAATAATCGCCGTTCAATATCTCTCGGTTTTAACTCGTACGGAACCCAATTTCCTTGTTTCTGAATCATGCCCATGGCCTTCAAGTGTTTCGAGATGGCTTGCTGAGTCACTTCCAGAGATTCAGCTAATTCTTCTTGGGTTTGGCACGAATCTTCATCGAGCAGTGTTTCCAATTCGTCGTCTTTAAAAATTTGTTCTCTCCCACCACCATGCTTGTCCTCGACATTGAAATCGCCACTTTTAAAACGTTGAAACCACTCACGACATGTTCTGTCACTCAGAGCAACCTCACCGTAAGTATCTGAAAGCATTCGATGAGCCTCAGCTGCAGTTTTTTTTTCAAATGGAAGCAGAAGATCAAAACTTCCCGCAAATGACGAGAACTTGGCTCGAAACAGACATTTTGAATCGTAAATCTTATTAAAAATGCGAACAGCTTTTACTAATGCGGGAATGTCGATACGTTCACAGATGTCCAAACTCACTTTGTGACACTTTTGAACTACGTATTTTGACCAGCTCTGACCGATGCAGCCGTCTTAAATAATAATTTGTACCGGGGTTCCATTGCTCTTCGATATAGAGCGAGCGATTTCACAACGATACTCACTTTTTATATTTTCTACCCGTTGCATTAAGTTAACCAGTCTCAAATGTGTTTCATATGAGCATACATCTGTGGGGTGTTTCAGCGTATCATACTCGTCAATATATTGTTGTATTGGCTCACTTTGAATTCTCTTTCGCTTCGTGTGTTTAGCGAATCATGATAGGTTTGGTTAATGTATAACGTTTCCTTTATTAATAATTTGTTCCTGTTATTTTAAAGGTACATTATTTTAGTGTTTTCAAAGTCCATGGTATTACTACTTTGCCTTAACCCCTAGTGGGGCATAGCGCGTCAGCTACTCCGGCTCGCCATCGTACTCTGTTCTGGGCAATGGGGCGCAACCCCCAAAAGACTTACTCAGCGCCCTACACTCCTTAGCCACAGATCGATGCCATGTGATTTTAAGACCCCCTCTAGGTCGGTCTTGGTTGGAAATGGGATTCCATTTCATGGCATGCAAAGCAATACCTATACATTTATCACTCTTCTGCAATGTGTGACCTATCCACTGTCATTTTCGCCTGCGTTTCATTTCCGAGGAGTAGCAGTGGATTTAGTATTCAAATTGACTGTTCTAATTGCTTTACGTACGGAACCTCCTTTGCTATATTTTTTTCCTTGTGTCAAAACCAATATACCCTATACGGGCTTTGGGTTTAAAAATATTTCGACCCATGTCCCATGAGGGGTCAGGGCAATAACAACCAACCAAATGCATGGTAGACTTGTAATGGACGATTTGGTGGGCATCCGAAAATCCTCGTGGGGACGGAGCCTAAGGTGGCATGTTGACCGTGTAGGTCGGGCCTTGCCATCTGGCCAAGAAATAGGCCCCTCAACGAACTAAGCAACGGCCTATGCTTGTTGTAGCTCAGTTCGGGAGACGTGGGCGGGGTTTTCGCCGCTCGTTGCTCCTGTCCTTACGTATTAATTAAATTCATAGGCCTGGGGAAGACAACACACAAACAAAGGACAAAAAAAAATGGACAGTATAAAAAAAAGGGCGATAAGGAAGGAATGATTGTCGGACGGCTCAGGTGCCCTCGTGCACGCAGCGGGGTCTTATTGGACCCTCGGCCGTCCTTGCCCACCCTACCATGACGTCCCATGGCCGACAAGGAATATGTGGGGACCTCCCTAAACAAAAATACCATACTACAAAGACATTGTCAAAAGTCACGAAAAACACGATTTCAATGCACATGGACCATTTTGACGCAAAGGTAATAACAACAGCAGCCAAGCTACGCAATCCTCCTCGTTAACAGCCTGACTCGTACTGTTGAATTGCTGAATATAATCAATTGCTTTATCTGTAACTTAGAGAATAAGGTGTTACGCCCTTTTGTCTCTCCAGCACTAATGCATAATATTGTCTTACGATTTTTTTTTCAGTATTAGTTTTTCCCTGAAATCCTTCACGCCTAGAGGAACCGTCACTGAGAACAAGAGAATTTGAGGGTCTTTCGGCAATTTTCATTATGACATAATCACACATAATCACATATGCCTTGAAGACTTGAGCAACAATTTATCTGCCTCATCCAATACGGGAATCCTACCCAGCGACATTTCTGTCACTTTCATATCCATAAGAGGCAAAATTGGATTAGGCTTCGCAATAACAGGCCGTCCCTCATATAAATAAATACACATACATAAAGAAATAAATAACATAACATAACCATATGAACAAATAACAAAAAAAAAAATAAACAAATCATGCACTCAATAAAAATCATCCATAAAAACATTCATACGACATTCGAAACTTCTAACATCCATTCGTTCACTCCACATTCACCCGCCATTCACAAAAGTAACAAGTACAATTACAGAAAAATCACTCGCACTTCTCAAACATTCACACAATCATGCACAACAATAAATTAAAAAAAAAATGCATGCAGCATACAATAAATCACACAATATTCACACAATTATACACATTCACGATAGCAATGACTTAGGTTTCTTACTCCCCATCGCCGATCAAACGGTCCACGCTGTTGCCGCCACTCCACCAGGAAGTTATTATCCATTCGCGGCGGAAATTCCATGTCAGAAACGTTCGCGACCGCACCTCCACCAGACCAAATCGCAAATCCCGACACAATATATGGCTGACACTAGAATAGGATGACGTCACTCCTCTTTGCGACACCAGAATCCACTCACTGTGGTTGTGGTTACGGTAGTTTGCCGTTCGTGCTAGCTCTGGATCTTAATCACCCAACAAAAACAACAACCTGGGTTTGGTTGGTCACAATGCGACACAAATTGCGCGAAACAAATCAAATTTTCATTCACAAACACGGTAACTTCCATTTTAGGACGCCAACAATACAAACACCCGCCGCCCAAAAAAATTGACAGCCTTCTCAGTCGCCGTGTAAAACTCCCGGCTGTCCAAAAATCAACTCCCGTATCAAAACGGCAGTCACCTGGCCGTCCACAATCCACCTGTGTGTGTGTCAGAGGATTGTGGAGACTCCAACTTAAGGTGTGCGCGACCGCTAAATTTAGAATTTAAAACAATTTTTCACAAATATGTTTATTTTGGAAAAATCAAAACAATTATTTTTGCGAAAAATATTTCGAATCAAATGTACCGGTCACGCCACAAACTTTGGTTTATTACAGACTTCCTGTCGTGAAGGAGGCCGGTGTCTTCCAATGCAAACCCACTTTTAAAAACATCGAAATTTCATTAGATAAACAGATACATAGTCGAAAACTGTTTTAATCCGAAAAAAAGCGGAGTGTTCACCACTGCGAAAACTACACTACCGCTTCTAGGTATATTACTACGTAGCACTACCCATATACTATATTGGTTGTTTCTTGCGTAATATTTTTCCTTTACTTTATATTACATACTTAATATGCAAAAAAAAAAATCAAGACGGATTAATTAAAGGAAACCAATCTGTTGCGTGTTTTTATTAAAACAGTGTGTTGTCAGCTCTTAATTAGATGCGGAGCTCAGAAAAATGAAATGCAGTTCAAAAGATAATTATTTAAAAAAAAAATGTCCTCGTCTTATCTAGTTACTTTTAATAAATATACAAATCTCTGATCCTTGGTCGACATTGTAATCATGTCTTCTAGTCCTCCGAGAGATTTAATTAAAATCCATTCCGTCCGTTCTTTGAAAAAAATAATTAAGGACTCATCTTCACGCAGCATGGCGGTGGCCGGCCAGATGACATGAAAAAAATATATAATGACACGTCCCTGTTTACGTTTCTGTCGCACTTAAATGGAAAAAATTGTGGATGAGTGCATTGTGTACCGTGAAAAATTACCACCCTCAATGGCTTCCACATCCAAGCAAAAATGAAAGAGTTACTTTACTTCACCCCGGGACTTTTTTATATGTAGCTAAAAATGAATTCAAAATAAAACTTCCACCCATAACAATTTCGGAATCACCATTGGCGTAGAGAAGCTAAAGAACGGATGTTCATATGAATCAGGAGAAAAGAAAGCAAACATTAAAAGGGGTAAAAGGTACTTAAAGTGTCCTTTTATAATTAAAAAGGCTTCTTATAACTTTTTCAACCTCGCCACGATTTCTTACATTTTTATGGTGGTTGCGTGCCTCCAAGGATATGAAAGCATAATTTTTATCGATAAAAAATTCAAATGTGATTATATTAAATACTGTAATGGAGTACGGCAAATATCTCCATTTTTACTAAGAAACGAAAGAGGCGAAGAAAAAATCCCGTAATTTGTTTGTGCTCTTCGGTAAAACCACTCAACTCTTTCCCTGCGCGCGCTCGGCCATTTACAAGGTTTCTTCTCCATTTTTAAAACCGATTTGGACTTTCAACTTGAAAAAAAAAGGAAAGGGCCAACCCCTCATAAAAATTCTAAAAACGGTCAGAATGAATTCGATTTAAGAATCAGCAAATTTTTATTTTATTACGTGTCTTTTTTCTTTATTGTATTCTTTTTCAGATATTATTGGGAATTTATCGATGTTATGTGATACGCATTCGAAATGGCGATAGAATATGGAGGCTAGACAAGGTAACATAAGGAATCCTGTATAGAAATGATGAAATGGTGCCACATGAAAAATCGACTGTTTAGAATGGATTTACGATACTTAAATGTTTCAGTGATTTCTAAACTGCTGATGCAAATTTTTCGCCTCTGCATGAAAAGCCAGCAAAGAATTCATATTTACTCGTAGATTTAATGTAGACATTATTTGTGAGAAAACTGAGTGAGCATTTCTAGCGGTTTCCAGTATCGTTGAACACGAAATTTTTCCGAATCCTTTAAAGTATAGTAATACTTCAAAAATAGTTTCAAACAAGGGGAAAAAATATACGATTATTACCTTAATGTTAAACAAGCATCTTTCGACTTGAATTTTCATCACCTTTTTTCATTTAACAATCAAAAGAATAGTTTTATTCGGAACGTCATTATTTATTTTATTATCCACTTACAATTAGATAGATAGATAGATATAAAAAAAAGCTACTTTCCCAGCAGGAAGGCACTGCGACCATAAAGATCTATTGTGCCGTAGCTCATTAATCCAAAAGACCGTCCTCCCTTCTAATAAAGGGCAGTAAGTCTTTAGCAGGAATCAACCTGAATTCTGCAGTGCTGATAGTAGCCTGCCCGAGGAGTGACATCCTAAAACGCGCGATGGCGGGACATTCGCACAAGATGTGCTTGGTCGTTTCCACGTCTTCCAGACAAAGACGGAATTCAGTCTCGCTTGACAGACCCATCTTGTTCAGGTGATATCTGACCAGGTGATGGCCAGATAAGTACCCCACTACGAGCCTTAGGTGGGTTCTACTCATTTGAGTAGTACCCTTGTGACTGAAGGGCATTATCAGCTCCTTAGATTGA
The DNA here is from genome assembly GCA_964017055.1 of Chloromyia formosa. Lineage (NCBI taxonomy): Eukaryota > Metazoa > Arthropoda > Insecta > Diptera > Stratiomyidae > Chloromyia > Chloromyia formosa. Next base: position 44,605,714 of record OZ024814.1, on the reverse strand, counting down.
CGAAGTCCTGGAAGGTTATTCCAGTACTGATGACGCAATCGTGCAAACCAATCTGTGATCCGCAGTTTGGCCGAGGCCAGTCCAAAGCCACAGTAAGGCTCAGGTCCATGAAAACGACTGGATGATCCTTGTCTAGCAAGTTCATCCGCAGCCTCGTTCCCCTCAATGCCCTGGTGGCCTGGCACCCAACACAAGAAGACTCGGTTTTTGGTTGCCAACAGTTGAAGGAGATTGTAACACTCCTTCACCTGTTTTGAAGAGACCTTAAATGAGAAGAGCGCTTTTATAGCTGCTTGGCATTATCCACTTAAGTCACTTACTCTATTCTGAAAGTCGTAAATTTGATTCGAGAAGTCGTTATATTTATTCGGAAAATCATGAATATGATTCCGATAAAGTTAATTTCATTAAAAATCAAGCCAGACTTCTGCTAGCTTGCCGAAGGTGTGATACCCTTCACGTGTTGCTATAAATGGTAAATGCAGAATGGATCAATCATTCTACATTTACCACTTTGAAGTTAGCAGTAAAACCTGTTCCGATTCCACTGTTCCTATGAGAGGTATATGAAATAGTGAGCCGATTCCACCCAAATTTAGGAATTGTGGTTTGGCGAAAACTTTGATTATTATCAAATTTGGTAAAGATATCTTTAAAAATAAAAAAGTTTTTCTGACAAAAACTTATTTTTGGAGCGGCTGTTCCTATGACAGCTATATGATATAGTGGTCCAATTTCAACCAATTGCAGGAATGTTATTTAGCAATGGATACCATTGAAAGATATGAAATTTGGTTAAGATACCTTCAAAAGCAAAAAGTTCTTCTCACAAACACAGACTTTTGGAATTTGTTGGGTGCATTGAAGGCGGCACGGAAATTATGACGATTCAAAGGACCGCCGGAGACAACGAACGCTCAAATACATCCTGATTATTAGAGGCATGTCCGAGATACAGGTTACACTTATTTAGAAAACAAATACAATATGATTGTATTATCGGTATACAGTCGAAAACGGATAAGTGCAATCTCCTCTGGCAATGAAATTTATTGCACTTTTCCTTTTTTTCACTTATCCGCTGCAAAGGTAGGCCAGTAAAATTCATCAGAATACACGAAAAATGTGCTTACACAGCCGTATACTACTACAAAATCGATAACTATAAAACGATAATTTTTTAGACTTAGAAAGAAAAAGCATTTTCAACATTTTATCAATATTCGAGTTCAAAGATCTTTGAAACGGATGCTCCAAATGAAAAACTAATAAAATGAAAGTTGAAGACTTCAAGTCTATCGTGACGAATATACGAGTATTTCAATTCGGCCCACTTTTAGTGTGATTGCAAGCATAAGTAAAAGCGCAAAAATTTCGATTTAGCGATTTCATCCTTAATAGCTTTATCTCGGTAAGTAGAATATAGTTAGGAGTTTTGTTTTAATCTCAAATTGTAGATAATTTACTCTAGTTAAAAAGAAAGCTTTACTACATTTTTTAACAGACTAATTTAGGAGATATTATGAAAAAAAATTAGACAAGCCAAACAATTAAGCGATTTATGGTGGGCACTGCAACCAAAGGAGGTTTGCTGAATCATAGCTCTTTTTTTCAAGCAAAAAACCTTCCACCACTCGAACTAAGGCTAGTATGTCTTATGCAGGAGTTTTCCTGCTAACGGCAGGGCACGTGGTAAACTGCCCGAGGAACGTATACTTCACCCGCACAATTGCCGGGCATACACATAAAATATGACACGTGGTTTCAACGTCCTCCAAAAAAAGACGACACTCCGTCTCGTTAGACAAACCCATCTTGTTTAGCTGCAATCTCACCCAGTGGTGGCCCGACAGGTAGCCCTAGAGTCTAAGGTCGGCTCTATTCATGCGGGTGGTTTCTTCGTAGTTGAAAGGTCTCGTCGCAGCCCTGTAAGGTTGTCCCAGTAGTGTTGTCGCATCTTTTTAGACCAAACCACAAAAGGGTTCCAACACGAAAAAATTTGATGATGACCCCTGCCATGCAAGTTCATCTGCTGCTTCATTTCCCTGACCTGGCACCCAATACAAAAATACCGCAAGCCGCAATTTTTCAACGGAATGTATTTACTTTAAGTGATCACCACACCGACTCGAAAAAAAATCGCCCGCGGAGGAAATTTGCGGCGCAATCACAACCCGGCATATTTTATCATTTCAGTGCAGTGATGGATATTTTGAAACTACAAAAAATAGATATTCAAAAATTCAGGGGCCAGTCAACCGCCTATGCTGCCAACATGTCTGGTGTATACTCTGGCCTTCAGGCATAAATTAAAAGAAGTGTTTTCAAGGGCAACATACACCCCATGCTCCGCTCATTCTCTTAGGCTGCGCGCATGTTGGCTCACGTTCGCGTGTCGCGTTCACGTGTTTGCTGTCAAACGGTTTGGGTCTATGGTTTGCAACCAAAGATGCGAATCTGTCAATATGACAAATGCTCGACTATTGCCGTATCAACAAATTGGGTTCATTATTGTGCATTAAAACAAATAATTAGGTAAGAATTGAGTGGCAAAACAAACGACTGGAGAGTAATAGGATGTACATAAGCACATATTTCATACTAAATAATTGGCGTTAACACACAAATTGAATCGAATTTGGTGATATGACAACAACCGAGCATTTGTCAAATTGACAGATTCGCATCTTTGGTTGCAAACCATAGACTCAAACCGTTTGACATAAACCACGTGAACGCGACACGTGAACGTGTGCCATGCCAACTTGCGCGCCTTAATGAAGAATGTGAAGCAGAGTGCTGCAAAAACGAAGTGGATTTTTTCTCTCTCAACAAAATTTAAACACTTTTTATATCCTTCACGGATGTGGTAGGGTATATTAACTTTGTCATGAAGTTTGAAACGCACAGAAGGAAGCATCTCCGATCATATCAACTAAAATAAATATATATTTTTGGTCAGTATGATGAGACGAGTCGATTAAGTTTTGTCCGTCTGTCTGTCTGGTTCTATGCAAACTAGTCCCTCAATTTTAAAGCTATCGAGCTGAAATTTTGTACAAAGCTCTTTTTATTGCACGCTGTATATATGTCGGAATCATAGGAATCGGACCACTACATCATATAGCTGCCACAGAAACAACCGGTCCAAAAATTCATCTTTGTGGGAAAAACTTTTTTTTTTCTTAAGATATCTTTTTCAAATTTACACTAATTAATAATATATTATAATATATCTTTAGTCAAATCACGTTCCTGAATTTGGTTGAAATGGGACTACTATATCATATAGCTGTCATAGGAACAATCGTTCCAAAAGCAAGTTTTTGTTAGAAAAACTTTTTTATTTCTGAAGATATCTTTACCAAATTTCATATTACATATTCAATAATATTGACTAACAAACCACATTCCTAAATTTCGTTGAAATCGGCCTACTATTTCATATACCTCTCATGGGAATAGTAAAATCGGAACAAGTTTTACTACTAATTTCAAAGTGGCAAATGCAGCATAAGTCACAACGAAGGTATGATACCCTTCACGCGAAGCGGCTGTTTAAAAGCATCTACTCATCGTTGGAATGTCCTTTAAAATTATTTTTAAAAATCTACCAATGTGTCACTTGTCCGAAACATGATGGTCGGCCCGTTCAGACGCCTATTGAAGAAAGATTGGAACGAGGTCATGGAAGCTCTTACAGCTATAAGCGGAACGAATTGAAAAAGCTGGCTACGAGGTTTGGATCTCCTAGTTATTTATTATATCGACTGTATATACAGCTCCTACGGCAGGCGGTTCTACGCACCGGAGCCACTCGGTCATCAGCAACAGCCAAACCCCAGAAGGCGTTGCTACGACAACAACAACAACTATATGAGATTGTCCCTGTCCTTAAAATATTTAAAGTGACCAGTAAACAATTGCAATCTATCGATATTGATTTGAGTGTAACTTCAGAACTGTATAGTTCTATGGCACTGACGATGTGAGGAAAAATTATGATAATTTTGAGCGCCTTGCTATTCAGAAATCTTCCATTGTGTCACCAACACTTTCAAACGAAAAAGGGATGTAGCTGCTGACCCAGTAAATTTTATAAATAAGTGTGGGAGGAGGCGGCCAGATTTAGCAAGCCCGGGGCGGCATTGAACCTAAATACGCTCCCACCTCCTAGACAACCTTAGGTTGTCGATCCCCAACTCGGTAGCTTTAAGGTACGAGGGTTATTTGAAAAGTTTCCGGCCTTTTAAAGAAAAATACATATTTCGAAGCAAAACAAAATTTATTTCTCGACGTAATCTCCCTTCAACTCGATACATTAAGTCCAATGGTTCTCCCATCCTTTTAAACAGTTAGAAAAAATTGATTGTCTTAACCTGAAAAATACTGGTTTACAGCGTTTTCCACCTCAGCATTCGTCTTATAATTGCTGGGAGCTAGATCTGGTGAATAGGGTGGGTGCGGAAGCAATTCAAACTTCAATTCGTTCAATTTTGACATTACGACCATGCACGTGTGAACTCGAGCGTTATCTTGGTGAAACAGGATTTTTTTTCTTGGCCAAATGCGGACATTTTTCCTTAATTATGGCCTTTAATTTAGCCAACAAAGCAGCGTAGTACTGTCCGTTGATTGTTTCGCCCTTTTTAATGTAATCGATGAGAATGATTCCACGGCTATCCCAAAAAACTGTCGCCATCACTTTTCCTGCAGAGAGAACGACCTTTACCTTCTTCGGAGTTGGTTCCCCCACCGCAATCCACTGCATTGACTGTTGTTTGGTCTCAGACGTATGGTAGTGTACCCAGGTTTCATCGACGGGCAAAAATTCCGCTGGATTTTGTGTATACAGGCTAAGACACTCGCGCGACATGTCCATTCGTATGCGCTTTTGGTCGATCGTCAACAAGCGCGGCACCCAGCGCGCGCATAATTTTCTGATACCCAAATCTTGATGTAAAATCTTGTGCACCCGTTCAGAGGATATCCCGCAAACCTCAGCAATATTCTTAATAGTCAATCGACGATCTTCCATCACAGTTTGATGCACAAATCGACCATTTCGTCAGTGTAGCAATTTTCGCGCGTCCGGAACCTTCCTCGTCTAAAATGATCGTACGACCACGTTTGTACTCACCCAATGTTTTACCGTTGTAAATGAAGGGGAGGCTTCGCCGTATACAGAGTCTAACTCATCTTTTATTTCCGGAGTCTTTTTCCCTTTCAAATGAAGGAATTTTATAACTGCGCGATACTCGATTTTATCAATTGTTGACAGACAATGTCAGCTGACAACTTTGGAAGAGTGCCATACACAAAGTAATGGTCAGAAGGACTTGACATTTTTACGGTTTACATATATCAACGCCATCTATTTGATGGCGAAAGAATTTTTTTCTACAGTTATTTTATGTCGATAAGGCCGGAAACTTTTCAAATGACCCTCGTACATTGTCTTAAGGTAAAATTTAAAAGGGTGCAGGTTTTTGCGCCTTGTGACTAACGGGAATATGCACCTGTTTCATTGCCTATTTCGGTTACATTAACCATATAGAATAAATAAAATCACACTGACCCCACACTGGGTGCCGAACAAATTCTAGCTTTTTCGATCATTTTTCTAATATTATCTAGGCTTTCATTGCTATTTAAAGAAACCACCCAATAGAGAAAATGTGGTGAAATAAAGTGGCTTCCGTTCGGTATATCCGACTGATGATGATGAATGATGGCAGCGGATATGACAGATGTCTGATGACTTTACTTCTATTTATATTTTTAAGTTTTAGTTTTCACTTAAAAATCAGTATTTCGGGTTCGTCGAATTATGTTCAAGTTTTCATAACAACAACCAAAATATTTCGAAGGACATCCTGTATCGGACAAGATGTGTATGAAGCAACATGCATCATGCAGAATCATTTATAAGCTAACAATGTGTCAGTTAGGTTGTAGCAGTAGTTAACGCGCTGTACCCCGAAGAGGAGTTAAGGGAAACTAGTAACAAAGGAAAAAAACAATTATTTTTAGTGTAATTAAAAAAAAATTATGTATAGTTATTTTATATTGTTCGTCAACTGAAAACAAGTTAAAACTTTGTCGGGATTTTTATCGATTAAATTCTTTAAAAAAAATCTACCAGCATCAAACCGCTCTGATAAGATTTTTATGAGGACCCCAGGACCACATCATCTCATGCATATTGAATTGGTTGCGTCCGATTAAATCTCGACATGATGGCAAATCAGCGAATCTCACACAACAATGTTCTAGTTATCCCCAATTATTATCTGAACAATCTTGGAAATTATTTAGCACGCGACACGTGACCGAACGTACGCCTTCCTATTATATGATTCCTGGTTTTTGGGGGTGATAACACAACACTTACATGTATCATTAATTTCAGATAAACTCGTGTCCTTATGTTGTTTACACATTAGAGGCATGGCTTCAAGGAGTGTGCTTGGGTTTGTAATGACACAATGTTTTGGTTTAAAATGTCAAGATTTGAGTTTTAAAATATAATAGATGGAAGATAGTAAACTGATTTACGTTATTTAAAGAAATACATTTATGCATGAAGCAATAATACTCGTATATCATTAGAATAACGATGAGAAAGATATATAGCAAAAAAAAAAAACAAAGTTAGGGAGAGGAAAGCACGGTAAGTTCGATTAAACAGGGTAGAAAAAGTACCACATTTCGAAAGGCAATGGGTAGGTTTATGAGACACAGCCGCCTGACAAATGACAGTGAGTGAGAGAAACGTAAAATTTCGTGCATCGTTGAGTGAGTGAGAGAGAAAATCATCCGTTGTTTGTGTTTGTTGGTGTGTCCACTAAGAACTTGAAGTTTGCCACCCAAAATTTTCGCTGAAATTTAAATTATAGCCAAGGTAACATGAAAAAAAAATTCCAACGAACATGTTTCGTGGCAAATTTAAAGGTCGTCACACATAAAGGCGCACAACCACGACCGAACTTCCATCGAACCATTAATTTCATAGAACGTGCGCGAAAAAATTCTCTTTATTTCCACCGTTCTATGAAATTGATGGTTCGATGGAAGTTCGGTGCTGGTTGTGCGCGTTTATGTATGGCGAACTTAAGATTCGTAATCAGCACCCTAACAAACATAACTGTAAGAAAAAAAATAAAAGGAACATCACAATTTGTTTAAGAACAATTTTTATAAGCAAATAATGGAGAGGCTAGTTTACCAATGGTTTTTTGTAACAAATTTTACATGTAGAGTTTCTATTGGCAACCATCCCCTGGACCTTCGTATACAAGCAATCGAAGTTGACTGACATATGCTCCTAGACAAGTCGTCTTTTTGGACTGGTTAGGCGACGTTTCACAACACAATTTGCAACACAATGTCTACACACCACACTTTGCACACAATTCACTCACAAGACGGTATTCCCATACGACTCGAAGGCTGCTTCCTGGTTGGGCCAACGTTGAATCGACATCTGAAATGGATAAAGGGACAACAAAGCATCACTCTCATCAAAAACAATTTCGAAAATGTACTTATCTGAATGCGAATCCACAATCATCCCATTACACATTCTGCAGCCAGCGTCTGAAAGATTATCTGAAACCAACATAGAAAACAATTATTGTACTTGTATATTGTGGCACTGAATAAGCGCGGCTGTCCACTGGAAGCGTATTTCAGCGGCAACGAGCTTCCGTGACACAAGCGTCAACAAGCGGCTATGCGCGTCAGATTCAAAATTGAGGATTTTTCTCAATCGCCAGATCCAGAAAAATTTGTATTTGCCGCTCGTAGCCGCGCGTTGCTTCGAGGTTCGAGGAATGTATGCGAAAGAAGCTTTGTGCCGATTGATTTTGCGTGTAATGGAAGAGATATAGTTAAGAAATCTGCGGCATGAGGACGCCGGCAATGGACGGTCCCTGGCGCTCGTGGCCGCTTATTTCGCGAAAGCTTGTTGACGCTTGTGTCGCGGGAGTACGTAGCCGCTCCAATATGCGACTGACGGACGATGGGCGGCCGGGCTAATGCTTTTGATTTTAGTTTACAAGGGTCGAAAACGGTTTTGCGAGCTAAAGCTTTAATAGATGAGTCATAGCAATACCGAAATGAAATTTCCGAGGCGGAGCCTTAATAGTATAGGCTACACTATTGAGGCTTTGACTCGAAAACCCGTTTACGACCCTTGTGTACTGAAATTAAAAGCATTATTCAGTGCTAAAAGTCCTCTTGTAAGTTTAGACACTTCTCCTAGTGATGCTCCAATCTTTTCAACCCGTTCCAATATTATTTTGCAGCTTTCTCTGCAGAGAGGAGAGTTGTCAAGCAGTTTCAATCTACTCATTTACTCATGCCAATCGCCAAGGTACGTGAGACGGCATACTGTGTTGGTGACAAAATTTGTTTATTCTAACATGTTTTGGTTCGGTCTGAGCAAACTCAGAAACCAACACGCAGACGGCTTTGCCATGTTTAAATCTTGACAATACGAGGTCTGTTAAAAAAAGCAAATATTTTTCAATTACATGTCGATGGACGGTTGGCAGCGCTGCAATTGCCATAACCTTCTGTGTAACTGAATATTTACAGATTGTTTACATGTCGTTTAGTTTTCGAGTTATTACAGTTTGAGTGCGACATGTTTCAGTTTTCAATGAGAAATGTTGCGAGAAATTAGGGAAAATATTCACGGATCATCAGGGGAGACGAGAGTTGGGTTTAATCAACCAATTAAGTAATCACAGTGGATTGGCAAAGGATCTCTACGACCAAACAAAGCACGACAGGTTCGCTCCTCCTTCAAAGCGATGCCCACATAATTTGTCGATTTCAACGGATTTGTGCATTTTAAAATTTCACCTCAAGTAAAAGTTCAGAAGTCGGTTTCGCGAAATTCAATAATTATGGCGACACAATCTATGGTTCTTTCACATGCCCACCTAGCCTTGTTAATTCGCGAGTTATGTGCCAAACATTGGGTGACTGTCCTTCCCTAATCTCCCTATTCCCCAGAGGCTCCTTGCGGTATTTTCTTGTTTCAAAAATTAAAATCTATGCTGAAAGGGGGCCGTTAAAGCTATTGAACCGACAACTGCGCATCTAAAATGACTGAAATGTTGGTGAGTATCTTTCAAAGCAGGCGTAAACACATTCCCCAACTTTCGTTGACGAGTGCTGTTCCCTTTATGTTGAGGTAAGAAAATTTTCAGACAACCCTCGTATGTTTAACTTTCATATGCACGCGACAAGAATACTTCACGAGTGTACTCGTATTAAACCCCACATAGACGGAGCGATCCGTCGCGTCGCCCGATGGATCGGCCGATGGATCACCACAAAATACCTGCCGATCAAAATTATATGGAACTGTCTAAAAAATCACCCTACAGTGTGCGATCGGTCGGGCGATCACAATATTGGCCGATAGGTCGGGCGACAGATCGCTACGTCTATGTGGGGTTTAAGCGAGACGCTCAATTGTATGGCGTTTCTCGCAGGACAACCTGTAAGCGCAGTTGGTAGTCGAGTAGGTTTAGTATCGTGTCACGGTGCGTTATTTCCAAACACCGAAGGACTCTGGGTAGGGATTTGTTCGGCTGTAAGGGGCGGAAAAGAGTTTAATGGCGGCATAGGTAGGGTTAGGTATTACCTCTTTCTGGCGTATTTATACATTTATCCCACGATGAGGGCATCCCTTGAAATCATTGGCTGAAAAAAAGAATGTTAATTGCCTTGACCCCTCCAATGGCATATACGCGTCAACATCTCTAGCATTTCTATGCATTGTTGACGTTTCTATAGCATACCTACTTTTCGGAAGTACAGTTGCTAGCATGCACCTCCTATCCGCGCCGTCTTTATACTGACAAGTTTGGAGCACTGTGAGAGCGCTTTAGTACCCACAGGCAGTTTTTGGTTGCGCCGAGATTTGAACTCCGAGCTCTAGATTAGTATCGTAGAGCGGTGACCGAACGACCACGGCCACCGAGCATGAAGAAAACGAATGGACACAAAGTATCTAGCCGTTTAGTCAGAAGGATAGCATTATCTGACCTAAAATCGAACTGCACTTCGTCAATTACTATAGCCAAATTATTATCGCCAGCACGGCTATGTCGACTTTTGAAGTTGCACTCGTCATAGTAAACACTGAAAAACCGGGGGATATTTACGAACGTGGTAAAAAACACAGGAATTGTCCGAGTTTGACAGCGATCTGTTATCATAAAATGTCAACATCAACAATTGGAGAGAGTTCACAATGGCTGCATTCTTGAATTCTCCTCTAAACGCTTTCCCCTCCGGTAACATTTGTATAGACAACTGTCAATTTTCGGATCTGAAAATGTTCTTTTATGGATTAGAATACTTTTCAGACCCGAAAATTGACAGTTGTCTGCGCAAATTTTACCGGGGGAGAAAGTACATATATGGAGGAGAATTCGGGAAATGTCAAATTCTGATTCGTTCGCAGGAACGCAGCCTATAGCAGCAGACTAGCTAGTGTAACTTAGGTTCCTGGCAGTTAACACTTCATGTGTATGGGGGTTAAACAGCTACCAAATTCAAATGATGATATATGGGGAGCAAAGGAACTCAAATTGTTTGGCGGTACACTACCGTATCCACCGAATTTATAAAAGACCGTCGAATCATACAAGCACTCTTTTTTGTTCTCGGGTAATTGTCGACAAAAGGTGAGTAACCTACAGTACGGAGGCCCAGTGGCGTGCCTGGGGGGGCGAAGGGGGTCGTTACCCTGGGCGCAAGTTTTGCCCCGGGTGCTAAATACTTTTGCTACGCCACTGCGGAGGCCTCTTGTCCAATTTCGTTATGTGAACCGGCATTAAGACCACTATTTTGGTTCTCAGTGAATTGACAAAAGACAAAAGGTGGAGAGTTAAGCGGAGCATCGAACCGTCGTCTTTTTCGCAGAAGGAATTGGGGAAGAAAGTGAGGAGAAGGAGAGAATTAAGTTGAGCATCGAACCGTCGTTGTTTTCGCAGAAGAAGTTTAATTGCAGAGCAGCAGCAACAGTACGGGATTTCTAATTCGGTCAGAGCACTATCATCGACGTAGAAAGGATCAGCAGCGACAACAGTGCGAGCAGTGAAAGTTAGTAAAATCTTCAATCATCGCGAGATTGAATAATCGCTGATTTAGTCAATCTACTAGGTAGGATTGCCGCCCCAAGGTTAGTTAGCCCATAAGTACCTAATCGTTTAAGTGTTATTTATCTATTTTTTTTCTGAAATGAGTTGTCCGATTTAAGTAACATAACGTTAATTTTCGAGCTTAAGCTACACAGGGTGACGTCATGTAGAAATCTTATCTGTATTATCATTTCAGACATGCGCAATAACCATTAATGATGGTCGATTGCTCAGCTGTTCGGTTGATGACGTTCACACCAGTACGCAGGCGGTCAAAATTGAAAGAAAGGTAATGGCCTGCATACTTCAAGCGATCCATCGGTGGATGTTGCAAAATTGATCGTCAATTAATGTCAATAGCCACACATCATACACCACGGAGCCAATCCATTGGCGACCAGTCGCAACCACGTCGATTTCATAGACGATAATATTTGTAACGGACGGTTTGGTGGGCATCCGAAGATGCCCATGGGGACGCAGCCTTAGGTAGCATAATGACTCTGAAAGTCGGGCCGTGCCATCTGGCGAAGAAAAAGGCCCCTCAGCGAGTTAAGCAGCGGCCTATGCTTGCTGTAGCTCAGTTTGGGAGACGTGGGCGGGGTTTTCGCCGCTGGTTGCCCCTGTCCTTCACGTATTAACAAAAATTCGTAGGCCTGGGAAAGGCAACACAAACAAGGAAGGTAAAAATGGGGAGTAAACCAAAATGAGGCGATAAGGATGGAGTGGTCGGCGGATGGTTCACTTGCCCTCGTGCTCGCATTGGGGTCCAGGTGTAATGGGACCTTCGGCCTCTGGTTTTGTACCACCGACAGATCATTGCTCATCAGGAGCTGCCATCGATCTGCCGGTGGAAGCAGCACAACCAGACCAGAATATGGTTCATTCATTACACATTATAACATTTTTTGTGGATTTGTGAAGCCATATACTTTATTCAATGCTCCTAGCACATGGCATCTCAGGCAATGACTGATATTTCTGGAGCGAGCTTTAGCACAATATCGATGTATCGTTATTATGTATGTATTTCTATTACATCTGTTATACAAAATACTACCAGCTAGTGATACAAGACATTGAATCATTTCCATTAATTGAAATCCGATACAGACATGAAGTTATTTCCGGCAATATTGTCTTTATGCCCTGTATACTGTATTTTATCTATAGATAATACAAATAGCATTCATCATAATTACATCTCGTTCTGATTTCTGTACGCTCTGCGATGAATTATTCTAACAGCTCATTCCATCAAATTACATTATCAACTCAGTTCAGCAAGAGAAGAAGCCAACACGACACGCATCCAACCCTGAATGTCACCCCCTATCAGAAAGTATCACTTGCAATTCCATTTTATCGTCGGGGGAAGATGATGAAATTATATGTCGGATAAAACATCGGAAGTTATCCGCTTAAATAGAATTGAACAAGCAACGAACGAAGGACAGGGAAATAGTGAAACGATGTAGGCGATGCACCAGCATCAAGTCTTCATGCGGTGGTGAGTCTCCCTCTAAGGATTTCGCTAAACCGCTACACTTGAAGTCGTTCCGGCATTTAACACTCATCCTTTCGTTGAAGTTGTGACGAAGAAAGCCCGCCACGGTTGGTTACTTTTGTCGACAAAAAGGCAACGCTCAATTTAACAATGAACCAAACATTTTGACTCCTCCACTTAATTTGGGCGATACTTTGTGGATGAAAGATGTTCAGAAATTAATTCAATTGCCGGCACGGGGTGAGGCACGACAAATATCAGGGATTTATACTTGGTTGATAGTAACGCAACAACAGAACAGGGGACAAGGGGCCAGCCACGCACCAAGGACATTATGGTGAAACTTTACCAAAAGGGGGAGTAAGTAATAATGAAAGGATTTTGTTTTGACACATGTATTTCGTTTTGTTGTTAGATCACTTATATGCGGATAAACTGGAACATGTGTACAACTGAAATCCCACCTAGTTAAAATGGGGTTTATCGAATGGGGTGCCTTAATCCAATTTAGGAATATATTAGACGTATGGCATTCTATTGAAGGACAGCAAATATGGGACAGCGGACGGATGATTTTTTGCTTCACCATGGCCACAGGCAGTTTATTTTGAAAGAATTACTTTTTGACACCCGGAAAATTCAATTAGAGTATACGAAATCTTTTAAAGATATTAGGTACATAATATCGGATCGCCGAATCGGTGATTGTCAATTACTAGAAGGAGGTAAATTAAAAAGTATCCATAAAGCAGCTATTGCTATATATTATAATATTTTGAATGAAACGATAGAGTATGAAGAAGAAGATGAAAGTTCAAACCCGGGAAAAAAAAATTTGTTTGCCCTTCTAAACTGTCATAAAAGAAGACATAAAATTAGCACTTTGCGCCAATTCGCCTTTCCAATAGATACTGTGTGTGGTAGTAAATCGCCAGGGGCATATCAAATAAGCTAACCCTTGCTTATGCTAAATATACATACAAGAAGTCACATGTCCTTATTTAAAATTTGATTTTGGGCATTTGGTCCCGTGTTGAAATGCACTAAAATTGTACGTGCCGGTTTTATAGAAAAAAAAAACATATCGAAATTGGCTTTCGTTGATTTCGCCTGTACCTTTCGTGGCCATAAAAAGCCCAAAGCGTATAATCCTTCGTCCGCAACATAGAGAAAATATAGAAATGCTGAAAAAATATTTCAATTTTATATATCGGCTATAAACCGCATAAGAGGCACACAACAACCTGAAATTTCCGTTTTTATTTTCTTTGCCGACTTGCTGTTGAGTGGCAAAGATTCTTCCCACAAGCTTACACACACAAGGGCGGTAGGCTACATCATTCGATCGGATTCAGTCATGGGAAAAGGTGCATCATATTGAAACAGATTTTAAGGATAACATTCACTCCTCTCCTGCATTTGGATTTCAGTCGGTCGTCACAACCTTTTCGTCCGCATACAACAAAGTCCACATGTGACCGATCAAGTTAAATATGTCATTAAATGTTGTAATCGTAAAAAGTACACATATAGAAGGATATCAAATAATAAAAATAAAAGTAAGAGACACAGAGAGGCGAAGTACTGACGAAGAGAACGAACGGTGACGGCAAAAACAAGTTGGAATATTGTTTTTATGTCAATTTCAAAATCGAAGAAGTTCCACATTTTGAATGCAATAAAAATATTAAAAAGAGTCATAAAAGCAAAAATCAAGACACAAAAACAGATGGTTATACAAAGTGTTGCAAAATTGAAAAGAAATATCCCATAACGTGTTTTATTCAATGTTGGAGTGTGGTAATGCAAGAAATGATTTCAAATCTTAGGGAATTTTATTTGTCATTTTAGTTTTTCCATTAAACTGTTTAAAAGGCAAATTAGACTTCTTTTGCATGCCTCTAATGTTATATGCGATTTTTTTTTCTATCTCTATATGTTAGTAAAAATCCTCTTCCATATTCCTCCTCGTGGGAGTCCCCTGGAACGGCAGTGGTCACAGGCCATTGCTAACCAATGTCAAGCCAGTAATGGCGGTGCGATGATTTGGTTGAGATAAACGTTCCCCCTGTGGTGTGGGGCGTCAGAATAATACAATACAACGGTCTTTCATCTCGACGGCCTGTCGTTGAAACCGACAAACAAACGACAGGATCTGTATGCCAGCAACTCTGACTATCCTAAATTTTTTTTAACGAAACGTCAACTATGGCTCCGGTAAGGACTGACTCAACGGTGACGACTTTTGTCTATCGTACAATGACAAAGATTGGATTCTGGGATGTGCGTACTCTCCTGGACAATGGATCAGAAGGTCTCTAGAACGCACGATTTTTTCAATTAGAGAGTGAATTTCTGAGTTATAAATTAAACATCTTAGGAGTTAGTGAGTTAAGATGGTGGAACAGGGGAGAATATATCTCATCAACAGATAGCACTGTAATGTTGTACTCCGGTAGAGCTACCGGTAGTGGTCGTAAGTCAGATGTGGGGCTCATTTTAACCAGAGCCGCTCGAAATTGGCTCTTATCCATACCGTTTCCGACAGAATCATGACCGCCAAGTTCCGGACCAAAATGAAGAACATGACAATAATAAAGGGTTATCCATTTCGTGTTTCGGAAAGTAAAGCCCTGCCATTCGACATCTGTCAAATGTCAGTGTATTCCAAACTGGTATTGGTTTAGTTGAAGGTTTGCCATTTTACATGATGGAACGTTTTACGACTGAACAACGCGTTAAAATTATTAAATTATTCTATCAAAATGGTGAATCTGCGGTGGCCACGTTTCGTGCATTACGCGCAGATTATGGTCGACATAATCGTCCCAATGAGCGCACAATTGCCTACACAGTGAAAAAATTTGAAGAAACCGGATCGGTGACAGACATTTCTACACCTGTGCATCATCGTTTTGCTCGTTCCACCGAAAACATCGCCGCTGTGAGTGAAAGTGTGGCCGAAGACCCGAATTTGTCGATTCCGCGCCGATCCCAGCATTTAGGCCTATCTTACGGCACATTGTGTCGCATTTTGCATTTGGACCTTCATCTCCATCCTTATAGAGTCCAGCTCACGCAAGAATTAAAGCCGACTGATCACAGATTGCGTCGTGAGTACTCAGATTGGGTCCTCGAACAGCAGGCCACCGATGCCGATTTTTCAAAGAAAATCTTCTTTAGCGATGAGGCCCATTTTGCGCTCGGCGGCTATGTAAACAAACAAAATTCTTGCATCTGGGGCAGTGAGCAACCGCAAGTGACCGCTGAGAAACCGTTGTACCCGCAAAAAGTGACTGTTTGGTGTGCATTGCGGGCCGGCGGCGTCATTGGGCCGTTTTTCTTCGAAAACGATGAAGGAGCCGCCGTTACAGTCAATATCCAGCGCTATGGCGCCATGATTCATGACTTTTTTTGGTCGGAAATTGAAGATATGGATCTCGATATGTGGTTTCAACAAGACGGGGCCACATGCCACACCACGCGACAAAATTTGGCTTTATTGCGCGAGAAATTCCCAGGACGCGTAATTTCGAGATTCGGCGATGTGGCTTGACCAGCAAGGTCTTGCGATTTAACGCCGTTAGATTTCTTTCTGTGGGGCTATGCGAAAGACCGTGTTTATGCGAACAATCCCACGACGATCGGGCAATTGAAGGACGAAATCCGTCGAGTTATAGCCGAGTTATTGCCTAAAATGTGTGAAAAGGTAATCGAAAATTATCTCAAAAGGATCGAGTCCTGCAAGCGGTCCCGTGGGGGACATTTGACAGATATTGTATTCCACGTATAATGGCATAATCCAAACTTTATTATGAAATAAAAATTCCATCGAAATTCAAATATTTACAGTGTTTAATTTAAGTTTACTTTCCGAAACAGAAAATGGATAACCCTGTACTATACAATGTTACGCTCCAATTAAACCCGCCCGACAATGTCTTGGCGAAAGACTCCTTCTATGAACAACTAAACGCGGTTCAGAGCAGAACACCTACAGATGACATTATAATGGTTATGCGGGATCTAAATGCAAAAGTTGGCGCTGATAACTATGGGATCAGGCGTGTGATGGGGAGACACGGTCTTGGTGATCGTAACGACAACGGTGAAAGATTTGTAGAGTTCTGCAACCTTCACAGTTTCTTCATCGGTGGTACTATGTTTGAGCATTAGGACCGCCACAAGATCAGTTGGTCCTCTGTTGATCGGTTATCGGTTATCTCAGCTGCTTTTTACGCAAGATGGTCATTATATTTTTGTGAGAGAGTTGGATTTTTTAATCAAGCGGTGTTGAATTTGCGGCGGCTGGATCTTTCGTAGCTAGGACGGCGCACGGCTGCAAGACGCAATCGACCATTTAGCGATCATAAGAAAATGGTCTCTTCCCATCCTAATATCGGCACCCTTCTTGGTTCGCACGTCCAGGAGGCAACTCTTGAATCTTTTACTAATGGCAAAGTGGTCGATCTGATATTGTGTTCTGCGCTTATCAACAGAGGACCAAGACCGTGTCTCCCATCACATGGCTGAGCCCATATAGGTAGTTGTCAGCACCAACTTTAGCATTCAAATCACCCATAACCATTATAATGTCACCTTTAGGTGTTCTGCTGTGAACGCCGTTTAGTTGTTCATAGAAGGAGTCTTTCGCCAAAACATTATCGTGTTCAGTTGGGGCATAACATTATTGAGATTAAAGTTCTTGCAAATGTACAAGTGCGAATCATTTTCAATTTAAATTGGAATTGTTTGTGACACTTGGTTTCATTCTGCACACCAACTTAGTATGCTCGGTAACGCACCGGGCATTTTCTGCAAAGATGCAAGACCTGATGAGTGCTACTATCCATACGAAACCACTAAGCTCGGAGAAATTAATTCAGAGGGAATTTGAGAATAAAAAATAGTTGGTCCCGTTGCGGGGCGCGAACCGCAGAGACCGTGTTTCGAGTAGCAAAAAATGCCCGGTGCGTTACCGAGCTAAGCTACAGACGCATACTAAGTTGGTGTGCAGAATGAAACCAAGTGTCATAAACAATTCCAATTATTGAGATGTTTCTTATTTTGGTCCGGAATCTGGCGGTCATGATTCTATCAGAGACCGGATCCCAGGATAAGAGACAGTTACGTGCGGCTCTGGTTAAAAGGAGCCCCACACCTGACTCACGACGACCACCGGTAGCTCTACCGGAGTACAACATTACAGTGCTGCCCGTTGGAGAGATAAATTCTCCGCTGTTCCACCTTATTATCTCACTAACTCCTAAGATGTTTAATTTATATCTCAGAAATTCACTCTCTAATTGAAGAAATCGTGCGTTCTGGGGACCTTCTGATCCATTGTCCAGGAGAGTACGCACATTCCAGAACCCAATCTTTGTCATTGTACGATAGCTAAAAGTCGTAACCGTTGAGTCAGCCCTTAATCGAGGCATAGTTGGCGTTTCGTTAGCATATAGAAGATTTCGGATAGTGCAAGTTGCTGGCATACACATCCTGTCCCTTGTTTGTCGGTTTCAACGACAGACCGTCAAAGGGGAAGGCCGTGGTATTATTTTTGCACCCCACACCACAGGGGGAATGTTTATCTCAACCAAATCATCGCATCACTGGCGGCTTGACATTGGTTAGCAATGGTCAGTGACCACTGCCGTGCTATGGACTATGGAAGAGGAATTTTTGCCCCCCAATATTTGGGACGCTAAGCGACATAAATGGACGCGACCTTGCAAAATATGATAGAGAGATGCCGTTTGGTATTATTGTTGGTGGTCCCCATACATTCATTTTAAGAGATGGAGCATCTTGGACCTCGCGGCAGAGCGAGTGTGCGGGCGAAAAACCCAAAAATTACAGCCCTTTTTTTAATATTCTCCTCATAATTTGTAAACGGTGCCTCGGATCGAAAAACTTGATAGGATTTAAATTAAAGAGAATCAAATTCTACATCATTGCTCAAAGTTGGAATTCGGTTTAGTAGTATAGTCAAAACCGATAGTCGAAAAACGTCACATTTGAGGCTTTGGAGGAAAATCACACTATTTTGCTTTTCAAGTTCTCATATCTCTGAAACCGATGCTACAAATATAAAACTCGTTAGACAAAAGCTGAAGATATTTCTACTTCAAGTTTAACTAGCCCAATACTTTTCAAATCGGCCCATTTTTAGTGTAGTTGTGAGGAAAATGCAGAAATGATTTTTTAGCGTTTTGAACCTTAATAGCTCTATCTCGATAAATATAACAGCTAAAAGTTTTGGTTTAGCCTCAATTTGTAGATACTTTAACCTTGTTTATGAAAGTTTTGCGAAAACAAAAGCTTTTTATTTTAAACTTATTTAATAAAAAAGTCTGAAAAATGTGCATATCTTTAGAACTAATGATCGTTCGGAATTGCGGTTGATTTCATTCGACTCAGAATGACCAAATACATTAGGAGTTGACCTAAAAGTGGAATAAAAACTTTTTATTTTAAACTTATTTAATAAAAAAATTATCTAACAAATAAAGAAATCTGAAGAAATGTAATTATCTTTTGAACTAACGGTTGTATGGTATTGCCTTTAGTTTCATTCGACTCAAAATGACCAAATACATTAGGAAACAGTCTAAAACTAGCATCAAAGCTTTTTATTTTCAACTTATTTAATAAAAAAGCGCATTTAATTAATAAATAAATCTGGAAAAATCTGAATATCTTTTGAACTAATTGTCGTATGGAACCACGGTTGTTTTAATTCTACTTAAAATGACCAAATACATTAAGAATCAACCTAAAACTGGCATAAAAGCCTTTTATTTTTAACTTACTTAACAAAAAAGCTCATTTAACTAATTAAACACTCTGGGAAAAATGTGAATATCTATTGAACTAATGATCGTATGGAATTGCGGTTAATTTCATTCGACTTAGAATGACCAAATGCATTAGGAATTAACCTAAAGTGTCATATATTTTAAGTTGCTTGAACTTTGAAATTATGGAAGAAATTAAGTCATACATTAACTAATTATTTAATTAATTAAACTGATCTGACAAAAAACTTGCAAAACTCTTATAAACAAGGTTAAAATATCTACAAATTGAGGCTAAACTAAAACTTTTAGCTGTTATATTTATCGAGATAGAGCTATTAAGGCTCAAATCACTAAAGAACCATTTCTGCATTTTCGCTCACAACTTCACTAAAAATGGGCCGATTTGAAAAGTATTGGGCTAGTTAAACTTGATATAGAAATATATTCAGCTTTTTTCTAACGAGTTTTCTATTTGTAGCGTCGGTTTCAGAAATATGTATGTAAGCTTGAAAAGCGAAATAGTGTGATTTTCCTCAAAAGCCTCGAAAAGTGACGTTTTTCGACTATCGGTTTTGACAATACTATTTTACGAGTACTAAACCGAATTCCGACTATGAACAATGCGTGGGATGTAGATGTAGAATTTGAGGCTCTTTAATTTAAATCCTATTAAGTTTTTCGATCCGAGGCACCGTCTACAAATTATAAGGAAAATATTAAAAAAAGGGCTCAAATTTTTCGGTTTTCCGCCCGCACTGCCAAGGTGGCTCCATATCTTAAAATGAATGTATGGGGACCACCAACAATAATACCAAACGAAATTTCTCTATCATATTTTGCAAGGTCAAATCGCTTAGCGTCCCAACTACAAGCCCAGAACTAGATATAATCAGAATTAGGTTCGGAAGGAACGATTTGTAAAGGCCGGTATTCAAATAGTAGATAAAAAACGCAGTTATCTGGAAGATTCAATTCTTGAGAAAAAGCGTAAAGGACCAACTCAACATATCCCACCAAAAGATGTTCGACGAGATCAAATAGGTCACTGCCTACTTGGACGGATAAAAGAATGAGGTGTAAATATTCGGATTGCAAAGGCTACACTCAAACAACATGCGAGAAATATGGTGTTGGATTGTGTTATAATAAAGTAAATAATTGCTTTAAAAATTTTCATTTGTCATAACAATTATTGTTAGTTGCACGGTGTTGCAGTAATGCAACAAACACAAATTCTTAAATAAAATGTAAAATATAAACTTTTTTAATGTTTTCCTTTAACAAAAAATATATCATAGACAGATATAGGAACTATAAAAATCGGGTTCCATTTAAAACTAAAAGATTGCGCTACAAAGGGTTAAGAACGTCTAACCAATAAAAAATATACTTTTTTTAATTAACTTAAATAAGATAAGTCAGTTATCTCAACGCAACCGCCGAACAATTTAAATATTACTTCATCATGAATAGGCATAGCAGGCCAGTCAAATTAAATATTATTAATAATAATCAGGGAAAAATCTGGAAATAATTTTAATCCCTTCTATAGATACTGAGTACATGAAAACTGAGTTTGCACGGTCGTAGAAGGTGAGCTTAACTTTTGGAGGGCGAAAATCCGAGAAATTTGAGCTCTTTTTTTAATATTATCATTATAACTCCTAAAAGGTGCCTCGGGTCGAAAAAACAAGCGGTATTAAATTAAAGACAGTTGAATTCTGCGTTCAATGCACTGCTCAAAGTTGAAATTCGGTTCAGTAGCGTAGTCAAAATCGATAGTCACAAAATGACAATTTTCGAGGCTCCGGAGAAAAATCACACTTTATCACTTTCAAGCTTACAGATCTTTGCGACGAAAGCTCCAAATGGAAAAGCTTGTCTGTAAAAGTTGGGGATAATTTAAATGTAATCCTAACGTGGCCAAAATTTTTCAATTTGGACTACTTTTAGAGTAGTTATGAGCAAAAATTCAAAAATGAATGCTCATCGATTTATGCCTTAAAAGCTCTATCTCGGTAAGTATAATAGCTAGAAGTTTTATTTTAGTCTCAAATTGTAGATAAACTACTCTAGTTAAATAAAGTTTTACAAAATTTCTTGTAAGACCAATTTAGGAGATACTTAAAAGAGACAGGTCAAGCCAAACAATTAGGCACATTTTCAACATAGTGGCAGGATGCGTTGTGTTAGGGGGTAAATAGATAACTCGAATTTTTAAACAATGCACCAACTCAAACAATACATCAAAAATCTAAACTACCCTAATTAAAGCAACCAGTGTTATAACAATTTGACTGACCAAAGTAATTTAACCTTTGCAGAATCATCGACTTTTTTTTTAAATAAAATCGCAATTACTCAAAAACTATACCCGGTAGTCCGGATGGCGCAACGGTTAGCACGTTCGCCTTCAACGCACTGGGCCCCGGTTCGATTCCGGGAATTTACGTGTCGGACTATGAGCCCACTCAGCTGTTAAATGAGTACCCATTATGGGGTAAATAACTCGGTTGAGCGTATTGCTGATCACATACCTCTGCACAAAAAAACCGTCACGATCTAGAAAATGAGATGATGCTAACTCATCTCGAGGCCGTGGTTCAAATTGGACTGTTGCGCCAGTTATTTATTTATTTATACCCGCTAGCATATTCTAGTAAAAAGTGAATCACAGGAAATATTTTACCCTAAAAACAGAAAATAGCCTGTAAAAATCAGACAAACCGTTAATTAGATATGGCCTTGGAAAGTAAAATAAAAAAAGTGTAAACAAAATATTTTTTTTTTAATTAAAGGGCTGTAAATGACTCGAAATTTAAAAATTGGTATTATATAATGTTAAAACAAATTATTTACAACAAAGCAGGAAGTTTTTATTTTTGATAAATTTAGTATAATATGTATGTAGGTGAAAATTCGAGAAAAATAATATAAAACAGCAAAATATTGATTGTGGGCTACATATCTTTCTTATTTTTTCGAGCCATATCTAACAAACAGTTTATCTGATTTCGACAGCCTATTTTCTGTTTTTAGGGTAGGATATTACTTGTTAAGCAAGACCTGCATAGTCGGAGGGGAGCACCTGCTTGAGGGCAGCTCTGTTCGGGAGGGAAAAAAATGGTCGCGGGTCACTAAAAAAAATCTCCGACCGGACTCACATCACCGGGATTCAGGTGCTTTAAAAAAAACACAAAAAAACAGAAAGATCACGGAACCGCATTCAACGACAGCAAAAAAAATGGAGGGCTACCATGCCGAATGGTTTCAGGTCCTCTTCGGATTCAGCACTCGAGGTTCATATCGGCGAAGCGGAAAAGAGCGAAGACACCTTTACACAAATAATCAACACATAATTTTTTCGTTATAACACATCACAATTTTATATTTCGCTCATAAATAATTTTTTTTTTTTTAATTAGAAAGATACAAGGTAAATAAGTAAAGTTAAATAAACAAATTATTTTTTTTTCTCGTTTTTTTTTCGGTTCTTTAAATTTCCTTAAATGGTTGATGCGCGCACTGCCTAACTATACGATAAATTGCATCCTTTTTTTTCGACAAATTAAAAACAACAATCTTCCGGTGGCGGCCGCTACAGGGCGATACACAGCTATATTCCCTTTTTTTAGCACAACTACTACTAAATCGCAGAAATCGCAGCAGATCGCGCAGCGCAACACTACACAGGAATAACAATTATTCGCTACAAAAGCATGCAAAAAAAAATTACAAATTAAAATACACATAATGACATATTATCACAACACTTTTTTTCCATTTTTCACAAAAATTATAAAATACATATACTTGTATTCGTATATTATCTGCCGTATCTTTGACGGGCGAACCTCTCGGACTTTCTCAAAAAAATTTTTTTTTCTTTTTACTGACCGTAAGAGTTGCTGAATAGCTGGTGGCTGGGAAAGCTCGATGGGGACAGCCTGCTACTTCGATCCAAAGGAGGCAGCAGAGGAGCCGCCGGGGCTGAAGAAGCCTTGATGGGGACACTTTGCTGCTTCGCTCCAAAGTGTGGTTGCATAAGTGCCGCTGTTGGCCGAAGAAGCCTTGATGGGGCAGCCTACTGTCTCGCTGAAAAATGTGGTTGCCTAAGTGCCGCTGTTGGCCGAGAAATCGTGATGGGGCGGCCTGCTGCACGCTCCTAAATGGGGCCGCAGAAGTTATGCTGTTGGCCGAAAAGTCGTGATGGGGCGGCCTGCTGCACGCTCCTAAATGGGGCCGCAGAAGTTATGCTGTTGGCCGAAAAGCCGTGATGGGGCAGCCTACTGTCTCGCTGAAAAATGTGGTTGCCTAAGTGCCGCTGTTGGCCGAGAAATCGTGATGGGGCGGCCTGCTGCACGCTCCTAAATGGGGCTGCAGAAGTTATGCTGTTGGTCGAAAAGCCGTGATGGGGCGGCCTGCTGCACGCTCCTAAATGGGGCCGCAGAAGTTATGCTGTTGGTCGAAAAGCCGTGATGGGGCAATCTGCTGCTTGCTCCTAAATGGGGCTGCAGAAGTTATGCTGTTGGCCGAAAAGTCGTGATGGGGCGGCCTGCTGCACGCTCCTAAATGGGGCCGCAGAAGTTATGCTGTTGGTCGAAAAGCCGTGATGGGGCTGCCTACTGTCTCGCTGAAAAATGTGGTTGCCTTAGTGCCGCTGTTGGCCGAGAAATCGTGATGGGGCGGCCTGCTGCACGCTCCTAAATGGGGCCGCAGAAGTTATGCTGTTGGCCGAAAAGTCGTGATGGGGCGGCCTGCTGCACGCTCCTAAATGGGGCCGCAGAAGTTATGCTGTTGGCCGAAAAGTCGTGATGGGGCGGCCTGCTGCACGCTCCTAAATGGGGCCGCAGAAGTTATGCTGTTGGCCGAAAAGCCGTGATGGGGCAGCCTACTGTCTCGCTGAAAAATGTGGTTGCCTAAGTGCCGCTGTTGGCCGAGAAATCGTGATGGGGCGGCCTGCTGCACGCTCCTAAATGGGGCCGCAGAAGTTATGCTGTTGGTCGAAAAGCCGTGATGGGGCGGCCTGCTGCACGCTCCTAAATGGGGCCGCAGAAGTTATGCTGTTGGTCGAAAAGCCGTGATGGGGCAATCTGCTGCTTGCTCCTAAATGGGGCTGCAGAAGTTATGCTGTTGGCCGAAAAGTCGTGATGGGGCGGCCTGCTGCACGCTCCTAAATGGGGCCGCAGAAGTTATGCTGTTGGTCGAAAAGCCGTGATGGGGCAGCCTACTGTCTCGCTGAAAAATGTGGTTGCCTAAGTGCCGCTGTTGGCCGAGAAATCGTGATGGGGCGGCCTGCTGCACGCTCCTAAATGGGGCCGCAGAAGTTATGCTGTTGGCCGAAAAGCCGTGATGGGGCGGCCTGCTGCACGCTCCTAAATGGGGCCGCAGAAGTTATGCTGTTGGTCGAAAAGCCGTGATGGGGCAGCCTACTGTCTCGCTGAAAAATGTGGTTGCCTAAGTGCCGCTGTTGGCCGAGAAATCGTGATGGGGCGGCCTGCTGCACGCTCCTAAATGGGGCCGCAGAAGTTATGCTGTTGGCCGAAAAGTCGTGATGGGGCGGCCTGCTGCACGCTCCTAAATGGGGCCGCAGAAGTTATGCTGTTGGTCGAAAAGCCGTGATGGGGCTGCCTACTGTCTCGCTGAAAAATGTGGTTGCCTAAGTGCCGCTGTTGGCCGAGAAATCGTGATGGGGCGGCCTGCTGCACGCTCCTAAATGGGGCCGCAGAAGTTATGCTGTTGGTCGAAAAGCCGTGATGGGGCAGCCTACTGTCTCGCTGAAAAATGTGGTTGCCTAAGTGCCGCTGTTGGCCGAGAAATCGTGATGGGGCGGCCTGCTGCACGCTCCTAAATGGGGCCGCAGAAGTTATGCTGTTGGCCGAGAAATCGTGATGGGGCGGCCTGCTGCACGCTCCTAAATGGGGCCGCAGAAGTTATGCTGTTGGTCGAAAAGCCGTGATGGGGCGGCCTGCTGCACGCTCTTAAATGGGGCCGCAGAAGTTATGCTGTTGGTCGAAAAGCCGTGATGGGGCAATCTGCTGCTTGCTCCTAAATGGGGCTGCAGAAGTTATGCTGTTGGCCGAAGAGTCGTGATGGGGCGGCCTGCTGCACACTCCTAAATGGGGCCGCAGAAGTTATGCTGTTGGTCGAAAAGCCGTGATGGGGCGGCCTGCTGCACGCTCCTTGTCCAAACAAAAATGTCTATGTTTTTTTTCCGACGTGTCTACTCTCTAGGTAAAACAAAGAAAAGACAGCAATTTAAACCAATTTCCCTCTCGTGTAGGGCCTTAACAAAACAAAACTCGCTTACCCCTTTTATAATTTTGGCCGCTGCGTGCACCTTGTTCTCCTTTTGGCTACGGCCCAAAGGTCCGCACCGCGCCACTGTCAATGGAAGAAAGACATGAGGTCGCCAAAATTTCATAGTGGCCCCCTCTGCCGGAAAAAGGAAAAAAAAAATAATTCCCCCGACGAAAAAGTGGGAAATGCCAAAAAAAAACACACTT
The DNA here is from genome assembly GCA_964017055.1 of Chloromyia formosa. NCBI lineage: Eukaryota > Metazoa > Arthropoda > Insecta > Diptera > Stratiomyidae > Chloromyia > Chloromyia formosa. The sequence continues at coordinate 44,579,736 of OZ024814.1, read as the reverse complement.
TCCGCACTATCCCCATAACTCCATATGGCAGCACTGTTATATTTCCCCATAATAGAAAAATGCCATTCTAACAATTTTCAATTGTCAAAACAAGCTAAGTGCTCTGTTCGTTGAATATATTTATTGACTGGTGACTTCCTTTTTTCTCTCTTTGTAGGATTATTAAAGCAGTGTCCTCAGCATCCCAAGCCTTAACCGGAGCGCCGAATAAGGAAGAAGAAGAAGGAAGACTTCAACACCCTCAACTGCTAGGCAGGAGTCCGGATTCTGTCGGGAACCCGCTACCTCTCCCGGTAAGGAGCATCGCGGATTTTGTTATCGTCTCGCTAATTGGATCTACGCGAAACCTCCGTCTAGACGAGTGACAGGTAATTGTTTTGCATTTCTTTGACAAAAATAAATATCGCATTCTGGCCTTGAGGTGTATCCGTTCTCGAATTGGTTGAGTTGTCAAAACTAATTCGATTCAACAATTTGAAAACGGAATTAATGCCTCTAGGCCCATTCACCGAATTACAGGCTTCATTACATACCTGCGATTCACTCTTTACTAGAATATGCTAGCGGGTATCGTTTTTGAGTAATTGCGTTTTTATTTAAAAAAAAAGTCGATGATTCTGCAAAGGTTAAATTATTTCGTATATTGTTTGAATTGGTGCATTGTTTAAAAATTCTAGTTTTCTATTTCTCCCCTAACACCACGGACCCCGCCACCATGTTGAAAATGTGCCTAATTGTTTGGCTGGTCTTGTTTCTTTCTAGTATCTCCTAAATTGGTCTTACAAGAAATCTTGTAAAACCGTATTTAACTAGGATAATTTATCTATAATCTGAGACTAAAATATAACTTCTATCTGTTATACTTACCGAGATAAAGCTTTTAAGGCATAAATCGATGAGCATTCATTTTTGAATTTTTGCTCATAGCTACTCTAAAAATGGCTCGAATTGAAAAATATTGGCCACGTTAGGCTTACAATCAAATTATCCCCAACTTTTGCAGACAAGCTTTTCCATTTGGAGCTTCCGTTGCAAAGATCTGTGAGCTTGAATAGTGATAAAGTGTGATTTTTCTCCGGAGCCTCGAAAATTATCATTTTTTGACTATCGATTTTGACTACGCTACTGAACCGAATTTCAACTTTGAGTAGTGCATTGAACGCAGAATTCAACTGTCTTTAATTTACTACTGTTTTTTCGACCCGAGGCACCGTTTAAGAGTTATAATGATAATATTAAAAAAGGGCTAAAATTTCTCGGATTTTCGCCCTCCAAAAGTTAAGCTCACCTTCTACGACCGTGCAAACTCAGTTTCCATGTATTCAGTATCTATAGAAGGCATTAAAATTATTTCCAGACCTTTCCCTCATTATTATTAAAAAGCCCCAAAATTGGCTTAATTTGACTGGCCTATAGGTAATTTGCTCAACTAATAACAAATTAATACACAAAATATGCAGCAGAATAAAATATATTCAATCTTAATTTGTGTGTTTGTCAGCCATTGCATCCCAGATCTATAGACTAAAACTCAGATATTGCTCAAACGAACAAATAAAACATTCATAATAACAATTTCCACATTTTAACATAATTTGAGATGATTTAGCATCCGAGTGAATAACATTGGGCGACTACCGTTTCATGAACTTTTTATAAACCGCATTTTATCACATTTTAGTGGTTACCATTTAACACTTTGTGCAAACAAGGCGGCAAACCGATATTTAAATGCGATTGTAGAAACACGCACCCACTCTTGTACAAGTTTTCGCCACCCAACATCATATTCCTGCGCTCCTCGCTACACTATACCTAATTTTGAAAATAATACGATTGAAACAAATTCTTCCACTGCTAATATATTAACTGGCTGTACATACACCAGCGCCAAGAACATCAATTGTAGTTTTGTTAATTCGTTCCACCACCGGAGAAAAGAAAAAAAACTGCTCGTTGAACAGGACCACAGTGCGAGTAGGATAGAGAAAACTAAAAAACAAATCCTAGACAGCAGGGGTGCCGCGCCGCCCGGTGGGCAATAAAATAATAATATTATAATATTAACAGTAACACTGTACAGTCACACAGATAAATGCGAATAAATCAATTAAGGTGCAGATTATTAACACAGACACAAAATCATTAGGCAGAGAATGAAATCAACAGCTCGTCGAAGTTGATCGGGCCATGGAACCAACACAACATGAACTTGGCCCGGATGCGACACAGTGGTGACGGAGTCCCGCCCACCGATTCGTACGCAGTTCAGGCACCGCCCACCTGGAACAGGTCTGAAATGACATGAAGGAGAAGCACGCATGCCTCTGATACACAGGGTGACTTCCGTGCTCGTTTCAATTGAAGTGTTCACGCTTCCAGTGACGCACCACCACACGGACACTGCGCGAGGCGTGCCTGGCGATAATTTTTCATCATTGGATTTGCCTAGTCCTGTAATCCGCCTGAAATATGATGCACTCCTCACGGAACGGAAAGGAGACCTCCTCTACACTTTCCAGTTGAGTCGTCATAGTTGAACAGTGGCGACTGGTAAGCAGCTTCCGAGCTCACGAATGCGACGAGCAGTGATTGTGTTTGCATTAGCGTTTAATTTAAGTGGTGCAACGGACACACCCCTCCCCTTCTACTCGTCTAACTCTCTGACTCCTGAGGACTGTGTGCTGCTACTGTTTACCGCTTGAACTCGCGTCCGTCTGCTTTTTTATATTCGACTGGACTGGATGCTCTCTCTAAACACAATCCCAAGATCGGAAGGGGAGTAGTCGGGCAGCCCGCCCCCTTGTTAAGCGACCATTAAGTACTCAGGCGAACGTGACGAAGTGTATGTCAGTTAAAGAGGTTCGAAAGGTGCGAATATCAAGTAACTCGTTGCTGACTCGACTGCGTTGCCGCTTTTCCTGTTTTTCGGTGTTCTGCGAGTAATTTGTAGCGCATCCAGCGAGCGAGCGGTATCGTCAGTCGTAGGCCTACTCGATCGGGTGCAGGTACCTTTTCGTATTGTCGTGAGTGTATTCGACCGGAAGTTGTAGCCCAAGTTAATACAATAATTTCACACCTCATTCAGTTGAGTTAATGGAGAGTAGTTCGCTTGTTTGTTTGTTACTGTTACGCTAGTCGCGGACAAAGTGGATCAGATCGTTTGTGCGCGTTTTGAAAGAATAATTCCCAGTGCGCGTGAATAAACAAAAAAAAGTTAACAATAGCCGATAGCCTCTACGGATTTTGTGGCGAGTGTTGTAATGAAAGTAAATTGTGAAATTTTGTGATAACAGCATCAATCTGGGTAGCCCATATATCAATGTGGCGGGCTCTGATAGCCCTAAGCTGAGTGGACTTCCGCATCATCTCGCTTCCAATTTCGTCTCGAACGCGGCGGCGGCAGCAGCAGCGGCGTCCGGTAAACAATTTCCCGGTTTCCCGTTGCAACCCGCGACCGCATTCAATTTTGCCGCCTTCCGATCGCCCGGCGGTGCTAGCGGAATTATTAACCCAAGTGCAGCGGCCGCGGCTGCCGTAGCAGCCCATGGCTTTTCCCCTTTTGCGAGTCAATTCATTGCGGGCGCCGCGAATCCTCAATCAGTTTTCAATTACGGCCATTGTCAAAACTATCGCGACGAGAACAGTTCCAATTCGATCGAGTTCGGTCAATCAGTGAAATACATGCGACAAAACAGTTCTAGTCCGGCCAATCAGTACACCGGAGCGAGTAGTAGTCCCCTGCTAGAGAATCCCAGTGAGTATCAAACATTTAAAGCGAATAAGGACAGTGCTGGTTATCACGGCAGTTGCATAAACAATAACACTATCGAACGGCTAAACACCGACTCAGCCGGCAATCGTCTGGAAGACTCGGCGACAATCTCATCCTGCCTGCAATCCGAAAGTCCTGAGCTGAACAGCCATCGATATGAGAACAATAATAGTCCTGTAGATAGTGCCCAATCATATCCGGTTAGTCAGAAAAGTAGTGAGGATAACTGCGGACAGAGCTCGCCCACCCCCGGTGTCGATAGTTTGGATACTCGAAGTCCCGAAAATTTGTCGAATAAGCGTTTTGTCGATTATCCGTCATCGAAAATCCCAGTGCCCGAAATGTTGGAACATAAACTGCCACTGAGCTTCCTCGGACCACCCCTGGCCGCTCTCCATTCCATGACAGAAATGAAATCGCCTGCCGGACCTCCACGTCTCAATGCAAATGACCATAGTGCATTGGGTGTTGGGGGCGGTGGGGGAGGAATGGGTGGTGGAATTAGTGCCGGATTGCAGGGTGCAACGCAAACAACAACACAACATTCGCATGGCACGGCCAATCCGCATGGTATTGACACGATATTGTCGCGACCGCCACCTGTAACGTCGAACGGACTGAGCGCTTTGGCTGGAGGTAAGTCAAATTGTCTGTCTGCAGGAGGGTTAACGTTTGCCGTACTAATGCGATAATTGATTTAATGCAATATGAGGGGGATTTTATCATAGCGTAATAGTTCAAATAAATCATTCTCAGGAATATTTAATCGAAAACCATGCTCCTTCACGTTCACATACTCTAAATCTGACTCAGATTGATCTATATTTAGTATAAATTAGCTGTGCAGACTAGCATATACATACTTGTAAATTACGTTTGGTTAACAACCGGGAGTTAAATCAGCTAAATATGGTTTTAACGTAAATGTGTATGTACGAGTATGTATGCAAAATTCTAAACAATGCATATATGTACATAATTGTGATATCCCATTATTCTGTGCCATTTTACATTTTAATTGCCTGAAATTAGCTACCTTATCCAATTGGCGATCAGCAAAACTCACGTACGTCGTAATGTACAAAGCAGTATGTATAGCATTTCCCAAACCATTTAGACTTTTTCCCGAATGCTTTCGATTTCTTCCCAAATATTTTCGGCCCCAAATTCTTTAGACTTTTTACCAAAAGCTTTAGTTAGACATTATCTGCGGACGCGCCCGCCAAAGAAAAATGAAAAAATCTAAAAAAAAGAAGGAAACCGAGAAAAACTGATCCAGATTTTGTTTACGTGACACAAAAGTACGGGTTTTCGGACCTCTGTAGCGCCGGTCCCGGGTGATCGTGGGGGTTCAAACTTGGTATGGTCATCGTCTCCGGTTGTCTTACAAAGTGTTGCAAATTTAAAGTCGATACGACGAAAAACATCTTAGATATGACAGTTTGACAATCGCTCTTCTTCAAATTTGTCTTGCTCTCGTTGTGCTTTCGCAGGACTACAGCCTCGTAGGGAGCGTATTGAGATGTGCTTTCTTTTCTCACAAAATGACTGTGTCCCAAGGGTGTACAAAGTCTATCATTTCCTCTGATCCGTGTGATAAAAAAAGGTACATAAAAAATGTGAGGTTTCATAGATTTTCTGGCTTAAGTCTTCTCAATGGTTTCAAAGAAAAATAGGGTTTCTCGCTTAAGTCTTTTAAATAATTTCAAAGAACAATTCTTGCGGGCATTACCATTTGTCCGTGGTTCAACTAAATATGGTACATAGCTTCCTTTCGTTATTATAAGTACTACACGATTATATTTTGGTGCTGCTGGAGATGTGCGTCAGGGCAAAAGGACTCTCTTAACCATGAAATGGAACAGAAACCAAAGCTGGGTATATTCTGACTCGTGCTAATGAGACCAATGCACTGGAGTTCTGTTAAAGGCTTTTTGAGTCTTTTGGACAGGACTGATAGCAACTTGCGTCCTTTAGAGAGGAAAAAGGATGTTCTTGGTAAGGGAGTGATATCTAGGCAGGATGGGTATCACAGAATTGGGGATGATAAGGCGGATGCAGTGGACTATTGTTAAAAGCATTTTTGTTCTATATAGAAGAAAAAGGATGCTCTCGGCGAGGAAGCAATATCTAGGCATGATGGGTATCATACGACTGAGGGTTGTGGTTTGAATACCACTAGAGTACTGTTGATTGTGTTTGAGTCCTTTAGTTAGGAACACAGCATCTTCTTAGGCATAAAATGAAACAGAAACCAAATTTAAAAAATATCTGTCTCGACTTAAGGGACATGTAGTATATAAATAACTCAACGGACATAAAGGACCGAAAGACATAATTTCATCGAAGGTAACTCATAGTCATGCCAGAGGCATATTTACTCAATAATGTCCCCCTAAATAATTAGTTCCTTGCGGCAACGTTTTTCAAAGCAAATCATCTAGCAAATGAATGATAGTAAAATGTATTTACATAGGACTATGCCTATGTTAAAGTGCCGATGTCACGAACATAGCTGTTTTTGTGCCATTTTATATTAACGCCAAAACTTTGGGGATACCCTTTAATGAAACAGCATAGCCCTGGTGGGTAAGGGAAATTGAGGTAAGGGAATTGCGATTGGTTGAGTTGTATCAGATGGAAATAAATGTCGGTGAACGTTTAGCTTGAATTTCTGCAAGTCGTAACTGCAGGGGAAAATAGTAAACATTCGGGTTATCCTGCATACGAATGAATCATGACATTTGACAGTTCGACTGATACTAGCCTCGATGGTAAGATCGTAAGCACGACTAGACTGCCCGGTATTGCGTTAGGGAAATTGTATGAGAGCGGCGGCAGTTGAAGTATCGATGAAAAAAGGATAGGCAACGAACGTCGCGTTTGTCCTGAAGTTATTCACGGGAACTTATACTATAAACACCAATAAATCTAACAGCTTTTATTCTGAGACTTTATTTCAATTTAATGAAGCTGAAGTACGGCGTGGTAATGTATAGTCATTGTTCGGACAATTCTAAAGCAGAAAATTGGTAAAACATGAATAGAAAAAAACTCGATGCAACTTCAGTTTTAGGATTCGGGTTCCGGTTCTGTAAAAATGTAAGTTGAGAATCTGTGGAGTTAAAATTTGAAAGTCATTTCGCTACTTTTCAAGCGATGACGCTGTTATTGAAAAAAAATTATGGTGGCGTTAGCAAAGATTTTTTTGCCATTTGACAGCTGACATTTCAAGCTATAATCACTCACAAATTAGTGGTCCTCTGTTTACAAATCTTTATTTGGCATCGACTTGAAAATAGAAAATAAAACTGAACATTTTCGACATATTTTGCTTTTTACTACCGAAAAGGCAAAAACGCAGTGCAAGCGCGGAAAAAGTTGTATTAAGTTTTTTAGTGAAGACTCATTAACAGAACGCCAGTGCCAGAATTGGTTCGCTCGTTTTCATTCCGGAAATTTTGATGTCAGTGATGCACCACGCTCTGGTCATCCAACAGCTGTCGATGACAAAAAAATAAAGGCAATGAGCGAAGCTAATCGGCGCAGTACGACACAGGAGATAGCAGAGAAACTCAACTTATCCAAATCAACCGTTCACGAATATATTTACAGAAGCTGGGATACGTTAGCAAGCTCGATATTTGGGTTTCACACGATTTGAAGGAAATTTACCTCACCAAACGAATTAACGTTTGCGATTTTCTGCTGAAACGTAACGAAATCGACCCATTTTTCAAGCGATTCATAACGAGCAATGAAAAATGGGTTGTTTACGACAACGTCGTGCGAAAACGATCTTGGGGCAAGCGAGATGAACCTGCGCAATCGACATCAAAAGATATCCATCAAAAGAAGGTTATATGCAGTCTGTTTGGTGGGATTTCCAAGATGTTGTTTATTTTGAACTGCTCCCAAGGAACCAAACCATCAACTCAGATGTGTACTGTCGCCAGCTAGTGAAATTGGACAAAGAAATTAAGGAGAAACGACCACAACTGGCAAATCGTAAGGGTTTCGTCTTCCATCAAGGCAACGCCAGGCCCCATACATCTTTGGTCACTCGTAAAAAATTATTGGCCTTAGGCCACTTCCCAGCCTAAGGCCAATAATTTTTTACGAGTGCCACATCCACCGTATAGCCCTGGCCTTGCACCATCAGATTATCACTTATTCCGTTTACTGCAGAACCATTTACATGGAAACCTCGGATGAGGCTGTCAGAAATGAGTTGATTCATTTTTTTGCTTCTAAAGACCACACTTGCTTCGAGCGCGGCATTATGCAAAAGATGGCAAAAGTCATCGAACAAAATGGCCAATATATAATTGATTAATGTTTGTTGCTTGTAATTATAAAAGAAGTTTGAACATCATGAAAAAAACGAAATGAATGGCTCATAGTCCGACACGTAAATCCTCCTTTTTTATCGAAAACTACCGCATTCAGTAGGAATCGAACCGGGGCGCAGTGCATAGAAGGCGAACGTGCTAACCGTTGCGCCATCCGGATGAGATATAAAAATTCCATTTGGTGATTTTCTCTGGTCGTCAAATTAGAAGAAAATGCCAAAAATAAATGTACTCTACACGATACCCCAGACGAAAGAAAAATTTCACCTTTATTTCCCTTCTATGGGGACACCCTCTATCCCCCGTGAGGTACGTACCCAACGTGCGAGCCAAGTTACGCCGGGCCTAAAGGTCGCCACACATGATCACCGTCAAATATAGAACGGTGGAAATGAGGGGAATTTTTTCTATTGAGTTGACGTGGTTCTATGCCCGTTCGCGACACAAAATGTTTCATCTCAATTCAATTTCTTATGCAGATTGAATGTAAAAGATGAACTGGGGAAATATCCAGATAAATTTTCTGATTTATTTCCCGTCTTTCAGATTTACATGCTCTGAATTGCTGAATACTTGCAACTTTTAAGATCCAGAGCGGACTCAATGACAGACGATCGAACCCAACGATCAACCGCAAACTTGATACAAGGCGCGAAAAAAAGTTCTCATTTCCAACGCGTTTCGCGAACCATTTTGTTCGACGTGTGTGTCGAACTTAAATCACTCTCACTTGAAAATGAAGCCTAAAGGTCGCAACAAACGACAACCATTTTGATCGCGAGCATGTATCGAACCACGTCAAACCCGATAGAAAAAATCTCTTCATTTGATGGTTCGATGGAAGTTCGGTCGTGGTTCTGTGTAATCATGAGTGGCGATCTTAACGATCGCACACAACCACAACCGAACTTCCATCGAACCATCAATTTCATAGAACGGTGGAAACGGGAAGATTTTTTTCCGCACATTCTATGAAATTAATGGTTCGATGGAAGTCCGACCGTGGTTGTGCCCGTACACGTGTGACGACCTGAAGGTTCAAAATTGAATCGTTCACGCGTGTAATTTCAAACTGTGAGAATCACTTTCGATCAGAAAAATCGCGAATTATTTATACTCGTAACTAAGTGGAATTATATTAAAATACATTCAGCTCTAAATTGACAAAATTCATTCGCAACTTGGTTTTCCTCTTGGCGCCCACTTCGGCGCCCTTTCAGAGAAGGCGCCCCAGGCGACCGTCTGTTTCGCCTTAGCCTTTAACCAGTCTTGGCAGGGCCGGGCAAAGTCTAACTTGAAGCGCAAGCAAGGAAATTTTGCCGCCCTCCTACCTCTCCCCAATTTTTTTTTTTTAATATTGGGGCATGTCACTCGGACAAGTCGGGTTGTGAAAGTGACTTTTCAAGCGCCACTGTTGTCCGGGCGGTTTTGCTAGGTACTATGTTTGTGTCGATAAGTCACTCTCACTGGAGAATGAAGCTCTAGATTCGAAATGTATTATTGGCGCGCGTAAATTTTAACGGCGAGAATCACATTCGATTGGATAATTTCTGAAATATTTATAACTATATGGAATTACAATATATTAAATTTTTACGTGTTTTGACCGTATTTTATTTCAAAGAAAACATGGGTAGTCTGTCTTGTCCCCATGGCCCGTCTTGCTCCGCTATCCCCTATATGATTTTTTTAATAATAGACCAGTTAAATTGCAAGGAAATGTAAATGTTTAATTAATGCTTAACGTAGAGATAATTAAAAAATATAAAATTTGACAAAATCTTAGGAGAAAAAATTTTTTTTATAATTTCTCTGAGTTATATTCTGCAAATTATGCATCCCAATATCTCGTCGTTGTCCTTGCTTGCGTAATTTTTAAATTATTGCGCTTCTAGCGATGTAAAGTGGAGAACTTTCTACAAAAAATTAAAATGTCACCAGAAGTTAATGGGTTCAGAAATATGAAAAAAAAAACACAACATTTTTGCTTGTACTGTGGAATAAAGACCATATATCGTAAAGTATTATGAATTTTTTTTTAATTTCTTAGAAATTTGGCGGGTACAGGCCTCATTTTCATCGAAAAAAAAAAGGTAATAATTGAAAAACTACACAAGGTAGAACAGTGACAAAACTGAATGGCAGCATATTTCCCTCGAGCAAAATGTCAGTATTTTTTCAAAATATCACTTTAATTTTTTTTAAGAAAAGATAAAGTTGAAATGTAGTTAATATAATCATTGGCTAAGTTCATAACACACAGCGGAATCGCAACATGCTGTGGCAACAGTATCGAAGCAGCATTGCAACACGTTGTTGTGTTCTGAACTGCACTCGCATCTAGTCATCCATCAATTGTCAAATTCCCAGTTCAAAACTGGTCATTTCAGTCATTATATGCTGGTCCTAGCCAGCGGAGAAATTTTTGTGATGGAGAAAATGACATTTTTCACAGCATGTTGCGTCCATAAAAAACTCAGTGGAGAGAGTTTATAAAACAAATTGGCAACAGTATGCCAACTGTTGTATGATATGAACTTAGCCATTGGCTAAGTTCATAACACCCAGCGGAATCGCAACATGCTGTGGCAACAGTATCGAAAAAGCTTTGCAGCAACTTGGTGTGTTCTGACTGAACTCCACTCGCATCTAGTCATCCATCAATTGTCAAATTTACAGTTCAAAACTGACTACTGACGAAAAATCGTATGAATACAACTGCACGAGTGTCATTTCTGAATTGTCATCATATGCTGATCCCAGCCAACGGAGAAATTTTTGCGATGGAGAAAATGACATTTTTCACAGCATGTTGTGTCCATCAAAAACTCAGTGGAGAAACTTCATAAAAAAAATTGGCAGCAGTATGTCAACTGTTGTGTGATAGGAACTTAACCAATGGTTAACTTCATATCACACAACGGTTGGCATACTAACCTATCACACAACAGTTGACATACTGCTGCCAATTTTTTTTTTTTAATTCTCTCCACTAAGTTTTTGATGGACACAACATGCTGTGAAAAATGTCATTTTCTACATAATAAAAAAGTCTCCGCTGGCTAGCACCAGCATATGATGACAATTCAGAAATGACACTCGCGCTGTCGTATTTATACCATTTTTTGTCAGCTGAGCTGGAAATTTGACAATTGATCGATGACTAGATGCGAATGCAGTTCAGAACACAAGAAGTTGTTGCAAAGCTGCTTCGATACTGTCGCCACAGCGTGTTGCGATTCCGCTGTGTGTTATGAACTTAGCCATTGACATTATTTTTTTTTTTTTTCGAAAATGTGGCTTATGCTACTTTCAAAATGAACGGCTCATATGATGATTATGTATTCTAATGGGTGCTATGCCAACAGAATTTTTAACTATACATTCTTTTTACCGTTGTTTTGTTAAGTAAATTTAAGTTTCTGAAATTAAATACAAAAGTCGGCTTCGCTCGTTTCCGTGAAACAACTTTTTAGAAATAGGATATTTAAAAAATGGAAAGGAATTTCGTCCTTATGATATAGGTATAAGTAGCGTGACCAACTTTTCTCCAGCGAATTTTGGTACATAACCATCTTTTATCTTTTTAGAGCAAATTTCGGTATTTGACCGCATTTTCCGAGCCAATATCGGTACATAATAATAAAGAGGTCTATTTTCCATGAAAAATCAAATGCACCTTCTATTCTTGTGTTTTATATTTATATGTAAGGCATTCAAAACGCACAAAAAAATTCACAATTGTTTTTTCCTCAATTTTGGGTTATGGGTTTTGGGGTGCTGAATCTGTATTTTGCCCATTAAGAAAAGCACGGCTTCTCTTGGAGAAAATTAAAAAAAAAACAGCCAATATTTCATCAATTTTTAATGTTTTTTTTACTACTTACGAGGGTTGTCTTTTAAGTTTCACATATAGGGCAGAATTAAAACAATAAATAGTTTTTAAAGACTTTAATGTTTTTCGAAGTATTGTATTTCCCACGACGATTAATGCACTTTTGCATGCGTTCGAACCAACTTTGGAAGCAGTTGTTCCACTCGTTTGTTGGTACAGTCAAAACTGCGTTTTTGAAGGCGTCAACTGTTTCATCTGGCGACTGGAACCTTTGACCACGCAGTTTGTGCTTAATTTTCGGAAATGTAAAGAAATCGTTGAGGCTTAGGTCGGGACTGTACGGAGGATGGTCTAACGATTCGACGTTTTGTTGCGTTATAAATTCAATTGTCTTGCGAACTGTGTGCGAACTTGCATTGTCTTGGTGGAGGATGATTCGTCGTTCGGGGTTGGTTTTTTGAAGCTCAGCGATGACTTCTGGCAAACAAATGGTTGTATACCAATCGGCAGTAACCGTTCTTTCAACTTGCAGAGGAATTGTGGCTACATGACCTGGCTTTTGAGACAAATGTCGCCACAATGTTTTTGAGACACTTCAAGAACGGATGACTTTTGTCGGCTTTCTTCATTTTGGAACACCCAAACAGACGCCTGGCGTTTATTTTCGGGTTCATAAGAGTGAATCCACGATTCATCACCACTGAGGATACTGTACACGTTGTTAGAGTTTCCTGTGCTAAAGCGGTCTAGAGTTTTTTGACACCAATTGACCCGAGCTGCTTTCTGTTCTTCGTTCAATAGATGCGGTATCCAACGGGAAACTATTTTTTTTTACACACAATTCTTCATGCAAAATTTGTTGAATTGAGGTCTTTGAAATCCCCAATGATGTCCCAATCTCGCGATATGCCACATGTCGATCTTCCGTCATGAGCTTGCGCACAGCATCGACGTTTTCTTGGGTGACTGCCGTTTTTGGTGCACCTGCCCTTGGATCATCGCTAAGGCTCACCCGTCCACGTTTGAATTCTGCATATCAACGAGAAATAGTCGACAGGTGTGGTGCTACATTGCCGAAAACAGAAACCAATTCGGTGAGGCATTCTTTTTGAGATATTTGTCTTCGAAAGTTGTAAAAAATTACTGCGAGAAAATGCTCTCGGTTCAATTCCATTATTCGGATAACTCGACGACTTTGACAATTCGCTGTAGCTGTAACACTAGACTTATCGCACTAACACTTTGGATTTAGGCTAACAAAGGACGCAGCTTAATATTTAGTAGTGAAATTTGATTCATGGCAACCTCGATGTTCCTGTATGCAAAATTTAAAAGACAGCCCTCGTATAACCCGAAAACAATACATTTTTGGTGGTAATGGGTTACAATTAAAGATGACAACATTTGATACAAAAAAGGTGTAACAGAACAAATTATTCGGGTATTTTTGGTGGGCTATATTCTTAAGTTAATTTTTGTACTAAATCATTTTCTCAAGAAATGCACGGTTTTCGTGTTATATAATAGGTATGATAAAAACCTCAAAATGGGCAAATATTTGGCCTTTTCTTGAATTTTCTTAATGATAATGCACTTTTTGAAGAAGCGAACTGAAATTCGGATTCAATCAATTTAAATCCAAATTGGGGAAAAAAACTTCTGTATTTTTTCCTCGGAACAACCATATTTTGATATTAAATGACTGAACTAAAAAGGAAACAAAGGTATAAGACGAGATAATTTTTTAAACTGCATCTGAGGGACCTAAGTTCTTGATTTCTTAAGTTGACGTCAACTCCAGTTGTGTTTTGCTGAAGAACGACACAGCTTACATCCGAAAATCCTGTTTACTAATTTAAAGAAAAAAAAATTCTTCTCTTAGGAATCAGTTGATGTTGCATTAGTTGTCTTCGTTTTAAAATCGTATTTTCCTTCTGATCCAATTGTTTCCAGCAAAAAAGTGAAATTGAACTTGGAAAAAAAAATATTTGATCACTACTGAAATGTTTCTATGATGGAATTTCGATATATATCCGTGTTCCGAAGAGAAGCCTCGGTACATGGTACAAGAGGTTGAAATTTCGGTACTGTACCTGAAATTTCGGTACAGTATAAGTATGTTATGTTGCCATATATCGATGACTAACTGGCCATAATGCAACATTTTATCTCAATATACCACCACTAATTAAAATGATCGGACTCCACACTTTAAAATAAATTTTATTGATTTGTTTATGATTTCTCATTTATTAAAAAAAACATCATCTGGAGTTATTCTTGTCATAACTTCCCTACAAGTGGAATTTTCCTTTATTAAAATTTACTGGATCAATCAAAATACGACTTTCTATTATATGGTTCACTTTTCACAAGCACCAAATAAACTGGAACCCGTTTCACCTTTTCATTTTAATTGAGATTTTTTTATGATTTAAATAATTAAGATACTCTAGCATCTGTCTAAATATTATTCGATTTTTGAATTTAGTTTAACATTGATCAAATCACACATGTATACTTACTTATAAATGTAACAATCATACCTACTTAATGGCAATATAATATAAATGATTTGAATTTTATGGTGTTTTGAATCTAGTTAAGTTGTCTTGTTAATTGATCGAATTTTTAATTAATTTACATTTTTTTGCATTAATTTTCAGGAGGTATGCCACGATTTTCAATAGCGGCCGCCGCGGCCGGAATGGCACAGTATTTGTCACAGAGTCAAGGAGGATCTTTAAAAACACACTCCGGACATATAGTTGATAGACCACATTTATATTGGCCTGGTTTACAAGGTCTAGTAGCGAATCCAATAGCATGGCGAGACAGGATAACTAGTTCAAGTAAGTTTTTATGTGTAAATTTTTAATTAGAATACGAATGGGATTTTTATAGCACTTTTAAAAATTTTAGTTGTTTTTCAAATAATTTTAAACCAAATTTGGGGGAATACTAGTTCCCTGATTTAATAGAAACTATAGCTGCGTATTTTTGGCAGCCCAGATCAAGGGCAGAAACACAATCGCACGCATTACACCAACCACCAGCTCAACTTTGATAGTGTAACGCGTGCAATGGTTGTTCTGCTCTGATCTGGCTGGACTACTGAAAAAAAAACGTTGCTTTTATGTACCTTTCATAATGACGCGACGTACATTTGTGCTAAGGATGGAATGGACATCATTTTAAAGAAAATGGACTGATAGTTCAACTAGTCCAATCTTGTTATTCCGAACAGTTGGTAAACTTCCTGACCCAAAAGAATACCGTTGTATAAAGTTTCCCGCCAAAAAAAACTCACCAGCTGCAAAAATGATCGATATGACAATCCCGCCAAAGTACTTTTAACTTCGCCCCTCGCTCTAGGGTATGCATATTGAACCCTGATTAAATTAGTTAATTTCTTTCAACGCTGATTGGCGGGGAGCTTTGTGAGCTAAGGCTCTGGTGCCAAGTACGGCTGTCTTCTCGCCCGGATCTTATTATAAAGCTTCCTGCCTTATAAAAGATTAGAAATGCACTTCAGGTCAGACGTGATCAATGGTTGGACAATATTTT
This sequence comes from Chloromyia formosa, assembly GCA_964017055.1. Taxonomy (NCBI): domain Eukaryota; kingdom Metazoa; phylum Arthropoda; class Insecta; order Diptera; family Stratiomyidae; genus Chloromyia; species Chloromyia formosa. The sequence goes on along the minus strand of OZ024814.1, from coordinate 44,564,207 downwards.
CTACTCTGTTCTCTGCTATAATCAATTCCATTTTCCGTTTTATTGAGCACATTTTGTCTAATTCACTTAATCTTTCAATTCAATAAAATCATTCCATGATTTTCTTCAAGTTGTTCAACTTATCGCCAAACAGCGTTAAAAGAAATTAACCATTTAATCATGGTTCAATATACATACCCTAGAGCGAAGCGCGATGCTACGAGTACTTTGGCGGGATTGTGTTCATACCCATCCTTTTTGCGGCTGATGAGTTTTTCTTTGGCGGGAGACTTTTTACGGCAACCTTTTAGTTTCCAGGGCCCTGGCTGGGGAATTCACTTTTCACTCGGATTTTTGTCACCTTTCACTCGCGCCACTCCAAAAGTCAAGAATTTGCAAAAGAAAAAAAATTTTAATTTTTTTTAATTTTTTTTTTTATGTTTTTTTTTATAATTTATACTGAATGTTTGGAATATTGGAGGCATGCGAAATTGAAATATTCGCAAATCCCCTTGCTTGAGCTCCGCTCGTTACGCTCGCTCCGCGCTTAAGGGATCGCAACCCTCAGTATCGCAGAAATATGAACGCTCGCTTCGCTCGCTCTGCGTGCAACAGCGTTTTGATCAGTTTTAAACACACCAAATATTCTGTATAAATCATTAGAACAAAAACATAAGAGAAAAAAATTAAGATTAAAAATAAAAAAAATTAAAAATTAATTTTTTTTTTGCAAATTTGAGAGTCTTAGGGTGACGCGAGCGATAAATGACAAAAAATACGAGAGAAAATTGATTTTTTCACCCCGGGCCCCGGAAACTAAAAATATCCCAAATGTATGTACTATAGAATGTACCTATAACTCCCGATTGAATAAACGTAAAAAGCTCTAACTTTGGTAGATGACTCACTTTATACTCTCTTTTAAAAATATGATCGATCAGTTGAAAAATAACGGTACTTTTCTTACAAAAGAACAAAGAACCAATGGAGGTAGTAGAGAGCTTGTTTTTGGCATGTAAACCAGATGACAGCTGCTTTAGTTAGACCAGAGAAACGTCTACCTCTCCTACAAATGTCAAAAAAATTAAATATTCCCTTAACTACGATAACTTTCGACAGGATGAAGCCAGCGAGTTCAAAATTTAGTCGGATGTTGGTAGTAAGATTTAGTTAGTTTGTATTGAAAATGGACGTTATCCGACCAAAGAAAGCCCTATGTCCATTACAAATGATACTTTAAATATGCGATAACTTTCGACATAATGAAGCTTGAGCGACGTGAAATTTTGATCAAATGTTTGTAGTGCAGGTTTCTTAGTTGATTTGAGGAATAGGCATAATATTCTATCTCATTTGGCAGGTATTAAAATTGGCGTGTTCGGACCGAGGGAACACCTGCGTCCCCTCTAAATGTTATCTGAAATATATGGAGCTAGTGACTTGAAATTTCGGCCAAATGTTTGTAGTGTAGGGTTCTTAGTTGATTTAAGGAATAGGCAAGATTCTATCTCCCCTATAAACTTATGGCAAAAAGAGCTAACTCGTCTCAAATGGCTACCTTAACTATTAATGTTCCTTCATCGTAGCTTCGTCGATTTACCTCTGCTAAAACTGACCATATGGGAAAGACACTTTTAATGTATATGGCTGTTGCCTATTTGAAGTTTTGGTGTCACCGCTATGTCTGCTCAGGTCTAGGGTATATACGTTTCGGAGTTTGGACCGAACCGAAGCGAAGCTTCGATTTCGTTTTTCGATGTCTAGATTTCATGTTTGACACACGTACTTACTCCTCCTAGTACAAAATATGTATCATAAAATACATACCATAATTTCACAATAGGCGCGTTTTTTTAACAGCCATGTAGAGCAGAGTAGATTAAGATCACACGATTACACTAACAATTTGATCTGATTTTGATAAAAGGTTTCTACTCTGTTAAGTAGTCTGCGTTTTGAAATGCAGGCGGCGGCGGTGTCGAAGTTTTTGGGTAGTTTACAGTTTGGGAAGCACTAACAATTCATTTCTTATACTTAATTGCCCTTAACCCTTGTGGGGCATAGCGCGTCAACTGTTCCATGTGGCCCAGTTGACGTTTCGTGACATAAATTGGTTTCAGAGAATGCAGTTGCCAGCATGCACCTCCTGCATATCCATGGCCACGAACGTCGTCGTGGACGGGACTCGAACCCGCAACGCCGGTAGTTAAACATGAGACTGATGCCTCAACACACTGCGCTACCGGTCGCCCCGTTATGTTATGCAATGAAATGTTCATTTTGTGTAATTATATGGAATAGTGAACATACAAAATGATTCTGGTGCCTAAAGGAAATTTGTCCGATTGTATCTGTACTAACGATTTGAGTTTGCTCTTGAAATTTGAGTTGACGTTTGAATGCTAAAGTAAACCAAGACACACTCCCAGCAAAGATATGCCCCGTTTTCGTATTCGCTACTCTAATCTGCTCTGCCACTTATCCTGATCTACTCTGCTCTGTACAAAAAAAAAACATACAACTTGCAATTAAAGCAGCAAAAGAAAAAGAAATTGGGTGAATCAATAAATTGAATATGATATGAATTGGATATTAAGTACAAATATTGTAATATGCATTTAGAAGACATTCCCATATTTATATTTGTTACGGCCTATAAATCCAATTCCAATTTATAGACTTTGATGAATTGCTGGAATCTAACACAAATGACTTTATTATTATTCACCATCGTCTGGTTTATATATGATGCTTATATGCTTAATAATCGGCTTTAGTGTAGGCGTGCTTAATTGCTTGGTCAGCTTTTTTTCTGTTCCCACAAGGGTCTATTTTATTATTATATTTTTCTGGAAATACCAATGACTCATTGTCGATGGCTGTTCGCTATTCCGGTAAAATAATACTCATACTCGTACACCAATCAATTTCCTTAAAAGGGATTAACGCAGTAACTACTACATTATGAAGCCTACAACAGCTTAACTGAACACAATAAAAAAATCTCCAAATCGGCTCGAACAGCTAAGTCAATCAACACCACTCAAATAGTAGTGGCCCGGTGTTTTTATTTTTTATATATATATTTTATTAATCGCTCAATTTAATCGATTATTTGCGTAAGTCCAATTCGATTTCACTTTAATACATATCCTAGGAGTACTGAAAAAAAACAATCGTACACATACTCCACTCTCAAGGTGGATTTAATTAATTTAGATACAAATAATGTTTGACACATTCGATAGAACGTCGTTCCATTCCATAGAACCAAGCACAGAACAGATGGCCGATGATAAGTTATTAAAAATTATTAATATTGTATCTTTATTATCGTTGATTAACATATTTATGAATTATTATCAAACAATACAATTGATCCTCGTACATATGTCGCATGTGTCGTGCCGTAAAGTGGCCGTGGGTCGGGTGATAAGCTGACAAATGAAGCATTTATTCAATTTTTTATTGGAATGATATTACATAGCTAATATCTTTTTTTTTGTTGCGGATAATCTAGAGGGGTATTTTTTTTGTTGTGTGACACTAATTTTCGGGGCATTGACTACTGAAATTCGGTTTTATGACTCCGTTGGCTACTGTGTGTCATGAAGTCATGGTATTTGTTTCACAATAGGTGTGACAGATGTGGGAGGCTTGATTATTTTTTTATCTAGTGCTTATGACAATCGTGGTTATTCGGCTCTTCGGGTAAAGGAACGATTTGGGTATGTTTCCACTCGATATCATGTTGGATCATTTTTATTCGAGATACACTTGTAACCACACAGTATGCATTTTACAATTTCTTCGATTGTATTGATCTTCAAGCTTTTTGCATTTTTTTTTTTAGATCATGTATTGAAAAAAAGTAGAATCTTTCGACGTAATAATTTCTGTCTAAATAATAATAATTCTTCTTCCTTGCCTCTAAATTCATAATTTTACCTTAAGCAATTATTATAATTTTCAGGATTCTTAAAACTTTGCTATGTACATTGCCATTTTTGTCGCTCACGGTATTTAGGGTTGAATTGATGAATGATGAACACATTTGCTTTACATGTTTGAAATCCACGTTATTTTTTTGATAACTAAAAGAGCGGTCTGAAAAGTTCGTAGAAAAAACAACAGTGAAAATAATTTCTTTTGGGAAAATTTGATTTCATTTTTCAACGATAGTCACCGGAGTCTAGATCTTTTGAATAAGGGGGTTGGTCTCTTGCTCGATTTCCAATTTGTGAATTTTAGCCATGGTGACTACCAAGGTGTGAGCCGAGACACTGTCTTGATGAAGCGACATTTTTTCCCTTTCTCTGCAAATGGAGACGCTTCTTTTTCGTGATTGCTGCTTTCAATTCATCGAGAAATATTGCAAAGTATTCATATAATAAACGAGCTACGCGCCCTTTCTGCCACTAAAACTGTTGTTCATAACCTTTCCGGAAAAGTATACCGATATCTTTGGAGCAGGCGTACTTGTCCCAGTCCACAGTTTTGAACTTTTCTTTATGTCAGTCGACTTGATTTCCAGTGATGAAAATGCCCGAAAAGTTCTTGAAGTTTCACTAAAATCGCTCCAAAAGAACCTTGGAATTATTCATGGGATTGCGGTTTTAATCCAAAGTAAGCCAGCGTGTTACGCGCGGCATCTTTTAACATTCCCTAATTATAAGTATTTTTTTCTAAATTCCTTCATACGATATGGTTTGCGAACCGCTGGCTCAGTTTGTCGAGGCGTTACTCTGAAGACTTTTCATTCACACCGGTTTTCGCGAGTTGGAGTCCGGCCGTGGCCATAAATGTTTGTGTTGTCTTTTGATGGTGGTGTGTGGCGTAAGAATAAGCAACAGCCATTCCCGGCTTTTCGCGAAATGTAGCTAAAGGGCAGGAGGCACATGCTAGCAACATACATTATTGCCTTAACAAACCCTCTCCAACGGAGCATGGGTTCGTCAACATCTCTAACAATATGTATCTTGTTGCCGTTTCGTTATCATATTAATTTTGGATGGTGCAGTGGCTAGTATACACCTCCTATTCATATAGTAGTGTTTTAGTGACAAGCTTTAAACGCTGTGTGAGATCTAATAGTACCCACAGGTAGTTTTTTATTCCATTAACGCGCCGGCAGGAGAAATGAGCTCCTGAACTCTAAATTCAAGCACCGTACAGTGGAAACCGAGACTTCACGGCTACCGAGCACGACGATGCTAGTAACATGAATCGTCCGAAAGCAGTTATGTAGCTAACGAAACGTCAACTAAATTGCGCTATGACAAGTAGCATATATGGTCAAAGCCTCTGTAGGCTCTAACTTTGATTGGACAATCATTCCAGACTATTTCTTAGGTTTTTTTCGCTGTTTGCAGTTTTTGGCCGTCCAGAACGGTCTTTATTTATGAATCTTCTACGAACCCAACGAGCCTCAGTATTGTTCTTGAAAACCCTTTGAATTCATGGGGAGATTCACTGATCATTTTTTAATAAGCAGAAATTTTTCGTTTCATAAGGTCGACTTAACGGCGCGACGATCGGGTAAAAGGACAATCCGTTCAAAAAAAATGCAAAAAGTGCCTAAAGAAAAAATTGGGGTATTGAAAAAAAAAAATCTTAAAATCGAAATTTTTTTCATCGATCTCACAAAGCGGAAAGTAGCGCTAAATGATATACGGTGTACGCTCCCTGTACGGGCACCTCGACTAACCGGACACTTCTTATAAGCGGTCAAGTTTTTAAGTCCCGGACATTTTTTGTATGTTTTCAATCAAATTAAGCTCGCTTAACCGGACGCTCCTATTGCCGTACACGGACACGCATTTTTCAGCTATTTTTCAGACTGAACCTCTTATAACCGAACAACTCGATGGTTTCGCAATTATTCCTCTTCACATTTCCATGACTTTAAAAATTCTGAACGACTGGTTAGTGACAGTGCCGGTCTTAACTTCTTGCGCGCAGTTCAATTAATAGAAAATGGCTCGAAACATTCTAGCTTAGCATTCAAAATGAATGTTAGACATAATACAGGAAGCTCCGAAATGTCTGTACGTTAGACATTTGATCCTGAGTTCACGATCCTCTTTACTTGTGTGAAAACACCACCAAAACGAGCAATCTATCAATATAATAACTGGTACAGATCGCATTCGGCGCCCAAAGTGGGATCATTGAGATTTTAACATAACTTAAGACTATCTTAAGGCATCCTTAAGCTTTCCTAACGGTATCCTAAGTTTCGTTAAACTTACCTTAAGGCTTTTTTGTTTCCTACGTCTGTGAAAATAGTAGAAATTAGTCAAAAAATTGTCGAAAAACAAAATTGAAAATATTCGGCTCTCAGTGTGGGATCACTGACATTTTATCTGATCGACGAAACTAAAATGTGCAATCGAATACCGTTAGTCACAACACAAGACCCATAGACCGAAGCCTATTGTAACCTTACCTTGTAAGGCGGATAATTAGAATTCAATTCAGAACAGGTTTTTATTTGATGGTAGAAATGTTGACACGTCAGCGTTTCGGACCAGAGTAACCGAGTGACTGTGCGATAGTAGGGAGAGAGCATTACACCTTCCCCCTTTAGAATTTGATTGAACTTATGTTTAAAGTTTCAATCAAACTGGAACGGAATTCCGACTATGTGTTACAGAATGTAATAATTACAATAATTTACAATGTTTCATAAGCGGCGTGCATTCTTTAGCATAAGTTTGTACAGTAATTCAGATATTCAATTTTGATTCAAATATATATTCTTTGTTTTTCTTTTCTTTTCAATTATTAGTTGACAAAATTTCAAAATAATAATTTCAGTATATTAATTTTCCAGAATAAGGCACTACCTATATACTGACAACTTTAATCCATTAGTTATGTTATGTATGATTGAGTCTTTAGCGAACGAATTAAGCTAAACAAATATATAATATTATTACGAAGAGCGTTCTTCTGAATGCTAAGCTTGAGTATAAAATCTAAAGTGAAATAAATTATTAAATTTCTTAATTCTGTTTTTATGGACAGTAAATTCTTTTTCATTCTTATCGACAAGAGTACAATTCGGTTCATCTAGTGATTTGATTTTATAAGGTCCCTTGAATAGCGGGTCCAACTTATGTCTAGGTTCTTTACTAACTAATACTAAATCATTAACATTTAGATTTAATTTAATTGATCCTTTATCGTAATAACATTTGTTTGTTTCTTTAGCTGATTCTACCATTTTTCTAGCTCGCATTTGAGCGGTTTGTAACCTAAGTTTAATTTCTTTATGGTATAAATCTATATTATATATTGGATCTACTTCGCCGTGGATGAAATCAAATGATAATGGACTTTTTGCGAAAATAAGCTCAAAAGGACAGTAGTTGTGTACGGATGATGGGGTGGTATTGTAACAAAACGTGAAATACTTTATTTGAGTATCCCAATCATTATGAGCGTTGTTAATATATATTCTTAAGTATTGGTTCAGAGTTCAATGATTACGCTCTACAAGCCCCAAGGTTTGGTGATGATAGGGAGTAGCGGTTGAATGTTCGATATTTAACAATTTGAAAACTTCTTTTAAAATCTCATTTTTGTATTCCGATCCACAATCCGTCAGCACACGGCGCATGGGTCCATAAACTAGGACAAAATGTTCGAAAATAGCTTTAGCTATTGTTGTTGCCATTTTATTCGGGACTGGTATTGTTACTAAGTATTTGGTTAATTCGCATACGATAGTTACAGCATACTCGTTACCATACTCCGATCTTGGGAGTGGTCCAATGGTATCGATTGCCACTATATCGAACGCTTTTTGGGGTGTAGGTGTTATGGCTAATTTTTCTTTATTTTTGACTAAGGCTTTTGTAGTTTGACATTTTGTGCAGTTTTCTATTACATATTTCCTGACATCTTTACTCATATTTTTCCATAAGTACTTTAAGGTTACCTAATGGCTTTGTCTGATTCCATTTGATGAAAATTTACAGTAGAAAGTAGTCGTATAATCGTAGAAAATGTCCGAAGTGTCCAATGCGGGATCGGTGAGATTTTATCCAGGTAATGAAAGCAAAATAGGCAATGAAATTATCACCTTGAGGCTGCCTTAGAGCATGTTTAAGGTTTTCTGAAGCTATCTTATGACTTTTTTCAGTCCTACGTCATTGGAAACAGTCGAAAAAGTGTCGAAAAAAAAACCCGGAAATATTCTGCGATTAATATATAGGTAGATTGTGAATTTTATCTTGTCGACGAAACAAAAAAAAAACAACAAAAAACGGAGAAAATAAGACCTTTTTAGGCCTTCACCTTAAGGCTACACTGAGGCCTTTTTTATATTTTGCCAATAAAAACTAACGGTAGAAAATAGTCGAAAATGGAAGAAGATTTTCGGCGCCCACTGTGGAGTCAGTAAAATTTTAGCCAGGCATTAAAACCGAAGTGGCAATCGAATAAGCGCGTGGTGTAGTTAGTTACAAGGCGCAAAACCGAAACCTTTTTAAATCTAATCTTAAGACTACCGTATGATTTTTAAAATGTAACATTTTGTTTCATTAGGCAGGGGATCTCGCGCCCCTACATAATGACACCCTGTTAAAATGCTCAGTCTGTACATATGGTAGGGCCGGGCCTGGTTAGTGACTTTCAATAGCCCCATGAGATACTACTACTCAATTGCCCTAACCCCTTGTGGGGCATAGCGCGTCAACTGTTCCATCTGGCCCAGTTGACGTTTCGTTGGCATAAATTGGTTTCAGAGAATGCAGTTGCCAGCATGCACCTCCTGCACATCCATGGCCACGAACGTTGTCGTGGACGGGATTCGAACCCGAAACGCCGGTAGTCAAACATGAGACTGATGCCTCAACACAGTGCGCTACCGGTCGCCCCAAACTTTTCAACGTCACCATTATGTTTTTTGCCCTGAAATACAACCAGTGAGTGTCAACCATTGGATCAGGGTGTGATTAAAAATTTTAAATGTCACTACCGGTCCAGTTTTCGTCGCGTTCGGTGGTCGTGGTCGTTCGGTCACCGCTCTACGATACTAATATAGAGCTCGGAGTTCAAATCTCGGCGCGACCAAAGAACTGCCTGTGGGTACTAATAGAGCTCTCACAGTGCTCCGAGCTCGTCAGTATAAAGACGGCGCGGATATGAGGTGCGTGCTAGCAACTGCATTTCCGCAAAGTAGATACGCTATCGAAACGTCAACAAGGCATAGAAATACTGGAGATGTTGACGTGCCCATGCCTATGGAGGGGTCAAGGCAATTAAGAATCGGTCCAGTTTTGGTTGTTTTATTCTTTAAACAAAATTGGATGGTTGTCTAAAGGTTGGCGTCCTTTTAAGCGGACACGCGGACACTCCCCATAGTGGGACAAAATTGTTGGGTCCGATTGTGTCCGGTTATGAGAGCGTACACTGTATATAACCGGTCTAGATTGATTACACTAAAGTGCGACTTGCAATTTTAATCTTCAGAAATATTACAATCAAATAAGTGATTCAACTTTTTGGTTGAAGAGTTCAAACGATTCTGAATTATAAAAATATGTATACACAAATCGAATAAAAATCTCCGATGTATAAGCAAACGGCGTCAACATACTGCTCTAGCGTACAAGTTTCTTAGTTGTTGGACAAATTTTGCTGAATCATATTCATTAAATCCATTTCATCATGTTCTACATAAACTTGTATGTGCTCTATGATATAAAACTGCTCTAAACAAAACACCCTCCGTATAGTACAATTGAATTGATTGAACTCTTAGCACGCCAATATACAAACATCATACATTTGTACATGTGTATGAAATGATGTGTCATAATAAAATTGCTGTTACAATCATACACAATTCCTGTAAAATCCCCACTCGCACTCATCCTGCGTCGGAATTGATTTCTTTCCTCTTGAAATCCTTCTTATCCGCCATCTTTCCACTATGCTTTTACCATTTTACCATCTTTACATCTTTCTAAATCATCTCTTCCTTATTCAAGCGCCACGATGGAATAGCGCGTCCTGGCGAAAGGGCTTCATATAGCTGACTATGTGTTCTCACACACTGTTGTTTCTCTGTTTCTTCCTGCTTTCTGCTAAATCCACCACATCATCATGGGTCTTTATGTTTGCCTGCTGCCTCTGTGGAACAAAAAAAAAGTACGTCTGAAGCGCTGGAGGACAATGGTGTGTCGGCAACCGCTATGCAGAGAGTCGACAAAGAAACGAGGAAGCCAACAATCCCCCCGTGACTCGACTTCCACTTTTTATCCTTATTATATATAGCGAAACAATTTCATTGTATTTATATTATATTATTCCCGAATACTTTCATTCGTGCAAACGTACAAACAGGACTACATACGATTGTGACTCCCTGCCAAAACCCCATTCATAGCCAGAGAGGAGCAGACAATGATGATGATAGGATGGCAGTTGGGATGTACGCTGAGTGCGGGTGGAAGGGGTCACAGCAGGCGGCAATGGAGTAGAAAGGATGACGACGCGGACGAATGTCGACGGCAAAGTGGAGCATATCCTCTTTACTTACAACGAAAGAGACCAGGACCCCGCAGGGATACAGGGATCGAGTTGTTTGTTTTATGCGCTGTCATGTAGTGCTTGTACTCGTAGTCGACTATTTTTCAGATTTTCGCTTGACTTTATTTCTCCGCATACACGCCCTTACACATGTAAACATATCCATAGATAATGGAGCCGTACCGTTATTTTTATGATAACGGCACACAGCGAAATATGTATATATAGCATGGAAGATATGAAAAAAAAACGCTTTTGCGCACTGTTTCACCTAAACGATTTAGAATGCTGTCTAGCGAAGGGAAGACGTACGAGCTACCACACGATGTGAACGTTACGATTCGTGGCCTTTTTCGAAAGTTTCGATGAATTGAAATGAATCACTTAATCTCATTAGGGTCTAAGCTCCCTCTTCAGGTGTGCATTAAAAACTCATCAAATAATTATCCGAAATAAAGGCGAGCAACTAAACAACACAAAGCCTGGCCAATGTTACATTGCTCGGGAAAAAAGAAACAGTCAAAGTTTTGGGCATTGTACTCCTCGTACGCTCGTTGCTTATTCACAGCAATCACCTGGTCCATTGAAGCTTCGTGTGTGGTCATTATATCGCTCTGCAAATTAATAATGATTACCTGTCTGTATGAAGTATTACAAATATTTCTTTAATGACGTCTTGGGAAGCGGGCAAGCAACTCGGGAAGCTGAATGGCACCCATACGGAAAAAATGAGGTGAAGACAGCTCTCCACATTATCATCGTTGAACGCTCTAACAATGGCTGACAGAGCCAAAGGCAGCAGCTCAACAGTGTTGTATGGGTTTTGCGCTAGTGCGCTAGTTACTTTACTGAGTGTCTAAGATCCATGCACAAAGCCCTGTATGAGCATTAATTTTGTTAGTTTTCCATTGAACTCCATTCATCTTTTCATGAACATTCATTTCGACATCACCTCATCAAATTAGTTTTATTGGAGGCAACACAAAAACCGATTTGGTGGGTTGGGAAAAACATATAAAAAGATGTTGTTTAAACTTACTAGATTCATTTACGTATATTCTATACTGAGCGTTAACTTGGAGGCTTTTGTTAGCAAATGAATATCGAACATTATGCTATTAAATTGTTTGGACATGGCTTTATATAATTTTAAAATTTTAAAAGGACTTTCTTGTAGTAGGTGCATTTAAATGGTCTGAAAATATTTAATTGTTGCTAATGATGTTGAATTTAAATTTAATTGATAATCTTGTTTTTTTTTATGGTTGGTGGTAGACAATATGTTCATGAAATATGGCATTGAGGATATAAATGTCGAATATCCTTTATTCGCATTTGCAATTGTTTTCTTTTATTTAAAAATAAAAATTTACTTCGCGTATCTGTACAGACAGAGCGGATTCGACGTATTACTTCTATACAGGTTTTTCAGATTAAATTCACCCTTTGGCAAATGAAATTCACCATATATTATATCTAAAAAAACATCAAATAATGTTAATTGTACATAGTAAGAAATCAAAAATTGAATTATTATTCATACAATTACATAATTAAATATTAGGCCAGTAAAACTAAGGCAATTTGGGGGGTTTTTTAATAAAAATTAGGGAAAGATCTGGAAATAATTTTAATCCTTTCTATAAATGTTGAATACATGGAAACTGAGTTTGCACGGTCGTAGTGGTGGGCGAAAATCCGAGAAATTTTAGCCCTTTTTTTTAATATTAACCTTATAACTCCTAAACGTTGCCTCGGATCAAAAAAAAACTTGCATGAGTAAATTAAAGAGCGTTGAATTCTGCTATACGGCTATTTTCTATTTTTAGGGTAGGATATCACCTGCGATTCTGTTTTTACTAGAATATACTACCTGGTATAGTTTTTGAGTTATTGCGTTTTTATAAAAAAAAAGTCGTTGAAATTGCAGAAAATATTTGAGTTGACTACGAATGAATGCTGAATTATTTCATGCCATACTATTGCCCCTATATTAATTGCCGCAATTAATGAAACAATTAGTCCTCTAGCCATTGGTACTACACGCGAGCCGGTGTGTGGCCTCGCGATCGTGCTTTTGTCCGCCGAAGATGACAATTGATCCCCGACTCATCAATAAATATTATTTTTTGTGGCTCTTCCGGGGTATTGCGGGAAAATTGTATTGCATGCACTTTGCGCTCCTCAATTGTTCTTTGAGAATTTCGACGATAAACTTCTATTTCTTCTACTCTAGAATTGGTTCACTGATCTTTATTAAAGTTATGGAAGGTTTTTTTTAATTATTTGCTCAATTTTCCTTAATGCCGCTGGAGTTAATTTAAGAGGCCGATTACCAACCCGCAGCACACTGCATCAACTCTGCGTACAATTGACTGATGAAAACAAAAACAAGCTACTACAGGAGAACCGTTTCTGATTTCTTACTACATACCTATATATATGTAATTGTATGAATTATAATAAAAATTTTGATTTCTTACTATATAATTAACATTTTTTTTAAATATATAAAATATGGTGAATTTGTTTTGCAGAAGGGTCAATTCCATTTGCAAAAGGGTGAATTTCATTTGCCAAAGGGTGAATTTAATTTGCGAAAGGATTAGTTTAATTTGCAAAAGGGCGATTCAATCTGAAAAACCTGTATTGTAGAGACAGGCTGAGTATGAATATACATTTAAGATGTAAACCTAGAAGGTAGTTAGTTTTGTTCGACACACCAATAATTTAATACTGGAGAGAAGTTCTCTTCTGTTCTTGAATATTGTTTCGAGGTTGTTTATTTCAGTCCGGATGGCGCAACGGTTAGCACGTTCGCCTTCTACGCACTAGGCCCCGGTTCGATTCCTACTGAATGCGGCAGTTGATGAAAAAGGGGATTTACGTGTCGCACTATGAGCCCACTCAGCTGTTAAATGAGTACCCATTTATGGGGTAAATAACTCGGTTGAGCGTGTTGCTGATCACACACCTCTGCACAAGACATACCGTCATGATCCAGAAAATGAGATGATGCTAACTCATCTCGAGGCCATGGTTCAAATTGGACTGTTGCGCCAGTTATTTTTTTTTTTTTATTTACTTATTTCAGCCCAGTGTTAAAGTTCGTCTTGCTAGGCACACGATCGTCGCAAATTGTTCGCTATTAGCGATTAGGCCATAGAGCCCGGAGCACTATTTGTGTGTATTTTTCGATCGTCGCAGAGCACAGTTTCCAGGTTTTTAAATTTTGTCCCCAAAATGGGGGAAACTTCCAGGCCAGCCGAAATTTTGCGGAAAAGCAGTTCATGAGTATATTTTTGGAAACAAAATCCACCCACGTTTGACGGCGATTGGCAATTCCATTATTTCACCTTTAACATTGAGGTCAAATTCAAAAGCGAATTCTATTTAACCGGCGTTTATGTCTGTATAGAATTACTCCGACTTCCCGAAACCTAGGAACAGTTCTGCTCAGATCAGAACAGAGTTCCTTTCCCGTCTATAGAACAAGCAGGTTTGTTTGTGATGAGTTTTTATAATATTGAGAGTGGAAGGAAGGAGGAGAGATCAAATAAAAAAAATGGCCGAAATTTGTTTATTTTCCGTATATGAAGCACAAAAGATGATAAACTCCGGCGGTGGGCCCGATGAGTGGACCTCGAGGTGAAATGAGGTCCCAAGGTAAATACAGTAGTGCTCTCAAAACTCGATGTATCATAATCGGCTGGACCTGATGGCATCTCCCCTTTAGTTCTTCGACATAGCGCTTCCTCATTAGCGAGACCTCTTCGAAAACTATTCTATCTATCCTACCCGACAGGAGTATTTCCGTCAACATGGAAGCTAGCTCTTGTCCAACTAATCCCCAAAAAAGGTGAAGCATGTTATCCCTCTAACTACCGACCAAAAGGATTGACTTCGATCCTGTCAAAAGTTATTGAAACCCTGGTTAACAACCAACTTATGAGCTATCTTGATTTACACCACCTCATTAGCGATCGAAAATACGGTTTCCGTTCTTCGCTCTCCACCGGAGACTTAATGGTATTGTATATCTCACTGAAAGTTGAAATTGATGCATTCATCAATTTGGTGAAGCTAAAATCATTGCCCTCGAGATATCGAAAACTTTTGACAGAGTGTGGCATCCGGCTCTTTTAGGTAAAGTTCAGGTTTTTGGTCTGGACCCAAAATTAATTGGAATGGATTGAAAGTTCCTCCACGGTCGTTCGCTTCGAGTCGTCCTTGATGAAGTTAAATCGAATTGGCATACCACCAACGCAGGGGTCTCTCAAAGTACTGTCCTATCACCAACGGGTTTTCTTCTGTTCATCAACGATCTATTAAGTGTTCAAACCCAATTCACTGTTTTGCAGAAAACAGCACCCTTGATTCTATTTATACTTTTAATTCTGCCGCTGACTCCTGCCAAAATGCTACATCTGTCAACTGAGATCGCATGTATGACTCACTGAATAGAGACAAAGGCAGGCATGACACCACACAACCCCGCTCATACTGTCGATGGCCGACCTAACTATGAAGCTCAAGTATTGTACATCTTGTCACCACTTAAGTATACGGGATGGTCTAACTAAACGGCCAAACCCTCACCCTCCGTGCTCATTAGTTCAACAATCTCTTACATTATAATCAAAACGAATGACCTTTATAATAAAGGAAGCATTTTGATGCACCAATATGTTTTTTTAGTTTCCAAAATTGATCAAAAGGCAAAAACGGGGGAATTTTGAACAAAAACACGTCATTATGGGAAATTTTCCGGATCAGAATGGGGAATTTTTTCGATCGAAAGCAAGATGAAGCTTTAGGCTGCGGACAAATTGATGAGCGATAAGTGCGCATTGTTTCTTAGGCAACTGTTCATGCTATTCAGCACTTGTTTAGAAAACAATGCATTCAAAAACTCTTTAGTCACTTATGCACTCGATCGCGAAGTTAAATTGAATCTGTTTTTGGCCGCGTCTTACATGCACGTTTACCTTATATAGTATTACTCAGAAAAAAAATTAAATTTGTTTTATTGAAGTCAAAGTCTGAATTTTTCTTATCGTTCTTTTGATTGAAAGCTAAGCCGGAAGGCAAATAGTCAAGAACGATAAAAAAATCCACGACAGGACCTGAAAGACTGCATGAGTTCAAAAGTCCTGTATTTGCTCTACGTGCCAGTATTACTTTCTATATTGATGCACAGTGTCTGGTGTTCTTCTATGTTTTTTATCTAGGGAATTGATCTCATCACTTCGTTCCCCAAAACATCTTTTTTGCTACGTTTCGTTTTACTTTATGCTCAAGAAGGTCCTTTTGTCCTGACTAGAGAACTTAAAATTTCCTCAACTCTACCCCAATGCAGTGGCCCCATCACCCCGATTCAGCAAGTATCCATATTTGTTAGGCCTGTTTTCCACTACACTTCATGCCTTTTGTCCTGACGCACACCTACAGAAGAACCAAAATATCACCATGTGGTACTTATAATAATAAATTTATTTGAAATCCGACCACAGGAATTGCCTGGAGGAGCTATCTTTGAACACAATATAATATACCTTGAGTTCAGTTGATAATCAAAAATACGGTCCCCGGGGCGTGCTCACTCACACAAGGAACCCACATACCAAATTTGGTTAAAATCCGGGAAGTGTCCGAACAAACGAGCAAACGAACAGCATGCTGCGTGCATCGGCCTATATGCCTGTCTATTATAGTTTTATATGTATATGTATAGGACACGCCAAAACCGAGTTAAGATCCGGTTTTAAAGAACCAAGTTCAAAACTGAGTTTAAGAGCTGAGTCTATTATAACGGATTTTAAAAACAAATCATTAAAAAACGCAAGATGGTAGTAAAAAAACTCAACAAATCGTGAAAAAAACGATACCTGTACCGTCGGTGGTCTATTGTAGAAACGAGTACATATTGTATGAGAGAGTTTTGCTGGTCGATTTGAGTGTGATTAAAAGATTTAATTCCAGACGACCAAGGCCCAACGCCGGACTGTAAACGATGAAACGATAATGATGGCGATAAAATATTAAATTGAATAAAATAAAAAAATACGATAATTAATATAATATAAATAACATTAAATATTAATAAAATTTCTTAACCGTACATACAATGATCGCTGTCATTGGTTCTTTTCGATAAAAGCTCGGATAATACTGTTTATACCTATGCAGTCTGAGGGTGGCTAAATGCCTTGTTTATTATTTATGCAAACACGCAACATGATATGTTAAACACCAATTTCTCTTGGTAAAACTGGTAGTGGAAGAAGACGATCACGTGTCTTGCAACCTGTGACGAGTCGTCCATCTCTAATTAAATTTCGCTGCGTCTGTAAGAGATGATTTTGACGATGTTGTAGCAACAGTGAATGTGAGTGGACTCGGCTTTGACCTCTCGACCCCCGGTACAAGACTCACATCATTCACTCACTATCGCATGAGCCTAGCCTCGCCTCGCCGTCTAATAGTATATGCACACCAGACACCTAAATCTTGATAGATTTACAAACCCGAAACCCGTGCACACCGTCCGTTCTTCTTCCAACAACAAGATTATGTTGACAGTTGTGCTTCACATGTATTGGTAGTTGAACAAGTTTCCGCCCTTTCATGAGAGGTGTCGCTAGTGCATTATGATCGTGGTTGACAGACAAGTCGTACATGTATTTTGAAGGTGTATTAGTAAGTACTGAAACGCAGTTTCTGACATTCATTCTCAGTTAAATAAACATTTTATATCTCGTGTCAAAGATGTCAACTTTCTATCTGACAAACATTTGCGGGAAGTTCAGCTGTACCACTTCCTAATGGACAAAAGCATTTATGGTGACAATGCCCCGTCGAGTACTTCGACAAAAGAATGGTTTCGGTGATTCAAAAATGGCGATTTTGATGTAAGTGACAAAGCACGCGAGGGAGCCCCTAAAAAATTCCGAGATTTTAAACTGAGAGAATTACTCGATGAAGATTCGTTCCAAACGCTTGAGGAGTTGTCAGAAACATTAAATGTTGATAAATCAAAAGTTAGTAAACGCTTACATGCAATGTGTATGGTGCAGAAACTAGGAAATTGGTTGCCACATCAACTGAAGGAGAGGAGAGGCGTTTGGTTATATGTGAGATACTGCTTGAGCGGTACCGAAAAAAGAGTTTCCAGCATCGAATTGTTACTGGGGGCGAGAAATGGATATACTACGACAATCCTAAACGACGTAAGTCATGGAGTATGCCAGGTGAACCTGGTCCATCGGTGCTAAAACGAAATATCCACAGTTCGAATATTTTGTTGTGCCTTTGGTGGGATCATAAAGGAGTCGTGTATCATGAACTCCTGAAACCGTCCGAAACCATCACTGGGGATCGTTATCGACTGCAGCTTATACGTTTGAACCGAGCTTTAAAAGAAAAACGGCCAGGATGGAACGATAGACATGAAAAAATTAATTCTGCTCCATGATAACGCCAGGCCCCATGTTGCAAAGCCGGTCAAAAACCACCTCGAAGGAGTGAAATGGGAAATTTTAACCCACCCGCTACTCTCCAGACATTGCCCCTTCGGATTTTCACTTGTTTCGGTCCATGCAGACAGCGCTTTCTGGAGAAAGGTTCTCTTCTTTCGAAAACATCGAAAATTCGTCCGAAAATTGGATCGGGTCAAAAGATCAAGAATTTTTTTTTTAGTGGAATCCATTTATTGCCTGAAAGATGGAGTAAAGTTATCGCCTCAAATGGAGCATACTTTGAATGAAATCATTTTGTAAGTAATTGTTTAAATAAATATCAAATATCGAAAAAAAGAGCGGAAACTTATTCAACTACCCCATACATTTTTTTTTCACTAGAACATACCGCGTAGAGTGTAATGCAATGTGGAAAGCATATATTCAGGCGAAAAAAGAATATTTCAATAAGATTTCAGGAAGATTTGTTTTAAATCTCGGTCGAAATCTAGATTAATAAATGTATAGTAAATCTTGGAGGTTATTATCGAAATCTCCTGTAGTGTGCAAGGGACATTATCCAACACAGCATGGAGGACATGATGGTAAAACTACCGATCGTTACATACGCACAAAAAGGGTTAGGGATCAAAATCAAAATCAACCGATTCAAAATCCACCAAGAAGAAAAATCCACCAATCCACAGGTGGATTTTGTACCTAACCCATAAAAAAGCTCACTTTGTTAATTCGTATTTTCAAGCCAGTCAGAAGGAGGATTGAACCAGCTGTCGAAAGATTGGACAGACTACTTTTAAAAGAAGAATTTAGTTGATATGATAAATTTAGGTATTCTTGGCGATCTGGTTTAATATTCTTACCACGATTGAATCCAACCCTATGGATTTCAAATACCAAACATGATACATTGAAATTGGAAATTAATATGAATACTACAGTATACATTTACCCAAGACAGCATTAAAAATCGGTCAGTTATTTTATATGGGAATATGAGATCTGAAGTCGGGAGAAACGATGGCTTCATTGTTTTTAATTTGTTCGTTTCGGTAATTATGAACAACTTTATAAAACATGTTTTTTGAGGTTCAGTATTTATTTTATTATTTATTTATTTTTCTCCCTGTGGTGCGGGGCTTAATAATACGCCACAACATTTCTCGACTTGTCGCAGGTAGGCGGCTAAATAGGGGCAAGAGATGCATGCTGGCTGGCTTTGTCCGAAACAGGTGTATGCCAGCGAAACGTCAGCCAAGCCACATAGAACAGTTGACGTGCTATGGCCCCCTAGGGGTTAGGGAAAATAAGTAGTGTGAGTCGTATTTTAGCTTTTTGTTCGTTGACGTTTGTTCAGATTTGTATAGTAGTTTTGATTTAGGACGGAATCCGCTTCAGTATTTTTACGCCTTTGCAAAACGCAGAAAGGATGTGAATCATAACTATGATACATCAAATCATCAAGTTTTCTCGACAAAAACTTTCAAAATATTTTTGGTTTTATCTCATCTTTCTTGGAATCCTCGAATGTCGGCTTTTGACCAATATTTGAAATTCAAGTTGATAGATTTGAAACTTATTGGGTTTTACAAATAAAATAATAAAATAAAATTTATCGAAATATACTTGGATACATTAAAATACTATTCAGATTGGCATCTACCTACATAATAAACCATTTGTCCGATATTTAATAGCATAAGCATCAGTCGCGGAACGATTGAACATCAAATTTTTATTGAACAAAAAGATGCCGTGTCGGCAAAAGTCCAATATCGAAGAATAAATTTAAGAGATAGGTGTATCTATTTTACATATGAATTGGTCGATTGATGAATTGTCCATACTCTGCCAAATGGTTGTTGTGCTCTATTAAAGTTCACCCCTATGGTGATTATCGCCCAGTGAATTGAAAAAAACTAGGGTATAATAAAAACATTATTCACTACAGTCACAATAAGCACCAGTGAGTTACGTACTCGAAATACATAATTCCCAATTTTGATTTTTAGTTTTCTATTGTTTAAGTTGTTTTCAACGAACATACTTGTATCTCAAAAGTCCTCAAGAATACAAATGCCTGCATAATCTCGGAAAACCACAAACAAAAATTAAAGATCATAAGAAAATCCGTAAAAACTGTCATCACCACTAGAAAAAGTCGCGATTTTTGTGGTTTTTCCGATATTCTGCCGAAAACTCACTTGGCATTTTTTTTTAAATTTTGGTATAAAAGGAAATTTATCATCCATTTAAAAAAAATGGAAAAAAAAATGCAAAGTTTTGAGAATCATTTCTAAAATTTGAGCGTATAGTCCTTCGTGTGAACAAATGGAAAATACAAGAGGCGTGTAAATAGTCTATATCATGTGAAATTATCTCGAAAACTATACTTCATCATTATCGTGGCTGTCGCGCCCGACGTCGGGACTTGGCCGCCTGGATCGTTGTCCTCCAATTATCTCTGTCCCGTGACTGCGTCCTCCAATTTTGGAAGCCCAGTAGCTGCTCGGCGTCCACATATTCTGAGCTTTCCCAACGAGCTCTAGGTCGTCTTCGCAGTCTCGGTCCGTCGATTCGTTCTGCGTCCATTACTCTCTTGGGCATGCGATCATCATCCATTCGTCATTCGTTGTACATGCCCTGCCCATTGAAGTCGATGTAGCTTGACGATTTTGGAAACTTTCAGCTCATCGTACAGTTCATACAACTCATGGTAGTACCGGATCGGATGCGCCACCCATCTCGATCGCAAACAGCACCGAAAATTCTCCGCAGAACCTTAGGTTCAAATGTGTCTAGCATGTTTCCGGAGGCTTGAGTCAGGGTCCATGCTTCGCAGCCATAGCATAGCAATAGTCGTATAATGGTTTTGTTCACGCGGAGCTTCGTGTTTCTGCGCACATGCTTCGATTTCATTATGGGGAGAACCGAGAAATAAGTCTTATTAGCTAACTGTATCCGTCGTTTGATTTCGTCAGTTTCGTTGGCGTCTCCTATGGAGACGTTCACGAACTCGATGTTGAGGTTCCTCACATTGATGCTCAATTGTGCAGGTGTCCTAGTGGTCGATTGCATCATTATTTTAGTATTACCTTCGCTGAGACGTAGTCCAGCTTCTTTTGCATCGGTATCGATCGTATGCAGAAGTTCTTCTGCATCAGCCAATCTTCGGGACATGGTGTTGATGTCGTCGGCGTACACTGCTAATTGTGTCGAGTGCTAGGTTGAAAAGCGTCGGTGCCAGTCCATCGCCCTGTTTCAATTCAAACCAGTGCGTGCTTCAAATAGATCAGTAAGTCTATTCTGGATCCTGACTTGTGAGACGGAGTTGGTCATTGTCATTTATATCAGTCGCACTAATTTTGCCGGTATACCAAATTACAGTATGATGTTGTACGGTACACCACGTCTATACTGTCGTATGCTTGCTTAAAGTCGACAAAGATTTGGTGCACGTCAACGTTGTATTCCCAGCACTTTTGCAGGATTAGCTTAATCGTAAAAAGGTGATCGGTTGTGAAACGACCGGATCTGAAACTTATATTCTCCATTTTCGTCAGTATTTTGTAGGACGTACAGACTAGTGAAATGCCTCTGTAATTCCCACACCGCAGTTTATTTCCCTTTTTATGGATGGAACAGATGATGCTCCTGCGCAAATTGTCTGGCATCACCTCGTTCTCTCGGATTCGCAGAAGTAGTTGGTGCTTGGTATTTAATAGACCCGTGTCACCGGATTTTAGCAGCTCAGCTAAATCTTGTCAGCGCCTGGCCGTTTATTTGGTTTGAGTGACCGCAAGGCAAGATCAACTTCGTGTACTGTCGGAGGTTGTGTAGTGGTGGAACGATAGATGTTGGATTCAGAAGCTTAGAAGCATTATCTGTCCAATTCACAAAAAGGGAGATAAACTGCGCTGTGAGAGTTACAGGGGCATATCACTAGTCTGTACGTCCTATAAAGTTTTGCAAAAAATTCTGCAAAATAGAATAAAACCGTACGCTGAACGAATCATTGGCGAATAGCAAGCCGGTTTCAGACCTGGTCGCCCCACAACCGATCAGCTCTTAACTGATACTCCAGAAGTGCTGGGAATACAACGTAGACGTATACCAAATCTTTGTCGATTTCAAGCAGGCATACGACAGTATCAATCGTGGAGTACTGTACAACATCATGCTGCAATTTGGTATACCGACAAAATTAGTGCGACTGACAAAGATGACGATATCTAACTCCGTCTCACAGGTCAGGATCCATAATTGACTTACTGACCTATTTGAAACACGCACTGGTCAGAAACAGGGCGATGGACTGGCACCGACGCTCTTCAACCTAGCACAGGAATACGCTATTCGGGCTATGAATATGGAACACAGCAAGACGCTACTCATCAAGTCGACACAATTAGCAGCGTACGCCGACAACATCAACATCATGTCCCGAAGTTTGGCCGATGCAGAAGAACTTCTAGATACCCTCGATACCACTGCAAAATAAGTTGAAATATATATCAGCAATGAAATATTGATGGGGGGCAAAGACCTTTTCCATAGTCCTCCGCGTGGGCGCCCCCTGGTAACGGCAGTGTATCAATTCGCTGACGGCCAATGTCTTAGCGATAAGACAGTTTGGAAAAGGCAGATAGCTGTCGCCTGAATGGCTGACAAACACCTAAGCGTCTCAGGTCTAGTAGGATGGAATGACTTGCGTAGTTGGACCTGCTACATAGTTGTGTGGGCTCCAGCACGTTTATTAAACCATCTGAAGCAGCTATCTCCGAGGCCATCCCCCGAATGGGGTTAAGCGACGTGCTGACAACTCGTCCTTGTAAAAACCACTCCATGTCAAGAAACCTGGAACAAAAGCCTCGGATTGGACGGATCAACAACGACGACCACGCAAACGAATAAAGGATTATTCTTTCGGATCCTGGAATGTACGCTCCCTGAACAAACCGGGGGCCGAGAAGGCCCTCCTTCAACAGGTCGTAAAGTACAAACTGAGCATTACTGCAGTCCAGGAAACAAATTGGCTTGGCAGCGAGATTAATGACAAGAAATCGCACACAATTTTTACAAGTGGCAAACCATCGGGCCGCAAGGAGTTTGGAGTAGCATTTATAGTGGACAATCACCTCAAACCGCATATTACTGACTTCAAACCCATAAATGAACGGCTGTGTGCGACTCGCATCAAGACTCGATTCTTCAATCTCTGGCTCATCAATGTGCATGCCCCCACTGAAGTTAAAGAAGACGCAGTAAAAGACGAGTTCTACGCCCGCCTTGAAACTCTCTTCGACTCACTTCCAACAAACGACGTCAAATTGCTGCTGGGAGACTTTAACGCGAAAGTCGGGAATGAAAGTTGGCATCGGGGGACCTCTGGAGGCCACAGCCTCCATGAAGAATGTAACGATAACGGCCAGCGACTTATCGACTTCGCCTGCAGCAGGAATCTAGTCGTAAGCTCTACGTGTTTCCCGCATCGACGCATTCACAAGCAGACCTGGAAGTCTCCAGACGCACATACCGTCAACCAAATTGACCACGTCCTCATTTGCAGGAGATGGGCGTCTAGTGTCATGGATGTCCGCTCCTATCGAGGAGCAAACTGCGACTCAGATCATCACTTGGTGAAGACGACCTACAGATGTAGAATCTCCTCAGTGCACCAGTCAAGAATCAGCCCTCCCAAAATCTTTGCGGTTGATAAGCTCTTGAGTGATGCTACAGCGGTGGCGTATACTACCGCCCTTGAGGAAAAACTATCACCTATGCTACACAACATCAGCAACACAGGCGTCCATGGGTTCTGGGAAGAACTCAAGGGTACCATCAAGGATGTCGCAGAGAAGGTCGTGGGATATAAAGCCCGGCGAGCGCGAAATGACTGGTTCGACGAAGAATGCAAAAATTCACTTGACGCGAAAAACGAGGCCTACAGACAATGGATTCAACGAGGAACCATAGCCAGAAGAGAAAAATATGACGAGCTACGGCGAATATCGAATAGAATAATTAGACGTAAGAAACGTAAATACTTTGACGAGCAGTTGCTGAACATAAATGAAAACTTAGCTAATAGGAACACCAGACAAGCGTACAAACTAGTAAATACAATCAAGAACGGCTACCAACCCAGGACTAGCCTTTGTAAGGACAAGGATGGAAACATCATCGGCGACACCGATGGTATTAACAAACGATGGGCCTCTTATTTTGAAGAGCTTCTAAACCGACCATCTAACATCCCCACACAGGAAGCTCTCGATGATATTGTTGATCTAGGCCCACTCATTCAACCCCTGACAGTAGAGGAAGTTGGTCTCGCGTTGCGGTCACTAAAACGAAATAAAGCGCCGGGCGCTGACGAGATCCCAGCTGAGCTGCTAAGATTCGGTGGAACGAGTCTAGTTGATGCCATACATCAATTACTCCTGCGAGTATGGGAGAACGAGGAGATCCCAGACGATTGGCGCAGAAGCATCATCTGTCCAATCCATAAAAAGGGAGATAAATTGCGGTGTGAGAATTACAGGGGCATCTCACTAGTTTGTACGTCCTATAAAATTTTGACGAAAATTCTGAAAAATAGAATAAAACCGTACGCAGAACGAGTCATTGGCGAATATCAAAGCGGTTTCAGACCTGGTCGCTCCACAACCGATCAGCTCTTCTCAGTCAAACTGATACTCCAGAGGTGCTGGGAATACAACGTAAACGTATACCAAATCTTTGTCGACTTCAAGCAGGCATACGACAGTATCGATCGTGGAGTACTGTACAACATCATGCTGCAATTTGGTATACCGGCAAAATTAGTGCGACTGACAAAGATGACGATGACCAACTCCGTCTCACAAGTCAGGATCCAGAATAGACTTACTGATCTATTTGAAACACGCACTGGTTTGAAACAGGGCGATGGACTGGCACCGACGCTCTTCAACCTAGCACTGGAATACGTTGTTCGGGCCATGAATATGGACAACAGCAAGACGCTACTCATCAAGTCGACACAATTAGCAGCGTACGCCGACGACATCAACATCATGTCCCGAAGATTGGCTGACGCAGAAGAACTTCTGCATACGCTCGATACCGCTGCAAAGGAAGTTGGATTACGTATTAACGAGGGTAAAACTAAAATAATGATGCAATCGGTGACAAGGACACCTGCACAACCGAGCATCAACGTGGGGGACCTCAACATCGAGTTCGTGAACAACTTCATCTACCTGGGTTGCAACCTGTCAAGGGACGCCAACGAAACTGACGAAATCAAGCGACGGATACAGTTAGCTAATAAGACTTTTTTCTCGGTTCTCCCCATAATGAAATCGAAACATGTGCACAGAAACACGAAGCTCCGCGTGTACAAAACCATTATACGACCAGTGCTATGCTATGGCTGCGAAGCATGGACCCTAACTCAAGCCTCCGAAAACTTGCTAGACACATTTGAACGTAAGGTTCTACGGCGAATTTTCGGGGCTGTTTGCGATCGAGATGGATGGCGCATCCGGTACAACCATGAGTTGTATGAAATGTACGATGAGCTGCAAGTCTCGAAAATCGTCAAACTACAACGACTTCAATGGGCAGGGCATGTACAAAGAATGGACGATGATCGCATGCCTAAGAGAGTAATGAATGCAGAACGAGTCGACGGAGCGAGACTGCGAGGACGACCGAGATCTCGTTGGGAGAGCTCAGTAGGTGTGGACGCCGCGCAGCTGCTGGGCTCCCAAAATTGGAGGACGCGGTCACGTGACCGAGATAATTGGAGGATAATGATCCAGGCGGCCAAGGCCCGACGTCGGGCTGTCGCGCCACGATGATGATGAATGAAATATTGATGCAATCGACGAAAAGGACACCTGCACAATCGAGCGTCATTGTGGACGACCTCAACATCGAGTTCGTGAACGAGTTCATATACCTGGGTTGCAACTTGTCAAGGGACGCCAACGAAAATGACGAAATCAAGCGACGGTTGCAGTTGGCTAATAAGACATTTTTCTCGGTTCTCCCCATAATTAAATTGAAGATTGTGCGCAGAAACACGAAGCTTCGCGTGTACAAAACTATTATACGACCAGTGCTATGCTATGGCTGCGAATCATGGATTCTAACTCAAGCCTCCGGAAACATGCTAGATACATTTGAACGTAAAGTTCAATTTTGGGGCTGTTTGCGATCGAGATGGATAGCGCTTCCGGTACAACAACGAGTTGTATGAACTGTACGATGAGTTGGAAGTTTCGAAAATCGTCAAACTACAACGACTTTAATGGACAGGGCATGTACAACGAATGGACGATGATCGCATGCCAAGGAGAGTAATGAACGAAGAACGAGACGACGGATCGATACTGCAAAGACGACTGAGATGCCGTTGGGAAAGCTCAGTATATGCGGATGCCGGGCTTCCAAAATCGGAGGGCGCGGTTACGTGACCGAGATAATTGGAGGACAATGATCCACGCGGCCAAGGCCCGACGTCGGGCTGTCGCGCCACGATGATGACGATGATGCCGCACGAGGTGTTAAGGTGAACTGTAGTAAAATCCATTATATTGAATAATTGTGGTGCTTCCGTGCTTCAAACCTTCAATTAGCAGTGGGTTCATCACACCGGCAAACAGTTACGCTTTGGGTTTCCTATCCCCCCGCTGACCTCAAAATCCCAAAGATCTGGCCCTTTTCAAAAAAAAAGTTTGGCCTGTTCTAGACCAAAGAAATGCGGCTGTTACTCGTATATTCTATGAAAAACGTCAATTTGAAAAAAAGGATGTGGTTATTTTAATTAAATATTGCTTCGAACTAGATTTATTGTCCTGAAACATAAGATTTGAAATTATCAGATTTACAATTAATATGTTTCATGAGTATTTTTATGATTAAAATTTAATATTTAATACATTCTGTATCCAATTTAATATCAATACACTGATACGGTGATAAATCATCAAGGCAGATATGAATTCCAATGATGATACTTTGCGATATTTTCAGTAACTACATGCTATAATCAGCTCAAAGATATTCCCGACCTAATAAAATTGTAAAATTTAATTATTCAAAAATGGTTGGTTGTAGGCATTTTCCTGCCCCTCGTTAAGACATGAGCAACTGCAAAACATATATTTACTGAAACTAAACTATACTCGTATATTTCCGATGTTTATGTCCCCATTCTACGGCTCCCCGCCCACTCCCCTAAATTATACAAATGAAACGCAAAATAAAAAGAACAAAGAAAATTGCTATACACCACCAGCTCCTGAAACTCATTTGGATACAAGGCGACATAAAGCACGACAACCGGTTCTGTATCCGAATAAACGCATTCCATCAACTCCTTTAAGGACAATATTGCGATAAACATTAGACTAATTGTTAAATTAAGGATAATGTCCTTATGGCCGACCCACAATTACATTCACATGATGATGATAATGGTACATGACGTGTATACGTTAAGGGATGTGTGTATACGTGTAGCATACGAGTAACTAATGGAATGGCAAATTAGGGTACAAAAGGGATACAGTTATTTTATTTAATTTTTGGGATCATAAGCAACACGATATATGGTGGGGTGAGGAAGGACAAAAGGCGCAAGACGTGAGGGGCGAAGTAGGACGAGGTCCGAACGGGTAGTTGGTGTAAAACGACGTCGTGTACGGTTCCGTACCCTCAATAAGTGTTTTATCTTATGTCCCTTGCTTGCCGTTACTCGTTTAAATCATTTCACATAATTAGGGATCGTTTAATAATGGGGTGACATTAATTGCCTCAGGGAGTACCTTAACAGTGTAGAAAACGTAGCAAAATTGCCTCGGCATTTTGGTTGGGAGGCGGCAATTGTTTTGATTGGAATTGAGGACTGGGGCTGGATGATTGGGATCGGGACTAACGGCTCTATTGTTGTTCACTTTTTGCATTAAATTGAAATGTTCCTGACTTATTTTCTCTCGTCCTTGCTAGTATGTGTCGATTATGCGAAAGGCGACTGAAAATTTATTTTATTTAATAACATCGGACATTGTGTCCACTTTGTGACTGACTGGGCAATGGACTGTCGACCTATGCCTGTACCCATCATAAACATACCAACGACGGCGCTCACCATTTGGATGACGACCATTTTATGATGCCATCACATCACCGATTCCTTAATTAGTACGCTCTTTAGCTTTAACGACGTGTTGTTTAGAGGTTTCGTCCACTATAAGGCCATGGCCGCACCACTTGGTCAGCCTTTTCAGCTCGTGGTCCAGCTCGTAATCTTTGGGCTCAGCAGCCATTCTTCTTGGTGGCTTCCCTCCATCATGGTCTTCCGGCCAGCGACCACGACGCAACTTCGAGTGGGAAGTTAATGGTCATTTTATGATTTTTCTTTTCAATATTTTACGAGTTTTTATGTGTGTATAGTCAAGTTTTGATTGATCGTTTAGTAAAGAAACGGCAGCAGCAGCTCGCCTAACGTTTGCTGATTGGCTTTTTAATTATATGAATGTGTGGTGAGGATTGTGCGTATGTGTACATGGAATTAATTGAGGGAATTTAAATTTAGAGGTTTATGGGAAAATGTCGGAGTTTGTGGAAAAACTGGTAGAGATCACGATTTATTGATTTTAATGTACTCATATCGTGGTAGTTTGGGAGGTGGCTGTAAACTGCATCTGAAATGGAAATCATTTATTTGATGAATTGGAAAAATGAAGTCTTTATTGATTCTTCCTCATATGCAGATGCGTTACGCTCATGCTTTGCGGTAGCTAGAATTCATCAAGGCTATAATTAAAAAATATTACTATATTTTCCAGTAAGAGCGCTCTAACATTTAACTAAAATAAAATAAGTTATGTATAACATATTCGTGTAATACATGTTTTTTTATTTGAAGAAGCATTCGGTTGCCTTATGTATGAAATATGATATCGGCCAATCACCTCCGCGGCTAAACTGGGCGTCGCGTATCCGAGAAGAGGTCCAATTTCCGATGATACGACCACATTAATCGAGCTCGATATCATTGATGACGTTGGTTTGGTTATATTGACTTTTAAAGCATCAATCGTCTTCGGCTTGTTCGCATAGACCTGTAATTTGACGCAACCCCACAAGAAAAAGTCTAATGGTGTTAAATCACTCATCTCGATGGCCAATTGTCGTCGCCGAAACGCGGAGATAAGCCTTCCGTCAAATTTGTACAGCAGAAGATCCAATGGTCCATGTGTGGCAGTTAACGCCTGTTTGTTTCTTGGAACTATATATGGTTGCGATCCATATCTTCCAATCTAGGCCATAAAAAAAGTGGTTACCATCAATCTGTACTCCGCGCAAGTGACAGTTGGTGCGGTGCCAGCTTCATTTTTGAAGGTACCGCGGCCAATGATTTCGCCGGACCCAAATCCACACTAAACAGTGACTTTTTCCGGATACACTTGCTACTGTATATATATTAATAGGTATATTATTTGTTATTGTTATCTCCCCAAACGCGACAATTTTATTTGTTAACATAGATTTATTCATCGAAATCGGATTCAACTTCCAACTTCTCCAGAGCCCCGTCAGCGAATGCTCGTTACTTTCCATGATGATTTGTTCAACAATAATTACTATGTAACGCCAGTGACGTGCACTCGTAGGAAGCAATTCCAAACTGCTTGACTTACCGAAATAAGCAATTCAATAATAAACTTTGGCAATGCACATACCGTCAGTTCAGTCAATGTTTTTTTTTAAGCTGAAGAATATCATCATTCAAATATTCCTTTACACATTCAAATTCTGATCCGCGCCATCTTTTCGTTAAAAAACATTCGTTCAATTACTTTAGATAACACTCAAACCTTCCACCTTTTGCAATGATATTCCTGCAAACATGCAACGAGACACCATAGACACCAAACTTAGAATAGGAAAATGTGCCTAGATCTTTAGATACATGTACCATGTGTGCATCCAAATATGTAATAGAGACATGTTAACTCAAAAAAATGTGAATCCTGGATTTCGGTAGTACATTGGGCAACGATTTTTTTTTATTCGCAAATTTATACGAGACAAGTCAAGCACTGGCGCAACTGATTTTGTGTGTGGGATAAAGCCTAATGATGCTTGTTAATGAAATGTTGCCAATGCAGGGAATGTTTATGGGAATTTGATTTTTCCAGTAGAGCTTTTGTTTTTGTTATGTAATGGATTTTCCGTTGCAATTTAAAAGAGGAAATCAGTGCAATCGGGTGATTTTGATTAAATTGTGATTTGAAGTTTTTTTGACCGTTTGTAGTGATTTAATTGATTTGATTTGTGATAAAAGTGGTAAGTTTTCTTTTCGCATTATGTCGGAGTATTGATGCGCGACGGATTTCGTACTAAAAGCGGGATTTTCAACTCTTTCCTTTGCCAAGAAAAGAGAAATTATAGAATCGGATAGACCGAAGCCAGATCTTAGTTTAGAGTTTAAATTAAAAAATATTACGCGAAAACTCCATTTCGAAACGTATGAAAAGTACATTTGGTTAACGGGAAGCTGTAAATTAAATAAGTTATTTCGCTGGCCGTGTCTTTTGTTCACGAATCAAAAATCTGTTTGGAATAAAGCTGGATTTAGTGATTTGAATAATTTTACGGGTTCAGCAGCAAAGCATTCAAGTTCCGAACAACATCTTCAGTCGTTAATTAAACTAGAAAATTTTAGCTCTCAACGTATAGAGTTTATGCGTAGTAACCAGGTGGCAATATCTGTTAGTTTGCATAATGAAAAAGTTGAGCGTAATCGTAATATTTTGAAACGTTTAATCGATACTGTAATTTGTTTAGCAAAACAGGAGCTTCCTTTTTACGGAAATAATGAAGACTCTTCTTCAAATAATCGTGGTAATTTTATCGAAACCGTAAATTTCTTAAGATTGTACGATCCGATAATTGAGTCCCACATAGATTCTATAAAAGCAAATGCAGCGTTTTCGGGTTTATCTAGTAGAATCCAAAACGATCTTGTCTCCGCTATAGCTAATGTGGTTCGAAATAAAATCAATTTGGAAATAAAGGAGGCTCCATTTGTAGCTGTAATGATCGACGAAACGCCAGATGTTAGCGGTCGGGAACAATAACGATGATTTTTAGATATACAGTATCAAATGAGATTGAAGAAAGATTTATCGGATTTTTGGATGTAAGTGCTAATCGTACAGCTACAGCAATAAGCTCTCACAAACAGTTGGAAAATTTTAATATCGATAAGAAATTAATTGCACAATGTTACGATGGCGCAATGAGTTCTCAAATTCGTCGAGTTTAGACTTTAATTCGGGAAAAACATAAGTCGGCAATTTTCGTTCCATGTTACGCTCATTCACTAATTCTAGTATTGTCTAAAGCAGTTGAGTTTATTCCGGAAATTAAATTATTTTTCGCGCACATCAATAAAATCGCATCTTTTTGCAAATATAGTAAATCGTCGTTTACCATCGGTTTCCAAAACGCGTTGGCATTATCATTTGCGTATATTAACGTTATATTTGAACAAAAGCATGAAATTTGTACAGTTTTTGAGACAATTTCGAATGGTTCTCAGCACTGGGATGGCGATTCCTTGACTTTTTCCGATATATACTTACAAAAATTCGCAGAGTCAGATTTTGAATTATATCTGTTAATTTTTTCGGAACTTTTTTCGAAAACTGATATATTATTTAATATTATTCAGAGCAAAGTGGTAAACATTTCATACGCAAGCCAAAAAATTATTGAATTTGAAATTTGGCTTGAAAATGACTTTTCTCAAAAGTTTGATAATTTCTATTTTATACCTATAGTTACAGCAGAATACGGAGGTTGCCTTTTATATTTCGGGATTGGAGAACCCTAGTGTTGCAATCTGGCAACTGACAACTCTATCGTAAGGTTTGACATTTTTGAGGTTATACGTACTCAGAACGTTTTGACATACGAGCGCTATTTGTGTTTTTTACAGTAACTTAAAAGATTAATCTCGGCCAAATAATGGAATTCAATCGTGAACATTTTCGTGCGATTATTTTTTACAACTTTCAACGTGGATTAACTCAGCAACAGTGTATGGATGAACTGAATTAAATTTTTGGCGATGAAGCTCCACCAAGGACCAGTGTTTATCGATGGTATGGTGAATTCAATCGAGGTCGTAGTTCACTCCAAGACGAATTTCGTGAAGGTCGTCCAAAATCAGTTGTTGTTCCGGAAACCATTGCTGCTGTGCGCGAACTTATATTGCAAGATCGTCATGTGACCTATCGTGAGATTGAGACAACCTTAGGCATTAGTGGGACCAGCATACATTCAATATTGCATGAACATTTGACTGTCAAAAAAATTTATTCGCGTTGGATCCCACACAATTTGTCAATCGCTCAAAAAAAGGCTCGTGTCGATTGGTCGAAAGAAATGCTCAAAAAATACGATCGCGGTGCTTCGAAACACGTCTATGACATCGTGACAGGTGATGAATCGTGGATTTACGCGTATGAGCCCGAAAGTAAACAGCAGTCGACTGTATGGGTGTTCCAAGATGAACCAAACCCAACAAAAGTTGTTCGCGCACGAAGCACTTCCAAGCAAATGGTTGCCTGTTTTTTCGGAAAAACTGGACATGTCGCAACCGTACCACTAGAACAACTCAGAACAGTCAATTCTGAGTGGAACACAACCATTTGTTTGCCAGTTGTCTTCCAAGAAATCAGGAAAACCAACCGCCGAAGACGGATCACTCTTCACCCCACACATCAGCTCAAACAACTGCATTTTTGAGCACTCAAAACATAGATTTGATGGGTCATCCGCCGTATAGTCCTGACTTGGCACCGAATGACTTCTTTTTATTCCCGTACGTAAAAAACAAACTGAGAGGTCAACGTTTTTCAACACCTGGAGAAGCGGTTGCTGCGTTCAGAATGCATGTTTTGGAGACACCTCAATCAGAGTGGCAAAAGTGCTTTGACAATTGGTTCAAACGCATGCAAAACTGTATAGATCTTCATGGCGAATATTTTGAAAAACAATAAAGCGATTTTCAATGATTAATATTTGTTCTCTAATCCCGAAATATAAAAAGCAACCCTCAGCCACCACGTAAGAAATGTAGAAATGCGATAGATCCTTTACAAAATTTACGGCGGATATTTCGAGAGATTAGATGTTATTCTCGGGCAAATTCGAGATCGATTCCATTCGTTTAAAGATCTTTCATTTTTAGAGTTGCTTGAACCGAATTATTTTTCTAAATTCAAGTCAAATTTTCCCGATAAAAATTTTGATTCACTTATTGAATATCACGGTCATTTTTTCGACAGAACAAAGTTGTAAAATGAGCCAAAAGTTATTTATTCTTCAGATGAGCTTAAAAACGCGAATCCTAATAAAATTCTCCATTATTTTTAAAAACGGCCTTATGTCGCAAATGATTTTAAGCAAGTTCATATTTTAGCAAAATTATTAACGTCAATTCCAGTCACGGTGGCAACTGCGAAAAGGTCATTTTCAACACTAAAGCGCCAATCCGAAGAACGACTTTCGGATCTTGCTTCAATAGCCGTTGAAATGGATCTTCTTATACAAATGCGGACAGAAAACGATTTTTTTGACAATGTGATTAAAGAGTCTTTACTTAAAGAACGGCGCATAGATTTGGAATACAAATAAATGGCGAAAGAATATTTATTTATTTCAAATTCCCCTGAATTTTTTTTTAGTGTTAATTAACATAATATTTATTTATCATGTTTTTGTTAATAATATTTTATTTTTATTTATTTATTTTTTTTTTTGTATTCCGAATATATGTGCCAATATTTTATTTATATCTTTCTTGATTTCTTCCTTAAGGCTTAAATCCACTTGGTATAAATGTTTTTGTGACTATCCGTATTCTATTATACAGTCCATTTTTGTTTATGCTAAATCGGCTTTAGGGCGCCCAACTGCTTGGCTATGTAAAATTTCCACTGCACGTCACTGAAGTAACCACCAAATTTATTAGCAGTAGTTTAAACAACATGGCCGCTATACACCAGTGGCGTAGACAGCTTTTAGAGGAGGGAGGGGATATGCTATCGGCACCAAAATTTTTTTTAGAAGTAAGAAGAAAATTGAGTTAATATCAAACCATACACCAATGACTTAGCTGACGACATTTTCCGATATATCTTCGAAGTACTTATTAAGAACGACTAGTTGATGAAACAGTCGAAGAGTATCATCAACAAAATCATCAGGAGGTTTGTGGTGATATCCTTAATGTAAGGTCTAAAAAATTTTCGGTCCATGTGGCATGATCAACGGTAACACGCGCATATTGAATTGCTTATTGACGAGATAAAGTCTCAGAGACCCCACGTTGGACGCTGAATATTTTCAAGCTTATCTTATCTTTTCTATCGTAAATTCTCACTGATGTAGGATAAAAGAAAGCCATGAGGTGACCTTAAGGTAGCTTATGGTAACCTCAAGGTAGATTACCGTAGCCTAGAGATATAGTACAAAAAGATTTCTGTTTCTATATCTTGCGACTAACGGTACCATTCGCCTATTCGATTGCCTACTTCAGTTTCATTAACTAAATAACATCAAACAATATTTTCAGGCATTTTAGGCCAGCATTTCTCAAATATTTATGACGATACCCCGCACCCAGCCGGTTGCACATTTTGTTTTTATTGATTAGATAAAATAACACCGACCACACTTTGAGCGGGGAGTATACACAGACGACATTCAGTTTCGCTAGATAGGCCCAATTTATTTAGGTGGTATCTCACCCAGTGATGGCCCGATAAGTATCCCACAAAAACCCTTAGATCGGCTCTACTCATTCGGGTAGCATTATTGCACGTAAAGGGCGTTATAAGCTCCTTCGATTGACACTGTAATGATATATGCGGTCGACAAGCGCGGACCGTGTCGATATATGCAGACTGTGTCGATAAGCGCGGACTGTGTCGATATACGCTCATTGTGGCGCTATATGCGGACTGTGTCGATATGCACGGACTGTATGTCGGAATATGCGGACTGTGTCAATATTCGCAGACTGTGCCGAGGATTAGGGGATGTAGTTTACCATTTAAGAGATCGTCGAGTATGTTGATTTCCAATGTTTGCCTGCTCTCCACTTCCATTAATTTAGAATTTATGTAAGTAATAAGCTCGTACGCTTTTACTCGCACTTTCAGTAAACCGAGCTCCTTACTAGATTCAGCGGTAAGATTGTTGAAACCAACTTCAAGCGCTCTCAAATGCCGCTCGACATCCTCCATCTTAGTTGTTAAGTTTCCGATTGTTTGCGTCAAAATTAAGTAACTGCTAAGTTAACGTTAGTCAATGAAATAGCATACCATTTTATTTATTTGTAAGGGCGGCGGGATGTAATGATCGGAGTTTCACGCGTATCCGCGCTCAAATTCTTAAGCCGGATGCGCGTGGCGAAATCCGATGTACGTGCTATTTAATTGCATCGACAAAGTTCACACCGAAAAACACAACGATGCAATTAAATCGCACAATTTGTAAATTGAACCGCCAGCAAAATTAGAAATTATGGTTCAGATAATCTGATGTATTGTAGTAACTGTTAAGTCAATGAAAAAAAATATTTTGTAGAAGTAACTACAACGATTTATAATTTTCTGAACCCATCTACAACAACAAAGTCCCGGAAGATCATGCTAGTGTAGCTGCCTCAACTCCTCAGACCACACGCTAAAAACCATTTTGGCTGAGGTGATGCTCAGACCACAGTATGGTTCCGGCCCAAGAAAAAGAGAAGACGAACCATGCCTAGCAAATTCGTCTGCGATCTCGTTTCCTTCGATGCCATGATGCCCTGGCACCCAACACAAGATTACTCGGTTAGGTATTTGAAATCAGAATTTGTAAAAGTTCATAACACTCTTTCACCAGCTTTGAAGAGAGCTTATGTGAAGTGAGCGCCTTAATGGCGGCCTGGCTATCTGCAAAAATGGCGATGTGAGCACCACGGAGTTTCTTTTCTAGAACTTCCCTGGCCTGGCACAGACTTCAATGGCATGGATCTCTGCTTGATAGGCGTTGGGATAGGATCCCATTGCCATTTAATTCCTGGTGTTCGGTCCATAGACCCCAGCACCAATTCCCTATCCATTTTTTGACCCATCGGTAAACCACATAATAAACCTAGGATCAGGGCAGGGATTGCCATTTTCCCATTCCGAGCAATCCGAGATAAGAGCTGAAAATTTCCTGTCGAAGCAAACCTCCGTGGTCAAGTAATATGATCTTAAGCAGATCTGCATTCCAGGTATTTGTTTTCGAATGCTTATATTACCGTCGTGATTGACGTGTACGTTAGAAGTGAGATGTATTCTCAG
Organism: Chloromyia formosa; assembly: GCA_964017055.1. Taxonomy (NCBI): domain Eukaryota; kingdom Metazoa; phylum Arthropoda; class Insecta; order Diptera; family Stratiomyidae; genus Chloromyia; species Chloromyia formosa. The sequence continues at coordinate 44,527,804 of OZ024814.1, read as the reverse complement.
AGAATTGATAGCTGCAGGTTCTTGGATAAAGTTGTGTAGTGGAGTTAATCCAATGATGGCCTCTATGGCAAACGTTGAGCTTGTACGCAAAGCCCCAGTGATGCCTAGGCAAGCAAGGCGTTGTAGCTTATTGTACTTTAGTATGGTTGAAGACTGTCGGGTCTTAAACCCCCATACAAGCGCAGCGTATGTCACCATAGGACGCACCAGTAGACAGTACAGCCATTCGATCATCTTTGGAGTGAGTACCCAGGTCCTTCCAAAGAGATTTCTACAGGCCCACATTGAGCGAGTGGCCTTGCTTAATACATTATCAGTATGAGTGTTCCAGCTACGTTTCGAGTTAGACATGTAACTTCTGTGGAGTACTCAAGTCCTGTTCCGCCTAGTGAAACCGGTTTCAAGTGGCCTGTTCCGTTCCGTTTCCGCGTAAATGGCACAAAGACAGATTTGTGTTTACGGTCAGGCCCACTACAGCATACCAGTGCAGAACAATATTAACGGTCGCTTCCATCACGTCCACAACGGTAGATTCGAACTTACCCTTGACTATAATGGTGATGTCGTCCGCATATCCGATTGCCTGATAACCGTTCTCATCAAGCCTGGGTAGCAGCTCGTCGACGACTAAGGGCCAAAAGAGTGGCGACAGAACGCCTCCCTGAGGGCATCCCCTTACAGCACTAATGCATATCGAAGTGATGTCAAGAGTAGAATGTATCTCTCGCCCACGTAGCAGATAAAACGCCAATTTTAGGGTCGATTTTATATTTATTTTATATTTGTCTAGTACACATTTTTCCTATTAATTGAATAGGACGCTAAAATACTTACATCAGGAACTACTAAGACGAGTAGTAATTCCAAAATGATTACTCACGAGCGCAATCGAACTTACGAAGCTTGTGCGCATTTTATACTTCTGTTAATCAATATTATATTTCTAAATGTGTTTTGTATTGCAATCGTTAAGAGTTCATTTTGCTTTCTGGATTTCAGATAGTTTTTTTTAAACTCGAGATAAAGACAACGTAGAAGGGAGGGAGGGTGGGATTAATCCCGCTCCCTCTTATCTACGCCACTGCTATACACTAACACTTCATCAGTACCTTGGTGACCGGTAACGCAGAAAATATCGGTGTTTCCTTTACCGATGTTTTGTCGGAATCGATGTTCGCTTAGACTTTTATGCCGGCACCACATTGTGCGGGATTCGCCGAATCACGAGCAAAAGTTCGCCAATTGGCGAATATCTTGTACGATCATTTTCTAGGGATTCGCCGAGTTGCACGTAGTGTGGTTAGGTACAAGATGCTCGCCAATTGGCGAACTTTTGCTCGTGATTCGGCGAATCCCGCATAATGTGGTGCCGGCATTAGACTACTTTGAAACATCAATATTTTCGGTTTGATGCTGCCTAATGTAATTTGGTTTAGTAGGGGTGAACATCGCTTATCGATGTTTTCGAAATATATTTAGTGTCGACGTTCGGTGTTTTCACCATCTTGTCTTGTCAATCTTTCCGATGTTTTACTTTCGATGGTTTGGTTATTTTGTTTTTTTTTTTCGATAGTGAAAATCGAGTTTTCAACCCTAGTATTAAGTAGAGTTAAAAAAAATCATCCACAAGATATAGAAGTACGTTTAATGCATTATTCTGCATTCTACCCATTTCTCCTTCTCTAATTACCTTTACCCCTCCAGGGGCATGGGCGCATCAACATCTTTAGCATTTCAATGCCTCGTTGACGTTTCAATAGCATATCTACTTTTCGGAAGTGCAGTTGCTAGCATGAACCTCCTATCCGCGCCGTCTTTATACTGACAAGCTCGGAGCACTGTGAGAGTTCTATTCATTTTCATTAGTAATCCCTCGTTAAGACGAACTCGACAGGGGAAAGAAATACTTAGTTCGTGTTAAATAAATACGTGTTATCCAAATTTGTTTAACACGAATCGGGTTAGTGTTATCCGAATTCAAATATTTGACACATACTGGATTCAGTTTAGAATGGTTTAATGTGTATTTCCTCCTGACAAGGCAGACTGGTATGCCGCAAAAAGGATTTGGGCTAATATAGGGGGCTGCAGATGCCCTTCTGGCAAGCTCATGTGCTGGTTCATTACTTACAATGTCTGTGTGCCCAGGGACCCAGTAGATTGTGAGGTTATGTGAAGCTCCAATGATGTTAAGTATATCTTTACAATACTTCACTAGACTTAAGTTAACCGATAAACTAGTCAGCGCCATGATAGACGCCTCTTGACTATCGGTAAAGATTCCTATGTTTCTGTTAATGTAGCCTTTAGACATGCACAGTCGCGTACATACTTCGATGGCGGCAACTTCTGCGTGGAAGACAGTTGGAACATTTCCCATAGGGATGGGAGTTCTTTGTCCTGGGCGAACAGCGCTGGCACCCTTCCCTCATCCATTTTGGAGCCATCCGTGACCCATTTTATTGTGTTCGGATGGAGAGAATTGTAGTGCCCCCGTTCTCTATCCCAAACAGTTGACCGGAAGGAGTAGAAGTACTTAAAGCATAGCTCCCTATCCAGGTAGTCAGATAACATGCTGAGCATATTGTGACCTAGCAGTCAGCTGTTTTGTTCCGGATGACTTCATTTTTTTTTTCTCGATCGGGGGTTCTCACTCTTCTTCTTGGTGTTCTCATTCCTGCTCTTCTTCGTCGGGTAATGTGTGTATATACATTTTTGCCCAGTGAAAGGTACTCCAGAAAAGTAAGATTCACCTGCCAATCTTACTTTTTCGGAGTTCCTTCTGGACGAAAATTTACCTAACTCTAAACGTGAGAGCATAAGTAAACCTTCCTCGAACACGAAAACTCCTTGTGGCTAATTCTTTCTTTTTTTTCGTTTCCATCGTCAACAATAAAATTCATGTATGTAAATCAACATTTTTGTATTGGTGTTACAACATTTATTTCGCAATTCGTTTTAACCGAATAATTCGTGTTAGCCGGCGATGGTTCGTTTCAATCCATTGAATTTAATGGGGGGAAAAGGCATGGTTCGCGTAAACTGAATGTTCGTGTTATCCGGGTTTGCAATAACGAGGGATTACATATGAAGATGGCCGCGGTAGCCCAATGAGTAGAGCGATTTACTAAGCGTAAGGTCGCAGGTTCGATTCCTGCCACGTATACTCGTATATTCAAACAGTTGCGTTTCTCGCCAGTACATTGATGTGCTAAAAATTACTGGAGGAAAGGCGGGACGAGCACGATGCTAACCAATATCATCTCTAGTTACCATCTTCCCGTAGAAACAGTGTCGGACTTGGTTTTTTTTTTGATAATTGCCTTGATCCCTCCGGGGGCATGTGGCGCGTCAATATATCTAGCATTTCTTTGCCTTGTTGACGTGTTGATACCATATTTACTTTTAGGAGATGCAGTTGCTAGAATGCATCTCCTATCCGCGCCGTCTTTATACTGGCAAGCTCGGAGCACTGTGAGGGTTCTAATAGGCAGTTTTTGGCTGCGCCGAGATTTGAACTCCGAGCTCTAGATTAGTATCGTAGAGCGGTGACCGAACGACCACGGCCACCGAGAGCGATGTTGTACTCCATGATTCGATTCGGAACGGGAAAGGGAATGCATTACATACATAAAGTTTGCGTATTCTATTTTTTATAAGACAATTGAAACTTTCCACCTAAAGCTCTTTTCCTTAAAAAAATCAATTTCCTATTTCAAAATAAAAGAAAAAATATTTGCAGACAACCTTAATCCCCTCCTGTTTTTTAGAATATTGAAAATCTTCAAATGATGGACAACATTTCGCCTCTTCATTCGTATTCCTGCGCTATTACTGGCATTGCTGCTGCTGATTTTGTAATCCCCGATACGTATGTAGTCATCGGGTAATAAATAATAAAAAAAAGTTGGTTTTATCCATGAAACCATTTTCCATTGGAGACGTTTAGGGGATACTGAATGATTCCCGGTTCGGAAGTTTCCGCACTCCTGTCACACAGGGGCGGTATGATACTCTCAATAAAAATGAATGATGCCCTTGTTTTTATCATCTCGGATAAGGGAATAAATAAATATCTCTGGTAACGGTGGTGCTATTGAATCCTCCTAATGCCGTAATACTACAAATAGATAGCAGATAACAATAAAGCGAGAATAATGTCTGACATGGGGGGAGGATACAGTTGAGCCGATACGTAGATTACTTGCTACACGAAGCCCATGATAATCATAAATTGAAATTATTACTTTCTTTGAGTTCTCGAATTTGTTTTGATCAATGTTTTGACTTTTGCTTATGTTTCTACTTTCAGTGTCAGCAAATCACCACAACTCCGACAAGGACGGCAAAAAGAAACACACACGACCGACATTTAGTGGTCAACAAATATTCGCCCTAGAGAAAACCTTCGAACAAACAAAGTATCTGGCTGGTCCGGAGCGGGCTAAATTAGCATATGCCTTAGGAATGACAGAATCACAAGTGAAGGTAATTAGTGTGAACAAATTTTAAAATGTATTCCAGTGGACTAATCCTACCGTAGTTTAATGGCTAAATGTCCCTCTGAGCATATTGTAAGATAGCTTCGAGGCTGTCTATGTGAAGTGTGACTTAATGGGCATATTAAATGGTTTTTAATGGCTCGCCTATTCCTCTGACGAAAGCGATAGCATCTCGATAACGTTCCATGCGCTCCTTGTAAAGAGGCGGTAACGGCGATTTCCTTACTTCATTCAAACCTATATTTGCATATTTATTGAAACAAATCCGAGAGGATTTAAAAGTCTCTGGTTTTTGTGGGCACTGACAGCGGTTGATTTGTATTCCTTTGGCCGGGATTGGATTGGCTTCTTCTCTTGCGCGCTATCATCAACTGTCGAGTACCGGAGGCGGCTGGTGCGGTTGGCAATGAACGCTGCTAACACCCCTCGTTCCCTAGGGTTGAATCGAGCCCGAACAAAAGTGTTTCTCGGCGCCGGATAGTATACTCGTACAACGAAAAGGGAGGTGTGGGAGTGGCGAACGAACATGTCTCCCCTGATGACACGAGGGCTATGCACGTCGACAACGTCCTACTTATACTATGAACACGGAGGGCTCGCTTCTACTTACTGTGCAAATCTTTTTTATCCTTGTCATTGGATTTGTAACCACACGTGGCTGTATTTTAATTCAAATTAGTCGTAATCCTAATTTTAATTGAGTTGCTTGCACATCGTTCAAAAGCAAACCAGCGAAAAATATACATAGTGGTATACGTACTTCGTATTTGTCCCGTGTTTGTGGAATATTTGTTATCTATCTGCGGTGAATTTAAAATGCTCCGGAAATATGATTTCCCATTATTTTGTCTGGCTCGGTGTCGTTTCGCTATCTTTGGAAATAATTTTATGAAAAGCTGAAAGTCATCCTACATATGCTCCGCTTAGCTTATGTTTTGTAAGCCACGTGCTGTTTAAGAATTTAATTAGCACGGGTAATCCTTCGGAAGGTTGCTTTATTTAAGGAAAAAAAAACTGTCAACATATTGTACATATAAAGTCAATTCATGACAGAGATTACAAGCTATATGGTGAGAACTATGTTGGCACTTGAAAGTATGGGCGTGTTTTTTTTGTACTGCAGTGTAGGTTAATTGGGGGCTATCCGGGTTAACTTACACACATTACACAAACAACTAGGGTATGTTGTTTTTGTAATGTGTGTAAGTTAACCCGGATAGCCCGCAATTAACCTCCACCGCAGTACAAAAAAACACGCCTTATGTAGTGTTTTTGTAAAAAAAAACAATGCAGCAAAAAAGTTTGCGGAGGGACTAACAAAAGTTCGGTAAGTTCTTCTTATTAGTATTTCACAAATTAAGAAATTGTAGTCGATAGCTTATGGTTTCAATATAATACATAATATACATATATACATACATAATATACATATATAATACGCAGAGATTTGCCATTCTCTATGGATTTCGACGGCATTTGAAAGCAACGGACACTGTGAGTCTGGTGAAAGTCGCCCAAAATGCGCTAAGGACGACAGAAATGTTGCTCTCGTGAAGTCAAAAATTGACGCAGATCCAAGATTAACATATCAATTAATTACTGATGATTTATAGGCTTGAATGCCATGCTTGTATCACGAAGCTTACATGACAGCCTGGGATACACCAAGAAATCTACTCGGTGGGTAACCTTTTCGTGTGAAAATGGTGCACTTATCTCTTCTATGAAAAAGTGAAAATTGAAACTTTCACACAACTCATATCCGCGGAGCTCTTCACAACACTTGAATTTCCTCTTCTCACCGAAAAGATAGCGATTATCACTGTGATGACCGGTTTTCATACGAAATAAAGTGCAATGGAACTGTTTTCGCGTGAAAATCGCTACAGCGGTGTGGAGAATTTTTTCTGTATGCAGTTTCGTGTGAAATATGTTAATACCGAGGTAGCGAAAATGTTTAGTGGGAAGGAAATTTTTGACATGCATGAGATTTCGCACGAAAAACGTACTTAGATGTACTACGAATTTGACTGACACCCATGTGTACGTTTTGCCTTATATTGTCTTAAAAAATACAAAGAGGAGAAATGTAGCACCTTCCATAAAATCGACACATGTCACGAACCTTGGTTTTATAAGTACGACTCGGACAACCAAACAGAAGTTCAGGACATGGAGCCCAGAAGGTGCCAAGTCATCCATCAAGCAAGGCAGGAAAAGTCAGCAACAAAAGTAATCATGTCGATTTACTTCAGCAGCGTAAAAATTGTAGCTGCTATTCCCTTGGAAACTGGTTAAACGATAACTTTAACTAAGTGGTATATAGAAACTTGCTTACCAGAAGTTTTCTAAAATTTACTAGACAAAAATGAAAAGGAGTGCTACTTCCTATATCATGATAATCCTCCACTGAGAAAATTATCCCAGAATCATATCCCCCAATCTAGCGCCGAGTAGTTTCTGGTTGTTTCGAACAATTAAGGAAAATTTAAGGGGAACATTTTTTAATAGCAAACAGGACATCATAGTAAATGCAGTTAATGTTGAACTTGGGAATCTTGAAAAGACAATTTTACAGACTGTTTGAAAAATGAATCTACAGATTGAAAAAATATACATATATGTAGATAAATGGAAATTGTGTTGAAAAATGAAAAAAGTATGAAGTTTAAGAATATGCAAAAAAAAAACTATTAAGGTTTTTTTCGTCAAGTAAAAAAATAGGGTGTTCCTTATGCTGTAAGTTTTTATTTTTATATAGCATACAATTGTTTATTAATTAGAAACTAGGTTTCAGCACTGAAGAAGGAGGCACGTGGTCTCCGAAACAATTGTATGCTTTACAAAAATAAAAACTTACAGTATAAGGAACACCCTCCTATTTTTTTTACTTGATTAAAAACCTGTAAGAACAAACATGGACAATAATTTCAACCCTTTTTTTCGGTCTAACTTACAGAATTTTTATTAGACCCCTCAGAGTTAGTCACTTATTGTAATAATTTGAAGAATCATAGTGAAACAAAGGCTGAAAACACACCGCATAAGACAAAACGTTTGTTTCTGTCTCAAGAAACAACCGACCATTGCTTCTTATCAGGCAGCACACACCAAAAGAAACGAAACAAAACAAACGTCTTTGTCTCGATGCGTTTTATGACTGGTTGTCGATAATGCATGTCTTTGGATATTATCAACACACACCGAATGAAACAAACATCATCATCGTGGCGCGACAGCCCGACGTCGGGCCTTGGCCGCCTGAATGAAACAAACATGCTTCAGACAAACGTCATTGTCGATAATTGCATACATTGCAATAGGCACATCACACACCGCATGAAACGAAACAAAAAGACAAGAAAAGACAGAAAGACATGTTTCGTTGCCACTAGACGGCCAGTTGTCTTTCAGAAACAAAAATTCGTTTCCGCTTAATAGCTGGTCATTTTATGTATTAAAATGTCGCAAATTACGGACGTCGACGCCGAAAGGTTGTTGTTTTTAATTGAGGCAAGAAGCCCAATTTATAATTATAGAGAAAAGGAGCATGCAAATAAAATTGCAATTGATAAGCTAGTAGAAATAGCAACCGAAATGAATTGTGAAGGTAAGTTTATTGTATAGTATTTCATTATATGAAACATAGGTATCCGTACATATGTATGAAAAAAAAAAACAAATTTGTAGTAAGGAACTTTCGTTTCTCGTTTATAAATCAGATTGTATACTTAAATAAATTCAATTTTGTCTCATCTCAACACACACCAAACGAAACAAGACAAAAAGACGTTTTGTTTTATCTCACTGTGTTTCGCTTGGTGTGTGCTGCAATGAAACACGTTTTTTTGTCTTAAAAGACAAAAACGTTTTGTCTGATGCGGTGTGTTTTCACACTAACTGGGTGGCTTTTGAATAAAATGTTGAATGGAGTACTGCGTTCAGTCCTGCTGTCCGTCTTTTGTCACAAGAATATCTTCTAAATGGAAAAAGATATAGCTGATCTAACTATTCTTAAATGTATATTATGTAGGTCTCATCAGAAATGTTACGTCGCATTGGCAGCGTGCAGCATTGGCACTCAAACCGACACATCATTTCCAGAATCAGTGTCTACAGCTCAGTATCCCTATTCCGTATGTTCGTTTTGCAGTGAAATGTGGTCAACGTAGTCCTCTTTATTACTTCGGAGGCGCTTCAATTCTATTTATGTACGTACTTACTTATCCTGCCTTAGCCTGCGGGATTTGCGGATAGTCAGCCGTCGTATCGTCTCCATTCGTCTCGGCCTAGGCATCGTGTCCTCCAGGCTCCAGTTTCGGAAGCCGAGCAGTTTGCTGCAGTCTTCGTATATGGACCTTTTGATCTCAGGATTTTCGTCGCAATTGTTGGTGATATTTGCCCCCAGATAGAAGAAGTCATTGACTCTTTCGATAACTCAATCGCCTAGATGAATTTTAACGATGTTTGGTCTCAGTATGTGGTATTAGGTCAGCAGTTTGGCCTTCACCTTGTTGATCTGTAGACCAACTTCCTTAGCTGCCTGGTCCAGAATTGGCAGCGTTTCCTCTGCTGTCCTTGATGAGGTTGAGAAGATGTTGATGTCGTCTGTGCACTCTGTTCCTCACTTGTCCGATCAAAAGCTTTTTCGTCGTCGTATCGGGAGCTTTTTTATCACGTGTTCGAGTGTAAAATTTAAGAACAACCCTGTTTTAGTCCGACTTCGGTCAAACTGTGTTTGATTCTGGCTTGTGCTGTTGATTCTGATATTGTCATTTCTATAAGGCCGGCCACACACTGTCCAACACGAACATGGTCTCAGTGGACAATTTTATTCAGATTTGAGTGAAGTGCCTTAAGCCATGGCACTGGAAGTGTCAAGAATCGTCAAACTACAACGTCTTCCATGTGCAGGGCATGTACAATGAATGAACTACAGCCGCATGCCTAAGAAAATTCCCAAATTGGAGGTCGCGGTCACTTGACCGAGATAATTGGAGGATAATACTCCAAGCGACCAAAGCTTCGGGTTGTAGCGCCACGATGGTGATGATAATAATAACTTGCTTGATATAGCTTTCCATTGCATTTATTGGCGCCCAACGTGGGACACGAATCCACGACCGACTAAGGTAGCCAAGCATCTATAGACGGTAATTGATAGGTGATGAGGACATGTGAAGGTTTCCGTGGAGATGGAGTATAAAGTGACCGTGAAGGTCGGGCAGCTATAACAGTTGCAAACCCTTTCTATCATAAGCGATGATTTGAGCTTGCTATAGTTCAGTAACAGAAAAAGTGGGCGAGGTTTTTATTGTCTAAAACTAGCCAAAGTCAAACTAATAGAAAAAATAAATGCCCGGTCAGTGACTCTTGCAACATGTTCCCGGTCCTTCTGATATGGACCGCGGCCTCTAAACGCTACTTTCGCGTTTGGTGGCCGTGGTCGTTCGGTCACCGCTCTACAATACTAATCTAGAGCTCGGAGCTCAAATCTCCGCGCGATCAAAAACTACCTGTGAGTACTAATAGAATTCTCACAGTGCTCCGAGCTTGTCAGTATAAAAACGGCGCGTATAGAAGGTGTTTGCTAGCAACTGCACTTCCGAAAAGTAGATATGCTATCGAAACTTCAACAAGGCATAGGAATGCTAAAGATATTGACGCACCAATGCCCCTGGAGGGGTCAAGGCAATTAACATGGCCCAGTGGAAAATTGGAGACCTCCTTAAATTTAAAACACGATAAGGTATCACCTTTAAACCGTTGCGTGGTTTCCAACTTCCAACGCGGTATCGAGCGTATGCAGAAGTTCTTCTGCGTCGGCCAATCTTCGGGACATGATGTTGATGTCGTCGGCGTACGCTGCTAATTGTGTCGACTTGATGAGTAGCCTCTTGCTGTTGTTCATTTTCATAGCTCGAATAGCGTATTCCAGTCAGCCCAACCCGGGGAATTATCTGTATAGTGGCTGTTTGAATTCGCTGGTCACAGATCCAAGACGTTCTATTCATTATGTATCTCTGTCCGCTTGTCTCGAACACAGCTATTGTTTTGTTTTGACGCCAAGAAGAAGCAAATAAAAATAATGACAAATGAAAACAACGACTACGTAATCGGCTATGGCCATTCCGTTTCGGAGAATGGGGATGGTATTTTCGTTCATCGACTTTTTTGTTGTTTTCTTGTTTACCATATGTGGCAGAGCTCATTTTTATATACGACATTCGAGAATGGTGCCCTATTTCCTTTGCCTTACTGTCCTTTTCGGGGTGAACCAGCATCACTTCATTGCACCTTGTAAAACGGTCTCGAAAATTAAGTGCTTTACGACATTTTGGAACAAGAAGGAGGTCGTTAGTTTTTACTTTAATTGTGTGTTACTTACACTTAGTATTAAAAAATGACAAAAAAAAATTTATTTTAATTTTTATATGGAGCGGAGTGGACCGATTTTTTGACGGGAGCGGAGCCGTTTTCAATTTGTGCAGCGAGAGCGGAATGAAGCGAAAATATCCTTCCGCTCCGAAACCCTGCAATCAACCAACCTTGAATTTGTTTGTACGTCCCTCGTTGTGTGTTTTATGTGTAAAGATAGCTGAAATAAAAAGTACCTTTTTTGAACCTCCAACTACTCCAAGATTGTAATGCGGCGCATAGTTACTGTCACTGGCAAATGGGATGAAAAACATTTAGGAAATCTACAAAAACATTGTATTGAACACTGTTCGTCGAGCCTGTTTCCACGATATCGGTTATGCCGTATACCAGACTTGTGCGCCGAAGCATTCATACACAGATGAACTTTTCACTGTATTCGGCTCGGCGCTTGGTTTAGTGCACAGGTTTGTACATGGCATTAGGAAAGTCAACTCTAATTTTTAATATCTACTCTCTGCATCGTACGAGTATAACAGCATTAAATGTATCTTTCAAAAAGCAATTTTTGGCCGCTATCTATTTAGAATGATAAAAAGGAAATTAATTGATCTATACATTTAGAGTTGAAATTCGAATTTCGACAAAAATTATGCTTGCGGTACATCCACAAATATTATCTATTAATTGAAGGACTGCTCCTTCCCTTCGGCTATCGTATTCACATTTTCAGGATGCCTAGACCCTAGACATCACTTTCGTTTCAACAGATCTGGGAAAATAAGTGAAACCATGAAAATGAAACATTCCAATAGGAGATTGATTTACTCATTTTTTCCTTAACCCCTAGTGGGGCATAGCGCGTCAACTATTTCATGTGGCTTAGCTGACGTTTCGTTGGCATAAACCAGTTTCGGACGATGCATGTTGCCAGCATCCACCTCCTGTCTACCACGCCAAGTCGAGAGATGTTGTGGCTTATTATTACGCCCCGCGCCACAGGGCGAGGACAACACAAATATTCATAGTCCCGAACGCCGTGGACGAGATTTGAACCCATAACGACCGTAGTCAGACATGAGACTGACGCCTTTACGCACTGAGGCACTGGGCTACCGATCGCCCGTACACATTTAGCAAAGACACAAGCCTCATTGATACTTAGAGATCTAATATCAAAGATACCGGGGCGGGAAGTAATAATGAGCCACAACAGCATCTCCCGACTTGTCGCAGGTAGGCGGCTAAATGGGAGAGCAGGTGGAGCATGCTGGCAACTACATTCTCCGAAAACTACAATAGTTTATGCCAACGAAACGTCCACTGGGCTACATGAAACAGTTGATGCGCTATGCCCCACAAGGGGTTAGGGCAACTGAATAGTAATATCAGAGACGTATCTCCCTGGATCCAAACCGGTCAGTTGCTTTGTATGGGAATTGATCCGAATCTGGGTGACACCAACCAACCTAATGTGACAATTTTGTCTCGATTTCGTTATACTTAATATACATACTACTATATACATACATACTGAAGAATGTTCTTTTTTTGAATTTGAATTGAGTTTATTGAGCGATTTGTACATGTATTTACTTAACCTATTACAGGCTGTTATAGATATGAATGGTGACTGATTAAATTATGTCACTCTGACATTAGTTCAAGCTACATCTATCGGTGAAACATAATATTATATTATAAATTCATTTCGTTTCGGAGAATTTCCTACAGTGCTCACTTGGAGGAACAACCTTTTTTTTTAAAATAGATTTTTTTTTTTTTTTTTTTTTTTTTTTTTTTTTTTTTTTTTTTTTTAATATACAACTTAAAACTAACTTATGACTAGAAACTAAAGATTATTATATGCTTATGGGACTTATGTTTGTATAACAATTCTTATTGTAGATTGCCACCCTAATTGTAGACTATATAAGAAAATATTGTACATCACTTTTAGTGGGCTGATCCTGAGAACGCATAGAGAAAACTATATACATCATGTTATAATAAAATTTATATAAAACAAAACCGGACTCTGTTACAGAGTGCCATAATACTTCTTGTAATAATAATGAAAATACAGTTTATATTGTAGAACATCTGGGTTGTCTTATATTATATTTTTTCATGAAATTAATTTTTTTTCAAAGTAATTCATAAAACTGGAAGAAAATTTTTGTTTATTTCTTTTATTTTTTACTGAGCGTAAGGCACAAAGTTATTATGTTTATTCTAATTCAAAGGAATGCTTGATCAGGAAACCATTGCCGGTTGTAATAGACGTCCCATTTCACAATCAACCCCTGCGGATTTGATTACATTTTTTATCAAAAAATTTTGGTAAGAATTTGGGACTATTGACAGGTTCGAACATATCTGGGAGTCTTGACATGACTAACGAGAGGCCCGATACGAGGGTATTATTGGTAGGACGGGTTTGGCTGCGTTCAGCCATTCTTTTAACAAGAGGGTTAGGGTGGGCCGCCCAATTGCGAGTTCTATGGACGGCCAGTTCTGTGGAGTATTTTATGAACGGGGTGATGTTGGCTTTTTTGTAGAGTGACGCGTTTTTGAAGTGTCTTTTGTTAGGTCTACGATATAATCCAGTGCATGCGCGGAGAATTTTGCGTTCGAAGACTTGGAACTCGTTTGCCACTGTAGGGGAAATGGTAGCCCAAATTGGGAAACAGTATGATAAGATCGGTCTGATAAGGGTTTTGTAAAGTAGAGTTTTTGTGCGGAGGCGGAGAGCTCTACGGGATAATAGTTTTTTAACGGAGTACACGGCTTTTTTAGCCTTGTGTAAAAGAGTCCTCGCATGTTGGTTGAATTTCAAGTCGTACTTCATATGTACTCCTAAGTACCTTAGTTGTTTTTTGAGGGGGACTCGAATACCTTTGATCCGAATGGCAATGGCTTTGCTTTCGGTTATCACTCCGTTTTTACATTTTGTACCTGTGTTTCTAAAACAAGTAATTTCAGATTTACTCCCATTAACTCTGAGAGCCCATTTATCGAGGTACTCTATGCATCGATCGATTAAGGGTTGTAGAGTGCTTGCTGCACGAAGAGGACTAGGATCACTTGCGAATATTATGGTGTCGTCAGCATACATCAGGCCACCAGTGGTGGAAAGGGTGTCTGATGGTTCAGATGGGATGGGGTCATTCAATGGAATATCATGCACATATATGTTAAATAAAAGGGGACCCCAGATAGAACCTTGAGGGACTCCCGACTTAATATCTTTTGTACACGAAAATTCGTTGTTGATTTTGATTACGAATTTCCTATCAGCCAGAAAATTTATGATTAACCTTAGTAAGGGAGTAGGGCAATTACGGCTTATGAGTTTATCAATTAATCCTGCATGCCATACTGAATCGAAAGCTTTGGATAGATCCAGGGAACAAGCTACCGTACAGTTCTGTTGTTGAAGGTTAGACGTGATGTGTTCTTGGAGAATGGCAATGGCATGTTCTGTAGAGTGAGCAGGTTTGAAGCCGAATTGGTGGTGTGGGACTAAGTCCCTAGAGAAGGAGTCCAGTTGACGAAGGAGAATGCGTTCGAAAAGTTTGCCGATATTAGACAACAGGGAAATTGGTCTTAGGTCGTTGATATCTCCCCTGCAGCCCTTCTTGGGGGTAGGGATGATGGCAGCAGTTTTCCAGGAGATTGGAAAGTAGCCATTGTTAATACAATGGTTAAAGATGATGGTGAGGTGCGTGGTCAGTGAGTCGGCTGTTTTTTTGATGATGTAGTTAGATATCTGATCTGGACCACAAGATTTTTTGGTGTTTAGTAGTTGCATCTTCTGAGCTACTTCCCCGACGGAGGTAAATGCAACCGGGAATTGTGGGCAATCGGGTTGCAGAGCATTGTTTGAGTGAGAGAATATGGTGAGGAATGAGCCTTCAAGGCTAGTTATATGCGAGTGGACTCTGTCAGACACCTCTCTGGCCCACGACTGATTATCCGGAGGTATTTCGGTAAATAGAGAGCTGAAGAAAGAAGCGCAGATATCTAATTTCTGATGTGTCGTCACAAATTCTGAATTATCGTGATTGATTACCGAAGAGTTGACATTGAATTCTTTTTTCTTACGCCCTGATAGTCTATCTACTGCACGAAAACAATCAGGGCCTGGTTTAATTTGTTTAAGAAACGACGAATAGGAGTTATTTAAGTCTCGGTTAATTTTTTGTTCAATGATGGACGAAAGAAGGGCAATCTGGTTTGAGAAGAACTCATAGACATTGTTTGTCCTATTGTGGGCTCTATGAAAAATTCTTTTCCGTCTTTGTAACAATTTTTTCCTTTCCCGTATGAAATGTAATGTGTCTACGGTTAGACGGCCATATTTATAATAACGCGCATTAATACGAGGAGCGTGTTTATCGGTAGAATTTAAAATTGCCTCATTGATTGAGGAAATCTGGGTGTCAATTTCCAAGTTAGATATAAATGTATCTATTGGTAGTGAGGGGGGTAGGAGATTGGTAAGGTCACGGTTAAACTCGGTCCAGTTTATAGACTTATAGTTCCGAGCACCTGAGTTTATGTCTATGTTCGTGGCAGGACTTCCTATGTTTAGCTGAAGTGCGAGGGCAAGGTGATCGGAGAGAGCGGGTAAGGTAGAGCATTGTGAGTATTCGTCAAGTAAAGATGCGGATAATATGAATCCGTCCAGGAAAGAAGACCCGCGTGGGAAGGTAGGAGAGTCGGATGTAACAAAATCGACCCCTAGCTCAGGATTATCAAGCAGCCAATTCTCCAAAACAGAGCCGTTTGCGTTGGTTGCCGAATCACCCCAGGATGGACTCCGGCTATTGAAGTCACCACCGAGAATAGAGGCGTCGAAATTTATGGATACATTATGGAAATCGTTCAGGGCATTTTTCAGGTTATTACCAACGCTACAAGGTACATAAATTGCACCTATGAGAATTTTAATCGTATTATTGTTACTTATATTTAGTTCAGTCTCAATTGCTGTTATAGGGGCAACGGAAGAGTTAATGGTTACGGATCTAAATTTCAGGTTTGATTTGATGCATATTGCGGAGCCCCTACCCAAGTCATTTCTGACAAGCTTGTAGTTTTTTAAGAAGACTTTATTTCCTGGGGGTAGCTCTCCTAGTCTAGTTTCGGATAAGACAGCAAAGTCAGGAGAATGTTGAAGCAGAAGGTCAATGAGGGCAAGTCTCTTCCCGTTGGAGAGCAGCGAGTTTACATTTGAGTTAAGGATGATTAATTTACCCATGGGAGATGTTAATAATAAAGTTGAGATAAGCCATTTTCTTATCCTCATTGTTGAGCTGACGTGTAGAATGCCAAAAGGCAGAGATACGCTTTGTTAGAGCTTCTAACGACATTCCAAAGAGGGACTGAATTTCTTCTTGAAAGGCCTTAAATATGGATGTGGAACCCTGAGCCGAGAGAAGCCCCTGTCCTGCATTAGAGTTGGAACCTGCTATGTCAGCATAGGAGGTACCGCTTACGAAAGAGGGCCGACCCGTATTGTAATTAGGATTTTGAGCGGAGAAGTAGCTTTCCGGCGTCTTCCCAGATGCGCGTGGTAAAGTAGGCTGCTGACGTTGTTGCAGTTTCGCTTTATATCTAAGGCGTACAGGACAGTTGGAGTAGCTAGCTGGGTGACCTATCTCATGGCAACAAGCACATCTAATTGGAGGAGCCGAATCAGGGACAGAGCTACCGTGAGCCTGAATAGAGCATTCTTGTGAGGAGTGATCGCCCGCGCATTTTACGCATTTTGCAGGAGAGAAGCAGTTAGCTGAAACATGGCCGTAGTTTTGGCAGTTATAACATTGTGTTAAGTCATTTTTATTGGGTTTTTCCCATTTGATTCTTTGGAAGAGAAGCGAAGAGATGTTTTGGACGGAGGAGAGGGTTTCCCTATCGTCGACAGTTACTCGAAATACGTCAAGATCGACATTGTTGGATCTCGACCAAGCTGTGGTATGTTTGGAAACTTTGGCTTTGCTAGGAGCAATAACACGGTTCAATTCGTCTTCCACTTCCTCAAGGGGAAAGGAATATAAACCACGAAGTATGGTTGAGTATTTACGGTTATTTTTTAAGGTGTACGAATAACCTTCGAGCTTGGCTGACTTACACGCCTCCATTAACTTGGAATGCGTATCCGGGTTATCTACCTTTACCTTGTGGGTGCCTTCAGAGAGATTAATCATATCAATCTTGCAGTTCCTGTCAATTTCCTTTATTAAATCAATTAGTTCTTTGGCCGAGACCTTGTGCACTGTAATCGGAGGACAAAATTTAGTTTTCGCGGGGTTGACCGTGGACGGACCGACAGTTGACCTAGTGGAGGGGGGATCCTTCATGGCCCCTAAAGGGGCATACCTATTTTGACTACCATTGCGCGAGGAGTTACCCATTACAATCTGAGAAGTATCATTATTAGAAATTTTTCGCTTCTTAAACACTAGCCGCCCTTTAGCCGGTAGGAATGAAGATGAATTGTCATAAATTTGCTTTATTTTTGCAGAGTCCGGTACATTTGGATTTGAACTTAAAAGTAAAAGAGCATTTGCTGCGCTGGAATGGCTATTATGGTCGTCACACACCATATTTGTTGTTTCGTCCGATAAATTAGCTGACGCTGCTTGTTGACTTGTCATATTGGGGTCATTTGGCTTATTGGCAGCATGTGCCCCTGATGTAACGTTGACCATTATTGAGGAGTCACTTTGACGGAAATTTGGCGTCCAAACATGAGGGGTTACCTGATCAGGTGTCGAGGAATCCTTCGAGGCCGTTGATGAATTTATTTTCTCGAACGAACATTCGGGAACGAAATTTTTGTTGATTTTGGCTACAGTATTAGCTTTATATGCATTCATGAAAGAGCGAAGTCTTTCACGCTTCTTTTGCGCCGAATTCGACTGAATTCCCTTTTCGTAACGGTTTCTCGACGGACCGCTATGAGCGGCTGGCGATGAATCCGTTATACACGTTTCTGTCGTACCGGCCACATGGCCGACCACTTTTCCGGCCAAACCCGTATCCGTGATTGATAATTACACTTCGTGAGCGTGAAAACAGAGTAGAACTGTACGGAAAAGACAAATTTTCCGAATGTAACTGTTTCGTTACACACACAAACACACGCACTGCTATTGCGCACTTAATGAGCCAAATGGAGACACGTCCGTACACGACAAGTTCCCACAGTGGAATCCTGAAGAATGTTCTTTAGGCAACGTTTAGAAACTTCAGTTTGACATGCGGTTTGAGCAGCGACTCCCGCTGTCTATAAAGGCAAACAAGCTGCGGTTTCCAAATTTACATTGAATTTAAATAGAGTCGCCGCTCAACAAAGCGGTTTGTTGAGCGGATTGCATTTAGGTATAATAAATACAATGTAAATTTGGAAACCGTGGTGGCTTGTTTGCCTTTATAGACAGCAGGTTCCGCTGCTTACGCCGCTTGTTAAACCGCAGCTTCTAAACGGCGCCTTAGACTTAAACTTATTTTACACTGAACAAAAACAGCCAAGAGGGAAACTTCTACCGAAGTTTTAATCCCTATAATGCTGCTATCGAAAATTGTCCAAAAGTCCATTATCATATTGCAAAATCCTTGGTTTGCCAATTAAAATTCAAATTGTTACACACGTTTTGCTAATGACATCTCTTCGAACCTCCACACTCTTTGAAGGACTCTTTATCTTTTTAAGGAAATCCTCCTCGTTCTCTAACTAGTACATCCTCACCCAGTAAACAAACCATATGCAAGTATGTATTAAGAGGGACAGTTAGAGATTTGTAAATTCATAAACAAGTAGCAGCAAACTGTACACTCTGGTAACAAAACGCCATACTATCCCTTGAATAATGTCGGAACGTTGTTTATGTGGCTTGAAAAGCGGCTCGGAAACGACGTGGATGACCTTGTTTCGTCGTTACAACATGTTGCCAGACAATATAGGATATAAGTAGGTTGTAGATGCCTAGGGTGCGAAGGGAGACGTGATACGAATAAACTCGGTGGCAGCATCTTCCTCCATGCGAACCGGACTACAACACAACTGATGCTCTGTATCTGTGCACATCTGTGGTCTCCGAATAATGGCTATGAAAAGCATCCTTAATGACTTTTATATAAGGGCCGTAGTACGGCTAGTTCATGATAAAAAGGATACACAAAGTTTTTTGAAGATAATTTGATGTGCAGAATAATTATATGTAATAATGAAGACCGTCTATCCGTCGTTCCTCCCCCTATACCAGAAAAGGAGAGAAAAACGCTGACAGGGATTGTATGGATGCACTAGGTCGGATACGGCAGAGCACGGATGCATAATCCTCGCGATGATGATTGATTGGAGTCGTTTGGCTTTGAAATGTCACAAGTGCGCAGCTGAAGAAGGTGGAAAGCAGGGTATGTGGATTACATGGCATTAGAGCATCATTTTCGTAATGCATTGCCGTCATGAAGCCGTAGATGTGAGAACTGATATTCGATAAAATATTGTCCCCTTTATCATTGCCAGCGACCGTTGCCGAAAACAGTATCAATCTTCAAAACATTTCCAAGGTAATCCGTGCCGAATCATTTGGCAAAAACCAACCAGACGGATAGACGAAAAAATATGCACACACAAATGCAACGTGCTATCCGCCTCCACTAAATCAAACTAACAAAAATTGAATTTTATTTTTCAATTTGATTGCAACCTCGAGATATGTCGCAAATTTAAATTACCTCACAAAGGACTTGGCCCGAAACATACTATTTCGTATGAAACCATCGAGGACGACCGGAAAAACGATGGGGCACGTATAACATGCAACGTACATACAGGACGAAAAAAAAAGTATATTTTCCAAATGCTTTCAAAATCTGCAGTCGGGTCTCCAATCCACATTCGCCCCGTCAATATATTTTTGAAGCCTACAACAATGCCTGATGGTATTCCAATGAAAACGAGACGTTGTAGAGGTGATCGGAGGCTTCGGATGGTAGTCCGAATGTCAGCTAAAGCATGGATAGGACTGTAGCAGTTACAGCCATAGTCAGGAGATGATGGCAAAGAACCAAATGCGACGAGGTAAGTGCTCAGAAAAAAATTGCATTTCATACAAATCGAAAGCCATAATTTTTGCAAGACCTACCCAATCCCATGCTGCCATACTATACGAGTGTATGCACTTTGAAATACGCCGGAATGGAAAAGTACAAACCCTACTTTTGTAAATACGTATGTACACATGAACGTACTCGTATATATTAAGTCTGGAATGGAATTACCATATTTGGATTCAGTCTTGTAATATACACGTACACTATCCCGACAGTCTCAGAAAATGTAGTAAGCGATAAAGTCACCCAGTGAAATTGAAATACAAACAGGACTATGATAGATGTTATGAAGGATTGTTGGGATATACACTGTCCATGTCCATGGACCAAATGCAGATTATTTCCATCATCTGTGGAATATAATTATTTGAAATGTAACAGATCTCGGGGGCTAAGAATTGATAAAGCGACAGATTAACTGGCGCAATTTCGTGAAACAATTTTGTAACATAGATTGTGAGATGATTGACTTTGAGGTTTAACATAATCAGATTGTTTCGATCCTAATTTTGATTGGCCGGATTATGGTTTGAAATAAATGTTTATGTAGCACATGGGCCCCAATGTTAATTTACATCTATTTAGTGGCACTGATTGGATAATCCATTGGTGCTTGTCCATAAAATTCGAGGTTAATTAAGTTCAAATAAACGGAATAGTTCCATAAAGTCACAAGAGAGTAAAATTCGTTTAAAAACATACGACTTTTGCCATCTAGCTTGATTCAACACTGGCTGGTACTGCTCTAAATCAGGTTTCGATCATTTCACAGTCCTTATTTAATTCATATTCAAGGTTTTCTCATTTTATCAGGCAAAACTGTATTTTTTTTTTTGTTATGTCGGAACCAGATTGAACGCAGAAAGCAGCAGCAACAACAACAGGCAGATCTACTGTCGCTGCTACTGCGTTCAATCTAGGTGGCTTAAGGGAAACGCATGCTTTCTAACTTGACATTTGCCACTGCTGTTGCTTTCTGCGTTCAATCTGGTTTGGGTATTAACTGGAAAAACCTTCATCGAATTCAAATGGATCCTGCGTTTTGTGTTTTTGTTTTTACGGCGTTTCCCCTAAAACATCAACGATTTTGTCCATTGTAACAATAGACATTGACTTATCACATACGACTGGAAACAATCGGCTTGATATTGCTTCTAAAAAGATTTTTTTTTCTAAACTTTGTTTTTTTATTAAATTATTAAAATTATAAAAGTTCCAGTATTCCCTTGGTTCTATCCTTCCGAGATAGGGTTAAAACACCTATAATCGACAGAGGATCAATGATCGACAGGTCTGGTAGTTTTCATAGTAAAATAAGCTTTCAGCTCAACCCAACGGTTACCTTTACTAGAGCTCGTGCACACTGCAAACTTTTTAGTTCGTACAAAAAACTAAATAGTTTAGTCAGAAAAATAGAACACACGGTGGTTTAGCGATAACTAAATAGTTTAATATGATGTGTGGGCGGAAGCGTGGTCTCATAAACCGCCGTGTGTTCCGTTTTTCTGACTAAACTATTTAGTTTTTCTACAAACTAAAAAGTTTGCCGTATGCACGAGCTCTTAATTGATGCATAGAGTGAACTTTTAGGTTCACTTATCTGCAAGTAGGGCCTTGTAGGGTTCGTTTTCGTTCCGTCGTCAGTCTGCAGAACCAGCTGGTGAGTGAATGTTGCTTGATACATGTGCTAAGAATTTCATCGCCGAATATAAGGTTTTTCTGCACGATTGAAGGTTTGTTACACTTTCTTTTTTATTTTCATTAATTCATATTATGTAGGTATCTTTGGTGTGTTTTCAATAAAGAGTTTCATTTATTTTACCGGTTTTGTAACAGTTTTATGAATGTTGATTACTGGTTCCACTAAAATGAACAAATGCACCAGTTATCGACAGGGGTGTCGATAGCTAGTGCGTTTTAGTCTTCCAAAAAATGTTCGGTTTTTTTATAGAGTGAATAATTTTTGCAAAAGACATTATAAATCCGTGCAATAATATAGAAGGAATAGTAAGACTAATCATCGACATACCGTTCTAATAAGAGGAATAGTGTTGTCACACCCAGTCTTTATGTATGTTGATCACATGGGTACCGATTGAGTGTCGATGACTGGTTCACAACCTATCTATACAATTTTTGAAATCTCCACATTATTTGCATTTAGATAGGTGGGCTTACAGCTGAATTTAACGTCTATGGTTACCAGGATGGCTCCGAAATTTCATTATTCTGAAGAAGCCATGTTAAAAGCAGTAAATG
This sequence comes from Chloromyia formosa, assembly GCA_964017055.1. NCBI lineage: Eukaryota > Metazoa > Arthropoda > Insecta > Diptera > Stratiomyidae > Chloromyia > Chloromyia formosa. Next base: position 44,505,536 of record OZ024814.1, on the reverse strand, counting down.
CCGTCAGCAATGGCAATAAATTTGGTGCTCATTATTTTGCTTGACAAAGTTAAAGGAAGAACTCCAATCTCTCGAAAGATGGGCCATGCAACTATTTTTACACCCGAAAAGGAAGCGAACTTGGTGAAGTGGACCGTCAATTTAGGGAAAGCTGCCTGTCACAAAAACCCAATTGCTTGAATCCGCCAAAAAGATAGAACCACACCATTTAATAATTTAAATTTATATTACATTATCGCGCTCGGTGGCCGTGATCGTTCGGTCATCGCTCGACGACTAATCTAGAGCTCGGAGTTTAAATCTCGGTGCGATCAAAAACTGCCTGTGAGTATTAATAGAACTCTCACAGTCCTCCGAGCTTGTCAGTATAAAGACGGCGCGGATAAGAGGTTCATGCCAGCAACTGCACTTCCGAAAAGTAGATATGCTACGAAACGTCAACAAGGCATAGAAATGCTAGAGATGGTCAAGGCAATTAACACACCATTTAAGAACGGGCTTCCAGGTAAAAAGTAAAACCAATCATTCTTAAAAGGAACCCGCAAGTCACCGAAAGAGTTACCGAAAGCCTTAGTGTAACTAAAACTAATGTTACCGAACTCTTAATTAAAAAATGGTTTGAGGAGGTCAAAGGCTACCTTGCAGATAATGATTTGCTCGAGGTGATTAAAGATCCGTTACGAATTTTTAACAGTGAAGAAACTTCATTCCTGTTGTCACCAAAAGAGGATAGCGTTTTAGTACAAAAAGGGTCAAAGCTAGTATACAGAAGGGTTGTGGCTAGAGAAAAGGAAAATGTTACTACATTGTTAACAATCTCTGCTTCTGGGAAAGTTCAAGTTTTCCTTTCATTTGTCTTAAGTCTGATTTTTTCCTTGACTTTTGTTTTGAATCTGAGATTTTTCTTAATTTTTGCATTCAGAATTCTTTGTTGAATAAAGCAAGATATAAGCAGAATCTTAGAATTTCAGATATCAACGGAGATGTATTTGAATCGAATTATGTTCGGACTTTGAAGATTCGAATATGGATCAGTAAAGAGAGAGAGAGAGAGAAAGAAAACATTTTTATAAGCCCCGCAGAATAATCAGAAGATCATATGCCTTCTCGAATTATTAGTCGAAAATAAAACTATATTTTTTATGGGTCGCTATCGGTGCACTTTAATGAAATCCTGAAAGATTCGTGTATTTTGAAAAAAAAAACCATATGAGAGAGACTAACAGTAGGCACGAAAAATTGCCAATAATAACTTATCCTCGATAATATTTCCTGTTAGTTGACCAGGATGCCAAAATACACACCCTAAAACAACTAAGGGAAGACTTGCAAAAGTCCAAAATTCTTCCTGCTGAATAGAATAAGGAGACCAAGACGACTATTTTTGATGTATGTAAGTGTGTTAAATAGCAGTATAAAATTTGTTTGAAAATTAATTTCTAAAATAACGGTATATTTCATATAAATTTTACAAACTCGACATCTAGCAATATTTTATGATTTTTTACTTCTATTTTTTAATGTTTTATCATTTTTATACCCTAGACTTTTAGTATAGGCTATATTGTTTTTGTCACAACTAAAATATGTAACACCTTAAAGGAGGCTCCGGAGGTATAGCAATGTATATATAAATGATCAGGGTCACCTCCAGGTTCGATTAAGCCATGTCTGTCTGTCTGTCCGTCTGTCTGTCTGTCCGTCTGTCTGTTCGCACGATAACTTTCGATAAAATGAAGATAAAGCCTTGAAATTTTGGTCACATGTTGGCAGTATCTAGTTGGATGGTATTGAAAATGGGCATGATCAGGCCAAGGGAACGCCTACCTCCCCTACATATGTAAAATACTTAAATGTATCTATAACTCCCCATTAAATAAACATGAAAAGCTCTAGCTTTAGTAGATTGCTTGTGAGGGTAATCTTATACTCTCCTGGAAAAATAAAATCGACCAGTTGAAAACTAACGGTACTTTTCTTACAAATAGCCCCGTACTACCCTACTTTTCAGGTTTTTTGTCTATAACTTTTCAACCAATTGACGTAGACACCTAAGTTTTGGCATGTAACCCTGAGGTGAGAAGCTGCTTGAGTTTTAGTAACTTGGGCATAATCAGATCAGAGGAACGCCTACCTCCCCTACAAATTAAAAAAAAATTAAATATTCGTTTAACTACGATAACTTTTGATAGAATGACAATAGCAAGTTGAAAATTTGGTAGAATTATGCTAGTAAGATCTACTTGGTTTGCAAGATCCGACTCAAGGAACCCTTACCTCCCCTACAAATGAAACGACAAATAAGCGATAGCTTTTGATAGAATGAAGCTAGAGATTTGAAATTTTGCTTAAATGTTCATAGCATTATTTAATTGATTGGTGGCAAAGATGGGCAAGATCTGACCCAAGGAACCCCTACCTCCCATACAAATGAAACTTCAAATAAGCGATAAATTTCGATAAAATTAATCTAATGACTTGAAATTTTGGTCAAATGTTTGTACTGGGATCTACTTGGTTGTTATTAAAAATGCGCAAGATTCGACAAAAGAAAGAAACCTACCTCTACAAGTGAAACTTCAAATAAGCAATAACTTTAGATAGAATGAAGCTAGCGACTTGAAAAATTCGACAGATATTTGTAGAATGGGTTAGTTAATTGATTTTGAGAATGGTCAAAGTCCTCCTGAATGAGTGCCAACCTTCCCTATAAACTGGTCATATAGGAAACTCACTTTTAATGCAAATGGTCGTTGCCAATTGGTACTTTTGGTGTCACCACTAGGTCTGTACAAGTCTAGGGTATATACGCTTCGGTCTGGTTTATTCTGTTTCGTCGACTGCTTAGTAGCCCAAAATGCCGCCACGAGCTCGAATAACTGCTTCAATTCGCCTAGGCATGCTTATTATGAGACCCCTGATATCATACTGGAGAATTTTCGGCCATTCGTCCTTTAGGGCTTGTTCCAGCATTCCTACAGCCTGAGGAGGGTTTGTGTAGGCCCTGGCGGGTTGCCCCAGCTGGTCCCATAAATGTTCAATGGAATTTAAGTCTGGGCTGTACGCTTGCCATTCAAGAAGGTCGACATTATTGGCCGAGACAAATTCACGCACTACGTTTACAGTGTGGGGGCGGCCTCCATCTTGCATCAAAATGAAATCCTGTTCACCAGCACGTGCTCTACCGGTAATGTGAAGTCCTAGCACTTCGTCGATGTGTCGCTGAGCTGTCAAACTGCCGTTAGCGATGACAGTACTAAATCGCTTTTGTCGTTTAGGGAAATAGCGCCCCACACCATAATTGATCCGCCGCCAAAAGGTAATGTGGGTTGAAGGAGACAGGGTAAAAAACGCTCGTTTCCTCTTCTCCAGACTCGCGTACGACCATCCTTTCCACACAAACAAAATCTTGATTCATTTGAGAAGAAAATTTCCTCCCAATGCCGCATACTCCAATTGCGATGGTTTCTGTCAAACCGATGTCGGGGGATTTTGTGCTTTCTTGTTAATCGCGGAACTTTTACTGGAAATCGGGAAAGCAGGCCACTTTTCCCTAAATGATTATGCACGGTCTTTGTTCAAATAACGGTTCCTGTGGCATGTCTGAGGTCATTTTGTATGGAAGTTGCCGTGTTTTCTGAGTGCGCATAAACGCATAAATCTGTCCTCATTGTAAGATGTTGCTCTTGGTCGGCCATGTCCTCGTCTACTTGTGAGTTTTCCTGTATCCTGGAACCTTTTTCAGACTCTTGCGATGACATAATGTCTCACTCCAAGCCGACGGCTCACTTCCCGGAATCCTTGGCCTTGCTCAATTAACGTCACAACCCTACACATTTCAAATTCATTGAGATGTCTTCCAGCACCTTTTTGAGGATCCATGACTTGCTAAACAATATCAAATTTAATTAAAAACTACACAACGGGCCGGTAGCCACTGACGGTAATATCAAAAGCAATGACAAAAAACAAGTGGCTCTATCATGTTTAGTTCTATGTAGTCAAATTTATCGTTATGCTGGAAACTAACGTTTTAAAATGTGTGTTACGTCTCGCCCTTTCTACAATAATATGTATTTAGATTTACAGTTTTGGCTTTCTTATTCGTATTTTATTAATCAGAAGATGTCGGAGTTTTTTTTTTGATGATTTAGGTGCAAAAGGTAACTAAATTGGCTGAGAGAGAGAGAAAGATATCATGTACCAGTTAGAAAGGATATTTTTTATTTGAGTATCACTTATTGTCTCCCTAGCGACAACCCCATATTCATATACGTGTAAGGGTGTAAGAAACACTGTATGTCGGCTTTTACAAGGAATGCTTGATACACGAGTTTCCAGCAGAAAGTACCAGTGGTGAGCGAATTTTAAATTAATCGTCGTGCATACAAAACTCGCTCGCCACCGGTGCTTTCTGCTAGAATATCGTGTATCGTGTGTTCCGTGTGAAAGCCGCCTATTTGGATATAATACGCTTTCGTGCAATGCGCGATCATTGTCCAATAAATGAATTTTATACAGATTGGTTTTTACAGAATGATGAGTCGAACCTAACTATATTGATACCATATCTCATCAACTTTATTGCCAGCTTACTTTTAACCAAAGCATTTTTTTTTAATACTTCTCGTCAATTTAATGGGCTTTATTGGATCCATAAAAGGCAGGTAGGCCTGATGTGATCAGCTAACAATTGTTGCAGACGGATTCAGAACAACGTTTGGGCCTAATGAAAATCCATCAAAAACCCTACGATCTGTATCATTCAAAAGAGACTGAAAATCTCGATTGGATTTTTTTTTATTTATGATACGTATCCAGTTGACGAATTTGTCGTCAATCCTTCATCTGTATCTCGTTGCCATATCTCATACGTCGTCCGGGCGACTATATAGTCATAAAACGGTTTAAATCATAAAATAAGTGAAATTTTTCCAAGATCAAACCGCCACCAATAAGAAAAGGCTGTTGATCGGATCACCTGAGACAGACAGACCAACAGATACCTCTATAGTTTCCAAACTATGTATGTATGTATCTTGACCAGCAGATATTTGATGTAAATCTTCTGCACAAAAGTATCCCGGCCAGTCACAGAACACAAACAAGACACCGAGAGAGACTGAAAAAAACCTTTCATAGTTTTATTGCAATCAAATCTTGCAATGAAACTGTGCAATAAAAAATAAGTCAAAAAGAGACAAACACCACTTTTTCAACCAATTGATAATAAATCTTGAGTGAGTGATGTTTTAAGTGAATTTTTAGTATAGACTTTTGGTTTTTGATGGATTCGATAAGGGGTTGCTGCTTTTGTTCAATTCGTTAGTGGGCTTTCAGGCCATGGTTGCCACAGTGTAAATAGACGACAGACACTTTGTTCTCCTTTTCGGATATTTTTTATCATTTTGTTGCTCGGGGATAGCTCATAATCATAAAAATCAATTTTAGCAGGTATAATAAATATAAATACAATCGTGACGATACAGTGAACCGATGGTGGTTTAAATTCCTATAATGTGGTTTTTAGCACGTCAGGTTTCTTATTCAAAGTGAAATATTTTGACCGATTGGTTGTTTAACTTCCAAGTCGGAGTCCATAGATAAGGAAGGCATTGTATTCTGATTCGTCATAGTTAATTCTGAAAAGAGAGGAAAAACAGTAATCTCGAAATATTCCTTTGATAAGTAAATTGATTTTTATGGATGCTTTCCTGTTGGAAAAGTGATTAGAACAGCAAAGTGTTATAAAGTCGGCATTAGCTACATCATGGGATCATAAAAAATCTGAGTCACGAATCTGAATTTATTAAAATAGCTCTTACTTTGCCATTGCCATAATATAAAAACTATTTAATAGATTGGGTCTGGGTGTTCACTTAATATAAAAATATTTTCAAGTTACATACTCGCATACATGTATTGTAGATTACATCCGTTTCACAAATTCCAAAATAATTTGCACCTATTTTTATCTGTTTTAAAGTTCAATAGTTTTCCAATTCATGTTGCCTAATACTATTTTTTTTCTCTCTTTTTTTTATTACAGGTCTGGTTTCAAAATCGACGTACAAAATGGCGTAAGAAGCATGCCGCCGAAATGGCAACAGCTAAAAGAAAACAAGAAGAATTGGGTGATGGCGATGAAGACTGTAGCGAGCCGCTGGATAGCGATTCGGAAAGTTTGGATTTGGGTGAGCCTGGACGAAAACGAAGTAGGCTGGAGGATGATATACGACAATAGGATTTGTCGTGATAATCGTCCTTTGTATATCGTATCGTATAAAATTATTTAGTAATATAATTAATTCAAAAGTACTTATATGACAAAGAAATACAAAACAACAGTAAAAACAATAAGACAAAGTTAGAGAGAAAGAACGATTATTACAATTCGTGATTATATTATATAAGTTAATAATATTAGTTCTATTGAAATTTCCGTCTTTATTATATTTTTGTTGAATTGGGAAGAACTGTCACAGGTTCTTAAATTGTATGATGAATGTATGTATGTATATCTAATGTTTTCCCAGTGAGGCACTGTTACAGTGCAATAAATTAATATAATTAAAAGAATGTTTATGCTTATTTTACCTTGAGTATCGAAGAACAATTTTGTTATTAGACCTTCCATTGATTTGAGGGTTTTTTTCTCCTAACCTTGGTATTTTTTAGCTTTTCCTTCCAGTTTGACGATATACAGACTCGGAATAGGTTCCTATTGAAGTTCAATGAAATCCGCCAAATGCCAAAAGTTATAGCCTTTTATAAAAGGACAGTCAGAGTAAGTATACAGTATCAGTGCAAACTCATTGCGTTTCACAGCTATCAAGGGTACTCAATAATTGTAAAAAACAAATCAATTTAATTATCAAATGTTTTTATGATTGGCATTGGAAGATCCGCTTGATAAAATTATATAGTATACACACCACGTGTACGTTACGGCGTTCTGTCAAGGAAGTTGATGACTTCAATAAAGCTTTTGTAAATAATGTACCCACTAGATTAGGTTAGCTTAAAAGAGTTTGCTTAAGCACACTTAGACCACCACTGGGTCCGTTGTGATACCCCTGGACTCAGCAACTGAGACCAACTCACTCGTTAAACCAGCCTGAGCTCACAATGAAGCGATGTAGCCGACCAACATTTACCTTTTTCAGGTCATCAAGATCGGTGAAGAAGTAGGAACCAAGGAGGTCTTTCCTAAACTCGTCAGGGCTGGACAGGTACACAGAAGATGAGGCGTACTTTTCTCCTCTTCCTCGTCCCCACAGCTCCTGCAAAAATCATTTTATGGAAGACGAAGTCTCCTGGCATGCTGCCCAATTAGGCAGTGTCCAGTTAGCACTCCTACGGCAGTTCTTAGATTATTTCTGTGTCGCATTAGCAACCCAGAAGAACGTTTGGGATCCAGTTTGGACCACATCTGTCTAGCCACATGACATGCTCTGCCATTGCTATATCTGATGCAGGCCCTATCATACGCCGCATCTTTGATAGCCAGTTTACAAGCAGCCAACGGCATCCTGGTGCTACGTAACGGCCCGCTAATCTCATTGATCATATCCGCTCGAGCCAGTCCGTCGGCCTTGCAACATAGCCACTATGCCCTGGCACCCAGCACAGGGAATTGTTAAAGAGCCTTTCCATCTCTATTAGGGAGTTGCGACAATCCAGTACTATCTTCGAATTTACCAAAACAGAGCTAAGCGATTTAATCGCCGGTTGGCCATCAGTGTAGATTACATTGTCCCTACCAAATATATCGTTTTGCGATAACTAGCTTCAGATATTTGCTGTAACTTCCGCATAAACAACACTACTAAAGTTCGGGAATCAGAACCACAAGCTAATAGCCAACCCTTCCGAGTATACACCAGCCCCCACTCCTTCGTCAGTCTTAGAACCATCAGTGAAAATGGTAATGGCATCTGATTCCTGAAAAGCGTTTACGGGCCAATCATTCCTAGAGTGAATCAGGCCTGTAAAGTCCATTTCGAACAAGTATTTCGGAGAGGTATAGTCCGTCCGGAGGTGCATGCTGGCAACTGCATTCTCCGAAACCAGTTTATGCCGTGGAAACGTCAACTGGGCCAGATGGAACAGTTGACGCGCTATGCCCCGCAAGGGGTTAGGGCAATTGAGAGAGATAGTCCGTCCCATCGGGAATATCAAGGTTGATCAATATAGCCGAGTGACCTGTGGTTAACGCCACCCAAAGACTGGTTTCACGGACGCGAAGAGCCGTAATCGCCGCCATCTGCTCTCCGAAAATGTGCAAGCAGATTCAACAGAGCGCCCAAGGCAGCGGTCGGTGTATTCCTTAGAGCCCCCGTGATGGCAATGCATGCCAATCTTTGAACTTTCTCCAGCAGGGTTCTGTAGGATACAATCCTAAGTGCCGTCCACCAGACGATAACCCCATGTAACAGGATAGGGCGTAAAACCGATAAATAAAGTCAGTATACTACCCTCGGTTGTAAGCCCCATTTCTTACCTATGGCCTTCTTGCACGAGTAAAGTGCAACAGTAGCATTTTTAACACGTTCCTGAATGTTCAACTTCCAGCAAAGTTTCCTATCCAGTATGAGACCAAGGAACTTGGGTTTATCAGTGAGCAAAGTCTTGCTCCCTCCATCAAAGGTGGTTCGAATGAAGGTAGGCTGTATCTCCTAGTAAAAAGAACAAGTTCCGTTTTAAGCGGATTTATTTTAAATAAATAAAAAATAAATAACTGGCGCAACAGTCCAATTTGAACCATGACCTCGAGATGAGTTAGCATCATCTCATTTTCTAGATCGTGACGGTCTTGTGCAGAGGTATGTGATAAGCAATACGCTCAACCGAGTTATTTAACCCATAAATGGGTACTCATTTAACAGTTGAGTGGGCTCATAGTCCGACACGTAAATCCCCTTTTTTATCGATAACTACCGCATTCAGTAGGAGTCGAACCGGGGCCCAGTGCGTAGAAGGCGAACGTGCTAACCGTTGCGCCATCCGGACTACATTTTATTTTAACCCCAACCTTACTAGCCCAGCTCGTCTGGATAGAGAGGGCGTTCTACAATGCACCACTGAGAACACAGGGAAACTTTCCCGAGATGGCAATAGCAATGTCGTCCGCATAAGCAGTGACCTTGCATCCCAGTCCTTCCAGTTCTAAAAACAGTACGTTGACCGCCAAATTCCAAAGAAGGAGAGAGAGAACACCACCCTGGGGAGTACCCCTGTTCACACGTCTGCATACAGATGATGTGCCGAGACTAGTGGAGATAACGCGAGATATAAGCATCATGTGTATTAGTCTGCAAAGCGAGTCATCTCCACTAAGACTTGAGAGGGCATCCAAGATAGCTACAGATTTCACATTATTGAAGGCACCCTCGATATCAAGGAAGGCCACTATCGTGTACTCCTTGCAGGCAAGAGACTTTTCGATTTGACCCACCAGAGAGTGCAAAGCGGTATCCACAGATCTACTCTTCCAGTAGGCGTGCTGGGAGGCAGATGAAAGATCCGCTGGGATAGTGCTCCACAGGTGTATGTCGATCAAACGCTCTAAAACCTTCAGCAGAGTCAACGTAGGCTGATGGGTCTAAGGTCTTTCGGATTCGTGTGAGAGCTTTTACCCGCTTTCGGTATGAAGATCACTTTAACCTCCCTCCATATTCAAGGAATGTAAATGAATCCAAGGCAGGCTTTGAAAATCGATTCAATCCAGGGGTACACCACGTCTATCATATGGTGTACATCCCCTGGAATTATACCATCCAGACCAGCACACTTGAAGGAGTCAAAGCTAGCTATGGTCCATTCGATTTTTTCTTTCGAAAGAAGTTGCGCAGAAACGCATGGCGCCATATTGATTGTAAAGATAGTTTCCAGTGAGATAACAGAAGAGCTATCCGGAAAATTAGTGTCTAGAAGGACTTCGATCGTCTCTTGACTCGAGGTTGTCCACGTACTGTCATCCTTTACCAGATAACTTGGCTTAGTTGTATTTGTCGACAGGATTTTCCGTAGTGTAGAGGCATCGCTGAACCTATCGATGCTTTCGCAAAGTAGTCTCCACGAACTACGCTTAGGTCAGTTCCTTTTTATAAAGGCCGAGTTGACCCTTATAGATTACCCAATCTGAGTTTTGTTTTGAAGATTCAGCACTAAAGCACTATATTACCTACAAATTTCAACTGACAAGTTTTTTTTTCTACAACCAATAGCAACGGAGCTAATCTAATTTGAAAAACGCTTTTTGTCAATTACTGCTTTGCTCCCACGATGTAGGAAAAACATTCAGTATTTGGCGATAGATCAATCACGGTTTGATAAGCAATTTTCTTGTAAACTGTTATCAGGCAATTCAGTGCCTTGCGGTTAATAGAGGTAATTTTGTGGGACATCTGGAAAGTAGGGTACCTAATCGAAACCATTTACGAATAGTTTCGGTCGAAATTACAGTTCCTGTGGGGCTTCTAAAGTCATTTTTCGACCTGTCTTCACGATTTTTCAGAGTTTTTTTCCGAATAAATCGGTTCACACCTAATGATATAGCTTTTAATAAGAATTGTCCTGGTCATTTTGTGAATTTTTTCTGTTTTCTAGTACATATCAAAATGTCATCCATAAGTCGTCGACTGCACGGCACTACCTTTATTAAATTTACAACATTGGTTAAATTCGGCAATTCGCAGCCTAATACCTTGCGGGAGGTCCTTGAGTAATTAAGCAATAGCTGAAGACGCTTATTCGATTGACAGCAATAAGTGCAATCTTTGTTTTTTGGTCGTATGTAATAAATTGACAAGAATTTTCTGTTATATTGGAAATTCACTTTTCAAAATGCTTCTTTTCACTTTTCCTTGTAGTAACAAAAACTGTATAATCGTGCCTTTCTTGTTCTTTTCTTGGAGCAGTGTATACAGTGGCGGATCTAGAAATCGAGTTTATAGGGGATTCGACTTTGTTTGTTACCGGTAGAGCTAAGGGTGTGTCCACATTTATTAAAATTTCGGTGTTCAAGAGGCATGCACCTATGGAAAGCGCGGACGCATTTCTATCTGGAGAGAATTATGAAATGATGAGCGTATAAAACCATCAAGGGCTACTTTGCGTGTTTACCACTGCACAGAAGAACTGCAATATTGTTCGCTCTGTTACCACAAGGGACTCATTACTCGACAGTCTTAATCACTGAACTAGACAGAACTTCCAATAAAACGATGGAGTTTTCCACCATCAACATAAGCTTAAAGACATCATTTCGATCGTCATTAACATAACGTCATTACGACTTAATTACGTTCACTTTCAACCGCTCGCCGCGCCATTCTTTGGAAAAAATGAAAAGAACAGCTGGTTTCCAGTTGTCATTTGCAATTGTTTGCACGGCAATGTCATCCGTTCACGTCCAAAACCGCACAAATCTTGTTCTGGTTCCCGCTCCTGCTAGTCCCATTATTGGTGTCGACCGTCTGCAGTGTGTTAGAAGGTGTTTTTGTGTGTTTTTGTTCTGCAAATTCTCTTTTCTGACATTCGATACTTTGACAGTTCGAACGTAATTATGTTTTTCACGTGTGTCACTTGTCAAAGATAAACACGTTTGGACTTAATGATCATTGACGCAAACATGTTTAACGACGATCGTCTGTCACGGGTTTTAGTCACCCAGTTCTCCTTGCCAGAGTAGGAAAGATGCAGAGAAGACAAAAACTGCGCCTCCTTGTCCTTGTCATTGCTGCTTCTGTAGCAGTCATTACAGGGGTTGCAAAGCCTCCTAACGTGCTCCTCAACTATGACTCCCAGCTCCGATGTGTTGCTATTTTAGCGGCAATAGTTTAGCGGTGCGACTAGAATTCAACCAGGGCCACAAGGGTTTTGTTGAAACCTATATTTTACTATTTACCCATCTAGAGTCTGTCCTGCCAATCGCTTCAAAAACTTTAGAGTTATTTTGGAAGCAGCGTCATCTATGTAAGCACTAAGCGACATTCCTTAACGATCTTTGACGTAGTCAGACCCGTTTCGAAAGCTTTAATTACAGCCTGCCTGTCGGTGAAAATTACAATGTCTCTCGCTCATATCACATGATATCCCTGCGGAATCGCCGTTCCTTTGGCCTGAAAAACATCGCAGTATTCAAGGAGACTGAAAGAGAAGTTTAAGTTAAGTCCATCACAGAAAACACCAACCCTCATGAATTTGGCAAGAGATGCGCTTTGTTTTTCCGACTGACAGTGTGATTTTATCAGAATAACAAAATACTTGTCAAGCGCCATCATATTTGGTTGAGGTTTAATCATTCGTTCATCGTCAGTAAAATCGTTCAGTAAAAATGTCAAAAACTAGCTACTCGGACTGCATGTTCAAAGCAGCAGAAGTGGTTCTCCTAATAGCACCAATAGACCAATTACTGAGCTTTTCCCAGGAAGCTACCGTTAGACTCTGTAGTAGTCTATCAAAAAACTACCCCAAAAACATTAGTAAAACAGCTAAATAGAAACTTCGTCTTATAAGCAAAAATTAGGCTCGTCCCATGCAGCTCAAGAGGCTCCACTGTAAGTATCTTATACTTCTGAAGAGAACAAAACCTAAGAGGAACGCATATCGCAAAGAAATCCACCCTTGTCTGGTATCTTTTGTATTCGCTGTCATTTGTGTAAATCATTTTTGAGTATTTCCTTAAATAATTGGAAAACCAAACTCTATCTACCAAAAATTTTGCAAGGGTCCCGGGCCCCCATGGCCGCCATCTGGATCTGCTACTGTTTGGCATGCATTTGGCTCCTTTATATCTTTTTTATTTTGAAAATTGCATATTTTCCTTGTTAATTGCAATGACCCCCCCCCCTCTCCAGGGGAGCGTCAACATCTCTACCATTTCGATGCCTTGTTGACGTTTCGATAGCATATCAACTTTTCGGAAGTGCAATTGCTAGCATGCACCTCCTATCCGCGCCGTCTTTATACTGGCATGCTCGGAGCACTGTGAGAGTTCTATTAGTTTCCCCCACAGGCAGTTTATGATCGCGCTGAGATTTGAACTCCGAGCTCTAGATTAGTATAGTAGAGTGGTGACCGTACGACCACGGCCACCGAGCGCAAACTGGGTTATCGCCGTTACACCAAGAGCGTGCAAGGCGAGCTTTCATGTTTGTGCGGTACTGAAGGTTATGATCCTTTAAGCGCGGAGCCCACAAAAGAGATTGTTGATTCACAATAGTTGGAGAAAATATAAAGTTATCAACATACAAAATGGGTTAGGTACAAAATCCATTAGTTCAAAATCCATTGGTTCAAAATCCGCCAGTTCAAAATCGATAAAGTTTGGTATGGAAAAGTACGAGTTCAATTCTAACACAGTGGATTCTTAGTCCCTAAAGCGGAAATTCCATGAATGTGGGTCTACTCCCGCTTTAGGGACTAAGAATCCATCGTATGTGCATTATCAGAATAAACTAGGTCAATTTTGAACGGATGGATTTTAAAGTGGTGAATTTTGAATCGGTGGATTTTGAACTGGTGAATTTTAAATTCGTGGATTTTGATTTGTGATTTTGAACAGTTGGATTTTGTACCTAACCCAACAAAATATTAAAGAGGCACAAGCGCACCCATATCAGATCAAACCATAAGAATGACTTATATCGAGGTCAAGACAAACGGAGCGGTGAAGGTTACTGTAAATAAATACTAAAATTTTCTTTCTATCAAAAAATTTATCTGTTGAATTCTAGTGAAAGGAATACCAAGAAACGAGTGAATCCTTTATTAACTAGGGAAAAAATGTTCTTGATAAATGTAATTATAGATATTAGGTGCGTTTTTTTCATACAGAGCAGAGCAGGTTAAGCGACGAAAAAAACAATCCAGAGCAATTTAACGGAGTAAGTTTTTGTCTTTGCCAATGGAGTGTGTCTTGGTTTAGTTAGAATTCAAATGCCAACTAGAATTTCAAGAGGAAACTTAAATCCTTAGTACATATACAATCGGACAAATTTCCTTTAGGCAACAAAATTATTTTGTATGTTTACTATTCCATATAATTACACAAAACGAACATTTTATTGGCAGGAAATGAACTTTATGTGCTTCCCAAACTGTAAACTGTTCTAAAATTTAGACGTCTGTGCCGCCTGCATTTAAAATGTGGAACTATTTAACGGAGTAGAAATCCTGCACTAACGTTCTATCGAGAGCAACTCAGATTAAATTGTTAGTGTAATTGTGTGGTCTTAACCTGCTCTGCTCTATGTATATGGATCTTGAAAAAAACGCGCCTATTATTTGCGCATCACATACTATTTTATATGAACGGGCCTGCAAGTTCCGAGTGGACCTGTGTGCGGTGCAAGGTTATCGCTTCGAGTTCGAGTCGCAATCGCCACGATTTCGATTTATCTAATGTACAGCACGGTTAGCAATCTTTATTAAATATTTAACTAACCCCTAAAATCGGAGAAATAAGTCCACGACGACGTTCATGGCCATGGATGTGCAGGAGGTACATGCTGGCAACTGCATTCTCCGAAACCAGATTATGCCAACGAAACGTCAACTGGGCCACATGGAACAGTTGACGCACTATGCCCCACAAGGGGTTAGGGCAATTGAGTAGTGAGTAAAATCGAAGAAATAAGTGCTCTGTTTAAAGTAATCTATTTATATAATCTATAACCCAGATACATAACCTTTTATACGATTTTCAAACGTCTGTAAAACATACATTACCAGATCCATATTAGAGAAGGTTCACAAAATTATTCCGAAATTCCAAAATCTCTTAATCCGTAAATTGCAGCGCACATCATTATCGATCGTTATAGGACTACCTTTTCCACGCTGGACACTTCCGGGCCCGCCTTGAAATGGGGCACATCAGTATTTTGAAAAGGTGTAAGCGTTCATAACTGTTCCGGTGAGAAAAATCTTGGTATTTCAAATAAAGCGTTAAGGTTCTTCGGTGACAACAACTACTTTCTTGACTGTTTTATTTAAACATCTTAAATTGAAGTATGTATATATGTACTTACTAGCAGATGAGGTTCTGAAAAGCAGACTTCCCTTTTACCTATTACAATTTGATACAAGTTTACGATATTTGTTTCTCAAAGATACCATTATGAATGTTTGAGAAGCGATAGGCTCAACAGGCAATCTCATTTCAGCACCAGCAGTGGACAAAAGGGTCTACAGCCATACATGCTCTTTTGACCACTGGCATTTCGACTCTTGTCTGAAGATTCACCTCAATAGCACAGAGGAAAATCCTCACAAAAAAAAAATGTGCTGCTTGCCAATGTCACCAGTAATATCGACCAACGAAAAGTTAGCTGCTGACATAAGAATATATAGTAATTTTAAAAGAGTTAATATTAATGCCTCATTGACGATCAGACTTTAAATTCAATAACAAATACTTCCAAAGTCAATATGATAATGGATACTACTCAATTGCCCTAACCCCTTGTGGGGCATAGCGCGTCAACTGTTCCATGTGGCCCAGCTGACGTTTCGTTGGCATAAACTGGTTTCGGAGACTGCAGTTGCCAGCATGCACCTCCTGCACATCCATGGCCACAAACGTCGTCGTGGACGGGATTCGAACCCGAAACGCCAGTAGTCAAACATGGGACTGATGCCTCAATAATGATAATGGATGCCTCTTTAAGTTGTATTATATTTTTCGGGTATTCTTAGTAAATTAAAACATTTTAATGCAACATAATGAGTTGCACGAAATTCCCTTTATCAATCAAGAAGTTAATTTATTGCATTGCAACCATCAAAAAAATACATTTCATACATTCATCAAACACAAATTCACGTTGTTTGAATTTTACAAGGTTTAGCTATTTAACAATCTCATGGCGATGCGCCAAATTACGAATTTAACTTATTTTAATAAATAATATAATATTATGTAATACACTAAGAAAGAATGCATATGTAATTTGCTTGTACATACAGTACGATTGGAAATAATTTTAATTATTATAGAGATAATTTTAAAGAAAATCTGAAAACTGAAAAGCAAAAAATAAAAAAATAAAACAATGTGATGTTAAATGGATACAGACAAATCGCCTGAATCATAACGATTTGGTACGGGGTCGTAATTTTATTGTAGCCTATTATGGTTCTAGATATTCCTCAAATATTATTTATACATATACTTTTCAATCAATTTCTCATTTCTACTTCAATCATAAACAAAAACCTTTAACCGACCTTTAATTGAATTGCTTTAACCCTAATATTTTCCCCAGTAAGAAAAAACGACAAATACACAATTGTATAGAAAATGAATTACACTGAATATCTAGTTAATATTCACATTCTCTAACGTGTTAACGAGTTAAATAATATAAATTCCTTTCATAAGATTGCAACATGAGATATAAAATGAAAAATCTGAATTTGTACATATTTTTGAATAAAGTAGCCACATCTGTAAAGTGCATAATGATATATTGTATTACATTATGACCTAGTAAGTGATAGATTTAGGTTTAGGCACACTAAAATTACATTACATGAAGAAATAATGCAATTGAACAAACAATTAAGTAATTGAAGCGTTCTATTTTCACGAGAAAGCGGCAAATTTCGAGGCAATTTTAAAAATGACGCTTTAGGCAATATGATTTGACAAAAGACAACCTGACAAAATTTGTATATTTATTATTTAAAGTTCAGTTAAATGAAATAAAAAACGACTTTTGTTTATAGTATATGTAAGTACCTCCATAGTTTTTATGATAATATAATTTAAAGATAGCAATAAAAATACCATTTACAACAATAATCCTGTGCTTCATAATTTTCTGTTTTAACTGATTTTTGAAGAAAAAATCAGATATTCGACCCTCCCGTGATAACGAGTTTCGATCTCTGAGTTGGTTTTCTTTACGTTTTCTGACCCCAGGAATCGCTTGGCATCTCTGTCTAAAAAGTACCGAGAATTAATCATTAAAAAAGCCTGCCCGACAGGATTGTCAATATTCTTTTTTCGCTAAGTTGGCACAACTGTCCTCTATACTGTCAGGGAGTTTGACAGTCATCTGTCATTTAGTTTGTTTACAGTACTCGATATTGTCAGTTCATCTCATGTGTTTTGCGATTTTTGCAATGGACGACATTATCGAACGAAGAATTTGTCTTAAATATTGCGTTGCAAATGGAATTTCGTGTGCCGAATCCCTGAAAATGTTGCAGAAGGCATACGGTCAATCGACTTTGTCAAAAACACGTGTATATGAGTGGCACAGTGCGTTCAAAAGTGGTCCAGATGTGGTAGTAGATTTGCCTCGCTCTGGTCGGCCATCGACGTCTTCCAATGAAGTTAATATCGCTAAAGTGAAGGAAATGGTGACCGCAAATCATCGTTTAAGTTTAAGAGAGATAGCCTCTGAACTATGTGTGTCTCACAAATCAGTTCGTACTATTTTAAGGGATTTTCTGGGCATGAAACGCGTTGCCGCTCGATTAGTTCCGAAAGACCTGAATTTTCCTCAAAAATTAAATCGCATAAAGGTTGCTGAAGACATGATGGAACGAATCAATTCCCACCCCACATTCAAAAAATGCATTGTAACTGGTGGGGTTTACGAGTTTGACATGGAAACCAGTCAACAAACTTCGGAATGGCGATCAAAAGTCAAGGTAATGTTGACAGTTTTCTTTTATTACCGTGGCGTCGTGCACTCAGAATTCTTGCCCGAAGGTCAGGCGGTTAATAAAGAATATTATTTGAGCGTTATGCGGCGATTGAGAGAGCGAATTCGTCGAAAAAGGCCAGATTTGTGGAAAGAAAACTCTTGGATTTTGCATCACGACAACGCACCATCACATAGGTAAGGCTATCATTGTGAACGAATTTCTGACCAAAAACTCAACAAACACCATTGAACATCCACCGTATTCACCTGACATGGCTCCGTCCGACTTAATCCTTATTTACCCCATTTGTGCTCATTTAACAGCTGAGTGGGCTCATGGTCCGACACGTAAATCCCCTTTTTATCAAAAACAACCGCATTCAGTAGGAATCGAACCGGGGCCCAGTGCATAGAAGGCGAACGTGCTAACCCTTGCGCCATCCGGACTACTTTCAGTCGACAGAAGACATAAAACAGAATTCGCTGCAAGAACTGAGGTCGATTCCAGAATATGCGTTTGAAAAATGTTTTGATGATTGGGTTACTCGTTGGCATAAGTGTATTATTTCAGAAGGGGCTTACTTTGAAGGTGATAAAATAAATTTGGATGAAAAATAAACATTTTGTGTTTTATTTACCAATCCCCGGAACTTTTTTGACAGAATGTACAGGGTTATCCATTTTCTCTTTCGGAAAGTAAACTTAAATTAAACACAGTAAATATTTGAATTTCGATGGAATTTTTATTTCATAATAAAGTTTGCATTATGCCATTATACGTGGAATACAATATCTGTTAAATGTCCCCCACGGGACCGCTTGCAGGACTCGATCCTTTTGAGGTAATTTTCGATTACCTTTTCACACATTTCGGGCAATAACTCGGCTATAACTCGACGGATTTCGTCCTTCAATTTACCAATCGTCGTGGGATTGTTCGCATAAACACGGTCCTTCGCATAGCCGCACAAAAAGAAATCTAACCGCGTTAAATCGCAAGACCTTGCTGGCCAAGCCACATCGCCGAATCTCGAAATAACGCGTCCTGGGAGTTTCTCGCGTAATAAAGCCAAATTTTGTCGCGTGGTGTGGCATGTGGCCCCGTCTTGTTGAAACCAGATATTGTCGAGGTCCATATCTTTAATTTCCGGCCAAAAAAAGCCATGCATCATGGCGCCATAGCGCTGGCCATTGACTGTAATGGCGGCTCCTTCATCGTTTTCGAAGAAAAACGGCCCAATGACGCCGCCGGCCCACAATGCACACCAAACAGTCACTTTTTGCGGGTACAACGGTTTCTCAGCGGTTACTTGCGGTTGCTCACTGCCCCAAATGCGACAATTTTGTTTGTTTACATAGCCGCCGAGTGCAAAATGGGCCTCATCGCTAAAGAAGATTTCCTTCGAAAAATCGGCATCGGGTGGCCTGCTGTTCGAGGACCCAATCTGAGTAATCACGACGCAATCTGTGATCAGTCGGCCTTAATTCTTGCGTGAGCTGGACTTTATAAGGCTGGAGATGAAGGTCCAAATGCAAAATGCGCCACAATGTGCCGTAAGATAGGGCTAAATGCTGGGATCGGCACGGAATCAACAAATTCGGGTCTTCGGCCACACTTTCACTCACAGCAGTGATGTTTTCGGTCGAACGAGCAAAACGATGATGCACAGGTGTAGAAATGTCTGTCACCGATCCAGTTTCTTCAAATTTTTTCACTGTGTAGGCAATTGTGCGCTCATTGGGACGATTATGTTGACCATAATCTACGCGTAATGCACGAAACGTGGCCACCGCAGATTCACCATTTTGGTAGAATAATTTAATAATTTTAACGCGTTGTTCAGTCGTAAAACGTTCCATCTTGTAAAATGGCAAACCTTCAACTAAACCAATACCAGTTTGAAATACACTGACATTTGACAGATGTCGAATGGTAGGGCTTTACTTTCCGAAACACGAAATGGATAACCCTTTATATACGAGTATATCGCCAAAATGTTATAAACACGATAACTGTCGAACGAAAGAAGCTAACGAAGTGAAACTTGTCCAGTTAATAAATTTCAATGAGGAACCGGCTGCTATTGAAATCTATCAATATCCATCAAGCATTTAAAAAGTTACAGCTATATGTCGGCAAAACTTTTTAAACGAAATAACTCCATATAATGACCTATATGGAAATTAAGCCAATTTGGGGGCTTTTTTATAAAAAAAATTAAGGAAAGATCTGAAAATAATTTTAATCCCTTCTATAGAGACTGTATACATAGCAACTGAGTTTGCACGGTCGTAAAAGGTGAGCTTAACTTTTGGTGGACGAAAATTCGAGAAACTTGAGCCCTTTTTTAAGATTATACTTATAACTCCTAAGCGGTTCCTCGGATCGGAAAAACTTGCAAGAATAAATGAAAATTAAATTCTGCGTTCAATGCACTGTTCAAAGTTGAAGTTCGGTTCAGTAGCTTAGTCAAAAACGACAATTTTCTAGGATTCGGAGAAAAATCACACTTCATCACTTTTCTAGCTCACAGATCTTTGCAACGGATATTCCAAATGGAAAAGTTTATTTGTGGAAGTTGAGGATATGGGGGGCTTAATGGGGTTAATACTAAAATAGTATTATTTTAATTGTTCAGAATTGCATTGAGTGGAACAGAGGCCACTGGCGACGAAACCAGTTTACAGTCAAGAGTCAGCTTATAAAGTGACTAAGGAGCATGCCCAAATAGTGGCCTCTGTTCCACTCAATGCAATTCTGAACAATAAAAATAATACTATTCTATTTTAGTATTAAGCCCATTAGGGTGAATATTTTCAATGCGATGCATCTAGCATTCAGTTTGATGATCACCGCACGTTCATTAATCACAACAAAGCTGGCTGAGAAGGCTCCAAAACAAATGCAGCTTTTGCAGACTTATCAACTCCTGCTAACATGCGGGTGGCCGAACGGAATGTAAGACCCATACTCCAGGAAGCGGCTTCAATGTTTATTCCAGCTGGTCGCATACCCAAGGTTCGGTAAAATTTTCCTACTTCAGAATCCAGATTGGCAGACGAACGAGACCGAATAACCAGCACAAATCCGGATGATCCTCGCATCAAGGAATTAAACCTTCATATTTATAACCAAGTAGCAGTTCACAGGAGGAGAAAATGGAACTCTTACCTTGAAAATTGCAATCTAACAACTGTCGTTAATAAACTCTGGTCGATGGGTAGAGCCCTTACAAACCCAACTAAGCATAAAGGGCATGTTGCGATCCAGTGCGGTAACACCACGGCCAATGACCCTAAGAAATGCGTAAACAGCTTTAATAAACAGTTTATCGAACATCCGCCACCTGATAGACTTAAGCGCATCATCACCAGGAGCACTCGCAACCATTCTGTTGACCAGGCGCCAGATGGTATCTCGATGGTCATGCTTAAACACCTTGATACGTCAGCAATTGACTATTTAACGACCACGATTAACCTCTCCATCTCATCGTCTATCATCCCCGAGCTTTGGAAGAAGGGCAGGGTGATCCCTATTCTAAAACCAGGGAAGAAACCAACGCAAGGCGAATCATACCGTCCCATTACACTATTGTCTCCTGTGGCCAAGACTCTTGAAGCGCTATTCCACCCTCTTATTGCGACCCACATACAATTAGCCGATCATCAACATGGCTTTAGAAGAATGCACAGCACAACCACGGCTTTGGATGCCATCACATCAAGAATACATAATGTCCCATTCTAGAGGCTTTAGACCTGTCAAACGCATTCGACACTGTCAGCCACTCGTTTCTCCTGTCTGACATATACGGTACATCTCTTCCGTCGGAAATAATCAAGTGGATCGTACATTACCTTGCCGATAGTCCTACACGAAGTTTAGAAATGGGAAATCTAAACTAAGGAAAATGAAACAGGGTGTCCCCAAAGGAGGAGTCTTATATCCCACTCTGCTCAATCTATACTCGTATATGTCAGAACTTCCAACGCCACCTGAGACCTGACGGACTTGAAATCGTCAGTTACGCTGATGACTGTTCGATTTTGGCAACCGGCAATGACATCACCCAAATGTGCGAGCAGATATATGAATATCTTGAAGAGCTCGACAACTTCTTCATCAGCAAGAATCTTACTCTGTCAGTGCCGAAGCCTTCTGCTACCCTTTTCACCGCCTGAACGAAGGAAGTGAGGCTACAACTGGATATTGAGGTTGATGGTCAAAATATTCCAACGATTAACCACCCAACAATTCTCGGTTTCACCCTTGACAGCATGGCCACCTCCTCGGCTCATGCGTCAACCAACAATTATTGACAGGATGAGAAGCAGGAACAAAGTTCTCAAAGCTTTAACTGGCAGTTCCTGGAGGAAAGATAAGGAGACCCTACTCCTAAGAGTATGTCCACATTTATTGAACTTTCGGTGTTCAAAAGGCATGCATCTATGGAAAACGCAACGCATTTCTTATAGAAGAGAAGTATAAAGTGATGAAAATACGAGTATGAAACCAATCAAGGGCTACTGTGCTTACCACAGTAAAGATGGACTGCGATAGGATTCGCTTTGTTACCACTAGCGACTCATTACTCGATCGTATTAATCATTGAACTAGACAGAACTTCCAATAAAACGATGGAGTTGCCCACCATCAACTAAGCTTAGTCATCCAGTTCAGTGAAGAAGTGGGAACTTTCAATTTTTTGCCTGAGCAGGACAGATGTTACGGTTACGACTTTTAGCTATCGTGCAATGACAAAGATTGGATTCTGGAATGTGCGTACTCTCCTGGACAATGGATCGGAAGGTCCCCAGAACGCACGATTTCTTCAATTAGAGAGTGAATTTCTGAGGTACAAATTAAATATCTTAGGAGTTAGTGAGATAAGATGGTGGAACAGCGGAGAATTCATCTCTCCAACGGGCAGCACTGTAATGTTGTACTCCGGTAAAGCTACCGGTAGTCGTCGTGAGTCAGGTGTGGGGCTCCTTTTAACCAGAGCCGCGCGGAACTGTCTCTTATCCTGGGAACCGGTCTCTGACAGGGTCTTGACCGCCAGGTTCCGGACCAAAATGAGGAACATCTCAATAATACAATGTTATGCCCCTACTGAACCCGACAATGTCTTGGCAAAAGACTCCTTCTACGAAGAACTAAACGCCGTTCAGAGCAGAACACCTAAAGGTGACATTATAATGGTTATGGGTGATTTGAATGCGAAAGTTGGCGCTGATAACTATGGGCTCAGACATGTGATGGGAAGACACGGTCTTGGTGATCGTAATGACAACGGTGAAAGATTTGTAGAGTTCTGCAACTTTCACAGTCTCTTCATCGGTGGTACTATGTTTGAGCATAAGGACCACCACAAAATCAGTTGGTCCTCTGTTGATCGGCGCAGAACACAAAATCAGATCGACCATTTTGCCATTAGTAAAAGATTCAAGAGTTGCCTCCTGGACGTGCGAAACAAGAAGGGTGCCGATATTGGGATGGGAAGAGACCATTATCTTATGATCGCTAATGTTCGATTGCGTATTGCAGCCGTGCGCCGCCCCAGCGACGAAAGATCCAGGCCCCGCAAATTCAACACCGCTCGATTAAAAAATCCAGCTGTCTTACAACAATATAATGACCATCTTGCGCAAAAAGCGGCTGAGATAACTAGTCACCCAGATAGTGACATAAACGAAAACTGGGATGCCATAAAAAATGCGTACATTGATAGCGCAAATACCATCCTTGGCCCAAACCCGGATTGCCGGAATAAGCCCTGGATGTCCGACGCTTCATGGCAGCGGATTGTTGAAAGAAAGGAGCTGAAAGTTCGTTTGGCTGCAGCAGCAGACGACAATCGAAGCAGCATCGAACTCCTTTACCGTCAGAAAGCTCGAGAAGTTCAGCGTAGTGTGCGACGCGATAAAAGAGTTTACGCCAATTCTCTATTAGCGTCAGCAGAAGAAGCCGCAAGAAGTAACAACTTAAACGCCGTATACGGTGTCATCAAGGAGTTTACAGGTGGTCGTAACTCCTGCCAACATCCGGTGAAAGATAGTGATGGAAAGCTACTTATTTTGGAAGAAGATCAAATGAGGCGATGGAAAGAACACTTCGCCGCGGTCTTGAACCGTGTAACCTCTGGTGAAGTTCCCCCTCATATAGATAATTTAGCTAACCATCAAAATGTGCGTATACGGTCCACTGCCCCGACTAAAGAGGAAATAGTCACTGCAATTATTGCACTAAAACGAGGAAAGGCCGCCGGACTTGACGGCATCCCTGCCGAACTTTATCAAGCAGCGCCAAGCGTAACTGCCGATTTGCTGCATCCACTTGTTGATAAAGCGTGGAATACAGAGACCTTTCCCACTGAGTCGAAGGAAGGTTTGATCATCAAACTTCCAAAGAAGGGTAGCCTCACAGACTGTAATAATTGGAGAGGCATTTGTGTGCTTCCTGCCGTTGCCAAGATAATAGCTAAAATCGTCCTGGAAAGACTAAAGGCTCACTTAGAAAGCACAATTGATGAAGAGCAGGCTGGCTTTCGATCCGGATTCTCCTGTGTCGATCACATTAACACCTTGCGAATCATCATCGAGCAATGCGCTGAATACGATTCTCCGCTTCACTTGCTTTTCATCGATTTCGAAAAGGCTTTCGATAGTGTGAACCGGGATTCTATATGGGCGGCCTTGCGCAGGAGAGGCATCCCTGAGAAGCTTGTGGCTATTATTAAGGCAACCTATGACGGCGCGAAATGTCGCGTTCTACATAAAGGTAAGGTGTCGGGGGACTTTGAGATTCGCAGTGGAGTTCGGCAGGGGTGCATCCTCTCACCGATCCTATTCCTCATTGTGATCGGCGAAGTTTTGCATGCAGCCCTATCCGGACTCGACAGAGGAATTCAATGGACTTTGACATCTTATCTACAACATCTTGACTACGCTGACGACATATGCCTACTCTCCCACAAAATCATGGATCTGTCCGCAATGGCGTTAGATCTCGAGAGGGAGGCAAGCAAGGTTGGGCTAAAGATTAATACCAACAAGACCAAGGTTCTTAGCCCGCCGTTGCGAAAAAGAAATCCGACACCTGTTGCCATCAATATTAATGGGCAGCCTGTGGAGAAGGTGGACAACTTCGTCTACCTGGGTAGCATTGTTGCCGAAAATGGTGGTACGGAGCAGGACATCGCTCGTCGTATCAACCAGGCTAAACGCGCATACGGCATGCTGTCCAAAATCTGGCAGGGCAGTTATCTCAGCATTAAAACCAAGCTGGGCCTGTTTCGCTCCCTGGTACTATCAGTGCTTTTGTATGGGAGCAGTACATGGAAAGTTTCCGTAGGAGTTACCAGAAAACTGCAAGTTTTCGTCAGCTCATGTCTTCGTCGAATTTTAAGAATTTTCTGGCCCGAAACAATATCAAATGAAGAGCTAAGTCGGCGTACGGATCAGATGCCAATCGACGAATTGATACGCAGGCGAAAATGGCAGTGGATAGGTCACACATTGCGGAAGAGTGATAACTGCATTGCTATGCATGCCATGAAATGGAACCCCATTTCCAACCAAGGCCGACCAAGAGGGCGGGGGTGATTCGAGGACTCACATGGCGTCGATCTGTGGCAAAGGAGTGTCAGGTACTGGGTAAGTCTTTTGGGGAGTTGCGCCCCATTGCCCAGAACAGAGTACGATGGCGCGCAGGAGTAGTTGACGCGCTATGCTCCGCTAGGGGTTAAGGCAAAGTAGTAGGACAGATGTAGAGAAGACACAAAATGCGCCTCCTTGTCCTCGTCACTGCAGCTTCTATAGCAGTCATTACAGGGGTTGCAAAGCCTCATAATGCGCTCCTCAACTATGCAGTGCCCAGAGATGACTCCTTGCTCCGATATGTTTCTTTTTTAGCGGCAATAGTTTAGCGGTGCGACTAGAATTCAAAAAGGGCCACAACGGTTTTGTTGAAACGAATGTTTTACTATTTACAATAGTTGGTCTTGCCAATCGCTTTAAACTATGAGCTAGTTCGGATGCAGCGTCATCTATTCAAGCATTGAGCGTCAATCCGTAACGATCTTTGAAGTAGTCAGACCTGTTCCGAAGGATTTAATTACAGCTTGCCTGTCGGTGAAAATGACAATGTCTCCAGCTCATATCAGGTGATATTCCTGCTAGGTCAGAGCTTGCGTAAACGCCGTATCTATTGTCTGAAAAACATCGTAGTATTTAAGGAGACTGCGCTTTGTTTTTCCCATTGACTGTGTGATTTTATCACAATGACAAAATGCTTGTCAATTATTACGGGGTTTCCACTCTAGGTAGTCCGTCTCCGCTTTAGGTGGTACGAATCTATAATACAACCCACGCGAGGGGATGTGTAAATTCTAAAGCGGAAATTTCTCGAATTTTGTGAAAATTCTCTCTAATTAAATAAAGAGAATTTTCCAGTTATTGCCAAATTCATAATGTTCCACAAATTTAGTGAAGTATGCTATGGGGTTTGCGGATGCATACAATTATTTTACGCTGTGTATTCGCTGTGTCAATTTCAATTAATTTAGAATTTCGTCGGTTTACAAGTGCACACGATTCCCCGATGGGAGCTTTTCTAACTGGTTTGCCATGAGTGTGAATGCGTCTTTATAAGTAAAAATTAGGCTCGTCCTATTCAGCTCAAGCTGCTCGACTGGAAATATTCTATACTTCTGAGGAGACAAAAATGTATGAGGAAAGCGTAGCGTAAAGAAATCCACCCTTGTCTGATATCTTTTGTATTCGCTATCATTTCTTTAATTCATTTTTGAGTATTTCCTCAAATAATTGGAGGACCAAGCTCTACCTACAAATATTTTGGAGGGGGCCCGGGCACCCATGGCCCCCCTCTGGATGAGGGTCATTCTGAAAATTTGTCCGTCACGTCGGGTGTCACAATTTTTATTAGGCTGGCAGCCAATTGAAAATGTTTCCAAATGCCATGAATGTGATGGCTGATTTGTATACAGAGTATTTCCAACCAGGCTCGCAGAATTGTCAGCCGATCAAGTTTAATTTAAATGAGTTCCATGAGTAAATTATTCTCATTCGCAGTCAATTTTGCACACGCGAAGTTTGCAAGCAAAAGCTTTCAAATTTCATTACTTTCGACGACGAACTTTGCAGACGATGTATGCATAATTTACAATGGTTATGTTCGACGACGATCTCCAAAGATCTATTTCCCCATGAGCGACAGTGAGTTCCTCAACAGTCATCATCTTGTGGATGGAAAATGCAGGCACAATGTTCTGAAATGTTCACCTCGTGAGCAAATAGCCTACATCGCAACGTCCCGCATCTATAAACATATTGAACTTTTGAAAAACTTTGTTTGGTAAGCAATCAAAGGGAGAACAATTGATTTCCGTTGAATGCAATTGAAAAGGTCCTCCTTTAGGATGAAATTAGTCTATAGCTTAGTTCTGATATCCTCTTACCTAGTTACTGCATGCAGACACATTGAGGCAACGAAATATGCCATGCCGAAAGTGACCATCCGAAATAATCCATATGGATAATTACGTTTTGTATCGAAAGTGCCCAACGGAAAATAGTCGAAATAAACCAAGTTAATTGTCTTGACCCCTCCAGGGGCATGGATGCATTTCTACGCCTTATTGACGTTTCGATTGCATATCTACTTTTCGAAAATGGAGTTGCTAGCATGCACCTCCTTTCCGTGCCGTCCTTATACTGACAAGCTCGGAGCACTGTGGTTGTGGGAGTTCTATTAGTACCCACAGGCAGTTTTTGGTTGCGCCGAGTTTTGAACTCCGAGCTCTAGATTAGTATCGTAGAGCGGTAATCGAACGACCACGGCCACCGAGCGCAACAATATCGGTTTCAAATCGAGATAAGTCATGCAAAAAAGAAAATAAAACAAGCCATGCAGTGTCCAGAGCGAGCGAAGCGAGCGTTCGTGTTTGTGCGATACTGAAAGTTGTGATCCCTTAAGCGCGGAGCGAGCGTAGCGGGCGGAGCCCATACAAGCGACTATTGTATCCAGAGCGAGCGAAGCGATCAATTATGCGATCCTGAGGGTTGTGATTCGTTTGATCATGCCCATTTTTAATACCAACCAACTAGATCATACTGCCAACATTTGAACAACATTTCAAGGCTCTAGCTTCATTTTATCGAAAGGGTATCGTGCGAACGGACCGCCAGACAAACATGGATAAATCGGATCAGGAGGTGACCCTGATCATTTATATATATAAACATTGCTATACATCGGGAGCCTCCTTTAAGGTGTTACATATTTTCGTCGTGACAAAAACAATATACCCTATACTAATAAAGTTTAGGGTATAAAAATAAATTTATAGTAATCTTCACCACTGATCACTATCTAAAATTGCACGTCCCATCCAATTTGTCGAAAATTTAAATTCCGGATTACATCCAAACATAATCCTGAAGTTAATTCTTTGCAAAAAGATGATCCTTTTATTAAAGCCAACAATGAAAACTCACAATAGGTCAATTGTGCAAGACACCGATACCTTGCAAGCGACCGGAATTCCCGTTTGTATACTTCCCACTTCCCTTCGCCTTTTTAACACCCAGTTCCGAAGATCCCAGGGGAAATGAAGCACAAATGTAGCCACGAAACAAAATAAACAAATCCTCTGATCCTTCCCGTGCCTAGGGATGTGTGTGCGTGTGTGTGTCGTAAAACGCTCTAAAAGGCATTAAGTCAAATTTGCTTTTAACTCCATGAAGCGGAAACCTATAATAGGCTGAAAATGAAACCCATCCAGGTGTCTATTTAATTGGTTGTGTGTATTTAGCAGTTTCATCCGCTTACCTGGCCGATAGTCATTCTCATTACAAGCAAAAAATGTAATTCTTGTCAATGATGGAAATAGCGTCGACTGTGATTTTGACGAACATGACACGTAGGGGCAATTATCACCGATTGGCCGTCGCTGACACGATTAATACGTAGAAGCAACTTTTGAATGGAGGAGTTTTGAGCATTTCGACTTACTTGTGCGAGGCATTACTAAAACTGTTAAGCATGCTCTGTAAATGGCCGAGTTTAACTATCATTTATAGTGTCTCGATCAAATTTAATTAATTTCCTCCAATTCGAATTAAGATTAATTATGCCCGTTGACCGCCTGATAATCGAATGCACCTGTTTGATAAAAGAAGCTGACTCATACAGCCTGGATTTACTCACTCAAAGTGTGAAAGTCATTTGACAACAAAGGACACGTCTACGTGTCAAAGAATGCACTCACTCATTCATGACAACGATCCCACAGGATTGCCAAAGGAATGAACATCCGGTATGCCTGGGTTCATTGTTTCCTTATTTACCTACACATAAATGGATTGCTTACGCCTGGGCATAGATGCAGTATCGGCAGGGAACCTGAGTGATAGGAGATTTTCATTATGTGAACACTTTTGTTACGAAAATTCCTATTCTATGGTAATCGGATTTTCTGCCGTATTTCGTGTTTATTATAAAAGCATTTAAGGGGAAGGGAATCGCGTTGGGAAATAAATAAAAAAGAATAATTACAACTAGGGAAATACATGTAAAAGTCGATGCACTATGAAATACATTCATTCATTCACGTAATTCGATTGCAAAGTCCAATTAACATTTGTTGATGGGAACTCAATTGTAAGAGAATCAACCTATACATAATTTCTTTAGAAATAAATTTATTCAAACAAATGTGGCTATAATTTTAAGCTTTTATTTGATTTAGTATACCTTACTGGCAGTGCTGCCAGATGAGCGATTTTCTCGCGAAATGCTGGGTGATTTGGACAAGTAACGCGGGATAAGACAATCTGCGGCGGCAGCGGGAATTTCAGCGGTTTTCTGATCTATAGAGCCAACATAGTATGAAATTGTCTGGAAATTGTACTAAATATTTTCCGCCTTACTGTTTTCTATCTATGGAATCTTACTGGACTCACGGATGCTCCAAATCCAAATTTTCCCTGGTCGAAGCCAAAATTTCCCTGTCAAATGGCTTTAGGACATCCGTGAATGTCAAGTATATTGCTTTATTTTCAGGTGAGAGTGATTTAGCTCGACACATACATCGAACAAAGTGGTTCGCGAAACGCGGTGGAAATGAGTAGAATTTTTGTCCGCACATTCTATGAAGTTGACGTGGTTGAGCGTGGTCACGAACCGTCTAGTTCGTTCGTCTGTCGCCATCATTGAGTACGTTCTGGATATTAAACGTTGCAAAAATACTGAACTTAAATTTCCTCTCAATTTCGATTACTTTTACTTATTTTCTTAAATATCAATTCTTGATGTGTATATGTATCAAGAATTGATCTTTAAACAAATTTTATGTAATGGGTGGTATGCATAAAATGAGTCGAGTGGAGTAAAGCTGAGTTGACAGAATTCCACTCAATTTTCACTATGGAGCGGAGAGTAGTTTTATGCATACAACTTTTTCACTCGATTCACCGAACATAGCAGACTCAAGAATGTCCTCAATAGACTTCACTCTTGAGTATATCCTCATTATTATGCATACCACCCATTGTCTAAAAAATTCGGAAAATTACACTAAAATTGGTCTAAAATTTGAAATGAGGTATTTTTTTATGTATTTTTACATATTGTGTATTATTCGGTTTTTGGTGCATTTTTACAAAGTGTATATGTAGTTTTACTCATTTTTTTTGCTGCATTTTGTCGCATTAATAATATAAGTCATTTTAATTAGTGCTCATAAGTAGCCCGGATGGCGCAACGGTTGGCACGTTCGCCTTCTGCTCACTGGGTCCTGGCTCGATTCCTACTGAAAGCATTCGTCTCTTCGATAAAAGGGGATTTATGTGTCGGACTATGAGCCCTCACACCTGTTAAATGAGTACCCATTCCGAGTACTTGGAGGCCTTGATCCATTAATTAGAGTTGCGCCAGTTATTTATTTTTCAGGTGGTGACAAAATGTAATATCACACAATTTACGGGTAAATTTATTTATATTCCACTTTACAGAGTATTTTTTACATATTTGTGGGTGCAAATTTGCAAATATTTTGGAGTACTTGTTTACATATTTTTATGTTAAATTAACTCGATATGTAAATTTGCATAACAGAGTAAATTTGACATTATAATAAAAGGAAATAAAGTTTCCTCTTCTTATAAGGGTAAAATTTGTTAGAGTGTATTCAGCCATTCAGGTGCATTTAAATCTGAAATAGGGGGAATAAATCAGATAAATTGTCTGATTCGTTTCCCCAGTTCATGTTTTACATGTAACTAACACCTGAAATTGAATTGAGTTATGGAACTTGCAACACTACACTCATTATCGACCGTAATTAGTGTCAAGCAAAACAGCCCGGGCAAAATTGGCGTTCTCACCACCACCACTTTTCTCCAAGCGACGTCAATAATGAAGCAAAATCGCTTGGACAAAATTGGCGCTTAAAAAAACTATGACGATTCGAAAATGTCCTTGCCTGTGCCTTAAGTTAGACTTGACCGGCCCAGATTATTTTGATGTAGCTCGGTCAGCCCTTACCTTCTCCTACATAAATTCCGATCTTAGATTTTTTTACGCAGATTTTTTTTTTATTGCAGTGAACCTAAAAACACCATATTTACAAAAATTTGCGAACCTTTGCGATTTTTAGGGGTGGATTGGTTTTTATTACATACATATCCTCCATATTTTTAACTTAACGACAAAAATTCCCAAAAGATAAGTTGTAAAGTCTAATATTCTTATATTATGCGTTGTTTCACATTCATTCAAAACAGGTTTTTTAGTGCAAATTATCGCAAAATGGCGATGGTAAGGGGTTAAAAGCGCTTTCCGAATTTTTACATTCTTCGCGGCAAATTAGGTGGCACATTCAGATGGGAAAGTTTCTAGCGATTGGATTCCCTACAATTTGGCCTATTTAAAAGTATACGTTCGTTGAATAGATCGCTCGGGAGCGCGTTAAAGTTGGATGTACTACAGCGCAGCGCAGCACTCGACGCTATTGCTTTCTCTGTGTTCTGTACTATCGACTTTTGGGTTATTATCGTGAATGTATTACACAGTTGAATCAAGGTACAATTTAATTGTGATATATTGACTCTTTTCCACACAACCCGAGAGGAAAATATTCCCCTCCGGATCTGATCTGAACTTTTCAAATCCAAAAATTGACAATTGACGGCACATATTTTGCCGGAGGGGAAAGGATATGAGGGAGAAATTGAGAAAGGTCATATTAATGATATTTAATCAGATTTCGCCCAAAAGCAGCCATTGATGACGATAGAATCATATCTGCTCATGTCACTGAATTGTAAAACTTCGCTATTTAGATATCGAGAGGCAAACATTGGCGATGAATTAAAAAAACATGTGAAACAATATTATTACATGATCGTTATACCAATATTATATGAATAAAAGTCCCCAAAAACGGCCTGAGCCTAGATTCGTAACTTGGTGCAAGGCACTTCCACACCTCGTCCCCCGCACCATGGAAGATCCGCGACCAGATCAGTGATGGTAGGCTAGATCTCATTTCGCGTTATATATAGGTACACTCAACAACACACGACACGGGGACGGATTATACTATATCTCTACGAAAGCACACCTGGGCTTTCTGCGATATATACATATAATTTAATTGAATTGTTAAAAATTTCTGCGATATGTTGTTCTAGCATGCCGCTAGTAGCAATTCACATAAAAAAAGTCTTTGCAGGGAGCTGGTATCGAACCCATACCACTTAGCACTTATATGGGTCTTAACATCCGACTCCCCTCTTATAGTACTACTCTTTAAGAATAAAAGTCCCCAAAAATCGGCCTGCCTCCAGGCGCCTCCACACCTCGTGCCTCCCACCATTTATTCTTAAAGAGTAGTACTATAAGGGGAGTCGGATGTTAAGACACAGAGCAGATATACTAAGAGTAGGGACTCAGAACAGATTTATTTTTAAAGCAGGATGCAAATAATCGCACGCACGCAAATAAGCCTCACCACTCTAGAAGCAACGGCTACAATTTAAAGTAAACCGACCTTTAGAGTGATAAGGACAACAACACATCAAATCAGCTGTGTCTGTTGATTAAAAAGCCAAAGGTCTCTCAGCTGCTATTGTATGCGTGACATGGTTCCTCGATTTCATATGTATGAGTTACCATTTTCGGCCATTGCATTCGTGCATTTCCATCTTTGTGAGCGTGGCTTAGTGTACGATGAAACGTCTGTGATGAAAAAACGATTTATTTCAAAAATTTTACAAATTTTAAAAACACCCTAATGCTAATAGCACCTCCACCATAATTTTACATCATAATTCATATGCCATAAATCATTTAACATACTAAATCATAGACCACATAGCATGTTTTTTTCTTTCCGGACATCCTAAAATGCGACCATAAAGATTCAGTTTCCGATTTTTCATCACACAGTTTCCATTCATGCACTTGCCACAAGCCACGCCACAAAGATGAACTCTTCGTGATCATCCCTCAATTTCTCATGGTTCCCCTTACCTGACGAGCGCACGGTCGCCGCCATTTCTCACTTTATCAGCAATCATGTACATTTGCCAGAGAGAAATGCAAACAGTATGCGATCTCATTGATAATGCTTCCAATACGAAATGGGTTGATTTGATCATAACACGAATTCTTTGCTATGTAATTTCAGATACATACTTTCTCAATGTTTATTATGTATCTAATCATAAGCCACATTAGTTATTCATTTAATATGTACCTTGTCCTAACCCATATTTCGTTAACCAGCTATTATATACGAAACTTCGTCAATAGAATTTTACAAATTTTCGTGGTAGCATCAACCAATTTCGTACTGGATAAGGGGATAGTATTATAAATTGCCATCTGTTGGCATGGGACGTTCGCTCCAATTTTAGAGGCCCCACCAAGCACAATGGACGTGAATATAAGACCCCCATAGACAATGCAATTCATCGTTAGGCGGCAATGATATTCGTCTTCGGATCAATCTGACGATGGTATGGAACTGTAAAAGAAATCGTCAACGATAAGTACATACACTGTGCAATCAATGTAACGATCACAATATTGTCCGGTCGATGTCGACTGATCGCAAGGTATATGGGGGGCTTTAGTTTTCACTTTATGCACATCCATTGTGTACCGATTAGTGAACAACACACATACGCAAGTGAGATACTATGGGCAACCTTTGCTTTGCTTTGCTGAGTCCCAACTCTGTCTATTTTTCTTCTATGGTTAAGACCCATATAAGTGGTATGCGTTCGATGCCAGCTCCCCGCAAACACTCTTTAGGGTTTTGTAGTAAAGCAAAACCTTTATGAAATTGGTCAAATATCTGTCCGTCCGTCTGTCCATAGAATATCTCACGAACGGCTACATGTATGAAATTTTGTGGGAATATGTAGAATTATTATAATTCGCCGGAAAAAGCTATACGTCGTAATAGGCTGACTTTGAAAGTGAACAAAATTTTTCCAACACCGAGTACATTTCATTTTTGGCATTTTTATCAAATTTGAAAAAAAAGGGGAAAGAGGTAGAGGGGAACATATTAGATCAACTTATCCCACCATTGCATTTCGAGACCGTTACATTTAGAAATATGAAAACCTACAGAAAGTCACTATTAAACGTTATAAAGGTTATTTTGTTGTACTTTCGGCACCGAGCACACGAATTTATACAAAATTCTCTTTAAAATTCAAAGTATCTAATTAAGGCAAATTCGACAGATTGAAAAATTGGTTCTAAACGCGATCACATTCAAAAGGTGAGTGCCTTTAACAAAGGGCCAAGAACAATTACACGGTAAAATGCAACGTTACAAACGTTAAGTATATATTTTCGCGGGTAGAGAGTACATAATATTCGTATTCTCTCCTTCTACTACGAATAACACGCGGTAATATATAAACTCTGAATAGACAACATCAATTTACACATTACGATAGGGCAACGGAGCCTAATATGAGGTAGTGTCCAATTTGAGATACCGTCCTATTTCTAAAACTGGATTATGTTGCGACATGCGGTTCGCTGTGGTATGCAGTTGGCAGTCTTCCACTACATCTACCGCCAGTTGCAACTGTTCTAGAGATAAACACACTTGTGCACATCGGATTGCGTGTTACGCCGTGTGTAAAAATTTTTTCTTCATTGAAGTAAAGGTATATCATCATCATCATCGTGGCGCGACAGCCCGACGTCGGGCCTTGGCCGCCTGGTAAGGTAAAATATATAAACCCAATTTTTTTTGGAGAAATATTCGGTTGTATTCACGTTACATATTCTACGTGGACGTAGTACACATTTTCCGTGTTGTTTAGTGTTCTAGATTTTCATTTGTGTAATTCGATCGAAATGTCAAAATCATGTGCATATTTCCCAATATGAGGTACTTCAGAGTGCTTAACATGAGGTATCTCATATTAAGCATTATTTTATTTTAAAGTATAATTACATGACTGGGATTAATTACTTATTTGACAGATGGAATTAAAAAAAGGCAAAAATGGACACAGGAGTCATTAAATGCTGCAGTCGGAGCTGTACGAAGCAGTGACGTGCACTCGTAGTAAGCAATTCCAAACTGCTTGACTTACCGAAATAAGCAATTCAATAATAAACTTTGCTTACACCAATACACATATCATCATTTCAGTCAATGTTTTTCTTTAAGCTGAAGAATACATATTATCATTCAAATATTCCTTTACACATTCAAATTCTGATCCGCGCCTTCTTTTGGTTAAAAAACATTCGTTCAATTACTTTAGATAATATTCAAACCTCCCACATTTTGCACACCATAAACACCAAACTTAGAATAGGAAAATGTGCCTAGATCTTTAGATGCATGTACCATGTGTGCATCCAAATACTAGAGACATGTTGATTCCAGAAAATGGGAATCTTGCATTTCGGTAGTACATTGGGCAACGATTTTTTTTGTTTTGTTCGCCAATTTATATGAGACAAGTCAAGCGCTGGCGCGACTGCTTTTGTGTGTGGGATAAAGCCCAATGATGCTTGTTAATGAAATGTTGCCAATGCAGGGAATGTTTATGGGAATTTGATTTTTCCAGTAGAGCTTTTGTTTTTGTTATGTAATGGATTTTCCGTTGCAATTTAAAAGAGGAAATCAGTGCAATCGGGTGATTTTGATTAAATTGTGATTTGAAGTTTTTTTGACCGTTTGTAGTGATTTAATTGATTTGATTTGTGATAAAAGTGGTAAGTTTTCTTTTCGCATTATGTCGGAGTATTGCTGCGCGACGGATTTCGTACTAAAAGCGGGATTTTCAACTCTTTCCTTTGCCAAGAAAAGAGAAATTATAGAATCGGATAGACCGAAGCCAGATCTTAGTTTAGAGTTTAAATTAAAAAATATTACGCGAAAATTCCATATCGAAACGTATGAAAAGTACATTTGGTTAACGGGAAGCTGTAAATTAAATAAGTTATTTTGCTGGCCGTGTCTTTTGTTCACGAATGAAAAATCTGTTTGGAATAAAGCTGGATTTAGTGATTTGAATAATTTTACGGGCTCAGCAGCAAAGCATTCAAGTTCCGAAAAACATCTTCAGTCGTTAATTAAATTAGATAATTTTGGTTCTCAGCGTATAGAGTTTATGCTTAGTAACCAGGTGGCAATATCTGTTAGTTTGCATAATGAAAAAGTTGAGCGTAATCGTAATATTTTGAAACGTTTAATCGATACTGTAATTTTTTTGGCAAAACAGGAGCTTCCTTTTCGCGGAAATAATGAAGACTCTTCTTCAAATAATCGTGGTAATTTTATCGAAACCGTAAATTTCTTGAGTTTGTACGATCCGATAATTGAGTCCCACATAGATTCTATAAAAGCAAATGCAGCGTTTTCGGGTTTGTCTAATAGAATCCAAAACGATCTTGTTTCCGCTATAGCTAATGTGGTTCGAAATAAAATCAATTTGGAAATAAAGGAGGCTCCATTTGTAGCTGTAATGGTCGACGAAACGCCAGATGTTAGCGGTCGGGAACAATTAACGATGATTTTTAGATATACAATATCAAATGAGATTGAAGAAAGATTTATCGGATTTTTGGATGTAAGCGCTAATCGTACAGCTACAGCAATAAGCTCTCACATTTTAAAACAATTGCAAAATTTTAATATCGATAAGAAATTAATTGCACAATGTTACGATGGCGCAGCAGTAATGAGTTCTCAAATTCGTGGAGTTCAGACTTTAATTCGGGAAAAACATAAATCGGCAATTTTCGTTCCATGCTACGCTCATTCACTAAATCTAGTATTGTCTAAAGCAGTTGAGTTTATTCCGGAAACTAAATTATTTTTCGCGCACATCAATAAAATCGCATCATTTTTTAATACATCCACTAAAAGGTCGGACCTTTTTGCAAATATAATAAATCGTCGTTTACCATCGGTTTCCAAAACGCGTTGGCATTATCATTCGCGTATTATTAACGTTATATTTGAACATAAGCATGAAATTTGTACAGTTTTTGAGACAATTTCGAATGGTTCTCAACACTGGGATGGCGATTCCTTGACTTTTTCCGATATATACTTACAAAAATTCGCAGAGTCAGATTTTCAATTATATCTGTTAATTTTTTCTGAAATTTTTTCGAAAACTGATATATTATTTAATATTATTCAGAGCAAAGTGGTAAACATTTCATATGCAAGCCAAAAAATTATTGAATTTGAAATCTGGCTTGAAAATGACTTTTCTAAAAAGTTTGATAATTTCTATTCGACAGTTACAGCAGAATATCAGCCACCACGTAAGAAATGTAGAAATGCGATAGATCCTTTACAAAATTTACGGCGGATATTTCGGGAGATTATAGATGTTATTCTCGGGCAAATTCGAGATCGATTCCATTCGTTTAAAGATCTTTCATTTTTAGAGTTGCTTGAACCGAATTATTTTTCTAAATTCAAGTCAAATTTTCCCGATAAAAATTTTGACTCACTTATTGAATATCACGGTCAATTTTTCGACAGAATAAAGTTGAAAAATGAGCTAAAAGTTATTTATTCTTCAGATGAGTTTAAAAACGCGAATCCTAGTAAAATTCTCGATTATTTTCAAAAACGGCCTTATGTCGCAAACGGTTTTAAGCAAGTTCATATTTTAGCAAAATTATTAACGTCAATTCCAGTCACAGTGGCAACTGCGGAAAGGTCATTTTCAACACTAAAGCGCGTTCACACATTTTTGAGAAATAGCCAATCCCAAGAACGACTTTCGGATCTTGCTTTAATTGCGGTTGAAAAGGATCTTCTTATACAAATGCGAAGAGAAAACGATTTTTTTGATAATGTGATTAAAGAGTTTTTACTTAAAGAACGGCGCATAGATTTGGAATACAAATAAATGGCAATGGCGAAAGAATATTTATTTATTTCAAATACCCCTGAATTTTTCTTAGTCTTAATTAACATTATTATTTATTTTTAACAATATTTATTTATCATTTTTTTTATTAGTAATATTTTATTTATTTATTTTTTTTTTTGTATTCCGAATATATGTGCCAATATTTTATTTATATCTTTCCTGATTTCTTCTTTAAGGCTTAAAGCCGCTTGGTATAAATATTTTTGTGACTGTCCATATTCTATTATACAGTCCATTTTTGTTTATGCTAAGTTGGCTTTAGGGCGCCCAACTGCTTGACTATGAAAAATTTCCACTGCACGTCACTGGTACGAAGGCCTCAAAACAATTTAGAGTCCCGAAAAGGACAATAGAGCGGTATGTTAAAAGCCAAGTTGATTCTGGTCCAGTCGTTAAATTACGAATGGGAAGGAAGCCCTTCCTGTAAATATCGAAAAAGAACTAGTTCAGTATTGTACTGAGCTAGATAAAAGATTTTATGGATTACGACTAAGAGATGTTCGCTATATGGCTTTCCAATCAGCGATA
Organism: Chloromyia formosa; assembly: GCA_964017055.1. Taxonomy (NCBI): domain Eukaryota; kingdom Metazoa; phylum Arthropoda; class Insecta; order Diptera; family Stratiomyidae; genus Chloromyia; species Chloromyia formosa. The sequence continues at coordinate 44,466,873 of OZ024814.1, read as the reverse complement.
AAAAACAATTTAAACCACCCATTTAGTCAGACCAAAGAAGTCGCTGGAAAAAAAATGGCTGCGTAATTTTCTACGTAGACATCCTTCATTGTCTGTCCGAACACCTCAAGCTGCTTCTATCGCTCGGATAATGGGATTTACTCCGGAAAATCTCCAATCATTTTTTGATATTTTTGAACTGCAGTTTAGCAAAATAAATGGCGTTCCCAGCCGACTGTTCAATGTTGATGAAACAGGAATTACCGTAGTTCAACATAAACATTCCAAGATATTAAGCCTAAAAGGCAAACAGCTGGTCAACGCCCTCACGTCGTTGGAAAAGGGGAAACTTATTACAGTAGTAACCTGTATGAGCGCTAGTGGGCACTACATTCTGTCTCTTATAATTTTCCCGAGGAAGAACAAATCTCCTGAATTGATGGACGGAACTCCACCAGGCTCTAGAGACGGTTATCACCCTTCAGGTTGGATTCAAGTTTACTCTTCACGAATTGGCTGCGAAATTTTATAAATCATACAAAACCCACCGAAAGTGACCCTGTGCCTGTAGTACTAGTTCTTGATGGTCACTATACCCACACTAGGAACATTGATGTTGTTGACATTGCTCGCGAAAGTCACGTCATTATTGTTTGTCTGCCTCCACATTGCACACACAAAATGCAACCAATGGACGTCGGTTTCATGCGTCCCCTCAAAGCATACCTATTATGCTCAGGCTATCGAAAACTGGCTATGAAATCACCCTGGAAGAGCGGTTACAATTCATCAAGTTGGATTGTTGTTTGGAGAAGCATACAAGAAAGCTGCTACTGTGGAAACGGCATAAATACTTTTAAAAAGACAGGCCTTCTTCCTTGCAATAGGAATATTTTCACAGCTGTAGATTTTGCTCCTCAAGACGGCGACGATAGTTTCCTACAAAGCGATCTTAACAGTTCAAATGTTACGGATATTCAAACAGACATTTCACGAGCATCTCAAGATTGCAGTCCTGTTCCAAGTTGTTCGAATACTCAAGTAGACATTCCACGAGCCTCTGAAAACCTCCGTCCTGTTCCTAGTTGTTTGAACGACATGGTCCCCGAGAGCAGCGTTTCATATTCTGCTGTTTCAACAGTTGTGTCGCCGTTCGAGATAAGCCCGCTTCCCCGTGTTCCGATTAGGGCTGGTTCCGCAAATTTAATTACATCTTCGCCATACAAACAGCAGTTACAGGAAGCGGCGAAAAAAAACAAGAGAAGGAAGAAAAGAAAAACAAACCATCAAGCTACAAAAGACCAAGGAAAGCGAAACAAAAAACATAAAAGAACTACGATTGGGGTAAACCCCAATCATGCAATACTCTAGATGAATTTGAACCTGGTTAAAGCCAATAAATAATTTTGGTTGCAATCTCGGATGCATCGTTAAGACTTTGTTGATCCCATCACCTCTCAGATTTCATCTAGAGTATTTTGAATCTAACTGATATTGTTAATTAAGTGTTAAGTACAAAATTTCAGCCCGATAAATTGTATACGTACTGAGTAAATACGCTTAACGTATTTCATGAAATAGTGTAGTTTGTATGGGAGGGGGTAGAAGGAGGATGAGGATTACAATAAATTTTATAATGTAGGTTACAATTATCATAAAAGTGATATATTCAAAATTTCAAAGCAATATGTTTTATAGTTTCTGAGAAAATCTGATTATTGTAAATTATCAAAAATGTGTCATTTTGTATGGGAGGGGGTAGACGGAGTAAGGGTAATCGATTACTTTTTTTGAATCTAACTGATATTGTTAATTAAGTGTTAAGTACAAAATTTCAGCCCGATAAATTGTATAGGTAATGAGTAAATTGGCTTAACGTATTTCATGAAATAGTGCAGTTTGTATGGGAGGGGGTAGAAGGAGGGTGAGGATTACAATAAATTTTATAATGTAGGTTACAATTATCATAAAAGTGATATATTCAAAATTTCAAAGCAAGATGTTTTATAGTTTCTGAGAAAATCTGATTATTGTAAATTATCAAAAATGTGTCATTTTGTATGGGAGGGGGTAGACGGAGTAAGGGTAATCGATTAATTTTTTTGAATCTAACTGATATTGTTAATTAAGTGTTAAGTACAAAATTTCAGCCCGATAAATTGTATACGTACTGAGTAAATTGGCTTAACGTATTTCATGAAATAGTGCAGTTTGTATGGGAGGGGGTAGAAGGAGGGTGAGAATTACAATAAGTTTTATAACATAGGTTACAATTATCATAAAAGTGATATATTAAAAATTTCAAAGCAATATGTTTTATAGTTTCTGAGAAAATCTGATTATTGTAAATTTTCAAAAATGTGTCATTTTGTATGGGAGGGGGTAGAAGGGGTGGAGCGATTTAGCCCGTTCACGAACTTAGCCTTCATTTTTTGTCAAAAATAACGTGTGCAAAATTTGAACTTCATAGCTCAACGCGTTCTCGAGCTAGAGAGGTCACGGACGGACGGACGGACAGACGGACAGACGGACAGACGGACAGACGGACAGACGGACAGACGGACAGACGGACATCCGGTTTTGAGATATTCGAGTGATAATATGAACTTCTGTATCATTAATTTTTTTCTGCGAGCCTTATTTCTTAGCGTTACAAACTTTGTGGCAAACTTATAATACTCTCAGATTTCATCTAGAGTATAAAAATTAAACCGGAAAATAGTGGGCTACGCCCGCAATCCGAGGGTTTTGTAGTGTCCCATGCCAATAGGAGATGAACTGTCTTACTCTTGGAGATGCTTAACCATTCATGTTAAGACAATTTTGCAAACTGTAAATTTTGCATAAAAAAAAATTGAAAATAAATTGTTTGAATAATTATAGAGAATAGAGTCAGCGACCAGCATACCCCCTCCCCCTCACCCTCCCCCTCCACCTCCCCCTCTCCCCTCCCCCACCCCCTCCCCCTCTCCCCTCCCCCCTTCCCCACCTCCCTCCTCTCCTACCAATCATTACCCTTTTGAAAATGGTTGACTCCAATTCGCTCTACGGTAAACAATATGCAAGTATGTTGTATTCGTAGTACTCGTACTAGTACTCGTATGTAGTACAAGAAACCTGTTATGTGCATTTTTTGTATGGATGATATCAAAATGACCAAATCTAAATGAATGTACTACTATTAAATATTACGTGATTATTACGAAATTTGGAGATATTATTGATGATTATTGATTATTACGAAATTTGGAGATATTATTGCACATGGTGTTGATTATCGTCAACCATCAATATTTTCGACCCCGGATGAGTTTGAGAAATGCAGGGGTGTGCTAACTGTAACTATAGAAATATACTATTATTAACCTATTTTGAGAAGATATCAAAATTCCATAATTTTTTTGTTTTCTGTGCTAGTTGAAAGCCATCTTCCTGTATGTTTTCATATTTCTAAGTGTAACGGTCTCGAAATGGTAAGGGGGGTGGGACAAATTACAATACGATCTCCCTCTGCCTCTTTTCCCCTTTCTTCAAATTTGATGAAGACGCCAAAAATGGAATGTACTCGGTAGTACCTTTCTCATGATTCCCCACTTGCCCATATCAGATGAAAAAAATGTTAACCTTAATTTCCCCTCTATGGGAACCTCCCCTTAAAGCAGACACCCACCTACCTCCCCCCTCAAACTTCTCTCCCCTACCACTCCTATACCACCAATCTCCACTCTTTCAGAAATGGTTAACTCCAATTCACTTTACGAAAAACAATAAACAATATTCAAGTATCCAGTACTAGTACTCGTATGTAGCCGGTTACGTGCATTTTTTGAATGGATGGCATCAAAATTTAAATGAATGTACTATTATTAAATATTATGTGATTGTAATGAAACTTAGAGGTATTATTGCCTATAATGTTGGTTATCATTGGTCATCAATATTTTTGGCTCCGGGTGCGCTTAAGGGGTGCAGGGGTGTGCTAACTGCAACTATAGAAATGTACTATTATTAACCTTTTCTGATAAAATTTCAAAATTCTATAAATCTAGGTTTTCTACGCTAGTAAAATGCCGCTTTTTCGCAAATTTTCATATTTCTAAGCATAACGGTATCGAAATGCAAGGGGGGGGGACAAACTTGGATCACATATTTTCCCCTCTATCTCTTTTCCCCTTTCTTTAAATTTGATGAAAATAGCGGAAATGAAATGTACTCGGTGTTACCTTTCTTATCATACCCCACTTGCCTATACCAGATGAAAAAATTTTTTTGACCTTCATTTCCCCTCTATGGGGACATCCCCTTAAAGTCAGCCTATTACAACGAATTGCTTTCTCCGGTGAATTATAATAATTCTACATACTCCCACAAAATTTCATGTATGTAGCTTCAGCCGCTCGTGAGATATTTCATGGACAGACGGACAGACGGACAGACATTTGACCGATTTCATAAGGGTTTTGTTTTTAATACAAAACCGTAAAAAAGAAGTGAAAAGAAAAGTTCTTGTAGAATCTTCGCCATCGAGCCAGGATGAGACAAGCCAAAATTCAAACGCCATCTCCTCGTCGGAGGATGAAGTTGACGACGCCGAATGTCCATTTTGCACGGGATTATTTTCGCAGGATATTCGAGGAGAGAAATGGGTAAAATGTCTTGGCTGCTTTAAATGGGCACATGAATAATGTGGCGAGGAAAAATCGAACCATGTTTTATGTGCAGTTTGCAATAACAATACCTGAACTTTAACTTTTAACTTTTTTTGTTAGTGTTCGTCCCTTTATGGATTGCAAAAACTCACATAAAATTAACCCAAAGAAAATATTAAAAAACAACAAATTTGTTAAAGTTCGTAATTTTTTTATTTTTTTCTAAGTTAAAATTATAATATTATATGCATTTCGAGGCAATTAACACCTCATCCTCAGCAAACGCGTTGCTAAATCAGATTGCAAACATGGTTTCGTGTGAGATAAATACACATAATGTTAAATTTGGCTAAGTCTTTCATTACATAACGAATTGTTTTTGTTTTATGCGGAAAGGATGATTTACTTGATAAAAGTTTGAACATTCTAATTACCTTATCTTTAATATTAACTATCATTGAATCAGAATATTTCTTAGTTTTTCAATGTGACAACAGTTATTTTTCTTCACCCAGAATTTAAGTTTTTTTTTATGTTTAAATATAGAAAAGTATAATTAAAATAAAAATTGAGGTTAATTCATAAATTAATAAAACTATAAACAACCGAACAAGTGTTTTATTTGCCATAACACTTCAATTTCATAGTATCTTACATTAGGAGTCCATACTGTCTCATATTAAGACAACTTTTTTGAAGATCCCGAAAATGGCAATTCTGACTAAAATATTTACAGGAAATAAAACATTAAATGGAAGTCGTTAAGGCATTCAGCACTAATAGTTTATACATTTGGCTTGCAGAAACTCAAAAATTTATTCGGCTTAGGGCAAGACGTTCAGAGATACAGCATAGGAAAAAAAGGTGTCTCATAATAGGCACCTTGACCTATTATTATACGACCAATTCATTGTGAATCGTTCGGAGATAAGGTAAATCTAGGTCAGTATGTAACTACGAGAATTATGTACCCTTATGTATTTAAATGACAGTCAGCTGTTTTGGAAATATTTATAATTGTTGTTGATGTCAATGTCGTTGCCGGTAAGTGTGTTTGGGAATCCAATAAAATTAAATAACAAATAATACAATGATTGTTTTCTATGTTGATTTCAGGTATTCTTCCAGAGACGGTGGATGCCGACTATACGTTAATTCAGATAAGTATAGTTTCAATGTTACGAAATTATTTTTAACGAGATTGATCCTTTGTTGTCCCTTTTTCCATTTCAGGTATCGATTCAACGTTGGCCCAACCAGGAAGCCGCCTGTGACTTTTGTGGGAATGACATCTCGTGAGTGGATTGTGTACAGTTTTGTGTTGTGAAACGTCCCTTAACCCATCCACATTCAACATTGTGTCGTCTCGTCGCCTCGCGTCTCGGGAATCTTTAACAAACACCATGGACAAAACTATCTCTAAGTTTCGTAACAATCACGTAATATTTAATAATAGTACATTCATTTAAAGTTGGACATTTTGGTACCATCCATACATCCATATAACCGGCCTCAGCTACATACTAGTACCCTAGTGGGGCATAGTACGTCACTCCTGCGCGTCATCGTACTCTGTTCTGGGCAATGGGGCGCAACTCCCCAAAAGACTTACCCAGTGCCTGACACTCCTTCGCGACAGATCGACGCCATGTGATTCTAGGACCCCCTCTTGGTCGGCCATGGTTGGAAATGGTTCCATTACATGGTATGCAAAGCAATGCAGTCCGGATGGCGCAACGGTTAGCACGTTCGCCTTTTACGCACTGGGCCCTGGTTCGATTCCTACCGAATGCGGTAGTTTTCTATGAAAAAGGGGATTGACGTGTCGGACTATGAGCGCACTCAGCTTTTAAATAAGTACCCATTTATGGAGTAAATAACTCGGTTGAGCGTGTTGCTGATCACACACATCTGCACAAGACCTACCGTCACGATCTAGGAAATGAGATGATGCTAACTCATCTCGAGGCCATGGTTCAAATTGGACTGTTGCGCCAGTTATTTATTTATTTATTAAAGTAATGCAGTTATCACTCTTTCGCAATGTGTTATCTATCCACTGCCATTTTCGCCTGCATATCAATTCGTCAATTGACATCTGCCCCGTACGCCGACTTAGCTCTGCATTTGATATTGTTTCGGGCCAAAATATTCTTAGAACGAAGACATGAGTTGACGAAAACTTGCAACTTTCTATTGGTATGGGACACTACAAAACCCTCGGATTGCGGGCGAAGCCCTCTATATTCCGGTTTCATTTTATTTATATTGAATAACCAATATTATAATTTTATGAATGTTATTCAAAGGGGACATATCAGAATACTACAATAAAAAATATAAAACAATTAAACTGTACTGTAAATGGGGGCGGCAATTTTGAGAATCCCTAGGGCAGTTTGTAAATCCGCCATTGTTAAGTTACGAGAGCTAATTTAAGTTTTATTGTTATAAGAGCCTTATGAAACCGTTTTAATATCTGTAAGAGCCAAATTGTCAAGAGTTTGTTAGTTGGACGGGGAGGCACATAATAATCCATTCAACCCATTTACATCAACTATGCTTTTGCTTTCACATATTTGGGGTCTAAATCTGCACCATATCGTACAAATTGACTGATTACCCATCGGTCAAATTTGCATATGCAAACGTCCGACATGTTTCCATGTCTTCTGCAAACACAATCGTTACCTTCGCTACTTCGCTTCATTTCGAACGGCGCGGCGGCAGCAAATGTCATTAACTCAAAATTGCATTTCACATTCACAGTGAAGTTTTATTAATTCATAATTACCCCCTAGAACACGACCAAAGTAATCACGGACAAGTATTGGAGCTGGACCGCTGAGACCATTGAGGCGCCCGTGAAGCTCCCACCTTCACACTATTGATTACTCGTATGTTGCAAAATGCATTTTATTTGTTAAACGCGCGTGTAATGTGTGTTCATGTTGTCTACACACACACACCACCCACTCAGCAGCTCAGCAGCTCAAACAAGAAATTCTACTCGGATTTCGAGGCAGGTGGTAGCAGCACAGGCCCCCGGAAAAAGATACTCTCATTCCCATTGACGGTTAATTTCATCAAACAATCAATCTCTGGAAAGATACTGGAAGCCATTCACTGGAATATTACAGCTGTGTGCGTACGCTCCCAGCAAAAAGTTAAATGAGTCCAGCCCCGCCCCAGCAAGAGGTGGAGTCACAGCGCATATGGCGCTTTCTCTATCCGCACTCATGGCACGTATTTGCGTTTGTGTGCAGATCAGCACTTTTCCAATCGCCTGGCTCTCGAAATAAATGGCGACTGGGCAATTTGAACCCCTGCGAAACTTGGAAATGATTCGTTTATACAGAGGAGCATCTCGGGAGTCCATTTTGAGTAAATTGTTTGATGATTTGGATGTGTTTCATTGGATTTGGTTGGTCTTTTTGTTTTGCGTTGCACCGAAGACGACCAGGAGCATGGCACGAAACAAAACACACGACGACGACGACATCGAAGCAGCGAATAGCCGTGTCGGGTCACAAAAGAAAAGTTTTGTATCGATTTCTGTCATGCAGGAAAAACACAAGAATTGTGTGACGTTGCAGAACCTTTTTCATTGAGCGAGTGGAGAGGGCATGGAGAGGCGGTTAAGTGCCTCTTGGAGTAAGTGCACCAAGTAATCGAGCGACGATTTGTCCTGGTTGTTACTAGATCTCCGGATCGTATTGAAGGGATACGCTTTTAATGGCCGCAATATTTCAAGTATTCGTCGCTTAAATAGGGTTTTATCTGATTATGAGGGAAAACGAGACAATCACTATAGTTTGCTTGCGTGCATTTGGCAAGGATAAGCGTATGAAAGGGTATGTATCATAAATTTTGCAAATAACATTGCCAAATGTTTCAATAACGATAAAATACGTTTTTGCTTCGTATAAAATATTTCTGGAAGAATTTTAGGCTAAAGAGACAAAATATATTATACGTGTTACGACAGGTCTAGGCTCTATATAAATTTGTATTTCATTTTTAGTTTAAGGTCGAGTCACAAAAGTGCATCTCTAGGTGCAATAGTAGAAGTATGTATCTTGGTCCTGGGGCTAATAAATATTACGGTCCATTGGATCCAGAGGGGGGGCCATGGGGGCCCTGGCCCCCTCCCAACTGTTTGATATATAGAACTTGGTCTGGGAATATTCCAAGAAATACTTGAAAATAATTCATAGAAATGACTGATAAATCAAATCAAATCAGAGGCTGATCTTCACAAGTAAAGCATACTTGCTGATAAGGCAAAATATCTATATATTTGTTTTACTCATTTTTGGGGTAGTTGCCTGGTGGATTACTCCGAGTACAGTGACTAACCGTAGCTTGTAGGCAAAGGAGAAAAGAATGGACTGTGTTGCTTTTTGTGGTGCCCTTAGAACTACCACTTCTGCTTTGAACATACTGCTTAACCTGCTACTACTAGACATTTTGGATGAATAAATGGCAGCAGTTACGGTTATTGGAGTCCATAACACTGATCAGTAGTTTACTTCCGGCCCTGGCCACGCTGCTATTCTGAGCAACCCAAATACTTTGGCAACGGCTGACGATTTCTCTATCTAATAAGAAGTTGGCAAGTATTTTGACAGTCTGATCTGACCTAGTTGGGGTGTCACATGATATGAGCTAGAGATATTGGCTGCGTTCTTAAGACGCAAGCACTGATAAGCGCTTGGTGCTGCATAGTACTTTTTTCTAGAAACGCTTTTCTGGCTTAGCACGTATTTGTGGAATGTAGAATTGGTGGCGACTAGAGTCCACCACGGAAACCAATCATAACGTTTAGTACGCTCGAATTGTGTGTTATTTCTCTTCCCCGCTGGATGTCCACCAGTCACAAATGCCAAACTGAACATTGCATTTGACAAATGAGACAGCATGTCGTCCCTAAAACACAACATAATCACATTTTGCTACTCAGCAATTGTAAAGCGCTGTACCTACTAAGCGCTTGCGTTTAAGAACGTAGCCATTTTGATTCTCACCGACAGCCAAGCCGTAACTAAATCCCTGGAACCGCGTCTGACTATGTAAAAGACCGTCGCGGAATGTCGCTCATTGCTTACGGGGATGAGTGCGATTTCGCTATGAATTTATTATGTTGGGTGTTACAGTGGTTTGGCTGATAACTGAAGATCAGGCGCGCTCGCCAGGCAGGGTACAACATGCAATTGGTCGGCACAGATTGGATTTTAGTCGCACCGTTTTGCTAAAGTCACTGAAAAGGAAAAGGCAACGTATCAGAGCTGCTCAGGCAGTCATCGCTGGACAGTCCATAGTTGGTGAGAGTTCCATGAGGGGCATCCCCAATAATGATTGTTCTAGGAGCTGAGGTGACGAAAATAAGAAGGAGTGTATTTGTTACCTTTTCTTCATTTGTCCTGCTCTGGCAAGGAGGAAGATATTTCAGGGATCCCACTTCCTCAGTGAACTGGATAACTTAACTAATAATGATGGTGGCAAGCTCTTTTTTTTACTGGAAGTTCTGTCTGGTTCAATGATTAGGATTAGCGGATGATAAGTTCCTAGGGGTAACAAAATTATCCCTATTGCAGTCCATTGTATGCTGTGATAAGCACAGCAGCCCTTAATCCTACTCTTGGGAAGGACTGGGGCCAGGTACGTAGCCAGGGGGGGGGGGGGGGGTCCATGGGGTCGAAATGCAAAAGTAACAACTTTTTCATATGGAAGCATGTTTTCATTATAAGCAATTACAAATTTTTGACCAAATGTGACTTGGATCACTCTTGCTCCAAGCCCTTCATATAGTGTTAATACGCCACTAATTTCTATAAACACAAACAGTCGCCGATATTTAGTTCCTTTATTACTTCTTCACATTAAAACTCTACATAACATCAGATTAGCAACATACCCCGTTAGCCGTCAAATTCCCAATACGACTGATCTTGTTATTTGCCTGTTCTCGCCGGAATCAGGAAGTCTGACTCTCGCCGAAGCTATATGAAATATTCGAAGATCCATGCGTTTATAATACTTGGCCACCAATGTCAAATCTATATCTGAAATACCTTGTCATGATTTTTCATAGAGTCTTGTACATTCCTATATGCCCTGTTTCTCCGAACTGTGCCATTAAGCTTGCATCAGTTCAAAATTTGATAATCCAGTTGATCCCTAACAATACATTTCTTTGGCTATGTGTCCTCCTTGAATTTATCAATAGTTTTATTATAGATCGCAAAGACTAAGTCGATTTTGCTAGCACACAATTTCGCGAAACAATCTAGCATTATGAGTAAACAAGAAGAGTCCGAAGGTATCCTCATCAAAGGTTGTCAATATGCCTATGTTTCACTAATAACTATCATAAATTTGTCATGAATAACCTCAAATAATAACATATAGTAAGCATTTACATTTCAAATTATCTATTTAGTATTACATTAGTATGTAAGATTAATGATAAGTAAAATTAATATTAAATTTATTAACAAATAAATTAATAAAAAGCAAAATTAATATTAACATTATATTAATGTTTTAATAATTTTAGTTAGATGAATTTAACATGTACTCGTATAACTTAATATGTGATTTTGGAGTAATATTTTTTTTTATAAAGTAAATATATTCTCTAAGAAGATGCTTTTTTTATGCACCAAATTATATTTTCTTTTGTTATCTTACTTTAAATATTAATATTATATTTAATTATTAACATCAAAAATGATGATAATACAACTATCGAAACCAATTGTATTGAAAATATTTGCGTTTGTAAAACCTTAAGGGTTCTGTCAGACCAAATGCGAATCCGCAGCGATTTATTCGTCGCGATCATGTATTCAGTCGCGAATTCGCGTTGCCTCGGCTTGAATAACTTTATTAGACATGAACAAATTATCGAATCGGCCACGTACATATATACATACAGTATATCCTCGCTAATCCGGACTAATTAAAACATGGGCCTATCCGAACTAGCGAGGAATGCGAACTAGTGAGGCACACCAAAAAAGCAATAAAAACTGGATGTTTGAATGTTAGTCATGTATATTATAACGTAAATAATTTCTTACATTCCCAATTACAAATATAAAAAAAAAACATAACAATTTTCACAGGACAAAATTATTCATGCTGTATGCATTTACATACAGATTATCAAAATCATTACAGTATGGTATTATTTCCGAAGGAAATCAGTAATTTTAGTTTGTTTTGCAGTTTTTATGTTGTTGATAATTGCACTTTCTTTTAGTTGTCGAAGAGCTAATATCTGTTCGAACGATCCTCCATTTTGTTCCGCCTACTTAATTCCGAGCTCAAAAGCGGAAATCGGTGCTTTGTTCCTAAAATAATTTTGTTTTGTCCCGTTCCTTCCGCTAATTCCTCAATGTCATTTTCTTCCTCTTCGATAAAATATTCAATATTTTCGTCTCCTTCATTTATCCACATAACAATATCGTCATCGACAATACTATCGTTGATAAGGTTTAGCATTTCCCTGATATCGTTGAAGTCATCGTTCTCAAATCGCTGTGCATTTGATGCTAACCTCCGGGCATACTCCGTCAGAGGTAAAAGATCTTCATCGTTCCATTCATCCCGAAATTTATAGGCGCTCCAAGATTTTTGCAATGTTGTTCCGTCGACTTTCGACCAAGCGCTCGCTAAAAAATCTGTGGCGTGTTTCAATGAGAGATTTTTAAGATTTTTATGTCTTCTAAATTGGAAATAACTTGCCCGAGAAAGCTTTTTTTGTAAAACATTTTTGTCACTCGAATTGGATTCTGATCCATAGGTTGAATTAAAGCGGTGCAATTTGGAGGCAGAAACATTACCACCATATTATTATCAGCAGACCGTAATTCTTCTTGACTGGAATGGCATGGAGCATTGTCAATTAACAGAAGGGCCTTGGACGGAAAGCCATTTTGGATAAGAAAAGACTTGACTTGAGGAATAAAGGACTCATTGAACCACTCCTTAAACAATGAGGATGTCATCCACGCCTTTGAGGTTGATTTATATTCCACAGGAAGGATCAAGTTCTTCAGTGATCGTGGGTTACGGGATTTTCCTATCACAAGGATTTTCAATTTGTGCCTTCCCGACGCATTCGCACACACCAAAAAAGTTAATCGCTCCTTACTTAGTTTTCTTCCCGGCGCCGTGGCTTCTTTTGCGTGTACGAGCGTCTTATTGGGTAACATTTTCCAAAACAGGCTGGACTCGTCCGCATTGTAGATTTGATCTGGAGTAAGATTCATCTCTTCAATTGTTTCGTGAAACGATTTTAAAAAGGGATCTACGGAATCAGCAGCACTGGAGAGTTTTTCACCCGTAATTTTTAGTAACCTGATACCAAAACGGCTTTTAAAATTACCGTACCAACCATTACTGGCGGTAAAATTGTCGTTATTGTAAAGCTGTTTAAAAATAAGCCTTGCTTTTTCGCAAATCAATTCCCTGGAAATTGGAGCATGTCTGCTTCTTTGCTGAAGGAACCACGAATACAGCTTATTTTCCATTTCAGGATACTCGCCAAATCGCAGGGTCTTTCGCTTCTCCGATACTGATTCCGTTGATAGTATAAAGCTGGATAAAATGAATTTGGATAGTATCGATCCATCTGTTATTTTTTATCATCTTACCTTCTAATTTTATCCTTCTGTTTTTTAATGTCAGATATGGTGGATGTACCAACACTATATTGCAATGCTAATTGTCTTCCTGACCAACCCCTCTCAAGCTTGTCGAGTATTTCACATTTGATCTTAAATGTCAGCGACTTGTGGCTGCGTTTTTTTACTGGAGCCATACCGCACTGTAAGAATTCTCAATATACCACACACGAACTAAGCGATTTTTACAAGTCTAGTCTGCCTTTGTTGAGACGATACTGTATTTTTTGTACATATGGATATGCAAGAATGTATTTTTCCCGTTATTTCCTTCTCCTTTGAGTAAATTGAAAATATTTAACAGAAAAAATGAAATCCGGATTACAAAGGCACTGAAAATCCGGACTACAGAGTGCTTAATACATATTTGTGTGTGATCCGGAAAACTGAGGATCCGAAGTTTCGAGGCTCCGGACTAACGAGGTTGTACTGTATATAGCGTTGGCATCAATGAAGCCTAATACATTTATTAAATGTGATATATGTATAGTATATATACATAAAATATGATTATTATAACATCCAAAAAGATTTTTTTTCCATTAGAAATATATTTGATTTAATATTATGAATCTAGGCAATTTAAATAGGCGTATTTCAGCTGATTTTTTTTAGCTTTTTTATTAGAAAAATATTTTCGGTACCCAATAAGTGGACCCCCTCCCGACACAAAATCCTGGCTACGTCACCTACTGGGGCCTGCAGCCGAAGGTGGTACACTGGATGTACACTGCTGTGTTGCGTCCTATTTTGCTTTATGGTATTAGCGTGTGGTGGACTGCACTCAGAGTTGCTGCCTACTGTAACTTGCTGAGTAAGGTGCAAAGACTGGCTGCGCTAGCCATAACAGGGGCGTTCAGAACCACTCCGTCGGCCGGATTGGATATTCTGCTGAACTTGCTCCCGCTGGACATTCTTGGCGAACAACTGGCGGCCAATACGGCACTACGTCTTCGCGAAACTTGTCAGTGGCGCGTGAGGAGCACTGGACACACAACTATTCTGCGCAATCTGGATCTGGATCTCCCTTCGGATACCGACTTCACCTCTCCGAAATAAACTTTTGATCGGAACTATAACTGCCTCATTCCAACTAGGAATCTCTGGGCTCAGAACTCGACTAATTCCATGCTGATATACACGGACGGCTCTAAGTGCCACCATACACTGTCGAACTCGAACTCGATCTCGAACCTGGTACAAATGTCCTCTGACACACACATACACTTCACATAGGTGTGAAGAAAACCGGTCCACTTGTACTAGGTTCGTGTTCGAGTTCGACAGTGTATGATGACACTTAGACGCACGATAGAGTTGGGGCCGGGGTTTACTCGGAGGGGCTTGGTATCAACATGTTATTTCGTCTTCCTGACTTCTGTAGTATCCTTCAGGCGGAGATTTCAGCCATCTCAGAGGCTCTGACCTGGTTGGGAAGTCACATGATGACTGCCAAGGACATCACTATTTTTACGGACAGCCAAGCTGCAATACGTTCACTTGAGTCGGTTCTCAGTACATCCAAAACGATTGTGGATTGTCGCACAGCCCTTACTTTAATGGGCGGTTTTTTTCAACATCACGCTTTGCTAGATACCCGGTCACAGTGGCTTTGCAGGCAACTGCAGAGCGGATGAGCTTGCGCGTGAGGGGATAACCAGTAATGTAGCCGGAATTCGGGACAGTATTAAAATGCCTTTTACGGTATGCAAAATGGCAACTAAGTCAGCTGCTATTGATAGGGCCAACATAAGATGGCTCAGTGGTTACTCATGCCAAACGATAAGGGCGATTTGGCCTAGACTTGATCCAAGACGCTCTGCCGTACTGCTAGGTATCATTAAACAGACCACACATCGGCAGGGTGGTGGGGGTCGTCACAGGGCACTGCCCTATTGGGGAACTAGCCTGGAGGCTGCGCATTCCGCACCATGATTACTGCAGATGCAGAAGCTGTGAGGACGTGGACGAGGAGGAGAGCGTTAGTCACCTTCTGTGCCACTGCAGAGCTTTGGCGGGCAGGAGGAGAAGATTTCTTGGTTCCTCGTTCTTTTATGACTTGGAAGACCTCAACAACGTTAGCGCGACAAAGCTCAATCGTTTTATTGCTAGCACCGGCTGGTTTTAAAACCTTTTTAGGGTAAGGTAAAGAGAATTTCAGGAGGTATCACAACGGTCCCAATTTGCGGTCTAAGTGTGCTGTGATCCATCATGGTAGCCCGTGCACCTAACCTAACCTAACATAATCCTACTCTAAACATGGCTCATGGTTTTGGGCGTTATTATTGCACGCTCCCCTCCAATAAGGAACGTGTCTACGCTTTCAACAGACGCATGCCTTTTGAGGACCTAAAACTGAATAAGTATGGATAATACTCTCTCCAGGTAACACACAAAGTCCAAACTCAATTTGTAGATCCGCCACTGGGTTCACTTATTTACCGACTGCTTTCACAGACAGTGGTGAATCCTGTCAGTGGCATATTTACAGGAGAGGGGGGGGGGGGTTTGCACAGAGAGGCATTACGTCTCATTAATCTAAATTAATTTAGGTTGCATACAAAAATCTTAGCGTTGCCACACATGTCTGTGAATATCGTCTGAAGGAGGACTTGCCACCAGATATATCCCGCAGGGTGGAGTGTTCTCTCCTTTTCTGTGGAACTTATTTGTCAATAGACTGCTTCAACGACTGGGAATGTCGACCAGCAGGGTGTGTGCTTTGCGGGTGTTATTGCTATTACCATAACTAGTATATTTCCTGGTGTTCTTAGTGAGGTATGGCAGAATTCCCTCTCACAACAAACCGTTTGGTCTGATAACTATGGCAAGTGGCAAATTCGAACAAACACAGTTTTTTCTCTTTCGAAGTATAGAATACTTCCAGTATTCAGCTTTAATTGATAAAATGAAATTTATGTGCAGTTGCTTTACTCATGCTTGGGATATTTTTTTGGTAGACTACCAAAGGGGCTAACCGTAGGTTGCTGGGAAATGTGCAAAAATTGGCCAGCGTTGCTTTTTGTGGCACTTCAAGGACGACTACTTATTTTGCTTTGAACATGCTGTTTAACCTGCTACTTTTCGTCATTTTTGGTGAATAGACGGCCGTAAATACGATCACTCGACACCATAATCCTGGTCATTCGCCTACTTAAAGCTCTGGGCGCGCTGCTATTCTGAATAACCCAAATATTCCCGCATATATTCCTCCTCCAAAAATGCGCTTCACAAGCATTTTGTCATTCTGATAAAATCTCGGTGTCAGTGGAAGGACAACGCACTTCTGTTGACTAATTTAATAGAAATTTATGCAGATGGCTACAAGACAAATGAAGGATTAAAAATGGGAGTCTTATGTTATGGATTTAACTTAAGTCTGTTTTTAAGTTTACCTGAAAACTGGAATGCTTTCCAAGCCAAGGTTTGCGTTTTTGCAGCAATTCTTTATTTTGCGTCATTCATATACACGTAACATTAGGTATTTGCTTTTAATCCCCAAAAAAAATCATTCCGAAATATTTCTGAGTCTTGAATTTAATTACACAAAGTTACAAATTTCAAAGAAAACGCCATTCCCAAAATATGGAGCCAGAAACAATTACATTTTTCAAAATCCGCTAAACAGTAAAATTTATATTCTTCCGTCAGACCTTGAACTGGTAATAGGTTGTCCCCACCGGGAAGCAGTGACATACTTTGATTTTTTATTCGGCCCGCTTACCCTAAAATTTAAAAAATCTGGCCCTTTGTTGGAAAAGTTGTTCTAGAAAATGGTGCTTTATTTATTAACCAAAATTTTGATTATCCGAACTATTATTTCGGCTAACAGAGCTTCTACTTTCAGTATATTTTTATTATTGAAGAAATCTGTTTTGTTCAATGCGATTATATACATATATAATATAGTAGTACTCATTACTGACCAAACATTTGTAAGGATTATTCTATTTGCTCTAAGGAGACGAGTGAATTCAGGTACAATGTATACATAAATCCATTTATTGCAACTGAAATAATTTGCCAAGTTTAAATGATTAGTAAAGGTAATTGGCTGTAGCAATTTTAATAATAATCAATAATTTACAGCAATAAAAATTCATCACTCCATTAGTTTTGCATGTCATTCGTATGTAACCAAAAAAAAGTATTCACGTCAATTCGTCGCTTCTCACAAATATTCCAACTGCCACTTTTCCATTTCAAAAGTCAACGCTGATGGAAAGTGTCGTTTAATTGCCCTCTACAAGATACTGCATAATAAGTCCTCACTTTCTTTATACTGATTTTACCAAATAGGATAAATGGGATTACAAATAATTGGGACGGAATCTCCCTCTTGCCAATCCGATTAACTTGAATGCATTATGCCCGACGAGGAAGAAGTCAGTCAACTAATTGTTCGCCAACAAACGATTCAAAGGGACGCAGCCGTGAATGGACGAATGGATAAATAAGGGCATTGAAAAAAAGTAGTTCAAATGGCAGTTTCACCACCCCTCAACTTACCCTCAAATTGACTCTCGAACTGTATGTTATTATACGTCATCTAAGTAGCAGAGTATTTGTCATCATAATAAAATGAGGTACTAAAAATTAAATGGATAAATGACATCCATCCAAGTCTTGTCCCTTCGGTTCTATTCGTATAATAGTTCCCTACGTGGTTGTAGAACTGCAACCAGTCAGGTAGAAAATTGATCTTTTAGGTGAAATGATTGATCACATGCCTCAGAATCCTTTGTAAAGGATTCTTCATTAGGAGTTTTGGTAACGAGAGAAGAGGATATCGTTCAGGGTTTAATAAAAAGGATTTTGGAAATTCCGGTCTTTCAGTTCAGTCACTAAACTTCCAGTTCCTCTCAACTGAGATTGTCATTTACGAGGAAAATGTTTCCACCGTATTCAGTTGGATCAATTTTCAATGTCCTATTAGAATGGATGCAGATGTAAAAGATATAATGCATGTGTTTATAATAAGGGTGAAACTGATGAAATTGATCACCATAACCCATAACGCAGAGTGATGAAAACCATAATTTCACAGTTCAGTAATTATGGTAAACGATAGATTATTGGTTTGATGTTAACTTAATGTGTCTCTCAACTCTCATTATAATTTTATTTTTAATATCGTTTTATTTAAAATTTCAATCGACAACACGTATCTTCCCTATCTTAAAACATAAGCCCGCGACTGATTTACTTTACATTTTATAGTATAATACATTCTTATCATATCAATCTTTTTATCAGTTTGTGGTACAGGGGGTTTTTGTATTGCTTCAATCTCTTTCGAGTTTGGTTTTCTGCCGTCTGTTGTGATAATATAGCCTAGTCTAGATATTCTGTTTCCCTTTTCATAAATTCGCATTTGTCGTGTGATAATTTCAAATTAGCTTTCTTCAAAGCTTCAAATATTTTGTCTAGCACTAACACATGTTCGTCTAGTTATGTGCTGAAAATAATTATGTCATCGAGATAAACGAAACTTAATTTACGAGTACCTATAAACTCTTTTAGAGCATTAATAATTAAGTGTTGGAAAGTGACGGGTGCACTTTTCAACGAATGGCATCCTTAAAAATTCATAATGACCACAAGAAGTAGAGAAGGCAGTTTTCTCTATATCCTTCTCTCCTATTTCGATTTGGTGAAACCCCTTTACAAATCTAATGTTGTAAAATGTTGCCATCTTCCCAATTTGTCCAATATATCCTCTATGTTATGGGTATAGAATATTTATATCCTATCGTCTCATTGTTTATCTTAAGCCGACCATACACCATCCGGAATTCCTGCCCGGAAAAACTGATCAGGCCCGGCTTTGAGGGATTCCGGATCGTGTATGGCCGTTTTAAGCAACCTTCAGGCGGTCGGATTGGCCTTTTAGGCGGCCGGAAGGAAAATCGTCCCCGCCAGGCCCCAACCACACACGTGCCGGAATTTTTCTCCGGAAAAACTGATCAGGCCTAGCATTGAGGAATTCCGGATCGTGAATGGCCTGGCCTGTTCAGGCCGCCTTGAGGCGGCCGGACGCACAATTTAAAATCGATCTTATCGCCATAGAATCAAAGTATATCTATCTATTGGATTGAATTGTACGGCATTTTACTTTCCATGGCCAAGTTTCAGATACATTGGTACATTGAAATAAACTCCTCCTTGCAGGAGATTATTTCAATGTAATGTATGTGAAACTTGGCCATGGAAAGTAAAATGCAGTACAATTCAATCCAATAAATAGATACTTTGATTCTATGGCGATAAGATCGATTTTCAATTATGCATCCGGCCGCCTCAAGGCCAACTGAGCAGAATGAATTTTCACTGGAGTTTATTTCAATAGACCAATGTATCTGAAACTTGGCCATGGAAAATAAAATGCCGTAAAATTCAGTTCAGTAGAGAGAAGCATACCTCGAATCTCTGGCGATAAGATCGATTTTCAATTATGCATCCGGCCGCCTGAAAGGCCTGTCCGGCCGCCTCAAGGCGGTCTGAAGCAGCAATACACGATCCGAAATTCCTCAAGGCCAGGCCTGATCAGTTTTTCCGCAGGAATTCCGGATGGTGTATTCTATTTTCAGGCAAACCGGAAGGCCAGGCCTTGGATGGTGTATGGTCGGCTTTACGGTGGTCTATCACTACTCGCCACTTCTCTTAACCGCTGGCATTCATTTTCTTGAGTACAGCCAAAACTGGTGCATTATACGATGATTCCGAATGCCCAATTATCCCTGATTCTAAATATTCTTCTATTGTTTTGTTGATAACTTCCTTATGTTTTCCTATGGTGCGATGTACTCGTGTGTATATCGGTTCATTTGTTCTGGTACGAACGAATATGATGTTTAATATGTTGAGTGAAACCCAAATTGTCAGTTTCCTCATTGAACATTAACTCATTATATTTACCCAATATGTTTTCTAAGCTCCTCTTTTCTCCGTTATTCAAATGATCTAATCTAAACCTGTCGTTCTTTCTTCAACTAAGGTACATAGGTTAGGTTAGGTTAAAGGGTTGCTATGATTGTCCACAGCACACATAGACCGCATCAGGGTCCGTTGTGATGCCCAACGGGATAAGTAGTCCCGACCCACTCTAAACTTCGAACCGGCCCGAGCCCACAACAAAATGTTGGAGCTGGCCAACATCGACGTCCTGCAAGTCACCCAGGTCGGCAAAGTAGTAGACCCCAAGAGTAGCCCTCCTAATACTTTCCAGGCCCGGGCATTCACAGAGAAGGTGGAAAGTACTCTCCTCTACCTCCTCATCCCCGCAGCTTCTACATAAGTCGTTATACGGAAGCCGAAGCCTCCTGGCGTGCTCTCCAATTGGACAGTGCCCAGTGATGATTCCCACGACCGTACCAATGTGATGCCTTTTCAGCGACAACAATAGCTTAGCGGAACGATTCATATTCAACCTGGGCCATATCAGCTCTGTCTTATAAAAAATACTGCCACTTAGCCATCTCGCGTTAGTGATACTTATCGCGGCCTGCATTATGCTATGCTTACATGCATCAAAAGGCATCTCAACATTGCAGAGAGTACGTTCGGAGTCTTCCGAGGTCCCTCTTCTAGCAACTAAGGTACATAGTTATTTTATATCTGGTTCTTCTGGTTTACTGGTAATTCTCTTCCGAGTAGTACTAATTTATGGATTTTGGCATTAAAGGCCGAAATATATGTAGACGGACGGACGGCAATTTTCGATTTGTCATCATGTTGATCAATTATTCTCATTCGCAGTAAATTTTGCACACATAACGTATGAACTTCTCAAATTATGCAAATTCCATAACAGCTAGTGCTTGCAAACAAAAATTTACAAATTTCATTGCTCTCCACGAAAAGTCGACAAACACGATGTATTCATAATTTATACTGGAAATGTCGGCAAGGATCTCCGAAAATCTATTTCCCTGAAATGTTCGCCTTGTGAGGAAGTAGCATACTTCGCAACGTCCCGCATCTATAAACATAATGAACTTTTGAAAAATTTTGTTTCGTGAGCAATCCAAGGCGAAACAATTGATTGCCATTGAATGAAATTGAAAAGTGAGTTCAATTGAAATCATGGGCTGAAATCATGTCTGCCCCTGACCCCGTCATGATATCGAAAAGGAAATACGTCCGTCTGTCTATCTCTCCATGTGATCGGCCTTTAGAGCTCTATCTCAGTAATTATAACAGCTAGTAGTTTCGTTTTATAGCATATGCGTACTAGAGACCTAAATCTAAGTAGATTTGCAAATCCTGAAACCAATGCACACCATTCGTTTTAGGGTTTTGTAAAAAAACAAAACCCTTATGAAATCGGTCATGCGTGTGTCTGTCTGTCTGTCTGTTTGCTGTCCATGAAATATCTCACGAACTGCTGAAGCTTCATGCATGAAATTTGGTGGGAATATGTAGAAGTACTATAATTCTCTAGAGAAAGCGATGCGTCGTAATAGGTCAACTTTAAGGGGAGGTCTCCATAGAGGGGAAATGAAGGTCGAAATTTTTTTTTCGTTTGGTATAGGCAAGTGGGGTATCGTAAGAAAGGTACCGTCGAGTACATTCCATTTGTGGAATTTTCTTCAAATTTGAAGAAAGGAGAAAAGAGGGAGAGCGGAAATATGTGTTCCGAGTTTGTCCCACCCTCCCCTTCATTTCGAGACCGTTATACTTAGAAATATGAAAATTTACAGAAAAGCGGCATTTTATTTTACTAGCATAGAAAACTAAAAATAATGGAATTTTGAAATCTCATCAAAAAAGGTTAATAATAGTGCATTTCTATATTTGCAGTTAGCATACCACTGCACCCCTCAAGTACACCCGAGTTAAAAAATGTTGATGGCCAATAATAACCAACATCATAGACAATAATATCTCTAGGTTTCATTATAATCACCTAATATTTAATAATAATACATTCATTTAAATTTAGGCATTTTTACACTATCCATACAAAAAATACACCTACCGGCCTCATGCATAGGTGCGAGTACTACTTGCATATTGTTTTTCGTAGAGCGAATTGTACTTCTACCACTCAGATTTAGTTGACAGTTGTGCTGTCGTTTATTTACATGGGAACAGGAAGACTATGGAACAGTGGTCTTCATGTACGTACACGTATGTGTGCGTCCCCGAACTTCATAACAAACAACTGTTATATAATGTTTTTTTTTTTGGGATATTTCACACATTGCATACAGTGTGGCGAAATGTAGTGAAATACAAATTCAGGGGAAAATAAGAGATTTGAGAAGAGATTTGTTTTAAATCTTGCTTCAAATCTAAATTTGGAAATCTTTATAAATGTTTGGAAAATGTAGGAGATTATTCATAAGTCTCTTGTGGGGTGCATAAGCTGTAAGTCTCAAACTGTAGGTAATTTATTCTAGTAAAAAAAGCTTTGCTAACTTTTTCGTCAGACTAAATGTGTTGAAAAAAATACTGTCATTAGGTGATTTTTTCAACATGGCGGGAATTACACAACTTAATTTTTCAACATTGTGCCAACTTACACAAAACATCAAAAATTCGAAACTACCCTAACTACTCTAGTAAACAATTCATCTGATTTCTACAGATATTTTTTCATTTTTAGGGTAGGATATCAGCTACGATTCAGGATTTACTGAAGTATTATATAGATGTAGTTTTCGTGTTATTGCGTTTTTATTGAAGTAAGGTCGGCGACTATGCAAAGCTTAAAATGCCTGTGGCCAGTCAAATTGTTTCAACACTGGTTGAATTAATTAGAGTAGACTCAAATTCGATCTAGGGTATTATGTATTGTATATTACTAGTCATTTCAACGGGCTACTCAGGAACCGTTCTTGGCCTGGCCTCACCTAACGTAGTGTTCAGTTCGCTAGGCCGCCATGGCGACTTAAATTCAAGTAAATACACACAAATAATATATAAATAATATACACTCATATGTTTCACAATAGGCATGTTTTATTGATCACTGTTCTAGAACAACTGTGCGCGGTACACTAATAACATTGTTCTCTACAGCTTTCAATAAACAGCTGGTGCAAAAAGCTTGTTCTCCAGGCGAATTTTCACGTTGAAATATTCGGAATTCGCTGCGCCAATGCATTTTACAGAGTTAAGGTCGATTACACGGTTTTCTACGGTGAATACAATTTTTTTTTTGTAATTACAAACAAACCAAATGTTTCTACTATCCAAATTAACTTATTTGGATATATTTGTATGATACTAAGAATACGTTAGAATTTTAGTTTTCTCTTGAAATTTGAGTTTTGAACCAAAGATATATTATATTCTCCCCTACATTTCCCTTTCACTACTCTATTCTGTATTGGTTTTTCATTTTTTGTTGCTACCTATTTTCGTTCATGTGCTGGTATAAAGAAACACCCCGCTAATATTGCCTGCGTTTACAAATGAATCTTAAACATTAAAAGTCGCTTTCAACTCATTTCAGTTTCAGGTGCAGATTGCATCTAAAACGTGAACTGGGAAAATACATCAGAAAAATTTAGTGGATTTCCCCTTTTAATTATTTACATCTGATTTGGCGAAACCTTGCAACGTTTGTGCAACGTTACAGTTCGTAAATGTAAGCATTGTCTAGAAGCCTTTCAAAGCAAGAAACGAGAAGATGAAAATTTAGCGTTCGATTGAGTGTATTGTAATGAACGTCATGCAAGGAGCTTTTTTGCCCCCCCCCCCCCTGTTCTGGTGCATTGTTGTAGACACTCTCATGTGGAGATTATTCTCACTTGGATTCTCAACACAAGGATACGCTGGCGTCCTGTTTATTAATGTCAGGGATAAATTTGAAGAAGTTCTACCCAACATCATCCAGAAAGCTTTACGTGTAGTCCAGGAATGGTGTGACACTAACGGACTTCGGGTCAACCCATCGAAAATCGTTATTGTCCCATTTACGATGAAAGGAAATCTTAGGGCAATAAAATGTCCCACTTTGTATAACTCTCCAGTGCAATTGGCAAATTACGTCAAATATCTCATAAGTCACGTCACATTTTCACTTTCCAATTCAATCATAATAAAAATTTAAACCAAACTTTTAATAGTTCTTTATTAATATTATTATTTTAAACAGTTGAAGTCCAACGAATGCTATTTTAAATGAAGTTTCACTGTTAGTGATGCCCATTTCAGTCTAGGTCCACGGGAGATGACACCACTCTTCAATGTTGCCGACATTCCCTTTATATTGACGAATGTGCCTTGAGTACCATACAAGGCGTGGCGTTCGTATGAACCTCGGGATCAGCACATTCCGCCTCGACAGGAAACCCATCAATAGGGACATTAGCTTTTCGGGCTCGTCCACAGGACAACACTGCAGTTAATGAATTATGTAAATGAAAATCTTAAGATCATCCTCCGTAAACTGATGACGAGTACCTAATTTCATGCAGATACATCGGTACATGGATATGTCTTATGGCCACAGAATGCATGGAACGTGTTTCGTCGAAGATATTGACGTAGCTTTTATCAAAATCCCATTTGCGTTAATTATACTGGATAAAATCATTCGGCAAAACATGTTAAAC
Source organism: Chloromyia formosa (assembly GCA_964017055.1). Classification (NCBI taxonomy): domain Eukaryota; kingdom Metazoa; phylum Arthropoda; class Insecta; order Diptera; family Stratiomyidae; genus Chloromyia; species Chloromyia formosa. The sequence goes on along the minus strand of OZ024814.1, from coordinate 44,441,985 downwards.
GCATTCGTTAGCCAAAACACATATCCACATACGGATGTATCTCCATGCAGTGTAGATACTCGTCATCAGTTTACTGATAATGAAGTAATAGGTAAGAGGATCGGAGGACCTGGCTGTAGACTATTTTCATCCTAAATCTGGACCTTTCAATTTCATTTAACGGCAACCAATTGTTTCCCTTTTGATCGCTTACCAAACAAAATTTTCATAAGTTAATTATGTTGATAGATGCGTGACGTTGCGAAGTAGGATGTTTCCTCACAAGGCGAACATTTCAGAGCTTTGTGCTTGCATTTCTCTCAATTGCCCTAACCCCTTGTGGGGCGTCAACTGTTCCATGTGGCCTAGTTGACGTTTCGACGGCATAAACTGGTTTCGGAGAATGCAGTTGCCAGCAGGTACCTCCTACACATCCATGGCCACGAACGTCGTTGTGAACGGGATTCGAACCCGAAACGCCGGTAGTCAAACATAAGATGCGTCAACACACTGCGCTACCGGTCTGCGCTAACTGTCTAGCTAATGAACCATATTCTGGTCGCATTCCTTCCATCGACAGATCGAAGGCAGCACCTGATGAGTAGTGATCTGTCGGTGGTACGAAACCAGAGGCTGAGGGTCCCATTACACCCGGACCCCGATGCGTCCACGAGGGCATCTAAGCCATCCTCTGACCATTCCATCCTGATCGCCCCATTTTTGCCTCCTCTGTTTGAGTTGTCTTCCCTAGGCCTATGTATTTTTGTTAATACGTAAAGGACAGGGACAAAGAGTGCTAGCATAGGCCGCTGCTTAGCTCGTTAAGGGGCCTTTTCACTCAGAGAAATAATGCGACTTAAAATTAAAATGAAGTCAGTATAATGATGTTCCTTTCAAATTAAACTTAAGTCAAATAGAATCAACTTACAACTAAAATGATCACCTTTAACTTATGATTTCCGCTTGTTTTACATTCTGGCTTTTGTGTCAAAGGGAAATGCCCTTTAAATTAAAAGGGATGCACTAAGTTTTCAATTGAAAACATATTAAAAATTTAGACGCGCAAAAACATATTCTATATTAGTTGAGATTTAATATTGCTCTGCTTAGTTGTGGCATTTCATTGTGGTCCGTTTAGTGGAAAAGTATAAAGCCATGGAAAGCGGCGATTTAGCGATCCATACAACTGAATTTCTGGTTGTTTTCGAAGAGGAAATATTGACCTTGTATTATTGCTGTCGGAATGGATTTATCTTTCATTGATTATACATATGTATTGCAACTGTTTTAAAAACAATAGAGTTTATTTTCTTTATTTCGTATAGTTTCATTTCAGGAACATTATCAATTTATTTTGGGTAGTTTTTGCACAAGCTATATACAGGTCAAACTTTTAATATTTACAATAGTATACTGTAACTGTATAGTATACTGTACCCAAACTACACTATTTTAAAATTGAAATGAATAATACGAGTATTTAAGTGCATTTATTATTTCAATTAAAATTAAATCAGTTTGATTATCAGTCATGGTTGCCAATTCACGAACCAACTGTTTTTAACCTACTCCGTACACCGGACTAGGTCTACCTATGTACTCCGCAATCGAAAAAATGATCAGTATCGGAGCAAGAAAACGAACCCAGAGCATATGATTCCTTTAAGTCCAGGTCGAAGTCGGAGCAGTTGAAAAATGAACAGCGAATAGGTTTAATGGTTCCGTCTGTTGGTATCGGAGCATGATCAGATCGTTTAAATCTGGGGGAATAGAAAAGTAGATGAGAGAACTGAACTATTGATTAGATTAGATGAAGTGACATATATACGATGTCGCTACATGTATGTCGCTATATGTATTTGGTGTAGAATGAAGTGGAGTAAATTTCCAATTGGATTTTACTGATGTTGGGTGGAGTGAAGCTTTTCGTCTTTTATTGTGTTGTGGGAGGTCGTGGCCGATGATGGATTGGGGAGTTTTTTAAGTCGGTGATTGCGAATCTGAAGTCCAACTGGCAAAAAACCAAGTGGGGGATCCAGAATGGCGACACTTTTTTTATAAACACGGCCGATCTTACTGGAAAAAACTGATAGGGGTCGATTGAGTTGCTCATTGCGAATCTGAAGTCAGAATTTCAAAAAATAAAAAAAAAAGGAGTTTATGAGCGGCAACCCTTTTTCTCAAAAACACTGCCAATTCTGCTAAAAAAAAGCTGGTGGGGGGTTTTTTGGGTCGCTGATTGCAAATCTAATGTCTAAATAGTAAAAAACGAAATGGGGGATCCAGAATGGAAACACTTTTTTTTATAACCACTGCGATCTTACTAGAAAAAAAGCTGGTAAGGAATTGATTTGGTCGCTGATTACGAATCTGAAGTCAATATTGCGAAGAAAATAAAAACAGAAAATAAAGGAGATTCTGAGCGGCAATCCCTTTTTCGAAGAAACGGCCAATCAGTCTGCAAAAAGCTGGTAGGGGTTACGTGAGTGATTTCGCTTAACATAAACGGACGCAAACCGTTTTCGGGGAAAATTACATGAAACATGTGGTTTTTAAGGGGGGCAAAGACCTTTTCCATAGTCCTCCGCGTGGGCGCCCCCTGGTAACGGCAGTGTGTCAAACCGCTGACGGCCAATGTCTTAGCGATAAGACAGTTTGGAAAAGGCAGATAGCTGTAGCCTGAATGGCTGACAAACACCTAAGCGTCTCAGGTCTAGTAGGATGGAATGACTTGCGTAGTTGGACCTGCTACATAGTTGTGTGGGCTCCAGCACGTTTATTAAACCATCTGAAGCAGCTATCTCCGAGGCCATCCCCTGAATGGGGTTAAGCGACGTGCTGACAACTCGTCCTTGTAAAAACCACTCCATGTCAAGAAACCTGGAACAAAAGCCTCGGATTGGACGGATCAACAACGACGACCACGCAAACGAATAAAGGATTATTCTTTCGGATCCTGGAATGGAATGGAATCCTGAACAAACCGGGGGCCGAGAAGGCCCTCCTTCAACAGGTCGAAAAGTACAAACTGAGCATTACTGCAGTCCAGGAAACAAATTGGCTTGGCAGCGAGATTAATGACAAGAAATCGCACACAATTTTTACAAGTGGCAAACCATCGGGCCGCAAGGAGTTTGGAGTAGCATTTATAGTGAACAATCACCTCAAACCGCATATTACTGACTTCAAACCCATAAATGAACGGCTGTGTGCGATTCGCATCAAGACTCGATTCTTCAATCTCTGGCTCATCAATGTGCATGCCCCCACTGAAGTTAAAGAAGACGCAGTAAAAGACGAGTTCTACGCCCGCCTTGAAACTCTCTTCGACTCACTTCCAACAAACGACGTCAAATTGCTGCTGGGAGACTTTAACGCGAAAGTCGCGAATGAAAGTTGGCATCGGGGGACCTCTGGAGGCCACAGCCTCCATGAAGAATGTAACGATAACGGCCAGCGACTTATCGACTTCGCCTGCAGCAGGAATCTAGTCGTAAGCTCTACGGGTTTCCCGCATCGACGCATTCACAAGCAGACCTGGAAGTCTCCAGACGCACATACCGTCAACCAAATTGACCACGTCCTCATTTGCAGGAGATGGGCGTCTAGTGTCATGGATGTCCGCTCCTATCGAGGAGCAAACTGCGACTCAGATCATCACTTGGTGAAGACGACCTACAGATGTAGAATTTCCTCAATGCACCAGTCAAGAATCAGTCCTCCCAAAATCTTTGCGGTTGATAAGCTCTTGAGTGATGCTACAGCGGTGGCGTATACTACCGCCCTTGAGGAAAAACTATCACCTATGCTACACAACATCAACAACACAGGCGTCCATGGGTTCTGGGAAGAACTCAAGGGTACCATCAAGGATGTCGCAGAGAAGGTCGTGGGATATAAAGCCCGGCGAGCGCGAAATGACTGGTTCGACGAAGAATGCAAAAATTCACTTGACGCGAAAAACGAGGCCTACAGACAATGGATTCAACGAGGAACCAGAGCCAGAAGAGAAAAATATGACGAGCTACGGCGAATATCGAATAGAATAATTAGACGTAAGAAACGTAAATACTTTGACGAGCAGTTGCTGAACATAAACGAAAACTTAGCTAATAGGAACACCAGACAAGCGTACAAACTAGTAAATACAATCAAGAACGGCTACCAACCCAGGACTAGCCTTTGTAAGGACAAGGATGGAAACATCATCAGCGACACCGATGGTATTAACAAACGATGGGCCTCTTATTTTGAAGAGCTTCTAAACCGACCATCTAACATCCCCACACAGGAAGCTCTCGATGATATTGTTGATCTAGGCCCACCCATTCAACCCCCGACAGTAGAGGAAGTTGATCTCGCGTTGCGGTCACTAAAACGAAATAAAGCGCCGGGCGCTGACGAGATCCCAGCTGAACTGCTAAGATTCGGTGGAACGAGTCTAGTTGATGCCATACATCAATTACTCCTGCGAGTATGGGAGAACGAGGAGATCCCAGACGATTGGCGCAGAAGCATCATCTGTCCAATCCATAAAAAGGGAGATAAATTGCGGTGTGAGAATTACAGGGGCATCTCACTAGTTTGTACGTCCTATAAAATTTTGACGAAAATTCTGGAAAATAGAATAAAACCGTACGCAGAACGAGTCATTGGCGAATATCAAAGCGGTTTCAGACCTGGTCGCTCCACAACCGATCAGCTCTTCTCAGTCAAACTGATACTCCAGAGGTGCTGGGAATACAACGTAAACGTATACCAAATCTTTGTCGACTTCAAGCAGGCATACGACAGTATCGATCGTGGAGTACTGTACAACATCATGCTGCAATTTGGTATACCAGCAAAATTAGTGCGGCTGACAAAGATGACGATGACCAACTCCGCCTCACAAGTCAGGATCCAGAATAGACTTACTGATCTCTTTTGCTCCTTTTAAAACGGCTGGAATGGACGGAATATTCCCGGCACTATTACAGTGGGGCATGAGCGCTCTACTAGATAGGATCCGGAATATATTCGTCGCCTGTCTTTCAGCAGGCTACATCCCGAAGGCATGGAGGGAGGCTAAAGTGGTCTTCCTGCCTAAACCGGGGAAGAAAGACTACACAGAGGCAAAGTCCTTCAGGCCGGTTAGCCTTACATCATTCCTGTTGAAAACAATGGAAAAGGTGTTGGTGGACTACCTGGAGAACACCACGCTAATGTATAGTCCTCTGAGTAGGTGCCAACATGCTTATAGAGCAGGCAGATCTACGGAAACCGCTCTACATGAACTTGTTAGAGTTGCGGAGAGAGAGATTAACAATGGCGGGATCGCTATGTCTACTTTTATGGATATAGAGGGTGCTTTTGATAAAATCTCCTTTACCAAACTAAGGAACGCCCTGATTGAGCGGGGGGTTCATTACATTATAATTAAGTGGATCGACTCTATGCTTAAGCAGAGGGCGGTAAATCTTAGCAGTGGATGTGACAGAATACGGGGTAAGGTAGTCCGAGGATGCCCACAAGGAGGTGTTCTTTCGCCTCTACTGTGGAACATCACCGTGGACAGTCTTCTCTGGAAGCTGGACTCGATGGGCGTACACACTGTAGGATACGCCGATGACTTGGCACTCACGGTCAGTGGAAAGTTCATGGACACAATTCTAGGTTGCATGAGACAAGCTCTCAAAGTAACCGAAGAATGGTGTAATGAGCAAGAGCTAACCATAAACGCTAGTAAATCAAACACTATGATTTTTACTCGTAAGAGGAAAGACATAGAGATAACTCCCTTACGGCTTTTTGGTTCTGAAATCAAGGTGTCCAAGGAAGTGAAGCATCTAGGAGTTACCTTAGATGCGAAACTAACTTGGAATGTTCACGTTGATGAAAAGATCCAAAAAGCGAAAAGGATTTTGCATCAATGTAAGAGAGTGTGTGCTCGTAGGTGGGGAATTTCACCTAAAGCGACACACTGGATTTACACAATGATGGTAAGACCTATTCTAGCCTACGCATCAGTGGTATGGTGGCCAAAAGCCATGCAGAATACCACAAAGCAGAAGCTAGATGGGGTACAAAGGATAGCTTGCGTAAGCATATGTGGTGCAATGCGCACCACACCAACGCGAGCAATGGAGGCATTGCTGGGACTGCCGCCGTTGGACTTATTTATAAAGAAAACGGCGGCGCTTTCGGCAATACGCATGGAAAGGGATGCCATGTGGCATCGCTTTGGAACTAGCAGCGGTCATAAGATCATCCTAGACATTATTCATGATGAGGTCAGGGAGACTCTAATGCCGGTAGAAGGCATGAGTAGACGTAGGGTAGTTGAAAGACTACACAAGACTCACATTGCAGATGGAAACATACATAATGAGTGTATGTACAATGACATCAGCATTTTTACTGATGGCTCTTTAATGGACGGTAAAGCGGGGGCGGGGGTTTACTCTGAAGAGCTAAACCTAGCATGTGCGCTTAGTCTAGGAGAGTATGTGTCCGTATACCAGGCAGAGATGCTTGGCTTGTTGCATGCGTTGGACCACTTGCTTGAAGGTCAGGTGCGGGGGAAGAAAATCCTTATTGCACTGGACAACCAATCGGTGATCAGACGCATGCAGCAGACGAACATAAACTCTAAACTGGTACTAGAGTGTGTCCGGAAGCTCAACACGTGTGCCTCAGAAAATGAGGTTACGCTGATGTGGGTAAAAGGACACATAGGTACAACAGGAAATGAGGCGGCGGATGCCCTAGCAAAACAGGGATCTGCGGCAACTTTCATTGGCCCAGAACCCAGAGTTGCTCTGGGGAACGGCATGATTGGAGCGAAGGTTGGGAAGTGGATGGACTCCATGCATCAACAAAGATGGCAGGAGCTAGTCACTTGCAAACAAGCTCGGAATGCAATGACCAGCCCTTTAGGCAGGGAAGCGAGAAAGGTACTTAGTTATAAACGGAGTACCCTAAGCTGGATAACTGCCTTGGTCACAGGGCATGGTAATTTTAAGGCTCATCTGGCCAAGATGAAAATCGGGGAAGATGACGTTTGCAGGCTATGCCTGGAGGAGGCCGAGACGGCAGCACACATTGTGTGCGAATGTCCAGCACTGGCTAGCACGAGGTTGAGGATCACAGGTAGCCACACGATAAGTGTAGAAGCCATGAGTGAACTCAGCTTCAAACAAATGCTAGAAATAACACGGGACTCAGTGATGAAGAAAGAGGTCGACAATTATCAGTCGACATCTGGAAGTCACTGATGACCGGGAGGGGGCGAAAAGGGACCCAAACGTTAGTGGTCTGCTTCGGCTATCCCCCAGAGTATATAATAATAATAAATAATACTGATCTATTTGAAACACGCACTGGTTTGAAACAGGGCGATGGACTGGCACCGACGCTCTTCAACCTAGCACTGGAATACGTTATTCGGGCCATGAATATGGACAACAGCAAGACGCTACTCATCAAGTCGACACAATTAGCAGCGTACGCCGACGCCATCAACATCATGTCCCGAAGATTGGCTGACGCAGAAGAACTTCTGCATACGCTCGATACCGCTGCAAAGGAAGTTGGATTACGTATTAACGAGGGTAAAACTAAAATAATGATGCAATCTGTGACAAGGACACCTGCACAACCAAGCATCAATGTGGGGGACCTCAACATCGAGTTCGTGAACAACTTCATTTACCTGGGTTGCAACCTGTCAAGGGACGCCAACGAAACTGACGAAATCAAGCGACGGATACAGTTAGCTAATAAGACTTTTTTCTCGGTTCTCCCCATAATGAAATCGAAACATGTGCACAGAAACACGAAGCTCCGCGTGTACAAAACCATTATACGACCAGTGCTATGCTATGGCTGCGAAGCATGGACCCTAACTCAAGCCTCCGAAAACATGCTAGACACTTTCGAACGTAAGGTTCTACGGCGAATTTTCGGGGCTGCTTGCGATCGAGTTGGATGGCGCATCCGGTACAACCATGAGTTGTATGAAATGTACGATGAGCTGCAAGTCTCGAAAATCGTCAAACTACAAGACTTCAATGGGCAGGGCATGTACAAAGAATGGACGATGATCGCATGCCTAAGAGAGTAATGAATGCAGAACGAGTCGACGGAGCGAGACTGCGAGGACGACCGAGATCTCGTTGGGAGAGCTCAGTAGGTGTGGACGCCGCGCAGCTGCTGGGCTCCCAAAATTGGAGGACGCGGTCACGTGACCGAGATAATTGGAGGACAATGATCCAGGCGGCCAAGGCCCGACGTCGGGCTGTCGCGCCACGATGATGATGATGTGGTTTTTAAAAAATAAATTAAAGTAAACGCTCTTCACAAGTGCGCACATTATTTCCCTGTGGGAGGGCATATGTTACCCCACCATCAGTTGTTTGGCATTGCCCAACAGAACAGTACTCGTGACTCCTACTCGGGCGAGAACGTGAACGCGCACCTCGCCCAGGCTACTTACCTTGGGCATTCTCGCCGAATATACTCGCCCCGTCTACTCGGCGAGAATGTAAACCGGCCATAAAAGCTCCACTCCGCCTGATATCAATAAAATCCAATTGAAAAAACAATCCATTTTATTCGACACAGCAATATAGCGATATGTAGATATGTCTTCTAACTAATCTAGTCAGTAGTTCGGTTCTCCATTCTCTTATTTACAATTACAACTCAGACTTCGACGAACTTAGTTCACCCACTCTTCTGTTCTTTAACTCCATCTCCAACTCCATGACGGACGACAGATTCGTTTCATATACGGAGTAGGTCTGCGAACCTAGATTCTTTAACCTACTGCGTGGTCGGACTCGGAGTAGGTCGACCTGATCCGCAAGAAGAGCAGGTCATATCATGACTATTCGCTAAACATTTGGATTGAAAGGACCTGTATTTGAAAGTAAATTATAGCACTTAAATGATGTTTTGTGTTAAAGCTCCATTTAAATGTTTGGGAATGCATTTCGAAGACTTTTGCTTTTATTTGAATTTACTAGATTTTTTTCTCTCAGTGTTTCTTCGCTAGATGACACGGCCCGGCCCTCATGGTCACTATGCTACCTTAGGCTCAGTCAGTCCCCACGAACATCTTCGGATGTCCATCAACCCGTCCGCTACAGTATAATTATCCGTTTATCGCGTCACCTTGACTGTCAATTATAATGTCATATTTCATATTTGATAAGACAATTTTTGATCAAATTCTCAAGTGGCTTGAAACCATTACAAGTATGCAAAAGGAACTATGTAACATACCGCAGTAGAAAAATTTTAAAACTGATCCGAAACGCATTTACACTCTCAGATATCCTCATAATAATCTTTGGTTGCACATTGCGAACGCCATTCTCTCCAAATAAAAAACTACCCACACTTTTCAGGATTTGTGCCAAAAGTCCACATAACATAAATTTATAAATTCAAATCAAAAGTATCTTAAATGTAATATCTGCCAACCGTTACCACTTTTCATTGCCATCTTTCGCAACACACATATCAAATTTCTCTGCCTCATTGCGGCACGTCTGGTCCAAAACGCCAGTCATCCCCCTTTTTCTACACCCTCCAAATGATAGGGTTAAGAATCATTAAATTAAAATGGGATATCCTGTGGTCAAAGCAGTCGTCGACCCAATATTCGGTGAAAGGTTCCGGGACCACCGCATCCTTTCAAGGCAGTTTGCTTCGGGAACGTGCAAGGTTTCCTATGTGGTAAAAACAGTAGCAGGAGACAGGAGCCACGAATATAATAACACGGTGGCAATTGAAACAAATGCGTAACAAATCTTTGCGGTTGGGAGTCTGAAGAAATGGTATCGAATACGAGTAAAATTCAATTTATTTTGGTTTTACCGAATTCAATCGGTTTATGTATTTTTTTTTTGCATAGGTTTCGAACCGAACATATTAATGTCCTGACCGTAGATAGCTCTTATTGTACGAGGGGACAGTTACAAAAAGGATTGACCAGCTCGAATGCAAAATTAGGTAAAAATTGTCGTTTTAATAGAGAGAGAATTTATTCGTAGATTCTTCAGAAAGGGAGGTTAAGCTTGAGATTATACGATTATACTATAGCGCACAACCAGGCTTCCTTCAAATTAAACTTTACAAGAATGAGTAAATTATTGCCCATTGCTTCATATAATAAAATATTGGATAATAGAGGGAGTGTATTTAGACAATGCCAATGAGTAATGTGTATCTCCAGACATTTCTTTAAATTTCTATAATACAATAACTCAAATAATCAAAAACTTTAAAATTCACCAACTAGATCACACTACAAACATTTGAGCAAAATTTCAAGTCTATAGCTTCATTCTACCGAAAGTTATCGTGCGAACGGACAGACGGACACACAGTCAGACAGACAAACAAACAGACAGCCAGACATGGTTAAATCGAATCGGGAGGTGACCCTGATCATTTACATATAACATGTGTTACATATTTTCGTTATAACAAAAACAATATACCCTATACTTTATAAAGTCTAAGTCTAGGGTATAAAAACGTGGTCCGAAGAAGGAACAAATTTACCTTAACCTCGACTTAACAGATAGTCTATTATACAAATGAAAAATAAAAAAAAAAATCTCATATTTTTTTTTTTTATTTCGGCACGATTGATTTGGAGAGTTCCTTGAATGTATTCTCCAGAGTCTCTGTTGATATCGGGTCCAGAATTGCAGGATAAAGTGGTTTAAAGGTAATTTTCTCCAGTTTATCCTTAAATATATTTCGGTTTTTAGGGTTTTGTAGTAAAAACAAAATCCTTATGAAATCGGTCTGTCTGTCCGTCTGTCTGTCTGTCCGTCTGTCCATGGAATATCTCACGAACGACGGAAGCTACATACATGAAATTTTGTAGGAATGTGTAGAATTACTGTAATTCGCCAGAGAAAGCGAATCGTCGTTATAAGTCAACTTTAAGGGGAGGTCCCCATAGAGGGGAATTGAAGGTCGAAATTTTTTTTTCGTTTGGTACAAGCAAGTGGGGTATCATTAGAAAGGTACCGTCGAGTACATTCCATTTTTGGAATTTTTTCCAAATTTGAAAAAATGGGAAAAGAGGGAGAGGGGAAAATATGTCGTCCGAGTTTGTCCCCCACCCCCTTGCATTTCGAGACCGTTATACTTAGAAATATGAAAACTTACAGAAAAACGCCATTTTACTAGCGTAGAAAACCTAAATTAATAGAATTTTCAAATTTCATCAGAAAAGGTTAATAATAGCACATTTCTTTAGTTGCGCCGGGGTCAAAAATATTGATGGCCAATGATAACCAACATTGGCAATAATACCTCTAAGTTTCATTACAATCACATAATATTTAATAATAGTACATTCATTTCAATTTGGAGATTTTGATGCCATCCATACAAAAAATGCACATAACCGGCTACATACTAGTGCTGCATACTTGAATATTGTTTATTATTTTTCGTAAAGTGAATTGGAGTTAACCATTTCTGAAAGGGTGTAGATTGGTGGTATAGGAGTGGTAGGGGAGAGAAGTTTAAGGGGGGAGGTAGGTGGGTTGCTGCTTTAAGGGGAGGTCCCCATAGAGGGGAAATTAAGGTCAACATTTTTTTTCATATGATATAGGCAAGTGGGGTATCATGAGAAAGGTACTACCGAGTACATTTCATTTTTGGCGTCTTCATCAAATTTGAAGAAAGGGGAAAAGAGGCAGAGGTGGAAAATATGAGATCATAATTTGTCCCACCCCCCTTACCATTTCGAGACCGTTACACTTAGAAATATGAAAACATACAGGAAGATGGCTTTCAACTAGGACAGAAAACAAAAAAATTATGGAATTTTGATATCTTCTCAAAATAGGTTAATAATAGTATATTTCTATAGTTACAGTTAGCACACCCCTGCATTTCTCCAACTCATCCGAGGTCGAAAATATTGATGGCCGACGATAATCAACACCATGTGCAATAATATTTCAAAATTTCGTAATAATCACATAATATTTAATAGTAGTACATTCATTTAGATTTGGTCATTTTGATATCATCCATACAAAAGGGTCACTTGTACTACAATACATACTAGTACTACGAGTACAACATACTTGCATATTGTTTTCCGTAGAGCGAATTAGAGTTTACCATTTTCAAAAGGGTAATGATTGGTAGGAGAGGAGGGAGGAGGGGAAGGGGGGGGGGAGGTATGCTGGTCGCTGAGTCTACTTTCTATAATTATTCAAACAATTTATTTTCAATATTTTTTATGCAAAACTTGCAATTTGCAATATCGTCTTAACATGAATGGTTAAGCAGACAGAGTAGGACAGTTCTTCTCCTATTGGCATGGGACACTACAAAACCCTCGGACTGCGGGCGTAGCCCTCTATTTTCCGGTTTCATTTTAGTGGAGACATGGATATAATAACAAGAAAACAAATTCCTGTAATTTTGAAATTTTGCAAAATTAATAAAAGTAGTCTTCTGAAAAAAGTTGTAAGTAAAATATCTCTTGAAAACAAAGATCTAGCGATAATAATTTAGTTGTTGGAAGAATCTGGAGATAATTTCATAAAGCCAAATCTAATTTAAAAGTATCGCCCAAATATCGACACACATAACTATGTAACTTTTTGCACCTGGTACTAACAACTGATACTAATTTTACATAAGCTAATGATCCCGAATTAATGTATCTAAATTAAAAATCATTTTTTTTAGGTTTACTGAGTCAGGTGTCTTTTAATTGTATTTAATATACTGTATTAACTCGTTTTTGCTTTTCTTATTTCAAGTATTGAACTCATTTGGGCAACAAATGGTACTTAAATAAGTATCTAACCTACTTATCTACTTTTGAAATCCAAAGTCGAAATACTATGTCGAACACTACTGCTTGCCATGTCAATTACTGGTGCATGACGAATTTTTCAATACTTTTATATTTTTCATCAATAAGAATTATTTTTCGCCTCAATTTAGCTAAATTTCAAATTATTCAATAGTATCTTCAGCCAAATCACATTCTCGAATTTGGTTAAAATTGGACTAATCTATTCTAAGCAGCACAATCCAAACTTGGTTAGAAACCTAACCATCTCTTTGGTTACAAATCAGCCATGTGACAAACGATTTGGTTTTGTTATAGAGCTAAAACCATTTTGTTCGACATCAAACTTAATATTTTATCTAGGATTGTTATTAGTATTACTAAACTTCTTTATTCCATACAAAATTGTACAACATACAACTTCTTTGCTATATTCGAAACGATATTGCATTTCACGGATTATATTGTTATGTAACAAATTTGTTGGAGGTAAAGCAGAAAAGTCATTTGTCCAACATTTGTTTGAAATATAACTATGTATATGGTTATGGTTAAACCTAAAAAATTAATATAACCTTAGTGTTTTAAATGCGACTTTTTAGTTAGTTCTTTTTATTCTAATTAGCTGAATTTGATCAGATATGATTATCTTGTTGTATGCTGAAACAAAGTGTCACTGTAAGATTAAGATCACCATATTTACAACAAACAAATATCATTTAAATAGCCATGAAGTAAAAAATATAACAGTTTCGTTGTGAATACATATAACTTTTTCATCACACTGCCTACAATGTTTTTTTGAACATTATGATTTCGTTGTATAGGGTTTTTCATTAACAGCGACGCATTTTGTTTTTTCAATTAAAAGACTTGTGGGTTAATTATGATAATGATTTTTATTTCAAATGAAAGTACAATCGATCCCATTAATTATGGAGTACGAAATCGTTCAGACGTTTGCCGCGGAAGTGCTGGCACGAGTAAATACGCTGGACCAATTTTCCATGACTGGAGCACACAAGTTGGCCGAAATATACCAGGAGTTTCGAGTTCGATGTTGGCCTGCAGCTCTTTTAGCGTTGCTGGCTTATTGGCATACACAAACGATTTAATGTAACCCCAAAGAAAAAAGTCCAAAGGGGTTAAATCGTACGAACGAGGTGGCCATTCGCGAGGACCGTTGCCGGAGATAACTCACTCGTTGAACTTGGTATTCAATGATTCGATTGTGCCGTACGCTGTATGGTACATTCATCAAAAAGAAAAATGGGCCAATCACGCCGTCGCGTCGCCATGAAAACCGCATCAAACAGTTAATTTTTTCGGATAAAGTTGTGTCTCGTGCATCACTTCAGGCTGCCCACTCGACCAAATCTGGCAATTTTGCTTGTTGACAAAACCATCGAGCCAGAAGTGAGCTTCATCCGAAATGATTTTTTTTGTGAAAGTCGTCGCAAGCTTGCATCTGGTCTAGACCCCAATTAGCGAATGTGCGACGCTTAAAATGGTCGGTTGGCTTCAGTTCTTGAGTCAACGCTATCTTATTCGGGCGGAGGGCCAAATTCTTCTGCAAAATTCGCCACAGACTGGTCACACTGATGTTCAAAGCCTGCGATTGGCGTGGAAACGACATCCTTGACTGCTCACGTACACTCTCTCGAACGACCGCGATATTTTCTTCACTTCGAGCATTACGTTGTCGTGCAGGCATTGAGACATTATGGGTGCATAAGTTGTTTCGATTTTTTGCACCAAACGTTCAATAGTCCATCTTGTTGGACGGTTTTTTCGACCGAAAGTTGGCGTAAGATCGCGCAACGTAGTCGCAATAGAACGTGGATTTTGATGGAAAAGTTGAATAATTTTGCAAACGTTGTTGAAGTGTGTATCTCCCCATGATTAAATGGCATAGACTGACGTTTCAAAATGTGAAAGAATGGCGAAGCCAACTTCACTCCTATTCGAGAAATGTCAAAAACAAAATACATCGTCCCTATTGAAAAACCCTGTAGTAAAAACCTTATGTATTATAATTAACCGCGACCGGTAGCGCAGTGTGTTGAGGCATCAGTCTCATGTTTGACTACCGGCGTTTCGGGTTCGAATCCCGTCCACGACGACGTTCGTGGCCATGGATGTGCAGGAGATGCATGCAGGCAACTGCATTCTCTGAAAGCAATTTATGCCAATGAAACGTCAACTGGGCCACATGGAAACAGTTGACGCGCTATACCCCATTAGGGGTTAGGGCAATTGAGTTAATTAATTTGAATGTGGAATTTCAAAAGCTATTGAATCGCTATCAAAACACAGTGGCTACATTTGTTCGCATCTTTTATTTTTATACCCTAGACTTTTAGTATAGGGTATATTGTTTTTGTCACGACGGAAATATGTAACACCTTAAAGGAGGCTCCGGAGGTATAGCAATATATATATAAATGACCAGGGTCACCTCCTGATTCGATTTAGCCATGTCTGTCTGTCTGTCTGTCTGTCTGTCTGTCTGTCTGTCTGTCTGTCCGTTCGCACGATAACTTTCGATAAAATGAAGCTAGAGCCTTGAAATTTTGGTGAAATGTTGGAAGTATGATCTAGTTGGTTGGTATTGAAAATGGGTATGATCAGGCCAAAAGAACGCCTACCTCCTCTACATATGTAAAATAATTAAATGTATCTATAACTCCCGATTAAATAAACAAGAAAGGCTCTAGCTTTGGTAGATTACTCGTGAGGGTAATCTTGTACTCCCCTGGATAAACAAAATCGATCAGTTGAAAACTAACGGTGATTTTCTTACAAAGAGCCTCGTACTACCCCACTTTTCAGGTTTTTTGTCCATAACTCTTGAACCCATTGACGTAGACATCTGATTTTTGGCATGTGACCCTGAAGTGAGAATCTGCTTAGGTTTTAGTAAGTTGGGCATAATCAGATCAAAGGAACGCCTACCTCCCCTACAAAGTTCAAAAAATTAAATAGTATTTTAATTACGATAACTTTCGATAGAATGATACTAGCGAATTGAAAATTTGGTAGAATGTTGGCAGTAAGGTCTTATTAGCTGGTACTGAAAATGGGCAAGATCCGACCTAAGGAACCCCTACCTTTCTTATAAATGAAACTTCAAATAAGCGATAACTTCTGATAGAATGAAGCCAGCAACTTGATATTTTGGACAAATGTTTGAAGTGAGATTGAGTTAGTTGGCATTAAAGATGGGTAAGATCCGACCTAAGGAACCCCTACCTCCCCTAGAGATGATACTTAAAATAAGCGATAACTTATGTCAAAATAAAGCTAGCGACTTAAAATTTTGGTCAAATGTTTGTAGTAGGGTCCAGTTGACTAATATTGAAAATACGTCAAATTCGACCAACGAAACCACTACTTCCCCTACAAATGAAACTTCAAATAAGCGATAACTTTCGATAGAGTGAAGCTAGTGACTTAAAATTTTGTTTGTATGTTTGTAGGGTGATATAATTGGTTGGTGGCAATGATGGGCAAGATCCGACCCAAGGAACCCCTACCTCCCCTACAAGTGGGACTTCAAATAAGCAATAATTTTCGATGGAATGAAGCTAGCGACTTGAAAAATTCAACAAATATTTGTAGAATGGGCTAGTTAATTGATTTTGAGAATGGTCAAGATCTCCCTGAATGAGTGACAACCTCCCCTATAAACTGGCCATATAGGAAACTCACTTTTAATGCAATGACTATATGTTGCCAATTATTACGTTTGGTGTCACCACTAGGTCTGTACAAGTCTAGGGTATATACGCTTCGCTTCGGCCTGGTTTACCTTGCGTCTGTGTTAAACATTGGTCATACGGCGATACGTAATTTCTGCTATTGTGATCAAGTTTATGTTTTCTTGTCAGTGTTTTCAACAAAGCAAGAAACTATTGTTTTATTTGGTGTAAGACGTTTGTAACCAAGTTTTGTGTATTTTTCTCCTGTGCTCGGGTCGGTTCGATTATTTGAGGACAATATATGTATTTTGCAGATCCAAAACCATCATCAGTATCGTCGTAGTCCCTATTCCAGTTTAATTTGGCAAGTAAATCCAGTCCGTTAGAAATCAAAAGTTAACAGATAACATTTATACATTACAATTCATAATACTTGATGTCCATATTTAACCGAAAATGATAAAAGCGGTGAAGTCAGTGTGGGTGATATCGACTGCATGTAATCTTGAATTAGAATCTAAATTTCACCATATTTTAAAAACTAAACTACACATCGAAATGTGATCTCAGTTGTAGGATTTTGACTTTATTTTGTAATTTATACTGTTTTACTAAGGTTTGTTTTAGTTTGTGTTGTTTTGTATTCAAATATAATTTAAAAGATAGAATTTGAGTTTATAATAATTAAAAATTAATTGAAATGGGACTGATACCTTCTGTTTGGAAAAAGGCAGATAGCTGTAGCCTGAATGGCTGACCAACTTCTAAGCATCTCACGGACGGCATGATTTGTGTAGTTGGACCTGCAACATAGTTGTGTGTTTACTAAACCATCAAAAGCAGCTATCTCCGAGGCCACCCCCTGAATGGGGTTAAGCGATGTGCTGACAACCCGTCCTTGTACAAACCCCTCCACATCAAGAAACCTGGAACAAAAGCCTCGGATTGGACGGATCAACAACAACGACCACGCAAACGACTTACGGGTTATTTTTTCGGATCCTGGAATGTACGCTCCCTGAACAAACCGGGGGCCGAGAAGGAGAAGAAAGTCAGAGATCAGTGACAAAAAATCGCACTCAATTTTTAGAAGTGGCAAACCATCGGGTCAAAAGGAATTTATAGTAGCGTTTATAGTGAACAATCACCTCAAATCGCACATTATTGACCTCAAACCCATAAATGAACGACTTCGTGCGATTCGCATTAAGACTCAATTCTTCAACCTCTGGCTCACGCCGTCACTGAAGTTAAAGAAGACGCAGTGAAAAACGAGTTCCACGCCCGTCTTGAGACTCTCTTCGACTCACTACCAACAAACGACGTCAAACTGCTGCTGGGAGATTTTAACGCGAAAGTTGGAAGTGAAAGTTGGCACGAGGGGACCACGGCAGACCACAGTCTCCAAGAAAAATATAACGACAACGGCCAGGAGGCCGTAAGCTCTAGGTGTTTCCCGCATCGACGCGTTCAAAAGCAGACCTCGAAATTTCCAGACGCACATACCGTCAACCAAATTAATCTCGTCCTTATTTATAAAAGATGGGCGTCTAGTGTAATAGATGTCCGCTACTATCGAGGAGCAAACTGCGACCCAGATTTTCACTTGGTGAAGACGACCTACAGATGTAGAATTTACTCAGTGCAAAAATCATCCCTCTCAAAATCTTTCCGGTTGATAAGCTTCTGAGCGATGCTACGGCGGTGGCGTATACTACCGCCATTTCTTCACGGACTGTTACAACTACACAATATCAGCAACACAGGCATCTATAGGTTCTGGGAAGAACTCAAGAGAACCATCAAAGAGGTCGTAGAGAAGGTCGTGAAATATAAAGCCCGGCGAGCGCGAATTGATTGGTTCGACGAAGAATGCAAAAATTCACTTGACGCAAAAAACGAGGCCAATAGAAAATGGATTCACCGAGCAATCAGAGCCAAAAGAGAAAAATATGACGAGCTACGGCGAATATCGAATAGAATAATTAGACGTAAGAAACGTAAATGCTTTGACGAGCAGTTGCTGAATATTAACGAAAACTTAGCTAATAGGAACCAGACAAGCATACAAACTAGTAAATACAATTAAGAACGGCTATCAACCAAGGACTAGCCTTTGTAAGGGCAAGGATGGAAACATCATCAGCGACACCGATGGCATTAACAAACGATGGGACTATTTTCAAGAGCTTCTGAACTACCATCTAATATCCCCACACAAGAAGCTCTTGTGGATATTGTTGATCTACAACCAACCATTCAACACCCAACAGTAGAGGAAGTTGATTTCGCGTTGCGGTCGCTAAAACGAAATAAAGCGCCAGGCGCTGACGCTGCTAAAATTCGGTGGAACGGGTCTAGCTAATGCCATACATCAATTACTCCTGCAAGTATGGCAGGAGGAGTTGATCCCAGACGATTGGCCCAGAAGCATCATCTGTCCAATCCACAAAAAGGGAGATAAACTGCAGTGTGAGAATGACAGAGGCATATCACTAGTTTGTACGTCTTAGAAAATTTTGACGAAAATTCTGGAAAATATATTAAAACCGTACGCAGAACGAATCATTGGCGAATATCAAAGCGGTTTTAGACCTGGTCGCTCCACAACCGATCAGCTCTTTACTGTCAAACTGATACTCCAGAAGTGCTGGGAATACAACGTAAACGTATACCAAATCTTTGTCGACTTCAAGCAGGCATACGACAGTATCGATCATGGAGTACTATACAACATTATGCTGCATTTTGGTATACCGGCCAAATTAGTGCGACTGACAGAGATGACGATGACCAACTCCGTCTTACAGGTCAGGATCCAAAATAGACTTACTGATCTATTTGAAACACGCACTGGTCTGAAACAGGGCGATGGACTGGCACCGGCGCTCTTCAACCTAGCACTGGAATACGCTATTCGGGCTATGAATATGGACAACAGCAAGACGCTACTCATCAAGTCAAGTCAATTAGCAGCGTACGCCGACGACATCAACATCATGTCCCGAAGATTGGTCGACGCAGAAGAACTTCTGCATACGCTCGATACCGCTGCAAAAGAAGTTGGACTACGTATCAACGAGTGTAAAACTAAAATTATGATGCAATCAATGACAAGGACACCTGCACAATCGAGCATCAATGTGGGTGACCTCAACATCGAGTTCGTGAACGACTTCATATACCTGGGTTGCAACTTGTCAAGGGACGCCAACGAAAATGACGAAATCAGGCGACGGATACAGTTAGTTATTAAATAAAAATTTTTTTCTTAATTCCCCCCATAATGGAATCGAAGCATGTGCACAAAATTACGAAGCTCCGCGTGTACAAAACCATTGTTCGACCAGTGTTGTGTTATGGCTGCGAAGCATGGACCCTAACTCAAGCCTCCGGAAACATGCTAGACACATTTGAACGTAAGGTTCTACGGTCAATTTTCGGGGCCGTTTGCGATCGAGATGGATGGCGCATCCGGTACAACCATGAGTTGTATGAACTGTACGATGAGCTGGAAGTTCCGAAAATCGTCAAACTACAACGACATCAATGGACAGGACATGTACAACGAATGGATGATGATCGCACGCCAGAGAGAGTAATTAACGCAGAACGAGTCGACGAAGCGAGACTTTGAAGGCGACCGAGAGCTCGTTGGGAGAGCTCAGTATATGCGAACGCCGCGCAGCTACTGGGCTTCCAAAATTGGAGGACGCGGTCACGTGACCGAGATAATAGGAGGATAAAGATCCAGGCGGCCTAAGCACAACGTCGGGCTGTCGCGCCTCCATGATGATGACAATCGAACATCAACATCGGGAACCGAACCATAACATCGAAATTTTTAATTACCTGGGTACCAACTTGCCAAAGGACGCAAACGAGACAGAAACAGACGAAATCAAACAATGGATACAGCTATGAAATAGAATATTTTTCTCGGTTCTTACGATTATAACTGGAAGCATTTTCAAGAAGAATCATGCCACCTATGCTTAATAGCTGCAAAACAAAGCCCAAGCCTTTCGTCAACGTGCTGAACACATTTGAACGGAAGATTCTTCGGCAAACATTCGAAGAAGTTTATGGTCTCTACTCTAAGTTATCTTTTATAAAATATATAATAAAATATATACTCGTATTTTAGCTGTTTCTGAAAAACTGTTTTTTAAATGATAGAGAGAAAGCTCACCGTTCCAGTTTAATGTTTCAAAACGACGCAAAGGGGCTGTTTTGTTTACAAGTTCAAGAATGATTCTTTTACAAACAAATTAGGTTCACTAAGCTAGTCTATTAACTTATGAGTATTCACAAGTTCAAACATCCTAATTGCACTAGACGACTAAAGTGAACTTGCAAAAAAAACATAGGAATTTACATCTAGGATACCAAGCGCAAACGATTTATTAGCGAGTCACTGTTCCTATAAAAGTGACATGGTTTGGTGCGACTAAAAATGGTTTGGTTAGGTAGTGAATGTCGAGCTTGAGCTTAGCTTCTTCTTTTTTGGTGAAGAAGTTGTCCCATCCAAACTCGATTTCCATATCCGCCACTGAGACTTTGACTGCGCCTGGGCCCTTTTTTCCGCTGACCACAATATTTTTGGAGAAAGTTACGCCACTTGTTTTATCTATTTGTATACAGAAGATATTTAAAAAAAATCGGGGTTTAAATGGGGCAGAACCTTCTTCTTGCACTCCTTTTTATTCCTGAAATAACGACTTCAGGGCAGAAGCAATGGATCACAGCCTTATGCCTAAGTAAATACATATTAAATAGCCGCATCAGAAAATCAAGGCTGATAGGAAAACCGAAAGCCCCTAGGGTATACTCAGTAGATTCGGACGCTGGTCTACTGCTGGATTAACGAAATTGAAGGATGCGGTCAGTTAGACGGCCAAGGCCTGACGGCCGGCTGTCAAGCCACAATGATGGTAAGACTACAAACAATATCTTGTGAGTAAATTTACGTATTTCTGCATTAATTACAAGTTCGTCAGTGAACTTGTAACATAATCAATGAAAAACTATTAAAACAATAAAAATAAAGTCGATTTCATTTCCATATAACATAAATAGAATCCATTGCTAATGCTCTAATGAAATTAATTTCCAACTATTGTCCTAAAAGATTTCCGATCCGCCCGTAGTGTTCCTTCTTGCGCTTTTATGTAGTCACCCCTTCTCGACCCATAGGACCGAGGCGAATATGCACACTAAGGGCATACGTGAACTTAAGATGTTTTTGTGATATGTCACTTACGCGGTTAATTTAATTATAAAGATAAATGGGAACTTGTTAGAGGATACTTAGCCGCATGTACAACGCATTAAATTCCATTCGAAATGTTTGTCTTTAGCCAGATTGCGGATATGGTGTCCTAAGAATAACATGGCTCCTGGCTAAGTGCAAAGTGGTTTTATAATTGGTAATTGACAACTTGAGAAAAGTTTATGCTGAGATCGGGGCCCAAAGTGTAGTCCTCTTGCTAGAATTCAGGAAAGTGTGGGTTTGCCAAAACCAGACAACCACGACTGAAGTCTGTTTGCCAAACTTCTTCACATTTGCGGATAATTCAATTTTAATTTGCATGTTCAAATACTCACTTTTAAAACATGAGTGTGTTAGAAATTTATTCGCTGTGTTTTCAGTTTTTAGAAGAGAAAGTTTATTCTGTTGAAAACATGTTTAGTTCTATGTTATGAGCGTATCGTGTAACTCAAGAGGGCATTATATCGGAATTTACACAACATGTAGAACATGTAGACAAACAAATTATAATTAATTGTGTATTACCAAAAATCTATTAATACATTTGAATGAAATGTTCCCACAATATATTCAGAGTTTCTAAAATTTTCTGATTTATTAATTTTAACGATGACACTGATGTCGTGCCACTGATGTCACAATAAAAACAAATTTATATTATTAACTTTTACTCCTCAGATGTTCACATAGTCATTTAATTAAATTTGCCGACTAATAAATCAAATTACATTATAATTTCTGTTTCTTTTTTGATACCACTCAATTGTGAGCATAGACGTGTTGATGACATTAACGAAAATTTTCGCCCATCTATTGTCGTTCAATTACACTGATTGCTAACACAAATATGAAAATTGAGAAATAATATCAAGAAAGAAGAGTCATCCATTTTTTTAAATTTAATTAAATGCTGCAGCACAAGTGTGAAGGCTTTCTCGCGTGACTTTTTTTAGTATAACAAGTTACCCATTAATAGTGTTCGCACTCGGACAGCAACGACAACCGTGTCGTAAGAATATTACGTCCATTTCTCAAAAAAAGAAACTTTCTTGCAGCCACCACCCCACACGCCACCCATTTTATTTGTCTTGACAGATTTTCAATTAAGCAATTCAATAAGTGAATTACTGCTCTATTTTTCCTTTTATTCATTAGACGTTATCCGCCTTTTACGCTCGCCTCCTTCGTTCCGGTCGCTCCATTTGATTTCAGAATTCGAACATGTTACGAGCCAATGGTAATCGGAGCGGGAAAGGACTCTTTCAGACTCCTCGAAACAGAAGGAGAAAAAAAAATCACGGAGCGCAATCTTCCAATTTGAATCGGCAAGGAGCAAAGTAGAAAAGAGTTTTTAAAAGCAATAAAAACGAAATGTCACATATTTTTATGACATTCTTTTTTTTGCGCCGCGCCGCGAGGACACTTTCGATTTGAATTTCGATTCCAATGAAGAGGAATAAAAAAGCTGCTAGTGAAATTAAGTAGTAAACCATCTGTAGGGTGGGCACGGTGGGGTTGAACCGTTCATGGTAGAATACTTTTCGCGAGCGAAGGTGTCGCGCAAGGAGCCGCCCTTCTTTGCAGTAACACAGTGAGTCGAAGGGAATTGCTGTTTATACTACTAAACATAATGTCATCCATTCATAATCCGATTTTTAACATTGCTCCGGCATTTTCATATTCCGTTTGGAAGGTTATTGAATTTGATTTTTGAAAAATTTATAGCATGTCGATGGAGATGATTGTTTGTTTGTAGATATAAGTATGTATTTTTATTGGCAAATGCAATGTAGTGGTTTTGTATATATTTCGTACAGATCCGTTTAGTGGCGTAGAAGAAACATAATCCTCTAAAATGTTTCGTCAAAGGAGGGAAGAATTTAAATGAAAGAAAACGATAAAAATATAAAATGAAAAGTAAAATAACATTTTGTCGCATTTAAAATGTTTATACTAACACAGGGTAGCATAGAAAGAAAAAATAGAAAAGAAACAAATTCCTTGTAAAATTTATTTTTATCAAATTCCACTAATTTATCCGTGTGGTGTGGGGCTACAGAACAAACTACAGCCTTTCACGGCTTGTCGTGGCGACTAAATGGACAGCCAGCAGCATGCATTATCCGAAACCTGTTACAACTCGTACTAAGCCTGGTATTACACTTTGCGTTTTTCTGCAGGAAGAGCAATCCCGCAAAAAAACGCATTGTCGTAAAAGAAGAGGAACGCGAACATTTAAATGGAACGGTTTACACTTATGCGTTACGACAACGCTGCAGTTTGCAGGAATCGTTTTGCAGCAGCAAGTCCAACGACAGTGGGAAGACTTCGCTGATATTCAGATTAGCTACATTTTCAGCTCCGACGCAGCCACGCACAACAGCCAAGCATAGTCGATCGTATCGCATGCTGAGCGGTGAGTGTGAATCCGCCCATTTGATACTGTGTATCTCGACTGAAATTTCAAGCAGTCGTGCAGCGCGGTGTCGTGTGTGTGAATTTCGCCTTCTTCCGCAAAAAACGCAGTAAGAAGATGAACACACGGTGATATATGAAACGCATTACACCTTCCGTTTTCTGGTTCAATGATAAACTAGAAACGCATGCACCCAGTGACCAAATTCATGCAGTGCATCCATTGAGGACTGGCTGAAATTTCATCGACCTCCCGACTTCTACCTTCTACACTTGCGAGCAAAAATACTGAATCAAACCGAAAGCACGTGTATTTGAATGTATATTTTTAAAAGTACGTTATGTATCCCTACAAATCGTATGTCATGTGAAAGTTTCAGATCTTAGCTTTACAATGATACCTTTTTTTATCACCAGCTAAAAAGTTGGAAAATTGAACATTTCTGAATGGGTTTTTACAAGGAAAACTAACCCTATAAATGCATCTGCAAAGGGGTTTCAATGGTCAGTTGAATCTGGAAGGTTGATTGAATAAGTTTAACGCAATAAAAGTTACAATTTTTGTCATTCATGAGTACCACGCCTCAGCAAGCGGCTCAAGTTGTCGCCCTATTATCGGAAGGGCTTACTCAGAGAACAGTCGCTCGTCAGCTCGGAATGAGTCAGTCTACTGTGTCAAGAGTGTTTAACAGGTTTCGAAAGGAAGGTAGCTACAATCAGAGACCCCGACCTGGCCGCTCTAGGTGCACTTCCGATAGAGACGATCGTTTTATTGTGACAAGTATGCTACGAAATCGGCACCTCACGGGAGTTGAAGTGCAGCAGAATCTGAGGGACGTTCGCGGAGTAGCTGTAAGCAAGTGGACAGTGAGGAAACGACTAAAGGAAGCGAATTTGACTCCAAGACTGCCCGCCATAGGCCCATAATTGACCCCACATCACCGACAAGCGCGACTCACGTTTGCCAGGAATCACTTAAATTGGACCCTCGAGCAATGGCGGTCCGTATTGTTCACCGACGAAACCAGAGTGTGTCTACATGGCAGTGGCAGAAGAGGTCGGGTATACAGGCGTCCAGGTGAGCGATTTGCGCAATGCTGTATCACAGAAACGGTAGCATACGGGGGCGGTTCGTGTATGGCCGGTATCTCTGTGGATTCAAAAACGGAAATTGTATTCGTGCCCTCTGGAGGTCGAGGAGGAGGACTGACAGCCGAACGGTATATTAACGGTATTCTACGTGGTCATGTTAGTTCCTGAACGAAGCTAATATTGCGACAATTGACTGGCCTGCACGCAGTCCAGACTTAAATCCCATTGAGCACTTGTAGGACGAGCTCAAAAGAAGAGTCCGACACAGAGATCCCGCGCCTTCGACTATCGACGAATTGAAGGAAGCCTTAATAGAGGAATGGAGCGAAATTCCTCAAGATACCATTAAAAAATTAATAAAGTCAATTAAAAAGCGATTACAAGCTGTGATTAGAGCAAGAGGTGGTAACACCAGATATTAATAAATAAATAATTTTGTTATTTTTTCAAATTTTTTTGTTTTATTTAACAAAAACCTGACCACACTCCATTTTCTAAAATCCCCATTTTTCCTACTTTTTGATTTCAAGCCCCACTCTTTTAAATTTTATCTTCAAATATTGTTAAAGATGGTATTAATGTAAAGCTAAGATTTCAAGTTTTCAAATGATATACGATTTGTAGGGATACATAATGTACTTTTCAAAATATGCATACAAATACACGTGCTTTCGGTTTGATTCAGTATTTTTGCTCGCAAGTGTATATTGCCACAAAAATAAAACCATCAATATCCTCACTGGGATATATTTATTTCTTTCACACACAGTATAGATATACAAGAGAATCAATACATACAAATCGAATCGACCGCCGGAGGCTAAAGTTGTATGGAGTGAGCTTTCTTGTGTAGTCTATACTATTGATCAATACATACAAATCTACTGGCAGAGGCAAAAGTTTTATGGAGTGATCACTCTTGTAGAATATCAATCCCCTTTGGTAGTGTCTTCAGTTCAATACTATTCGAACCGAGACTGTGCACTTAAGTAGAGTCGGTTTATTCGCGATTTTGATGACCTCTACCGTCCACTTCGTAACATCCAAATTAATAGGCGCTCAATGGCAGCGTTCGTTCGCTCACCGCTCTACGATCTAGACAGAAGAGCCTTACTTTGCACCTGTTTTACTTTTGACATTAAGAGCGTCGCAGTTAATGTTGATTTTCTCTCAACTAAAATCATTTGTAGTAAGCACATAACTCTACTTAAGGAATACCAACACCTTACCGCCTATGGTTATAACGAACCCATAACTACTACTACTACTACTTTGCCTTAACCCCTAGCGGGGCATAGCGCGTCAACTACTCCTGCGCGCCATCGTACTCTGTTCTGGGCAATGGGGCGCAACTCCCCAAAAGACTTACCCAGTACCTGACACTCCTTTGCCACAGATCGACGCCATGTGATTCGAGGACCCCCTCTTGGTCGGCCTTGGTTGGAAATGGGGTTCCATTTCATGGCATGCAAAGCAATGCAGTTATCACTCTTCCGCAATGTGTGACCTATCCACTGCCATTTTCGCCTGCGTATCAATTCGTCGATTGGCATCTGACCCGTACGCCGACTTAGCTCTTCATTTGATATTGTTTCGGGCCAGAAAATTCTTAAAATTCGACGAAGACAGGAGTTGACGAAAACTTGCAGCTTTCTGGTAACTCCTACGGAAACTTTCCATGTACTGCTCCCATACAAAAGTACTGATAGTACCAGGGAGCGAAACAGGCCCAGCTTGGTCTTGATGCTGAGATAACTGCCCTGCCAGATTTTGGACAGCATGCCGTATGCACGTTTAGCCTGGTTGATACGACGAGCGATGTCCTGCTCCGTACCACCATTTTCGGCAACAATGCTACCCAGGTAGACGAAGTTGTCCACCTTCTCCACAGGCTGCCCATTAATATTGATGGCAATAGGTGTCGGATTTCTTTTTCGCAACGGCGGGCTAAGAACCTTGGTCTTGTTGGTATTAATCTTTAGCCCAACCTTGCTTGCCTCCCTCTCGAGATCTAACGCCATTGCGGACAGATCCATGATTTTGTGGGAGAGTAGGCATATGTCGTCAGCGTAGTCAAGATGTTGTAGATAAGATGTCAAAGTCCATTGAATTCCTCTGTCGAGTCCGGATAGGGCTGCATGCAACACATCGCCGATCACAATGAGGAATAGGATCGGTGAGAGGATGCACCCCTGCCGAACTCCACTGCGCATCTCAAAGTCCCCCGACACCTTACCTTTATGCAGAACGCGACATTTCGCGCCGTCATAGGTTGCCTTAATAATAGCCACAAGCTTCTCAGGGATGCCTCTCCTGTGCAAGGCCGCCCATATAGAATCCCGGTTCACACTATCGAAAGCCTTTTCGAAATCGATGAAAAGCAAGTGAAGCGGAGAATCGTATTCAGCGCATTGCTCGATGATGATTCGCAAGGTGTTAATGTGATCGACACAGGAGAATCCGGATCGAAAGCCAGCCTGCTCTTCATCAATTGTGCTTTCTAAGTGGGCCTTTAGTCTTTCCAGGACGATTTTAGCTATTATCTTGGCAACTGCAGGAAGCACACAAATGCCTCTCCAATTATTACAGTCAGTGAGGCTACCCTTCTTTGGAAGTTTGATGATCAAACCTTCCTTCCACTCAGTGGGAAAGGTCTCTGTATTCCACGCTTTATCAACAAGTGGGTGCAGTAAATCGGCAGTTACGCTTGGGGCTGCTTGATAAAGTTCGGCAGGGATGCCGTCAAGTCCGGCGGCCTTTCCTCGTTTTAGTGCAATAATTGCTGTGACTATTTCCTCTTTAGTCGGGGCAGTGGACCGTATACGCACATTTTGATGGTTAGCTAAATTATCTATATGAGGGGGAACTTCACCAGAAGTTACACGGTTCAAAACCGCGGCGAAGTGTTCTTTCCACCGCCTCATTTGATCTTCTTCCAAGATAAGTAGCTTTCCATCAGTATCTTTCACCGGATGTTGGCAGGAGTTACGACCACCTGTAAACTCCTTGATGACACCGTATACGGCGTTTAAGTTGTTACTTCTAGCGGCTTCTTCTGCTGACGCTAAAAGAGAATTGGCATAAACTCTTTTATCGCGTCGCACACTACGCTGAACTTCTCGAGCTTTCTGACGGTAAAGGAATTCGATGCTGCTTCGATTGTCGTCTGAGGCTGCAGCCAAACGAACTTTCAGCTCCTTTCTTTCAACAATCCGCTGCCATGAAGCGTCGGACATCCAGGGCTTATTCCGGCAATCCGGGTTTGGGCCAAGGATGGTATTTGCGCTATCAATGTACGCATTTTTTATGGCATCCCAGTTTTCGTTTATGTCACTATCTGGGTGACTAGTTATCTCAGCCGCTTTTTGCGCAAGATGGTCATTATATTGTTGTAAGACAGCTGGATTGTTTAGTCGAGCGGTGTTGAATTTGCGGGGCCTGGATCTTTCGTCGCTGGGGCGGCGCACGGCTGCAATACGCAATCGAACATTAGCGATCATAAGATAATGGTCTCTTCCCATCCCAATATCGGCACCCTTCTTGTTTCGCACGTCCAGGAGGCAACTCTTGAATCTTTTACTAATGGCAAAATGGTCGATTTGATTTTGTGTTCTGCGCCGATCAACAGAGGACCAACTGATTTTGTGGTGGTCCTTATGCTCAAACATAGTACCACCGATGAAGAGACTGTGAAAGTTGCAGAACTCCACAAATCTTTCACCGTTGTCATTACGATCACCAAGACCGTGTCTCCCCATCACATGTCTGAGCCCATAGTTATCAGCGCCAACTTTCGCATTCAAATCACCCATAACCATTATAATGTCACCTTTAGGTGTTCTGCTCTGAACGGCGTTTAGTTCTTCGTAGAAGGAGTCTTTTGCCAAGACATTGTCGGGTTCAGTAGGGGCATAACATTGTATTATTGAGATGTTCCTCATTTTGGTCCGGAACCTGGCGGTCAAGACCCTGTCAGAGACCGGTTCCCAGGATAAGAGACAGTTTCGCGCGGCTCTGGTTAAAAGGAGCCCCACACCTGACTCACGGCGACTACCGGTAGCTTAACCGGAGTACAACATTACAGTGCTGCCCGTTGGAGAGATGAATTCTCCGCTGTTCCACCATCTTATCTCACTAACTCCTAAGATATTTAATTTGTACCTCAGAAATTCACTCTCTAATTGAAGAAATCGTGCGTTCTGGGGACCTTCTGATCCATTGTCCAGGAGAGTACGCACATTCCAGAATCCAATCTTTGTCATTGTACGATAGCTAAAAGTCGTAACCGTTGAGTCAGTCCTTATCCGAGGCATAGTTGACGTTTCGTTAGCATATAAAGATTTCGGATAGTGCAAGTTGCTGGCATACACATCCTGTCCTTTGATTGTCGGTTTTAACGACAGGCCCTCAAAGGGAAAGGCCGTGGTATTTTTTTTTCACACCCCACACCACAGGGGTACCTCAACCAAATCATCGCACCGCCATCACTGGCGGCTTGACGTTGGTTGGCAATGGTCAGTGACCACTGCCGTTCCAGGGGGCGCCCACGCGGAGGACTATGGAAGAGGAGTTTTTGCCCCCCCCCCCCCCCAATAACCATAACTAGATGCTGTCGAACTTTCAATTCACTCAGTATCCACCATTCTTCAGTCATTTCTAAATCTGTGTTTAAGCGTAACTTGACAAAGGCCCTCTTAACATCCTAGTCTACTCAAACTAACCCAACCCAATTTGCCGAATGTTATTAATTAATTATCGAATAACTTAATGAAATGTATAAAATGGAATGTAATGTATACTATATATCTTATTATCCCTTGTTTGGTAAATAAATAAATAAATAGGTCTTGAAAATAGAAGCTGTTCGTCCGAATGGATATAAATCAAATTTATTCCATCAAATTGATTCTTGAAAATCCACACCAATTCAGAAATTCAAAAAAGTGCATTCTTTTAGGAAAGTATCTTTCTTTTATTCTTAAATTCTTCCGTTATAATAAAATCCTTTTCCATGAAACATTTTCATGTCATCTCATCACACATGACTGCTTCGGAAAACCCTAAATAATCGAACCGATTGTCCTTTTTTCGGTTGAAAATGTCTCTTTGGAATTGAGTCTTTTTCGGAAATCGAGTTTGTACCCAATCATGTAATGGATGTTAATGGCAATTTATCTTCATTTGAACGGCAATAATTGAATCAACAACATTTAATGTTACCCCGATTAAGAGGGGTTCCGTTTCGCGCATATGACTCGGATATAAATCGAACAGATATTTACAGTGGTGCTGATTCCACTGGTAAATGTAATCATGTAAACATTTTGTAACCGAAGTGTTAAGTGGTTGCAATGATTCGATTATCCAATGTTGAAAATACTTTTCATTCAAACTATTTATTTTAATTTAATCAAATTTATTGTTTACTCGCATATTTGCGATAAAAGGAAACATGAGAAAGCATATTTACAATTCTATTGTATTCAATCCAATACATGCACTATGAACGCCACCTCGGGAGGAATATATTGTACTATAGGATTAATCATGCCTAGTCCGAGACACAATTAAAAAAATGGTAAAACCTTCAAACAAAAATCGATATACAAAACTATTCAGTGTCTTCCTGCTTAAGAGTCTAAACCTCTCCTACCTCAGATCGCCACTTTGGCCAACCCCATAGAGCACAAAATACTCTATAGTATAGTACCATAAAATCAGATTCAATCTAGAAAAAAATAACCTAATGTCTTGTTCACATCAAAGGAAATGACGTAATTTCACGGATGGATTTCGAAGATCACCGGAAAACGTTCACACTGCAGCGTACGTGTTTTCACAAAACAAATTTCACTTCAACCTCAACCTTTTCATCTAATTCGGCTGATACATTTTCCACATCAGCATTTCTTTCGATGGTGGCTCTCAGAGTAATCTTTTTGTCTGCTGTCATTTTAAAATATTTCCAAAAACATCTGCGGCTCTACCGTAAACCGTTGTGACAGCGGCTGACCTGGCACTTGCTGTCAAATGCCAATTTCACTACTGACCTAGGCTGAATTGGCGGAGTAAGGATTGGCATCACCTTTTAATGCATTTTTATACCCTAGGCTTATACTCGCAGTATAGGGTATATTGTTTTTGTCACGACGAAAATATGTAACACCTTAAAGGAGGCTCCGGAGGTATAGCAATGTAATGTATATACATAAATAATCAGGGTCACCTCCTCATTCGATTTAGCCATGTCTGTCTGTCTGTCTGTCCGTCTGTCTGCCCGTTCGCACGATAACTTTCGATAGAATCAAGCTAGAGCCCTGAAATTTTGGTGAAATATTGGAAGTATGATCTAGTTGGTTGATATTGAAAATAGGCATGATCAGGCCAAGATAACGCCTACCTCCTCTACATATGTAAAATAATTAAATGTATCTATAACTCCCGATTAAATAAACATGAAGAGCTCTAGCTTTGGCAGATTGCTCGTAAGGGTAATCTTATACTCTCCTGGAAAAAGAAAATCGATCAGTTGAAAACTAACGGTAATTTTCTTACAAAGAGCCCCGCACTACTCTACTTTTCAGGTTTTTTGTCTATAACTCTTGAACCAATTGACGTAGACACCTGATTTTTGGCATGTAACCCTGAGGTGAGAAGTTGCTTGAGTTTTGGTAAGTTGGGCATAATCAGATCAAAGGAACGCCTACCCCCCTACAAATTTCAAAAAATTAAATATTACTTTAATTACGATAACTTTCGATAGAATGACACTAGCGAGTTGAAAACTTGGTAGTGTGATCTAGTGTTGCTAGTAAGATCTAGTTAGTTGGTGTTGAAAATGGGCAAGATCTGACCGAGGGAACCCCTACCTCCCCTACAAATGAAACTTCAATAAGCGATAACTTTTGATAGAATGAAGCCAGCAACTTGAAATTTTGATCAAATGTTTAAAGTAAGATTGAGTTAGTTGGTATTAAAGATAGGCCAGATCAAAGTCAAGGAACCCCTACCTCCCAAGAAATTAAACATATAATAAGCGATAACTTACGATAAAATAAAGCTAGCGACTTGAAATTTTGGTTACATGCTTGTATTAGGATTCAGCTGGCTGAGAATACGTAAAATCCGACCAACCAAACCAGTACTTCCCCTACAAATGAAACAAATAAGCGATAACTTCGACAGAATGAAGCTAGAGATTTGAAATTTTGCTTAAATGTTCATAGCATAATCTAATTGGTTGGTGGCAATGATGGGCAAGATCTGACCCAAAGAACTCCTACCTACCCTACAATTGAAACTTCGATTAAGCGATAACTTTCAATAAAATGAAGCTAATGACTTGAAAAACTCGACAAATATTTGTAGAATGGGTTAGTTAATTGATTTGAGAATGGTCAACATCCTCCTGAATAAGTGCCAACCTCCCCTATAAACTTGTCATAGGAAACTCACTTTTAATGCAAATGGTCGTTGCCAATTGGTACTTTTGCCGTCACCACTAGGTTTGTACAAGTCTAGGGTATATACGCCTCGGCCTGGTTTAATTGATTTCTAAAATCAATTAAATCAATCAATTAAATCAAGTCTAACTTGATTTCGCACAAAACATGGCAAACGAGATGATTTCCACCTGTCAGATTGTATGGAAAACGAGATGATTAGGGGACTGAATTTGCATTTGAGCTGATTTGGCTCAGTGTGAATGCAACTTAAGGCCAAGTTTTTATGTTTGTAATCTGTAGTGGTTGGAATGACGGGCGAAATAGGCAAAAAAATGGGTTAATGAAATTGCACGTTAAGTATTAAACGATTGATTTGAAACTTCGCAGAATTGTCCATGATGATATTTATCATTTATACAATTTACCCAGGTTCACACAGGGAATCGCATGCGAGTAATACATAACTGAAAATATAGAAATTACCGGTATATGTGTACACGCCCTGCTCTACTATATGCGCAGACTGTACATTTGAACAGGGCGTCATTATGTAGGGGGCCGAAATCTCTCTCTTTCTAATTGAAGCCTTAAGGTACACCCTTAGAAATTTTGGACAAAAATTTAATATTTTTGGTATTGGATATATGACGACACCAAAATTACATATTCTTGGCAAGTTATCAAATAAGATTTTACTCCTGCCGGTATTAAAATTTAATTCCATGTGCGAGTACTTTGCTCATTTTTTTAGTGAGCTTTTTTTTACCCTTCTGCACTTTTTTTCCTATTCCATTATTTTTTCAGTTTTCAGTCTTCAACTTTTTCTGCTTGCCCGAGAATCGAACCTTTGATCTTCGTTTTATGGTGTTGCGACTTAGGCCGCTCGGCCACGTAGCATAATGTAATGGTTTACAACGACTAGCTGTTTGGATACGTGAGACTAAAAAAAAGTAAAGAAAATATTATTATTATTTATCAATCGGAATGGGATATTGGCAATATCTGTCCTGACCCCGAGTGTATAATTTGGTTTATTGATGGGTCAAAAAAGGGACAAGGAGTTGGTACTGGTGTCTTTGGGCCGAACACCAGGATCTCAATAGCTATGGGCATTTAGTCTAGTGTTTCCCAAGCCGAGATCCATTCCATTGAGGTTTGCGCCAGAGAAATTATGTACAAGAAGCTCACTGGCGCTAACAACATTATCTGCTGACAGTCAGGCAACTATAAAGGCTCTTTCTTCACATAAGTTCTCATCGAAACTAGTGAAAGAGTGTTTTTATACACTCTAACCGAGTCACTCTATGTTGGGTACCTTGCTTATGGTCGCAGTGCCTACCAATTGGGTATCTTAGCCTGCCTTTATTTATTATTATTAACCTCTCACCTCATTAGATTTAGCGCAAGACTCCACCGGTTTGTGTTTCACAACTCATGTGAAATAATGAAAAGTATCTGTAACTCTCAATCGAATGAATCTTGAAATTTTGGGCTAAATGTTTGCGGTAGAATCTTGTTGGTTGGTATTGAGAATGGACAGGATTCGACCAATGGAACACCGACCTCCCCGGGATATTTTTAGTTTCCGGGGCCCGGGGTGAAAAAATCGTTTTTCACTCAGATTTTTGTCACTTATCACTCGCGTCACCCTAAGACTCTCAAATTTGTAAAAAAAAAATTTTTCTTTTTAATTTTTTATTTTTATTTTTTTTTTATTTTTTTTCCTCATTTTCTTGTTCTAATGATTTATACTGAGTGTTTGGTGTGTTTAAAACCAATCAAAACGCTGTTGCACGCAGAGCGAGCGAAGCGAGCGTTCATGTTTGTGCGATACTGAGGGCTGCCAGGCGGCCAAGGCCCGACGTCGGGCTGTCGCGCCACGATGATGATGATGATGAGGGCTGCGATCCCTTAAGTGCGGAGCGAGCGTAGCGAGCAGAGCCCACGCAAGGGGATTTGCGAATATTTCAATTTCTCATGCCTCCAATATTCCAAATACTCAGTATAAATTATGAAAAAAAAAAAATAAAAAAAAAAAATTATTGTAAAACTTAAAACAAAAATTAAATTTTTTTTTTTTTTGCAAATTCTTGACTTTTAGAGTGACGCGAGTGAAAAGTGACAAAAATCCGAATGAAAAGTGATTTCCCCAGCCGGGGCACCGGAAACTGAAAGGTTGCCCATTTTTCACTTGACTTCCCTGAATGTCCTTTTCGCCACCGAAGGACTCGAAATGCCATCTACACTACTCCTGGACATTCGCCTTTTCACCCCGATTCATATGACACCCATATTGCCCATATTTCGCTTCACTGCCAGAAATATCCTTTTCCGAATATCCTTGTCGCCACCGAAGGACTCGAAATTGCATCTACAGTACTCCTGGACATTCACTACTTCACCCCGATTCATATGATACCCATATTGCCCCAATTTCGCTTTACTGCCAAAATTATCCTTTTTCGAACTCCTTGTCGCCGCAGAAGGACTCGAAATGGCATCTACAGTACTCCTGGGCATTCGCCTCTTCGCGCCGATTCACATGACACCCATTTTGCCCATATTTATTTTCATTACCAAAATTATCCTTTTTCGAATGTCCTTTTCGCCACCGAAGGACTCAAAATGCCATCTACAGTACATTCCTCTCGTTCCATACATTCGCTTCATGTACATATAAAGTCCTTGATTGCATAGCCACAACCTGCGCAGCATACGAGGAGTATTATTTTCATACAAAAATCCTTCACATCCACACAAATTGCAAAGGAATTGCCAGAACAAGCTATTTTCCCAAAGCAAAATACTTTCCAATAAAAGATATTTTGCCACTTAAACAGATTTTCAGCACCATTGGATGCCATGCTCAATCATCCTCGTGCAAATACAATAACCATGGCGCCATTACACAATATTGCACAACCAGAGTCGCAGTCGCAATCGAAATCCCAATTGCGAAGCTCAATGCCTAGGAAAACGGGTTCACACGATCATCATTGAATAATGAATTAATTGGTCGCGAGTCGCAGTCGCAATCGCGCCCAGTCGCTGCCTTGAACTCACACCTTTAGAATGCACGCATTCCCGTACGTACACATTGCCGGCAGCAGCATAGCAACGGCAGCAGCAGCGGTATCGTCTGTGACTTGGGTAATGTTCTTTCGTACACCTACCGCACATGAGCAAAAATTTTGTCCAAAAATGTGTAGAAAACTAGTAGTACATTAAGTACATTACTTAAGACACGTTTGGTTCCGGTGCAGCCGCCCGGCCGCTGCTAAGCTTCTGCCGGCAATGAAATTCTCGCATGATATAAATTAAAGGGACCGTGAAAGTGGATATAACATTTTGGGATATTTTTATATTCCGGGGCCCGGGGTGAAAAAGTCACTCGGATTTTTTGTAACTTATCGATCGAAACGATGTTCCACGCAGAGCGAGCGAAGAGAGCGTTCATGTTTGTGCGATACTAAGGGTTGCGATCACTTAAGCGCGGAGCGAGCGTAGCGAGCGGAGCCCACGCAAGGGGATTTGCGAATATTTCGTTTTTCCATGCCTCAAATATAACAAACATTCAGTATAATAGCATTGGCACACTGCCCATCATTATTACGCGTACTTTCATTATGAAAGTAAAAAACCATCATAATTACGGTTGATAATGAAAATAAACAGCCATAATTTTCAGTTCCAATGAAGGTAGTAGCCATCTGTTGACAAGTAGTACAATCATAATTGACAACTAATTGGCTGTTATTTTGAATTTTGTATGGTAATTGCAAAGAACTAGAAGATAATATGGAACGGGGGTTTTCACACAGAGCCCATACGTGTTTGAAACATAAATGTAATCCCGTCACTCTCTCCCTCTTTGAGTTTGTAGAACGATTGTGTCAGTTTGGACACAAACGTCATTGGACGATTGTGTCACTTTGGACAGAAACGTCATTCCAAAGCCATCTGATCAAAAGTTTTTGTCGTATCGTCAGTTTCGCGACTAAATACCAGTGCTCTCGCCTTGTGTTTAGCCGATTTGGCATTAATTACACGATTCCAAACGAATTTAAAAGTGATTGTGTCGATAATTAGCGCGTGTCATTGCCGTGAACTTTCATAAAACGAATAATGAAGTGCGTTGTACCGGGTCGCGGAAACACCACGTATTTACGTCCAAATTGCGTATCGTTTCACATGTCAGTATATATTTATATGATTTGTGATGAAGTCTCCTTAAAATCAACTGGAAATTTTCACGGTGTTCATTTAAAATTTGCATTTTTTTACGAATTCGGTGCAGTGTAAGCAAACAAGAATCGCCGACTTGACTTTTGTCATCCAAATGACTTTTGTCTTTTGTTATGTGCCATTGGCGTAGTCTAAAATATTTTTTTAAGGGGGCTGGTAAATTTGATATTGAAATTAAATTTTTAATGCACATTATATATTTACAGTTTTCCGCAAGATAGTACCACAAGGTCGTTGTGGTTAAATAATTTTAATTGAAGGAGTTTGAAAATACGCATAAACAGTCGGTAAATGACGGTAAGTACTAATTCACTCGCAATTAAATAAAAGTAATCATGTTTTTTTCTAATTTATGTATATTCTAGGTTCCTGCCATTCTAAAATCGAAAACATGCTAAACACGTTCGAACGGAAAGTCCTTCGGCAAATTTTCGGAGCAGTTTACGATCGAGATGGCTGGCGCAGCCGGTACAACCATGAGTTGTATGAACGCTACGATGAGCTGGAAGTCTCGAAAATCGTCAAACTACAACGACTTCAATGGGCATTACATGTACAACGAATGAACGATGTTCGCATGCCTAAACAAGTTAAGAACGGACGGCGCGTCAACGGAGCCAGGAAGATCGAGAGCTCATTGGGAGAGCTCAGTGTATGCTGACGCCGAGCAACTACTGGGCTTTTAAGATTGTATGATGCGGTCTTGTGACCGAGATAATTGGAGGACAACGATCTAGGCGGCCAGAGCCCGACGTCGGACTGTTGCGCCACGATGATGATGATATGCAAAATGCAGAATCATTGATAACATCGTTCATCAAATCAGCATCGGAGCAAATGGTAGTAGCATGTATGTGCATTTGTACTCATCATTATTGTGGCGCGACAGCCCGACGTTGGGCCTTAGATGCAGGTGGTGGTGCATTTGTACTAAATACATGGAATTTTCATTGCAATAAAATGTCAGTCAATATCTTAAAAAAATTTTTTGTATGTAAATCATTTGGGTTATATTAGGATACGTTCACACTACACCTAAATTATTTCATCTGTGCCAGCTGAAATGCATCTGAAACTGTCAAATGCATACGATTTTCAATTCACCACACCCAGATTAAGCCGCAGGTGAAGCAATCTGGCTATAGTGTAGACGTAATATAATTTCTTCTCGACAGGTGCTTTGGAAGCTCAGAATATGATCGAGTTGACTCAAGTTCTAAGTATTCAATTTTTCGCATTAGTCCTCAATCTACCATTTTTATGACAGCGGGGAATTCTCGGACCGGATAAAATTTAATACTTAGAGCGCGTTGACACGATCAAACTACGATTTGACAAACTAGCATTTGATGAAAAGTTGAGCACCGTCCAACTACGGTTTGACAGAAGCACAAGACATCAAACCAGTTTGACAAGGGTTTGACACGTTCGAGTAGGTGGTTTGTCAAATCGTAGTTTGATCGTGTCAACGCGCTTTTAGTTTGAAAGGTCAATCCATTTTAAATCAAGCCCAAAACTGTCAACTTTGCATTGGTAATAATGCGGTATTTTGCACGACATCAAATCGTCTCACCGTGCGTCCATTTGGACGCGGACCAGAATGTAATCTGTCATGGACTTTTGTTAAAATCCATAACAAAAAAAATACTAGTCAATGTAGCCACGATGAAAATAGTCCAAATATACAAGGGGGATTCACGCTCCCTGTCGTATATGTCGTATTTGTCGTAAACTTCTGTCATCTCCAAAGTAAAATGACAGAAGTTTACAAATACGACGTTTACGACGTGAGCATGAATCCCCCTACTATAAATATACCTTTGTCACAGGAATGATTTATGGTTGCTATCATCATCATCATTGCAGCGCGACAGCCCGACGTCGGGCCTTGGCCCCCTGCATTTTGGATAAATACATTTTTGCCGGAATTTTTTGTGACACTTGGTTTCATTCTGCACACCAACTTAGTATGCTACAGCTTAGCTCGGTAACGCACCGGGCATTTTTTTTGCTACTCGAAACACGGTCTTCTACGTTTCAAGCCCCGCAACTGGACCAAATATTTTTGTATTCTCAAATTCTCTCCCGAGCTAAGCTACAGATGCATACAAAGTTGGTGTGCAGAATGAAACCAAGTGTCACAAAAAATTCCAATTAACACTGAAATAATTCGCATTTGTACATTGCAAGAACATTGAATACATAAAAGTAAATTTTTTGCCGATAATTTAATTCAAATTTACGCGCCAAATCAATGCCCCCAATACAGAAAAGTTGCCTACGCCTTTTAGATCTTTGTTGGTGTGCAGCATCTTTCATAGTATGTGTGAAAATCACTGAAAATGTATTCAAAAATTTTGCCGAACAGCCGCCCTTTGGGTAATTGGCATTGATACTTTCGTTGACATTTCATAAATTCAAATTCAATTTTTCAATAACAAGTCGCAATGAAAGGAGCAACAACGGTTGTCAAGGTGATGACACAAGGCAATGATGGTTGTTGCAGTGTGTCGCACCTTCATAGAAAATGGGTCATAATGACAGTAAGCGTAATAATGATGGTGGCAGTGTGCCAATGCTATAAATCATGAAAAAAAATAAACAATTTTTTTTTTTTCAAATTCTTGACTTTTAGAGTGACTCGAGTGAAAAGTGACAAAAACTCAAGTGAAAAGTGATTTCACCAGCCCAGGCCCCGGAAACTAAAAGGTTGCCGCTATTGAAATCCAGCAGTATCGATAAAGCAGTTAAAAAGCTACAGCTATATAACGGCAGAAGTATCTAAAGCCGCTTCTAAACGATGCGTCCAACGTTCGATCCATCGTTGGATCCAACGTTTGAATCAAACGATTTGGAAATTGAAGCGACAAATGTATCTTCTCAACGGCAACGGCAATTCGATCGTTCGATTAAACGTTTGACGCTTTGGCCGAGTTGTCAATTAAAAAATTAAAATGAAATTACTTATCACGGTGATGGCGGAAGGAAGAAGAGATAGCATCTGTTGCTGCCGCCATGGTGGTATTGTCGTGTTGCTACTTTTTAATTAAAAAAAGAATCCGGTTTACCCAATTCGTCGTATCTGTGTCGTGTCTGTCAACCGAGCTTGCTTCAAATGTTTCTGTTCAACGGTTCGGCAATTGTTTCGTTCAAACGTTGGAACGTTCGAATTCATTTGATTCGGGTACGAAATTCGCCAATAGAGCGAACGTTCAACGCTTGACATTGGAAGCTCGTAGCTCGAAATTCGGCCACACGATGCTACGATCAAGCGTCCAACGTTGGAAGGTGTTCGTAGCATCGTTTAGAAGCGAGTTTGGCCTAATAACTCCATAAGGAAATAGGCTAGCTGGACCAAACTTGTCCAGTAGGTCGACGTCAATAAGGACTAGCCTATTTTTAAATTTCATCAAACATTTACCAAGCGGTTAAAAAGTTACAGCTATATAATTTTAAAAACAAAATAACTAGCTGAGTGAAACTTTTATAAATGGTGGAAGATTGTCAGGACTAGGCTCCTATTTAATTGCAACAACATCAGAGTCTGTTCCAGAGTTACGGCTCGGCTATATAAAGGCAAAATTTTGAGAACACAATTAATTGATAACGGAAAAAGCTAGTTGAGCGAAACTTGTCCAATTTGTGAAAGTTAGTAAGGAATAGCTTCCGGTGGAGTTTCAGGAAAATCCACGGTACAGTCGAAATGTTATATAATGTTAATATAGTATAACAGCAGAAAGTAATAAGCAAAACTTTACTTACACGAAAGGCATTTACTTGATGACGCTTAAAATGAAACCAGAGATGAATTCATATAGTAAAATCAATCGAACAGTTAACTACTAATGGCTTACCTGATTTATAATCGACTGGACTTTGCTGAATTGAGAATTTTGAAATTGATTTTTTTCATGTACATAATACTCGTACACTTGATGTTCCCTTGTTGTAATAGTTTATATTGCCTTTCCTTGTTCTTTTTTTTTCTCAGGCCAAATACTCAAAAGTGCTCATAAATTTAGAATTATATCTACGTTAATTTGAAAAATTAATGTACTCTTCATCGTAAAAGCCGAGTAGAATCTGGCAGCGATTAATACTGAGATGTCCTTCGCTTCAAACTTTCAAAAACAAATCCCTGGCGAGTTGGAAACGGAGCGCGGCAAACAGAGTACACAGAAGGATCCACCATGCCAGGATATAATAGCACAAGATTTTGTGCTCAACCACAAAATGCATGTTTATTAATTAAGAACATTTATTTTCATTAGGGGACTTAGCATTCGCAGTGCCACTGTGCTGAGCCGCACTCTGTGCTCATTTGATGAGGGGGTGTTTTAAAACAATTAATTTTGTCTACAATTTTATCAAAATGAATATTCCTAAATAATTGAATTTATTTTGTATGCTCGGCACACGGTTCGGGAAAGCCAACCGCTTTGGGTGGTAGACGGGCTGGTTGAGACACGGCTAAACACTTGTTTCTGTTAAAGGAAACCCATTAATGTGAACAGCAACAACAAGGATCAACCAAGTTGGGTTGAGGGCTTTGCCTACTTCTTCACGGTATCTTTATGCTAGGGTGGCGATTCTTCTCTGTGTGCACGGCTTGAGCAGGCGGGAATGAGACTGCATAATGACTTGGAACTAACTGGGAATTTCATCTGTGTGCCCGGCGTGCGAATAATAAGAATGACAACAGCCATTGAACCAGGGGGAGAACAAATGGCAACAAAATTATAATTGTATAATAAAGAGACGAAATAATGTTTGAGAATTATGACAAACAGCCTGTCAAAGTAGGAGGTGGAAGCGTTAAATTGGCGGTGAACAATGAAAGCTGTGATTGTTACAGTGTCAGTATGACGGGAGTGAGCTGCTCCCACGTCTTAATCGCCTATAAAAAGGTGTTACGTTAATGAGAGCAACAACTTAATATCTGTAATATCGTCGTCTTGACACTTTTATGAATACAATAAAAATTTGGTAAGTGCATTATACGAATTTTCTGGTGGTTAACATTGCAGTAGAGACAATCATTGTAGTTGCTTATGAGTATTGTAGCAATTAAAAGTTGTTATTTGCATTCCCGACTAACCATTGTAAATTCACTTCGCCATTGAAATAGTTGAAGAAAATTTAAGTTGTTTTTATTGAAAAATTAATCGTTCAACTAAAGAAAGATTATTTGATCTCTCCGGCTTATTTGCCTCAATTGAGCAAATCCCCGTTATTCATGACATTTGATTCTAAGTTACGTGACAAAGCACAATGTACAATACTTTTGCTTCGTTAGGATTCTTGTTCATCTGACAAGACTTTGATCAGATTTTAGTGTCGAGGATATAGAATTCGACGTCGGTGTATTTTTTTCCGAGTGGAAAGGCTGTACTAAATTAGGGCTAAATACAACAATTTTGACTGAAAAGAAGGAAACATTTTCGGATATCAAACAATACTGTAACTTTGGAAAACAAGTGCAATTTTTCTTTTTCGACTGTACGAAATTAGCACTAAGTACAACTAGTAGTTTTCCATTGAATTTTTGTTTTGTTTTTCAGTTGTCTGCCAGCTTAAATCTTAAGCTGGCAGACACTACCGTAGATTTTGAAAAACAAGTGTAATGAATTTTCTTTCACCTGTATTAAATTAGCACTAAAGACAATAAATAATTTTTGACTGAAAAAATTAAAAAAAGTTATGGTTGCTTGCCAGCTTAAGACTTAAGCGGAATCTGCACCGTCCGCCAACCATTATATTTTTATTGGATTGCTGGGTACTTTGCATGAGCGAGCTTTTGCTCGTGACTTGCCGAGTCACGAATAATGTGGTACGACCTTCAATTTAAGCACGAAATGAAAACTCTTCACGCGACAGCCCGATGTCGGGCCTTGGCTGCCTGATTGGTTGGTGCATACATTGAAATAAACTCCTCCAAAAATTCAATCCGGTCAGCTTTTCCGGATCGTTTTTCAATTGTGCGGCCGGCTGCCTGAGGCCGCCTGAACCGACCAAATTTCGACATACACGATCCGGAATTTCTCAAGGCCAGGCCTGATCAATTTTCCGGAGAGGAATTCCGGGTCGTCTATGGCGGCCTTAACATTGACTATTTGATTTTTATGGTGACCCATAGAATAAGCCCACTAATACCATTCAATATTTCATGCAAAGAAAAAAATCACATTCTATAAATAAAATTTTTATTAGAATCTAGCATGAAATTATAATTGGTATCAATTCACCCAGGCGTTGTTCAAATTGTACAAATATTACAAGTGATTTAATTTACCGACAGCAATATTATCCATCTTGACAATCGAACAGTAGTCACTAGTCAGTCATTCATAGTGATCCAAATGTCTGTTCCTAATTGAAATTCGGTAGCCCAACCAATAGAACATACCAAAAAGATACAAAGTATCTACACTGCATGCAGATACATCGGAACATGGATATGTCTATGACTACCGACTGCGTGGAACCTGTTGTGTTGAAGATATCGACGTAAGTTTTGTAAAGATCCCAGTATAGTTATACTGGATGAAATCATTCGAGAAAACACGTCCCACGCTTTCGGTAGGCATAAGACATATCCATGTACCCATGTATCTGGTGGCAGTGTAGATACTCGTCGTAAATTCTGCTTTGCTTTGTCCTGTCCGCTTGGGCTCCTTTCTCTCGCGGGATCGTTTCGTTTGCATCGCGTGTGTGCAATATTCACCTCCTCTCGTGCACCCTGTTCCATCTACCCGTTCAGTACAGTTTGCAGACTGCAGCCTATCAACATTTCGCTGAGTACGTTTCTGCTAATCGCAATCACGCTTCCCACCATCTTTTCCCAATCGGACGTGTATTGTGTTTGTGTATCTATTGCAAAATCGCTCCCACACTATCCGTCTCATCCCGCCCCTTTAATCAACAGTCCGGGTCCGGCACACACAATCCGTTTCTCAAGTAACGCGTGCCACTCTATGCGATTGTGTCCAGCAAACAGAAAGGGAAACTAAGAAAAGTAAACAAAACATTCCAACACACGCACAAAGAGAATGCACAAGAAAAATTTTGGAATTTTTGCAGAAGGGGGGGGGGGGGCATTTGATCTTCTGCAGACCTCTGAATGTACATCATGTCACGATGACCTGCTTGGAACTATAACATCCTGCGACGAATATTTCTCTATTTCAGGGCTTGGGAGATTTTAACTCGCGCAGTACGAATCCGCCATTTTATTTTATGATACGTTTATTACATGTGTGGTGGAGGCCACATTGTGGGCCAGTCAGACCTCAAATCGCCGCCATTGCAAATGCACAACCATTTGGATAGAATGAACTTCATCCGCGATGGCTCTCGCTCTATCTCTATCTTCGGGGGGCGGGAGCTATGTAATGTACACACTCTCAAATTGCGTCTGCGCATGTCCAAATGTTAGTCGAACTGACTACTTGCTACCTTTTCTGGGACCCTATT
Organism: Chloromyia formosa; assembly: GCA_964017055.1. NCBI lineage: Eukaryota > Metazoa > Arthropoda > Insecta > Diptera > Stratiomyidae > Chloromyia > Chloromyia formosa. Next base: position 44,397,537 of record OZ024814.1, on the reverse strand, counting down.
GATTCAGATATGTAGTACAACGTGCGCTATTTTATTTGTTTGGATTCCAGCCATTTTGAACATTTTGGAATTTTTGCGGAAGGGGGGCATTTGATCTTCTGCAAACCTCTGAATGTACATCATAACATATAACATCCTGCGACGAATATTTCTTTATTTCGGGACTTGAGAGATTCTAACTCGCCTAGTATAAATCCGCCATTTTGTTCTTTATGTTTATTGCACGTGGGGTGGGGGCCCACATTGTGGACCAGTCAGACCTCTAATCGCCGCCATTGCAAATGCACAAACACAGTCGCTGGATCACCCGATTTGGCTCGAATGAACTTCATCCGATCATCTTCGGGGGGCGGGAACTATGTACACTCTCTCAAATTGCGTCTGCGCATGTCCAAATGTTAGTCGAACTGACTACTTGCTACCTTTTCTGGGACCCTAGTGATTCAGATAGTACAACACGGGCTATTTTATTAAATGATGAATGGGAATTGGCGGAAATTGAAGGTCATTGAAAGTCCGCCCGTTCACCCGTACACTTTGTTATTTCTTGCCATCCACAACGTCAACCTTTATCGCTATCAAATCAACATCCCAACATGTACACACTGGATCCCCGCATGTGCACCGCCCGCGCGGATCTACAAGCAACAGCCATGCACAATGACCACTTCACTCAAACGACATGCACAACCAGAAAAGAAAAATTTTCGATGGGCTTGTTTCCTCTTCTGACCCCCGAGTAGAAAAACAGACATTTCGTGTGACGGACTGATTTTTAGGATGACCCCCAGCTATAAGACATATCCATGTCAAACGGTCTTTGATCCGTTGGATATTGCAATCTCATAATTTGTTCAAATACAATACATTGAGACAACAACATCCATACGGAAGCTTTCTCTAAATATTATTCATAAACACAAAACGTATAATTAATAAAATTCAATTGCGTACACTATAGTGACGGTGTATCCGAGCCAGACAATGCTCAATAATTTCGGTTTAATATACAATATTTATTTGTTTACAGCGACAATAACAAATTTAAGATCTTTCGAATCCAGGCCTCATTTTGTGCTTAAGTGTGTTTGTAGACTACCTTTGAATTATGTGGGACTCTATGCGCACTATCTCAAGAATAATAAACTTTAAGAAGGACCCGGGTATAGAACTTGATTCCGTTTAGCATTTAGCGCAGATTCACTTTGATCGAGTCAAGATGATGCCCCCGAACACGTATAGAGGGTTTATTGGAGAGTGTAGTAAAACGTGTCTATCAACGGCATTAAAAACCCAAAAGTCATTGGGCTGAGTATGATTGATTACCTATGGTGTTTTTTATCCTTAATTATTCATTTCATGACATTTAATTTTGAGCACTTAACAAGGTCTGAATTCGATGTACGTCTGTGACGGGAATGGACCTCGTTGAAAAGTGCCTGCTGACTGCTGATTTCATTAGTGCAGCATAATACATACTTGTATTGAGATACTCTCATAACACAAAGCCAATGGTGTCATATACTCGCGTCTATTTACCATTGCCGATGAACATTTTCTACCATCCACTTTTCAGGTGAATTGTAGTGTCATCATATTAATTTGCCGTGAATAGTTTGATTTGATTCACATAATATCCCCGTCGCCGAAGTACATCAATCCCTCCAAGCCTGGTTTCTTTAGCTGACCTGTTTTAAGGAAAACATGGATGGGACTTACCAGAGCCTACAACTCCCGCCAGCTTGTTTTATTACCCGTAGAGAATTCATCTGTAATTGTTTACTCTTTAAAAACGAGAAACGAGATATTATTAACAATGGACTCGCAACAATGGACAGTAGTTTGGCTGTCGGGCCTCTTGGATTACTCAGTTCTTCCGCGATCCGCGTTAATCGCCCTCAACAGTAAGCTCAGCATTTGCTGGCCTCTGATGACTTTTCACATCCATTTAACAATTATTTTCTTTTGACTAATTGCTGTATACACAGGTATGGGAGATACATATTTGGATTCCTGGATAATGCGATCAAGGCGAAAATGATGAGTGTGTAAATGATGATTGGGTACATGAGGGAATGGGAATCCATCAGGTCATTATCATCATTGTTGACGGGGTGCGTATGAATGAAAAGGCTAATGATTAGTAATTACAATCGTGTGTTATGTGTGAAAATATTAATATGAGCTTTAATCTTCTTTAATATGAGATAGAAGTGTATTTTTTTAAATCAAGATTTAATAAAGGATATTAAGATATTTTATTAATATACATATGCAGCTTAGATATGTATTTACCCATGACGTTGCCAATAAAATAAATTATTTCTCGAATATAGAAGATGCTGGCTTAATATTATGTGTGTATTTATATTGCCATAACTTCTGGTTCCCAAGTCTGTCCAGGAAGTGGTTATGTACGGCAGACTCAGTGCAAATCTACTAAGTCACATTAATAGGGAAACAGCATATGCTTTGGTAAATCGTTGTACATACTAGGAGTAAGCTCTAATGTAAGCATTAAGGCTCATTTTCATTGTTCTTTATATGAAAGACTTTAGGCTAATTGACCCGTAGGATTTAGGATCATCCAATGGTCTGTTTCCCATTGTAGGAATGAAGACTGTCCCTAATGACCTCCAGGAAGTAGGACTAGGAATATAGTCTAGTGCGAAGCTGCATCTAAATAAATAACGTTCAAGAAATGAGAAATTGATGTTTTCTGTCATCTCTGTAGGAGATCTGGAAAAATGCCATCAGTGCTCGCTGATTGTAACAAACGTATCGAATTTTCTGATAATTCACTTGACTAACTTTGACGTATGATAAAATGTTCCTTGCAACTGCCAGTTATATGTATCAAGTGGCACTAAAGGGCAAAGTTGCACTTAGCCTTGCCTGTTCCTTTCTTTTCATCCGCGTTCCACCATGGAGCTCCCCTGCTATCCCTGGTGGTCCCTACGGGACAATAATTTTCACATGGGGATGGGTCTGGTGACATCCGTCCTGTGCGATTGTTTTTTTTTTTTGTAATTTTTATAAGGGCAGTGTTATACCTTAGACAGACGACGCACACGAATGATCATTCCCAATCGAATGATAATTCGATTTCATGTGTGTCTTGCGAATGATCATTCGAACATCGTCCGAATGATAATCCGTGAATTACAATTGGCATAGTAAACATAATTCCTTCTTTGTGTATGCAGTGCCACCTATCCGACAAATTATCATTGAGTATTAAAAATATGCACCCGTTGATATGCAATAGAAATAATATCCACTCGTTGCTAAGCAAAATGTTCGTTGCTAAACGAAACAAACAATATTTATTCGAAAAATCAGTGCTAAGTCGTATTTTTAGTGACAGTTGGAACGACGTTCACATTAAAGTGTGTGTGTCTAATTCGTCATTGCCAGCAATTCATCATTCACCGAATGATCATTCGGTTGCTGTGTGTGTCGAAGGTATTATAAGGGCAGCGAATCGAAATTGGTTAGTTCGTTTTCTTTTTCACTGGCACAATAATTTTTAGCGCTCACACCGCTATGGAGAGATCACGTTAGTACGCTCAAAAGAACGGACCGCAGCATCAGTAGGGATGCCCAAAATACAGGAAAATTACTCCTTGACACACACTTCCCAGGATGTGAGATTGCAGAAGAAGAAAATAGTTGTCCTTGTCAGATAGACTCAGAGGAAAACCTTCTGGCTGGTTGGCCGGAAATAAGATATTCCCCGCCCTTTTACAGCAAGGGCCGCAAGTGATGATACCTTTCCTCCAAATAAGTAAAAGCTTCTATTGGAGACTGCATCCTCACACCTAATGTCACATATGGTCGCCCCTCCAATGGTGCATGGTGGTGGATGAGTTATTGTGGGAACTATGGTAATGGACGGTCTAGTGGGCATCCGGAGATGCCCGTGGGGACGGGGCCTAAGATAGCATGTTGACCGTGTAGGTCGGGCCTTGTCATCTGACGAAGAAATAGGCTCTTCAACGAGCTAAGCAGCGGCCTATGCTTGCTGTAGCTCATTTCGGGAGACGTGGGCGGGGTTTTCGCCACTTGTTGCCCCTGTCCTTACATATTAATAAAGTTCATAGGCCTGGGGGAAAACAACACACACTAATGGGAAAACGAAATTGAATTGGATTGGAAAAAAGGTGATAAGGAAGGAATGGCTGTCGGATGGCTCAGGTGCCCTCGCGCACGCAACTGGGTCGGGATCTTATTGGACCCTCAGCCTCAGCAGATCAGTTTCCGCCCTACGGGGAAAATCGGAGTTATTCACAGCCTGCGCATTAATACCACTATTTATATGCACTCGTGCCATGTTTACATGAATGTAATAACAAAAGTAGCTAAACTCCGTAATCTTCTTCGCTAGCAATTCGGCGCATTTTGTTGCTTGTAGAATGTAATCGATTGATTTATTTGCAACGTAGAGAAGAGAGTAATAAGAAAGTGGGCTTTTTGTCTCTCCTGCACGAATGCATTGCCTCATTTAATACGAAAATTTTGGACTGTCCATCACATAAACAAACAAATAAATACACGTAGATAATAAATATATAAATAGTTCAATTAGTCAGTACATTTAAAACACAGTCACAACATAACCATATGAACAAATAACAAAAATAAATGAACAAATCATGCACTCAATAAAAATCATTCATAAAAGCATTCACGCGACATTCAAAACCCCAAACTCGTTCACTCCACATTCGCACTGAAACAGGCAATCAAACATTCGATGGTTCACACTACATTCAAAACACTCACAACAAACAAATAAATTAGCAAAATTAACACCAAACAGCTACCCAATACATTTATACGGACGATCATACTAACGTTCACACTATACAATCTCAAGAACAACCACTTAGCTCTTTTTTTCAGGAAGGTTCTCCTTGCGCTGCTCCACTCCCAGACGAATCCCAAAACCTCCAAACGGTAATTGACCAGCCGCCCCTACCCTCTTCTTCGGCAGACAAGTTCGCAAATTTCACCGCAATGTCGGCAGATACAACGGATGCTGACGATGCTGGCTCAGACATTTTTCCCGGATTATCTTCTTCGGCAGCTGACATTTCATATTCGTTGAAATCCGCTGTTCTCGTACAAGAAAATGCACCGATACGAACCGCACGCCAGAATCTCGCCACCAGCCACACAGCGCAAGCACGACCGCGACTTCAACAAACAAAACGACACCCTCGAAACACAAAAGATAAATAACAAAAAACAATCACGGGCATCTTCGGATGCTCACCAGACTGTCCATTACAGAACTTACAACAAAAGGATTCCCTGCTCAAGCATACGCAGACGACTTGGTGATCACGACTAGAGGCAAATTTTAAGAGGTCCTATCCAATATCCTTGAATCTGCGCTGCGCCTTGTGCAAGACTGATGCGGCGCCAACAAACTTCGAGTCAATCCATCCAAGACCGTTGCCGTGCCATTCTCTAATAAAAGAAAGCTCACGCATATCACGTGCCTTATAATGTACAACTCCCCAGTACTCTTCAGACAAGGTCAAATTGCTTGGTGCCATCCTCGACAAAAAAACTTCTGTAATAACTCGTGTCAGGTTGACATATTTCTTGGCAAATGATGATACGGCCTGTAGGTATCTTGTCTGTTTTCAAATTGAAGAACTGGATTCATTGGGTTGTGACAGTTCTCCAAATTTGAAAACGGATACACCCACAGGCTAATATCCGACAGGTGGCGGTGGCCAAGTTACAAGGGAAATTCCCAACAATTTCCCTCGCGACTGAGCTTTGGGATTTTCCCGGTAGAGGGTCTCAGAGGGAAATTCTTTCGTCCACATGGGCTCTTCTGCTGACAGATTTCTAAAGAGACGGACGTCTCTATATAGGTACTCTCTACTCGAGGACGGAAATAGCACGACGCTTCTCGGAATCAGCAAGTAAGTTGCAACCATTAAAAATAAATATATAAGGGGTAGTTTCGGGATGATGCTGCTAATACTTTACTGGTTTTAGGTTTTTCTGTTGTGCGCCGCCACGAGTGTGCATTTGACGAAAACCTCCCGCGCCGGGGCTCCGCCACCGAACGTCAGCAAGTGACAGAGTGCGTGCGGCAGGAAACATCCCGTGCCGGGGCTCCGCCACCGAACGTCAACAAGTGACAGTGCGTGCGGCAGGAAACATCCCGTGCCGGGGCTTCGCCACCGAACGTCAACAAGTGACAGAGTGCGTGCGGCAGGAAACATCCCGTGCCGGGGCTCCGCCACCGAACGTCAACAAGTGACAGTGCGTGCGGCAGGAAACATCCCGTGCCGGGGCTTCGCCACCGAACGTCAACAAGTGACAGAGTGCGTGCGGCAGGAAACCTCCCGTGCCGGGGCTCCGCCACCGAACGTCAACACGAGGCTGAGTGCGTGCGGCAGGAAACCTCCCGTGCCGGGGCTCCGCCACCGAACGTCAACACGAGGCAGAGTGCGTGCGGCAGGAAACCTCCCGTGCCGGGGCTTCGCCACCGAACGTCAACAAGTGACAGAGTGCGTGCGGCAGGAAACCTCCCGTGCCGGGGCTTCGCCACCGAACGTCAACAAGTGACAGAGTGCGTGCGGCAGAAACCTCCCGTGCCGGGGCTCCGCCACCGAACGTCAACAAGTGACAGAGTGCGTGCGGAAGGAAACCTCCCGTGCCGGGGCTTCTCCACCAAACGTCAACAGGACTGCGCCCGACACGAGGCTTGCCGTCCGGATTGGAGATCCGTCCAAAAGAAAAGTAAAACAAAATTAGACCGAGGTATTTTGTGAATGTCCGTAGAATAGTAGTAATTAGTGTATGTTTCTTAGTGTAGAAAAATAATATAATTTAACAAAAAGATCAAGTTATTATTTGTAAGAAAAAAATAATATTTATTTGACCGCGTACGTATTGGGAATTGTGCTGTGCATTGTGCTTGTCCTGTAGTGGCCGCCACCGGAAGTAGCAATCGTTAATTTGAATCCGTAAAGTAGCTGAAAAAGAAGAAAAAAAAGAGACAAAATTAAATAATACAATGTAATATTTTTTTATTTTTTTCAAATTCCATTTAAAAATTTATTTAATATATCTATGTATTTTTTGTTGTAATAAAATAATTGTATCAACGTATATTATGTGTTGTGATTAGGCATTTCTGAAGGGGGTGTCTGGGCTCAATGGGGCCTCTAGGGACGTGGAGCCGTCGTACCTATTTCCGACCACCCCTGTCCCATCCGATTTGGGGGGTAAGAGGCTGGTCTTATCCGGGCCAGGGTGGGTCGGTCTTTTTTTTTTTTTTGTGGTAGTCTTTTTCGTAGATCGGGCTAATAAAGCACCTGATACAAGTGATGAGCTGTGTGACCATCTGTCCCGGACCTTAAGTTATACGACCCCGACCCGCATCTCACCGAACTGAGCTGCTTGCAAGCAGGTGCAAGGTACCGGTGGTGTTTTTGTAAAGCAGCAGCACAGATTTCGTTACATAAATGGCGCCCAACGTGGGGCCCGAGAGTTTAACCCTCTCGTTAAGTCCCATCGACGTGTGTTACGGGTACTTGGTCCGAATACCAGACTTCTTTGCTTGGAGTCTGACACCAAGCCCTTCACACAAGTTCCCCCAGCATTTTGTTTTCTTTCTCAACTCCGATTGAGACATTCTTTTGTGTTGTCCTTTAGTGGTTTGAGACCACGCAACGGAAGCTGGACAAACCGCTCGTGAATGCGGTACTTGGGAATCATTTCCTTGTGCTGACCGAGAGTGTGTTCCAAGTTCCTCCTTGCCTTTTGACATGGATATGTCTTATAGCTGGGGGTCATCCTAAAAATCAGTCCGTCACACGAAATGTCTGTTTTTCTACTCGGGGGTCAGAAGAGGAAACAAGCCCATCGAAAATTTTTCTTTTCTGGTTGTGCATGTCGTTTGAGTGAAGTGGTCATTGTGCATGGCTGTTGCTTGTAGATCCGCGCGGGCGGTGCACATGCGGGGATCCAGTGTGTACATGTTGGGATGTTGATTTGATAGCGATAAAGGTTGACGTTGTGGATGGCAAGAAATAACAAAGTGTACGGGTGAACGGGCGGACTTTCAATGACCTTCAATTTCCGCCAATTCCCATTCATCATTTAATAAAATAGCCCGTGTTGTACTATCTGAATCACTAGGGTCCCAGAAAAGGTAGCAAGTAGTCAGTTCGACTAACATTTGGACATGCGCAGACGCAATTTGAGAGAGTGTACATAGTTCCCGCCCCCCGAAGATGAGCGAGAGCGGATGAAGTTCATTCGAGCCAAATCGGGTGATCCAGCGACTGTGTGCATTTGCAATGGCGGCGATTAGAGGTCTGACTGGTCCACAATGTGGGCCCCCACCCCACGTGCAATAAACATAAAGAACAAAATGGCGGATTTATACTAGGCGAGTTAGAATCTCTCAAGTCCCGAAATAAAGAAATATTCGTCGCAGGATGTTATATGTTATGATGTACATTCAGAGGTCTGCAGAAGATCAAATGCCCCCCTTCCGCAAAAATTCCAAAATGTTCAAAATGGCTGGAATCCAAACAAATAAAATAGCGCACGTTGTACTACATATCTGAATCAATAGGGTCCCAGAAAAGGTAGCAAGTAGTCAGTTCGACTAACATTTGGACATGCGCAGACGCAATTTGAGAGTGTGTACATTACATAGCTCCCGCCCCCCCGAAGATAGAGATAGAGCGAGAGCCATCGCGGATGAAGTTCATTCTATCCAAATGGTTGTGCATTTGCAATGGCGGCGATTTGAGGTCTGACTGGCCCACAATGTGGCCTCCACCACACATGTAATAAACGTATCATAAAATAAAATGGCGGATTCGTACTGCGCGAGTTAAAATCTCCCAAGCCCTGAAATAGAGAAATATTCGTCGCAGGATGTTATAGTTCCAAGCAGGTCATCGTGACATGATGTACATTCAGAGGTCTGCAGAAGATCAAATGCCCCCCCCCCCCCCGCTTCAGCAAAAATTCCAAAATTTTTCTTGTGCATTCTCTTTGTGCGTGTGTTGGAATGTTTTGTTTACTTTTCTTAGTTTCCCTTTCTGTTTGCTGGACACAATCGCATAGAGTGGCACGCGTTACTTGAGAAACGGATTGTGTGTGCCGGACCCGGACTGTTGATTAAAGGGGCGGGATGAGACGGATAGTGTGGGAGCGATTTTGCAATAGATACACAAACACAATACACGTCCGATTGGGAAAAGATGGTGGGAAGCGTGATTGCGATTAGCAGAAACGTACTCAGCGAAATGTTGATAGGCTGCAGTCTGCAAACTGTACTGAACGGGTAGATGGAACAGGGTGCACGAGAGGAGGTGAATATTGCACACACGCGATGCAAACGAAAACGAAACGATCCCGCGAGAGAAAGGAGCCCAAGCGGACAGGACAAAGCAAAGCAGAATTTACGACGAGTATCTACACTGTCACCAGATACATGGGTACATGGATATGTCTTATGCCTACCGAAAGCGTGGGACGTGTTTTCTCGAATGATTTCATCCAGTATAACTATACTGGGATCTTTACAAAACTTACGTCGATATCTTCAACACAACAGGTTCCACGCAGTCGGTAGTCATAGACATATCCATGTTCCGATGTATCTGCATGCAGTGTAGATACTTTGTATTTTGTTTTGAATGTCTCATAATGTCGGCTTATACCTACACGCATAGTTAAGTAGCTGGATTTCTTTCTAGTAAGATCTGAGGAATTGTAGAATTTGGGCGGTGTACTCGCCCTCTTCTAACCCTTTTCGCGCGACGAAGAAATCTTAAGTGGCTTATACTTGTCAGTCGTATATATTTTTTTTTTTCTCAAGACTGTTTACCAAGACCCTAGTAGCTCCCCCATGGTATGCAAAGACACCCCTAATTAATTCCTTGGTTTATTGATTCAACTTGTATATTAGAGTATTTATAATATTATACGTGCGTAGTTATTCTTTGTTTTGTTGTAGCTCTACTTGTGATTGTCAGTAACTTTAAATCGCAAACTGACGTCCGTATTTTTTGTTCTTTCATTTGTCATCATAACATTACCCCTGTTTGGTCCACTATGGCGGTAAGACGCAGTACTGAGGATCTGACCGTCATGGTAGAGGATGATCCCACGCGTTGTGCCATATGTAGCGCGGACTTTCGGTTAGGAGACCACGCGGTGCTGACAATTTGCGCACACGCTTTTCATAAGGACTGTCTGAACAACTGGTTAGTAAAAAACTCCTCCTGTCCATTATGCCGACGTTCGGTCCAACCAGAAAGCTTAGATCCGTTTATTATTGAAAAGGATGATCCCGTGGGGAGACGAGGGACGAATACTCTGGCCAACCAAGGCGCTGTGCCCAAACCGAGACCTGTGACTAGGTCTCAAACTAGAGAAAAGTCTTTTACATCGCCTCCGAGAGCGCCTCCGCTTTTGAACAGGGACAAGTTACCTGTTCCTTCTGCCCCTACCTTGGTGTCCTCCGATCCCCTTTCTTTGGAAAATTTGCGTACACAAATCCATACGTTGGTTGCGGAAGCTATAACCCAACAGTTAGCTGCGTTGCCTGCAGTTATTAGCCGACCCCATTCTTCCGTTCCTCCTTTGCCTTCAGACAGCCTAAGCACTGGTTTTAGTCAAGAACGAGCATCTTCGACTGGTCAACCACCCGCCAACTACCGTCCCCGCGGTAACCGACTAAATCCACCTCCGCAGAATTATATTCCGCCGCAATATCGGGCAGAAGAAACGCGAAGACAAATTCATTCGGAAACATTCCAAAACGAATTCGTAGAGAGTACCGGTGATCCTCATCGTCTTGCACCTAATTACTCAGATCGACGAGAGGCCTGGGCCGATCAAGATATGGGCCCTCGTCACCCTCGTTATTCGGCCGCTAACCGCTATCCAGACGATCGCGGGAGTAAAATAATTGCTGGTTGGAACCTCCGTTTCAGTGGAGAAGATCCCAGTATGCCCGTAGCTAAATTTCTGTACCAAATTCGAACCCTGGCATCTTTCACCTTAAACGGGGACCTCGAATTGGTTACCAGGCACTTGCATGTCCTGCTCACAGGCAAAGCCGCTAATTGGTACTGGCGCTTTCACCGCTTGGCAGGCCAGGTAGAGTGGAGTTCTTTCTGCGAAGCACTGTGCGAGCAGTTCCAGGAAAGGTTGTCGGATTACGACCTCTTGGAGTTGATCCGAGGTAGAAAACAGGGTCGTTCCGAAAGTTTTGACTCGTACCACGAAAGTGTGATGGAGTTGGTCGATCGACTTGCTCGACCTCTTCCCGAATGGGAATTGGTTGAGATCCTCAAAAGAAATCTCCGATTAGAGCTTCGCCGTGGACTGGTATATCTCCCCATACACTCCGTTCGCCAGCTTCGTCATCTGGTTTATAGTGCCGAAAACTTAGAAGCAGAGACCCACGCTAGTTCACAAAACCGAATGCCTTTTGTCAGAAGAAATATTTCCGAGTTGTCAAGTATGGAACCTTCTTTGAGTATTGCTCCGGATGCAGTGGAGGCGATTAGCCGTACCAACACTACAATATGTTGGAATTGTCGCGAAAGTGGTCATCGTTTTGAAGACTGTCTGGCTCCTTTTACAGTCTTTTGTTTTGGCTGCGGTGCTCCCGACACTTACAAACCGAATTGTGACAAGTGCAAGAAAAACCCAAAAAAACTCGAAGGAGACGGGGGCGAATCTTCCAGCGCGCCCCCCGACTCAGAAGCACTAACTCCTTCATCCCCTAAGACCCTTTCAGAGTCTCCGCGCGGCCATGAGTCTGTTCACCATAGCTTCCTTCCCCTACATGTGAGGTGGCAAGCTTATCATGAAGCTCGGCGGCGAATCTTTGAAAACTCACAGCCATCCAGGCCGCCTACACGTTCTACTCTGCGTCTGCGAAGGTTTTGGAACAAAGTCAGACAAAACCGTAGACTCTATTGTTCGGCAATTTGTTCCGGTGCAGAGAGTCGTGATATCAGACCTTACGCGGAAGTTTTACTGCTCGGGGAGAAAGTTTCGGGACTGGTGGACACAGGAGCTTCTGTGAGCTGTTTAGCCTCCAAGTTCGCAGACAAGTTTCTCAGAGAAAATAAGTTCCCGTGGGAACGCTTTCCCGTGTCTGTCAAAACGGCAGATGGAACCTCACAGTCGGCCGTTGGAAGGGTGACTGCAAATGTCACTTTTAAGGGACGAACACACTCCATGACTTTCCTGATAATTCCCTCACTATCACAAAATTTATATCTGGGAGTAGATTTTGTGCGTCTCTTTGATCTGGCGACAGATCTATTTATTGCCTCCTTGAGTTCAGCTTCCCCTTCACTTCTCTCTTCAAATACAAAGCAACATCTCTTAACACCTACGGAGCAAGTCAAACTCCAAGCCACCATTGCTATGTTTCCTTCTTTTTCTGTAGAAGGCCTCGGTCGAACCAATATGGTCAAACATGTTATTGATGTTGGTGATAACAAACCCATCAAACAACGCCATTTCGCGGTTTCGCCGGCAGTCGAAAAACCACTTTACGCAGAAATTGACCGGATGCTGGCTTTGGGGGTAATCGAGGAGTCACAAAGCCCCTGGTCATCACCAGTGACGCTGGTGGTGAAACCAGGAAAAGTTCGACTCTGTCTGGACGCCCGAAAAGTTAACTCAGTCACAGTAAAGGACGCTTATCCCTTACCACTCATTGAGGGAATACTAGGTCGACTTCCCAAGGCCCAATGGATAACGAGCCTAGACCTAAAAGACGCCTTCTGGCAAATTCCTCTCGATGAGTGTTCAAGGGATAAGACAGCCTTTACTGTACCGGGGAGGCCGTTGTATCAGTTCGTTACCATGCCGTTCGGACTGTGCAACGCGCCTCAAACAATGCAGCGACTGATGGATCGGGTGATCCCGGCACACCTACGACACCAGGTGTTCGTCTATTTGGACGATTTGTTACTGATAACAGAAACGTTTGCTGACCATCTCCTCTTACTGCAAGAAGTTGCCCTATGCATAAGAAATGCTGGACTCACAATCAATGTCGAAAAAAGTAAGTTCCTTATGAAAGAGGTACGTTACCTTGGACATTTGATTGGGAATGGGACCATTCGCACAGACCCCGATAAAGTGCAGGGAATTGCCGAGTTTCCGGTGCCCAAGTCCATCAAACAACTCCGGCGATTTTTAGGCATGTGCGGTTGGTACCGCCGATTCGTGAGCAACTTCGCAACATTGTCAGCCCCGCTGACAGACATGTTGTCCAGAAAACGGGTATTTGCCTGGACTGACGATGGGCTCAAAGCTTTCAAAGCTTTAAAGGAAAGTCTAACTTCCGCGCCCGTTCTACAAAGTCCTGATTTTAAACGACCGTTTGCAATCCACTGCGATGCCAGCCAATCCGGTATTGGTGCAGTGTTGGTGCAAAGGACAGAAGATGGTGCCGAGGCCCCGGTCGCTTACATGTCGAAAAAATTGAACCAGGCCCAGCGCAATTACTCGGTTTCTGAACAGGAGTGTCTGGCGGCGGTGTTGGCAATAAAGAAATTTCGTGCCTACGTCGAAGGCCACGAGTTCGAAGTTGTCACGGATCACGCCTCGTTGAAATGGCTGATGTCACAGGCCGATTTGAATGGGAGACTCGCCAGGTGGGCTCTGAAACTCCAGGGCTTCACGTTTAAGATCAAGCACCGCAAGGGTAACCAACATGTTGTCCCTGACACATTGTCGCGTGTGCACTCCGCCGACGCCATAGAATCAGTTGACTTGTACGACTCAACTATGGAAGTGGACTTGAATTCTGTCCATTTTAAATCCGAATCCTATCTTGCCTTAATAAAGAAGATCGCCCAGAAGCAATCTCTGCTCCCTGACTTAAAACTCATTGACGGCTTCATATATCGGCGTTCGGAATATGCGACCGGTGACGAAACTCAAGAGGAGAGCTCGTGGAAATTGTGGGTTCCACATGAGTTAACTTCGGCCTTGTTAACACGCGCGCATGAACATCCCCTATGCGCCCATGGTGGAATTGGGAAAACATTGAGACGGCTAAAAATGTTTTATTTCTGGCCCAGAATGACGACAGATGTCACAAATTTTGTTAATGCGTGTGTTAAGTGCAAGGGTGCAAAAGCCCCACACCAAGTCCTACGACCCCCTATGGGTAAACTGACAGTCCCCGACCGCATATTCCAGCGCTTATATGTGGACTTCGTTGGACCTTTCCCCCGGTCACGTTTAGGAAACATCGGTATTATTGTCGTTCTGGATCACCTATCTAAATTTACTTTTCTGGAACCTATCCGTAAGATGTCGGCAGCCAATTTAGTCAACTTTCTCGAAAAGAGAGTCTTTCACACCTTTGGAGTCCCAGAGTCAATAATATCAGACAACGGCGTCCAATTTAAATCTGCTCTATTTAAAAGTCTCCTTGAAAAGTATGGAGTCAGTCACATACTAACTGCGCTATATTCTCCCCAGGCTAATGCCTCCGAACGAGTAAATCGGACATTAGTGGCTGCCATCCGCAGTTACGTCGACCCAGATCAAAAGGATTGGGATGGGCGATTGTCATCCACCAATAGCGCGTTGCGATCGGCAACCCATACTTCGACTGGTTTCTCGCCGTACTTTGCAGTGTTTGGTCAGAACATGGTGTTACATGGGCAAACTTATTCCCTGCTTAGAAACTTAGATCTCCTTAACGAGCCAACAGCAAGTACCGAAACAGAAAGAAAAGAATTAGTCCGAGCGAAAATCCAAGAAAACATTCGTCGAGCGTACGACATTAACACCGCGAGCTACAATTTAAGAGCCCAGCCTGTTGTTTATAAACAGGGCGATATAGTCTATAGACGAAATTTTCGACAAAGCAAAGTGACAGAGCATTATAATGCCAAATTGGATCATAAATTCCTGCCTGCGAGAGTGGAAAAAAAAATTGGGAACTCATGTTACCTATTATCCGACCTGTCTGGTAAGGTGATAGGTACGTATCATGCTAAGGACATTCGTCGTTGAACTTCAGCATCTTTTGGTTCGTGCAACCTCGCAAAAGTTGCTGCCCTGTAATAACTCGTGTCAGGTTGACATATTTCTTGGCAAATGATGATACGGCCTGTAGGTATCTTGTCTGTTTTCAAATTGAAGAACTGGATTCATTGGGTTGTGACAGTTCTCCAAATTTGAAAACGGATACACCCACAGGCTAATATCCGACAGGTGGCGGTGGCCAAGTTACAAGGGAAATTCCCAACAATTTCCCTCGCGACTGAGCTTTGGGATTTTCCCGGTAGAGGGTCTCAGAGGGAAATTCTTTCGTCCACATGGGCTCTTCTGCTGACAGATTTCTAAAGAGACGGACGTCTCTATATAGGTACTCTCTACTCGAGGACGGAAATAGCACGACGCTTCTCGGAATCAGCAAGTAAGTTGCAACCATTAAAAATAAATATATAAGGGGTAGTTTCGGGATGATGCTGCTAATACTTTACTGGTTTTAGGTTTTTCTGTTGTGCGCCGCCACGAGTGTGCATTTGACGAAAACCTCCCGCGCCGGGGCTCCGCCACCGAACGTCAGCAAGTGACAGAGTGCGTGCGGCAGGAAACATCCCGTGCCGGGGCTCCGCCACCGAACGTCAACAAGTGACAGTGCGTGCGGCAGGAAACATCCCGTGCCGGGGCTTCGCCACCGAACGTCAACAAGTGACAGAGTGCGTGCGGCAGGAAACATCCCGTGCCGGGGCTCCGCCACCGAACGTCAACAAGTGACAGTGCGTGCGGCAGGAAACATCCCGTGCCGGGGCTTCGCCACCGAACGTCAACAAGTGACAGAGTGCGTGCGGCAGGAAACCTCCCGTGCCGGGGCTCCGCCACCGAACGTCAACACGAGGCTGAGTGCGTGCGGCAGGAAACCTCCCGTGCCGGGGCTCCGCCACCGAACGTCAACACGAGGCAGAGTGCGTGCGGCAGGAAACCTCCCGTGCCGGGGCTTCGCCACCGAACGTCAACAAGTGACAGAGTGCGTGCGGCAGGAAACATCCCGTGCCGGGGCTTCGCCACCGAACGTCAACAAGTGACAGAGTGCGTGCGGCAGAAACCTCCCGTGCCGGGGCTCCGCCACCGAACGTCAACAAGTGACAGAGTGCGTGCGGAAGGAAACCTCCCGTGCCGGGGCTTCTCCACCAAACGTCAACAGGACTGCGCCCGACACGAGGCTTGCCGTCCGGATTGGAGATCCGTCCAAAAGAAAAGTAAAACAAAATTAGACCGAGGTATTTTGTGAATGTCCGTAGAATAGTAGTAATTAGTGTATGTTTCTTAGTGTAGAAAAATAATATAATTTAACAAAAAGATCAAGTTATTATTTGTAAGAAAAAAATAATATTTATTTGACCGCGTACGTATTGGGAATTGTGCTGTGCATTGTGCTTGTCCTGTAGTGGCCGCCACCGGAAGTAGCAATCGTTAATTTGAATCCGTAAAGTAGCTGAAAAAGAAGAAAAAAAAGAGACAAAATTAAATAATACAATGTAATATTTTTTTATTTTTTTCAAATTCCATTTAAAAATTTATTTAATATATCTATGTATTTTTTGTTGTAATAAAATAATTGTATCAATGTATATTATGTGTTGTGATTAGGCATTTCTGAAGGGGGTGTCTGGGCTCAATGGGGCCTCTAGGGACGTGGAGCCGTCGTACCTATTTCCGACCACCCCTGTCCCATCCGATTTGGGGGGTAAGAGGCTGGTCTTATCCGGGCCAGGGTGGGTCGGTCTTTTTTTTTTTTTTGTGGTAGTCTTTTTCGTAGATCGGGCTATTAAAGCACCTGATACAAGTGATGAGCTGTGTGACCATCTGTCCCGGACCTTAAGTTATACGACCCCGACCCGCATCTCACCGAACTGAGCTGCTTGCAAGCAGGTGCAAGGTACCGGTGGTGTTTTTGTAAAGCAGCAGCACAGATTTCATTACACTTCTTTGGAAGGATCATCAATAGGCCATCAAGGTATTATGGATATGTAGACTATTTGTAGGTAAAACTTGAGGATCCAGCTCTGCCATTGCAATCTGGATTTATTTAGCTATTCAAGACCCATAATTAGAGTATGTTAATTGCCTTGACCCCTCCAGCGGTTAACAGGAACCAGAGGGAGATATACCACACGGGTTCTCATGATCCGGGAATTGACGGCTGTCAAGGCTTGTTAAAGCACAAGATTAAATGGTACAATCCTCATGGACCACATGTCTACAGAAGCTCCTTCCCTATTTGTCATATTTAAAGAAGAGTTTGATTGTTTGAACAACGAAGAAGCCGAGTGAGGATCGCTTTTCGCTATTTGTGCCTGAAATATTGGAGAAACGCGATAAAAAAAACTGCCTGTGAGTACTATTAGAACTCTCACAGTGCTCCGAGCTTGTCAGCATAGAGACGGCGCGGATAGGAGGTGCATGGTAGCAAGTGCACTTCCGAAAAGTAGATATGCTACCGAAACGTCAACAAGGCATAGAAATGCTAGAGATGTTGACGCGCCCATGCCCCTGGAGGGGTCAAGGCAATTAACAACACAACAACCTTGAGTTTTGGAGATTTAACCCGTCGTTTCTTTCATAAACAAGACGAGATCTCGCAGCATATTCTCTCCGAGTGTGAGACCCTCGCCCGCATCCGCAAGGAATATTTTGGGTGTGCTTTTCTTGAACCAGATAAAGTTTCTGCACTTTCAATTAAAGATTTAAGTATGTAACTTCATTAGTACCACTAAGCTTATTCGGCAGTCCTGTAAAAGATGAAAGTGTGACCAACACGTAGAACCTGATCACTATTGTGAAATGTTTAAGGACTTCTGCCAGGTTGTTTCTGTTCCGACACGACGAGCCACCGCTCATACAACCTGTCGAGCGCAGAGGTATTTGTGCTAGCAGTCTAGCAGCACGATTTTAATCCAGCATGGTCCCAGCATGGGATAATAACGATAACGATGATCATCCTGAATGGCCAATAACATCAGTGCGTCTCGGGAATTAGGCGAACGGTGGAACTGCAACATAGTTGTGAGAACACCAACACGTTACACCCACCTGAAAGATCATCAAAAGAACGCGCGATCAAAAACACCATTGGAGAGCTACCTCTGAGCTATATAAAAAAAAATATAATAGCTCACGGCGACTCTTAGGACACGTAAGGAAGCAACGCTTCCCCCAATATTGGGTATGTAGGCTTGTAATATGTGTACCTGAAATCAATTTACACTCGAAACATTAAACGAGCCTCGGATACCACGGACTGATTCACCGGCAACGACTTCTGGCTACAAACAACGGACCACGATCGGTTTTTGGAACGTTTGAACGATGTGGGGCGAGTGCGATAGTGCGAGGCTCACTGAAGTCGAACGAGAAATGACCGCATATACCATTGATATATGTACTAGGACTGAGCGAAACAAGATGGTCTGGATCGTGAACGACTTTACCACCCAAGCTCCCAAACAGTACTGCTGTACTCTGGAAATGAAGACGATACGTGAGTGACCTCGATTGGCAGGCGTCCGAATTCTGTTGACTAGGGAGGCACGTCTATTTCTAATCGACTGGAACCCTATCTCCGACCGTATCATCACAGCCAGATTCAAATCCAGGTTTAGAAACATCACACTATTTCAGTACTACGCACCGACTGAACTAGCGAATCAATCAGCTAAGGACGTCTTTTATCAACGGCTTGGCGACACCTTCGACAAGGCTCCCAAAGGTGACATAAAAATTATGACGGGGGATCTCAACGCCAAAGTTGGGTCTGACAATGTAGGCTTAGAACACCTATTGGGCAATCATGGACTAGGCAACCGGAACAAACATGGCGAGATGTTCGTGGAGTCTTGCAACTTTCGTCAACTCGTCATTGGCGGTACCCTGTTCAAGCACAAACGCTACCACTTAACAACCTGGACCATTTACATTTAATTATTTTACATATGTATGGGAGGTAGGCGTTCTCTTGGCCTGATCATGCCAATACCAACATTTGAGCAAAGCTTTATTCTATCCTCCACAAATAGCCACACGGGCCAGTCTTTGCACCCTAGCAAATTACGGTTGGCCTCTGCCATTAGAGAAGTCCGCCATACAACTATGCAGAACAGCTACATAGAGCCAGTGCAGCACTTTCGGATGTAAATCCCATTGTCTGCCAACAGCTCTCTTACAAGAGTATAAAGCGATAATGACCTTATTTACCCGTTCCTGTAAATTAGGCTTCCATCCTAGTTTCCTATATGTACAGGATAAGTTCTAAAAATCTCGCCTTATCAGCAAAAACCAGCCTCGTCTCATTAAGCATTGGAGGCTCGACTGGAGGTATTCTGATGTTAGCTGATTTACTGAACTAAAAGTTTGGCAAACAAAAAACGCTTGTAGGAACACCAGTTTTTTTTTCAATTTGAAGTGTCTACACATGAATCATTCATCGTTCGATTACCGTTCAATCCTCTTTAGTGTCTGATATTTAATAATTTCTTAACAAAATTCTTTGCTGACACTTTTAATGTGTTGTTTATTAAATTTCACCTTGAAATTGAATTCATCGACAAGTTTCATATTACTGACCCACATTATTTGCAAACTAACATAAACCCAGTCATCATTTATGCACATTTGTATATACTCGTATATATTTTAATACTTATAGATATAGTGCTGAGAAAACGTTCTGAAGAAAAAAGCTCCCCTTCCAGACAGAGCGAATCAACATCTTCCTGATAAGAAAGCGAAAGTTCTAGCTACTGCAACGGGTGCAACTCTTGCAAAGTTAATTCAAAGAAATTGGCGAAATCGCTGCACAAGTCAAGAGACCGTTTATCCAATTCCATTCCAGCGTCCAAGATTCGAGTAATCTCAAAGAGAACTTAATCTGAATTGACTCCCGCTGACACATCTCTTTCATTGTACCTCATGTATTCTTATTCTACTATACATCTGGCGAGTCCAAGTTTCACCCACTAGTTGGCCTGCATTAGACTTTGATGCATCTGATTCTGATATACCGAACGGTTCCGCTTTATTGTGTAATCAAATATAAAATTTTCAGGAACTTTCTTCCACTGCTTTAATGACCACAACAAATGGTATCGGGCGTTATTAAATTTCATATGAAAAATGCAAGGTCATGCACTTGGACGCATAGTGCAATTACCTTATAGACATTTTGCTCTGGTAAAGCACTGTACACATACGGTCAACTGTGGTAGCCCGGCACAATGTGAACACCATCTGTAATATGTAATAATCGCCTTAAATTGACGATTTAATTGTCACAATGTGAGTAAAAAGTATGCGGACATCGAAAACAATACAACCTGAATGGCTTTCATTAAAGTTTTGACTCGATCTACGAGTACTTAATGCAAATCAATAAACAAGTTGAAAATTTATGCTAGTTACTAATTTAGCCAAGTGAAAACACCACTTTCAATTGGGAAAATTTCGTAAATTTTCATTTCATTTTATTATTATTTTTTTTTAATAAATTTATCTATAGAGATGAGGAAATATTGTAGTTCCCACCCACAACTAAAAAACGTAAAAAGTATCCGGTGCAGGCTGCCATGTCAACTCTGGATGACACAATCAACACTTTCTCCATCTTGGCTATCTAAGCCCGAGCTTCTTCACACTGTTCAACCCTTGAGGCAGCTTGGATATAAAATTTTAAAAATACGGGACTTCCCTAGGCCAAAACAAAACAGTAAGCCTGGCATTACACTTTGCGTTTTTCTGCAAGAAGAGCAATCCCGGAAAAAAACGCATTGTCGCAGAAGAAGAGGAACGTGTACATTTAAATGGAACGCTTTACACTTATGTACAACGACAATGCTGCAGTTTGAAGGAATTACAATTGGAATTGCGCCAGACGGCATTTTAGTCCTCTAAGAACACACTTTCTGGACACTTGCAGCAATTTGGTCGAAGCCGCAGCCCTGGGGATCAGATGCAGAGCATCGTGGAACAGTTCACACTTGACAAAATACATCTTTTGACCGCACGACACACTTTCATCGCGCACGTGTTTGTTTTCCCGGATCACTAGATGAAATTTTATTAACAAATAAACACTGAACGCGGAAAACGAAAACTAAACACGGAACGCACAAATACCGGGGACTCGCCGCCATCCGCTGCCGATCACTGGATTGTGGATACGATGGCGTCATCAAAGGAAATAATTGCGTAATTTAGCCGTCAAAATCAGCTGAGCGGAGGCCTGTATATCTAGATGGCGTTGGTAGAAGTCGGGAGGCCGATACAATTTCAGCCAGTCCTCAATGGATGCACTGCATGAATTACGTCACTGGGTGCATGCATTTCTACTTTAAGGTCCGGCCACACAGCCGTCGGTCTGTCGCAACGGGCAGCGACACAGCGGTCGTCGCGACGGTCCGCGATATGGGGATGTCACATAGGACGCGATATTTTTGTATGTGCGGTTTGCAAGTTGTCAATTTTCTCGAATATGAGTTCGGATGAAGAATAACTTCTTCTGCAATTCGCGTTGCGAAAAACCAAAAACAAAGGGAAAAGACAAACTTGGGTGCACGAAATAAATAAGAAAAGAGGTGAATTAGGGGAATACCACCGTTTATTCCTCGAACTCGAGTCGCACGAAGATCGGTTTTATAAGTATTTTCGTATGTAATTGTTTTTCGTCTCCTGAATCATATAAAAAAGTAGTTTTACGCACACTTTCAATAAAAATTTCTGAATCTGACATTTTTAAATACGAGTAGACCGAGACGGTCGCGCGGTCAATCTGTAATTTTGTACAAGCAGACCGCTTGTCGTCGCGACAAATTCCGACCGAAAGCGGCAGACTGCGTTCTGTGTGACAGAGACAATGCAACATTGTACTTTACAACTAGACCGCCATACCGATTCGGTCAGATATCGCTGCCCGTCGCGACAGACCGACGGCTGTGTGGCCGGGCCTTTATCATCTGTGTGTTCATCTTCTCACTGCGTTTTTTTTTGCGGGAGAAGTCTTCCCGCTGTCGTTGGAGTTGTTGCTGCAAAACGATTCCTGCAAACTGCAGCATTGCCGTAACGCATAAGTGTAAAGCGTTCCATTTAAATGTACGCGTTCCTCTTCTTGTACGACAATGCGTTTTTTGCGGGATTGCTCTTCCTGCAGAAAAACACAGTGTAATGCCAGGCTTACACCTTCCGTTTTTTGGTTCAACGATAAACCAGAAACTCATGCACCCAGTGACGTAATTCATGCAGAAAAACGCAAAGTGTAATGCCAGACTAAGCATGACATTACACTTTGCGTTTTTCTGCAGGAAGAGCAATCCCGCAAAAAAACGCATTGTCGTTCAGGAAGAGAACCCTATAATTACACATTGCGTCTTTCTGTGGGAAGAGCTTGTGAAAGAAATAAATATATCCCAGTGAGGATATTGATGGTTTTATTTTTGTGGCAACATACATAGTAGGTAAAAGTCGGGAGGCCGATACAATTTCAGCCAATCCTCAATGGATGCACTGTATGAATCAAATCGTTGAATCAAAAAACGGAGGGTGTAATGCTTTTCATATACCACCGTGTGTTCATCTTCTCATTGCGTTTTTTTTTGCGGAAGAAGTCTTCCCGCTGTCGCTGGACTTGCTGCTGCAAAACGATTCCTGCAAACTGCAGCGTTGTCGTAACGCATAAGTGTAAAGCGTTCCATTTAAATGCACGCGTACCTCTTCTTGTACGACAATGCGTTTTTTTGCGGGATTGCTCTTCCTGCAGAAAAACGCAAAGTGTAATGCCAGACTTAGAGGCAAAATAAGTTGATGTTCAACCAATTTGCTTTCAACTCTGATCCGATGAGATCCCATACGAGACCAGGATTAAAACCGGTCTGTCGTTTTGTATGAAAATGGTCTGAGATCCGGTGTACCTAGTCTAGCCATAAATACTGTTACAAACTTTTTGAAGCACTGTTCAATAAAAGAGGTGTTATATGTTAAGAAATCATTGTTTATTTATTAAATGCATTGTCAACAACGGAAATTGCAACAAATTATTCGAAGTGATTGCCTTTTGCCTTTACACAAGCCTTTAATCGAGCTGGCCACTTATCTATGGAAGCACGCACGACTTCAATCGGAAAGTTGGCGACTGCATGTGTAAGAGACTTCCTTAAGGATTCGACATTAGAATGTCTTTTAGAGCACGTCATCTGCTCTAAGACAGACCATAATTCGTAATCCAGCGGATTCAGGTCTGGGCTAGAGGAAGGCCAATCTTCAGCTTTAATAAAATCTGGAACATTTTCTTCAAGCCATTTTTGGGTTGACTTCGCCTTATGACCTGGTGCAGAATCTTGCTGGAAACTCCAAGGCTGATTTTTGAATAATGACGTGTTTAGAGGTTTCACTACACTTTCAAGGACACTTTCTTGATAAATTTTGGCAGACGTTTTGACGCCCTTCTCACAAAAATGCAACTTTGTCACCCCGTTGTAGCTAACACCCCACCAAACCATTACTGAGGCTGGATGATGACCTCTTTGAACCTTTTGGGCAACTTGAGAAGCTTCTCTGGCACTGCGAGCATAAACCCTATCGTTTTGTTTATTAAATGTTTCTTCGACAGTAAAAATTTTTTCGTCCGTAAACAAAATTTTACGGTGTTCTTGGTTTGCGTACCGACAAAGTAATCGTTTTCATTTTTCCACTCTATTTTTTTTTAACGAATCTGTTAGTAAATGCCCGGTAGATCTACGATAAGCACCCAACCCCAAGTCACTTTTGATGATACGTGAAATTGTTCTTTGGGGTATTTTCATCTCACGCGATAAATTTTTTTGTTTCCGAAGAGGATTACGGCTTTAACCGCTTGAGGTGTTCGAGTAGTTCGCGGACGGCCACTTCTTTCACGGTCACTTACTCCAGACGTATCATTAAATCCTTCAATAGCCCGATATACAAACATTCGGCTTATACCAAGGGTATGCAGAGTCTTAAAAATATCACTTGGTTGCATTCCTACTTTATGAAGTGCAATCACAGCAATTCTATTTTCTTTGTCACCCCAATCCATGTTCACTACACTAAAAATTAAACTCAAATGATGACAAATGCATCAAGCACAAGCGTACTATAGCGATTAGCTCAATTTTTAAGAAATGCAATATAACGGTTCCTTTCTGCAGGGTTGCCAAACCTTGTAACAATATTTATGGCTAGACTAGGTATTCATACTATACAACGGTTATAAACACAGATAGGCGGGTTTCACACAGAACGGACGATACACGAGACTCTAGTAGAAAGTACCAGTGGCGAGCGAGCTTTAAATGTAGGCAGAATAATTTAAAATTGCAGTCGTATAGAAAGTTCTCTCGCCACTTGCACTTTCTGCTAGAATCTCATGTATCGTTTGTTCCGTTTTGGATTAGGTTAGGTTAAAGTGCCGCCATGATTATCCACAGTAAACTTAAGGTCGCCACCCATGAGCGAGCACAACCACGACCAAACTTCCATCGAACCATCAAATATCATAGAACGGTGGAAATAGGGGGAATTTTTTTCCCACACGTTGAAATTGATGGTTCGATGGAAGTTTGGTTGTGGTTGTGCTCGTCAATGGGTGGCGACCTTTAGGCCACATCTGGGTCCATTGTGTTACCACACGGGATGCATAATCCCGGCCATCCTTCATCTCGAACCAACTGACCGCCCAACAAAACGTTGCAGCTGACCAACATCGTTGAAAAAGTCGGAGCCAAGAGCCAATGGCCTCAAACTTGCCAAGCCCGAGCATCCACAGAGAAGAAGGAATGTACTTTCCTACCCTTCCACATCACCGCAACTTCTACAGATGTCGTTATACGGCAGCTGAAGCATCCTATCGTCCTCTCCGATTGAACAATGTCCAGTGAAGGTACCAACGACCCCGATTGACCACGCCGATTTGTTGTCTTTTCAACGACAGCAACTTAGCAGACCGACCCATGTCCACCCTGGGCCACATCAGTTTAGTTAAATAACATCTTGAGTTGGCCCTGCCGATTTTAGATTTCATAATAGCACGTTTGCATGAATCGAAAATCATATCAACTGTTCAGCGAGTGCGTTCTGCTTCATTTGGTGTACTCCAACGAGCCAGTTCGTTGGCTGAAAAATTCATAACGAATCCATTGTGACCTGGAATCCAGCACAAAACAATTTCGAAGAAACCACCAGTCTCCATGAGCGATGCACGGCACTCCCGCACAATGTTCGAGGAAAGCCGCCATAGGCTGCTTCCTCACTCGTCGGTCCGGTAGCGGTGCGGGATCGGTATGCTCGGTATACGTGGTATCGAAAGCTTACCGAGCGCCTTTATTTCAATGCGTGTTTCCTGATTGTCTCGGTAGTCGCAGATGCGGGGAGGGATCGTTTCGTTTTACCGCGTCGCGGGATGAACATCCAGTGGCCACTCGATATGAAATGGCGAGGACGTGAACGATACTGAACAATGAAAGCCGAAAATATTCCGCCTGAAGCAGTGCGGAATCGTTTCGGTATACAGAGCGTACTTTCCCGCGCCGCTATCGTACCGACTAGTGAGGGAAGGTCCTTAAGTGTTCGCAAAATTTTTTTTAGAGGAAACCCGATTTTTTTTTTACTTCACAGTTTAGAGACCTATATCCCGTGCACTTATTATTGGATTTTCAGGGAATAAATTTTGAATATTAGAGCAAAAGGTTAGCTGCTATTGACACCCTCATTTAGTATTTTATCTTACATATTTTTTTATTCATAGCGTTTTCAAACATTAACACATATGTGGCAGCTAAAGGATTAAGAAAAAATCGAAAAAACTTTCTTCAACTTGTTGCTAATGGTTGTACATAAAAAAGGGGGCAAAAGTCCTCTTCCATAGTCCTCCCCGCGGGCGCCCCCTGGAACGGCTAACATCCTTGTAAAAAATATTCCATGTCAAGAAACCTGGAACAAAAGCCACGGATTAAACGGATCATCCACGACGACAACGCAAACGTTCAACGGATTATTCTTTCGGATCCTGGAATGAATGCTCCCTGAACAGACCGGAGGCCTTTTTCAACAGGTCGAGAACTACAAACTGAGCATCACTGCAACCCAGGAAACAAATTGGATTGGCAGCGAGATAGACGACAAGAATTCGCACACAATTCGCAAAGCAGCGAACCATCGCTATACAAGGAGTTTGAAGTTCAAGCTGAACGTTATTGACTTCGAACCTATTTCAACCTCAAGCTCATCAATGTGCACGCTCCGACTGAAGTTAAGAAAGATGCAGTAAAAGACGAATTTAATGCCCGCCTGGAGACACTGTTCGACTCACTTCCAACAAACTACGTCAAAATACTGCTGGGAAATTTAAATGCGAAAGTTGGAAACGAAATTTGGCATCGGGGAACCACTAGAGGACATAGCCTCCACGAGGAAGGCAATGATAACGGTCAACGATTAATCGACTTCGCCTGCAGTAGGAATCTTATCGTAAGCTCCATATGCTTTCCGCATCGACGCGTTCACAAACAGACGTGGAAATCTCCAGACGCACGAACTGTCAACTAAATTGACCACGTCCTCATTTGCAAAAGGTGGGCGTCCAGCACAATCGAGGACCTCAAGACGCCGCCGCCCAGACATGTCAGGCGCGACTTGAGGGACCTAGAAAGGGATGTCCAGAGGTACAAAAGGGTACCCTTTGATAGTGGCGCACACAGGTTGGCCATCGCAGCAATACATCGGGAGGAGGCTCATCAGTCAATCGCAGGTTTAGGTTCGAATCCAGTTATTTCGTCCATACCACCAATGATATCTCCGGAAGAGGAAAGACTTCCAAGAGCTACGAGAACGACACTCGCCCAACTTCGGTCAGGCTGGTGTTCACGACTGAACTCCTACCTATCCCTCATCGACCAAGACGTCTCCAAAATCTGTCCTGCATGTAATGGAGCCCCTCACGACGCAAACCACATCTTTCACTGCCCAGCTGCACCCACGCACCTGACTCCAAGATCGCTGTGGGAGAACCCAATAGATGCAGCTAACTTTCTATCCCTCAACACCGGGGATGAAGACGAATCCGTAGGCATGTAACCAACAAACACACCGAATTCCGACCATTGATACAACAACAACAACAGGACCTCAGCATCGACGACATCGATATATAGAACAAAAATCACTTTGACCGGTAAAAACTTGTTTCTTTTTTTAATAATTATTATTATCAAAAATTAATACTAAAACAATGGTTATATTTTCCCGTACTCGTGTAGTACTGATTTCTGCGATACTAATAGTTATTCCTGACGCGTTCGGTAGCCGTGAGGTCTTCGCCACTCACCACTTTACAATGCTTGAATCTAGAGTTAAGGGGCATATTTCCCCGGTGCGTTAATAAAATAAAACAGGCTAGCCGAAACCTAGTTTGGCGAAGATATGAAACCATTCACGCTTCGCTCGCTTCGAGGTGTATGAAATTGGACCCATTTCAACCAAATTATGCGATGTGGTTTGGCAGTGTAATTTGGTAAAGACATCTTCAGAAATAAAAAAGTTTTCTACCAAAGGCTTAGTTTTACCTTTTGCTTAACAGCAAATCTAATTTTAACAAAATTCGGGAATCTGATTCGCCAAAAGATACTATTGAATAATATGTACTTAATTTATGAAAGATACCTTTAAAACAAAAAAATTTTTCTCACAAAGACGGATTTTTGGACATGGCAGCTAAATAACGTACGAGTAGTAGTCCGATTCCTTTGGTCCCGATATATTGTATTTACAGCGTGCAATAAAAAGAAGGCTTTGTACAAAATTTCAGCTTGATACCTTCAAAACTGAGAGACTAGTTTGCATAGAACCAGACAGACATACGGATAGACAGACTAACAGACGAACAACGCTTAATCGACTTACCTCGTCATACTGACCAAGAATATATAGTTTATATGATCGGAGATGCTTTCTTTTGTGCGTTGCAAACTTCATGACAAAGTTAATACAATATACCGTATCACATTCGTGAAGGGTATAAAAACTGATTGTGAGTACTATTAGAACTCCCATGGCGATACCAGTCGTAAGTACAACAGATGACAAACGCGAAACAAGTCACGAGCCAATATTATAAGAAATACGCCTACACAGTTACGTAAACTCGCGATGACAGCTGTAAGCTACAATTTGTTAGCCCAATACCGTATAGCAAATTGAATTAAGTTAATCGCAGGTCTTACTAATTCGATACATTTAAACCGTGGTGAGTTCCGTTGGATTAGTTAATACTATTTTAGAACTAAAGCGGTCCCTAGACGGTCAATATAAGTATTGAGCAATATTATGTTGTGTTGTGCAATGTATTGAGCAATGCGATTTTCATCAATACGGATAAGAGCAATCGCCTCTGGCAATGAATTTTATTGCGCTTATCGGTTTTTTCACTTATCCGTTGCAAAGATAGGCCAGTAAAATTGATTCAATCTGGGGGTGTTATAGGGAATAATTTGGAAATATGTATCTGGGAATAATTGTAATCCCTTCTATAGATTCTAAATACATAGAAACTTTGTTTGTTGTCACAAAGGCTGACCTTAACTTTTGGCAGGTGAAAATCTGAGAAATTTCAAGGTTTTTTTTTAAATTGTTTTCTTATAACTTCTAAACAGTGCCTCGGATAGAAAAATTTAATAGGATGTAAACTAAAGAGGGTTGAATTCTGCGTCCAATGCACTGCTCAAGCTTCAAGCTCACAGAACTTGAAGCGGATGCTCGAAATTAAAAACCGATAAAATGAAAGTTCATAATTTCAAGTCTATTGCGGCTAATATTTGCCAATTCGGCACATTTTTAATACGATTGTCAACAAAAATATAAAAAATGTCTGCTTAGCGATTTCAGCCTTAATAGCTGTAAACGTGGTATTTCAGGAGAGCACTTTTTCTGACGGATGACGTTTCATGGCGTATTTCAGTCTAAAATCAATACTTGGATTATCGTTGAGACCAGAAATGATATCTAATCGAGCGGTGCGATCTTTTAATAACTTCTTTTTAGTGTTTGTCGAATTCGAACCTACTATGTTGTGTAAATTTGTTGCTGCTTTTGCCTACACTACGATGCCTCTGTTAGAAGGCCATTCGCTGTTTGTAGTTACTGAGTTGTTCAAGAAAATATTTTTTTATCCATTTATAATTGAGATATTTTCGCCATTTTTTACCAACATGACCAGAATGACATGGAGAATTTTTTAAGCTAAATATTTTTTTTATCATTTTTTTTCGACTGAGAAACGAAACCTAGGGCGACCGGTAGCGTAGCGTATTGAGGCTTCAATCTTATGTTTGACTACCGGCGTTTCGGGTTCGAATTCCGTCCACGACGACGTTCGTAGCCATGGATGTGCAGAAGGTGCATGCTGGCAACTGCATTCTCCGAAACCAATTTATGTCGTCGAAACGTCAACTGGGCCACATGGACCAGTTGACGCACTATGCCCTACAAGGAGTTAGGGCAATTGAGAGAATACTTACCGAGATATTAAGTTAAGGCTAAGGCTGAAATCTCTAAACAAATATTTTTTCAATAAAAATGGACTGAAATGAAGAATGATAACCTTAGACTTGAAATAAAATTATCTTCATCATTTTATCAGTTTTTCATTTAGAGCACCCGTTTCATAGATCTGTGAGGTCGAAAGTTGATTTTTCTCGATATCGATTTGGACTATACTGCTGAACCAAAACTCGACTTTGAGCAGAGCATTAGACGCAAAATTCAATGCTCTTCAATTTAGAAATAAAAATCTGAGACAATGGTTTGAAGTTATAAGGAAAATATTAAAAAAAAACCGTCCAAATTTCTCGAATTTTCACCTACTAAAAGTTAAGCTTACCTATGTATGATCTACAAAAGGAATTAAAATATTTCCAGCTCTTTCGTAATTACAATATTTCCTCTAAGGCCCAAGAATTGACTTAATTTTCCTGGCCTATAAGCGCATGCAATTTGCTTGTGTTTATGGTGGGCCTGCCATACAATTCCATTTCACTTAAGCGTGTTTTGTAGTTATGCGTTTTGCACTTATAGAGACAATATTATATGGAAAATAGTTGAAAAGTCAACGGGCTTTTATATATTTTGAACTAATGCGGTTTTTGCACTTAAGCGTTTTGTATTTATCCGGCAACCTTTTATTTTCCAGGGCCCGGGATTTATACTGAATGTTTGGTATATTGGAGGCATGGAAAATTTATATATTTCAAATCTCCTTGCGTAATGCGTAGGCTCCGCTTGCTCCTCGCTTCAAGGATCGCTACACTTAGTATCGCACAAACATGAACGCTCGCTTCGCTCGCTTTGTGTGGAACAGCGTTTTGATCAGTTTTAAACATACCAAACATTCAGTATAAATCATTTAAACAAGAAAACAAGGAAAAAATAAAACTAAAATTAAAAATTAAATTTTTTTTTTTTAATTTGAGAGGCTTAGTGTCAACGCCCACTGTTGATCTCGAACTCGAACACGAACCCGGTACAAATGTTCTCTGACTCACACGTCACATAGATGTGAAGAAAACCGGTCCACTTGTACCAGGTTCGTGTTCGAGTTATGTTTCCTGCCTGGATGCACGTGTCATTAGTTTCAACTTGTCTCCAGTAGTTTGTTTACACGAATTTTGGCAGTAGTTGTCTTATAACCCGTTCGCATTGACGCACGAGATCAAGTAAATCTCATCTCATTTCACCGCGAGGTGTTCGCACTGGCACCACAATACTTAATCTCGTTTGACATATGAAAAGACATTGACATACTAATGACAGTTCGCGAGTCATACAATTTGTATTAATCTTGAGTGCAGTTTTTTTATAGAAATTTAGCTATATTACGTAAATCTGTCACAAAATTATGTCACAATTTGAATTAGTATTGAATATACTTATTCATAAGTATATTCGGCATTGGATCTGTGTGCCCGGCAATGCAACAAATATGTTAATTTACATCGAGAAGAAAATGGCAAAGAAAACAAAAGAAACCTGTGTTTCGAAACGACGTCTGCGATTCAGAATATGCCTGTATCCATTTGCGATCGTGATCTTCCCGCCCGACACCAAACACTTTTCAACTTATAGATAAAAATAAAATTTTACGCACTATACACAAATCGCGACCAAAACATAAACAAATAATGACACTAATTTGACATTTGACAATTGTCAAATGAATTCACAATTATAAAATGAAGTTCACAATGAACTGAAAATGCTGGCGTGTGAACGTATTTACTTAGTCTCGTCCTCATCTCGCCAAGATGAGATGCAGATGCTTGATCTCGTGATCAAGTATTTATATGGAAGATCAAGTAAAATTTTACTTGATCTCGCTCGAGATCAAGCATCTCGGGTCGAGATCAAGCATCTCGCTCAATGCGAACGAAGTATTACGTGTTTTTCGTTAAAATGGAGAAACTTGAATATTATGCGGTCAAAAATTCGTCGTTTTTTATGGATTAACCCCCAAGGAAATTCATTCGAAGTTAACAAAAGTTTACGGGGACTCTGCTCCTTCGATGTCAACCGTTAAAAAATGGACAGCTGAATTTAAACGTGGTCGCACGTCCCACGAAGACGACCCACATAAAGGACCGCCAAAAACCGCAACCACACCGGAAACCATCGAAAAGTGCATGATATCGTTTTGGACGATAGGCGAATGAAAGTGAGTGATATTGCTGAAGCTGTGGGGATATTGCAAGAAAGAGTGCGAAATATCTTGCACAAAGAATTAGAGACGCGAAAGCTCTGCACAAGATGAGTGCCGGATTTGCTGAATGCCGATCAAAAGCAAATGTGCAAACGATTTTCGCAGCAATCTTTGCATCGATTCAATCGGGATCCGACCGATTTTGTGCGACGATTTGTCACCATCGATGAAACTTGGGTCCACCACTACACGCCAGAACCGAACCAGCAGTCGAAGCAGTGGGTGGAAGCCGGTGGTTCAGCGCCAAAGAAAGCCAAGTCGATCGCATCTGCCGGAAAGGTCATGGCCAGCGTATTTTGGGATGCGAAAGGGATCCTGTTAATCGATTACCTTGAAAAAGGCATAACAATAACAGGCGAATATTACTCCCAACTTCTTGACCAGCTGGATGCCAAAATCTACGAGAAGAGGCCTGGCTTGCAGAAGAAAAAAATCATCTTTCACCAGGACAACGCACCTGTACACAAGTGTGCGTTGGCGATGGGAAAACTGCGGGATTTGGGGTACGATTTGCTCGACCATCCCCCTATCTGTTCCCAAACTTGAAGAAATTTGTTTCTGGGAAGCGCTTCGCAGCCAATGAAGAAGTTGAAACGGCCGTAGATGAATATTTTCACGGCCTTCCAGACTGTCACTTCCGGGAAGGAATACTGATGTTGCAGAAACGGTGGACCAAATGTGTTGAAGTCAAAGAGGATTATGTAGAAAAATAAAATCATTTTATAACTGAAAATCGCAGTCTTTCATTGTCAGGCCGAGAACGTCTCACCTAACCCTCGTAAGTTCATATATATTGTACATACATCATTTCGATGATTTTACTTCATTTACAAAACTCACCACTAATACAATATTTGAATAGGTGACGAAAATGAAGGGAAATCGTCGAAATAAAGTATATGACCAGGACAGAGCAGGATAAATCCACAGAGTTACACTAACAACTTGAGTGGTTATTAGTGTAACTAAATGCTTTCTTAAGCATGATTTATTATTGATTATTAATATTTTTATTATCGCCATTTCTTTTCACATTCAATTACAATATACAATTTAACCATAAAATTCAAGATTAAAATAGATATAAATCATCTAAGGTACTATTGGCCGCCTCACTAAGAACGAAACGCTCGAGTTGTGAGACGGATCGACTAACAAATTCAACATACTATTCAATTATTCCAATTTTATCATTATTATGAGTGTACGACATGGAATTAGCATATAATGAAGTAATAACTTTTAAATTTTAATTGCCCAATATAAAACAAGAAAGTTGACTTAGAAATTGCAGAAGGAGTACAACAAATTTAAAAGCTACCAGCCCAAAAGCTACAGGCCTAAATCGTTCTCCAAATAATGTATTCTCAGCGCATTTTTAAAAGAGTGCAAATTTGGTGATGTACATATATTTAAAGGTAGCTCGTTAAACATTCTTGGCGCAATATAAAAAGCATGTCCTGCTGCAGTTGCCGTATAGTATCTTGACTCATGCGTCGTATAACCGATATCAGTTGCAGTTGGGAAAATCTGACGATGGCTATACAAGAATTTCAAAATTTAAATTTTATATAGTATCGGGATAGGCACTACACCAAATTCACGGTATATTTGAGCCGTGGTATAGCGGATGAGTCTCTTTAGACATATTTTTATACCCTAGACTTTTAGTATAGGGTATATTGTTTTTGTCACGACGGAAATATGTAACACCTTAAAGGAGGCTCCGGAGGTATAGCAATGTATATATATAAATGATCAGGGTCACCTCCTGATTCGATTTAGCCATGTCTGTCTGTCTGTCTATCTGTCTGTCCGTTCGCACGATAACTTTCGACAGAATGAAGCTAGAGCCTTGAAATTCTGGTCAGATGTTGGAAGTATGATCTAGTTGGTTGGTATTGAAAATGGGCATGATCAGGCCAAGAGAACGCCTACCTCCCCTACATATGTAAAATACTTAAATGTATCTATAACTCCCGATTAAATAAACATGAAAGGCTCTAGCTTTGGTAGATTGCTCGCGAGGGTGATCTTATACTCTCTTGGAAAAACAAAATCGATCAGTTGAAAACTAACGGCAATTTTCTTACAAAGAGCCCCGTACTACCCTACTTTTCAGGTTTTTTGTCCATAACTCTTGAACGAATTGACGTAGACATCTGATTTTTGGTATGTAACCCTGAGGTGAGAAGCTGCTTGGGTTTTAGTAAGTTGGGTATAATCAGATCAAAGGAACGCCTACCTCCCCTACAAAATTCAAAAAATTAAATATTACTTTAATTACGATAACTTTCGATAGAATTACACTAAAGAGTTGAAAATTTGGCAGCACGTTGGTAATAATATCCTGTTAGTTGGTATTGAAAATGGGCAAGATCCGACCTAAGGAACCCCTACCTCCCCTACAAATGCAACTTCAAATAAGCGATAACTTTTGAGAGAATGAAGCCAGCGACTTGAAATTTTGGTCGAATGTTTGAACTGAGATTGATTTAGTTGGCATTAAGGATGGGTTAGATCCGACCTAAGGAGCCCCTACCTCCCCTAGAAATGAAATTTTAAATAAGCGATAACTTACGACAAAATGAAGCTAGCGACTTGAAATTTTGGTCAAATATTTGTAGTAGGATCCAGTTGGCTAATACTGAAAATACGTAAAATCCGACCAATGAAACCCCTGCTTCCCCTACAAATAAAACTTCAAATAAGCGATAACTTTCGATAGAGTAAAGCTGGACACCTGAAATCTTTTTTTTTAATGTTTGTAGGGTGATCTAATTGGTTGGTGGCAATGATGGGCAAGATCCGACCCAAGGAACCCCTACCTCCCCTACAAGTGAAACTGCAAATAATCAATAACTTTCGATAGAATGAAGCTAGCGACTTGAAAAATTCGACAAATATTTGTAGAATGGGTTAGTTAATTGATTTTCAGAATGGCCAAGATCCTCATGAATGTATGCCAACCTCCCCTATAAACTGGCCATATAGGAAACTTACTTTTAATGCATATGGTCGTTGCCAATTGGTACTTTTGGTATCCCCACTAGGTCTGTACAAGTCTAGGGTATACACGCTTCGGACTCCGGGTTTTCTGGTTTTCTTTATTTTTTGTGTAATATTATTAATGGCAATTATTCCACCCCAACCAATAAGTCCATGTTTAATCACCGATTGTACAAGTGATATAAATACAACTCGTAAAAGGTTTTTTGATAATATGGATCTAAATTGAACGAATTTGTATATAATTTTTCTTAATCGGTCGCAGAGAACCGCCACATGTTCTCTTCAACGCAGGTTCCGGTCAATTATCACACACACAACTTTCAACTGATCCACAATCTTCATGCATTATAATACGCTCTAAGATAGGAGGCGCTCCACTTGAGGTGAGGGTAAATGAAATGACAACTGTTTTTTCCACGTTGATGCTAACTGAATTGGCACGTAACCAAAGCTGAATAATTCTGATTCCATTGGTTGGTATAAGTGGTGGCTGAAGCACAACTTGCCAGAGCCCAATTAGCGCGAATGCGCCGTTTTGTAACCACAAACCTCGGCAAAATCGGTTACAAGATGGTTGGGCTAACAGGGGATGGAAGGATGCCTAGATCCAACCGGAGGAGTTCAGGAAGTGTAGCAGCTCCCCGATCTTCACACCGGATACATCCCCCAGGTTAACGAGAAAGGCCTCGCCCAATGCTCGATGTCTGGCCCAAACAAGGGCCGGGCATTCGCAGAGGAAGTGAGTGAGGGTTTCCTTTTCATCCTCATTTCCACAGCTGCGGCAGTGCGGATTATAAGAGATACCAAGTCTAATTGCATGTTCTCCGATAGGCCAATGTCCTGTAATGACCGCCGTGAGCCTGGCGACATCCCTACGGGACTTGGTTAATAGCTCAGATGTTTTCCTACTGTCATAGGAGGGCCAAATCTTCCTTGATACGGCGCAGGTGGGCAGATTCCACCATTTGGAATTCGCAACATTGAGGTAGTAAGAGGAGATCTTGCTCTTAACAGTCTTCAGCGGAATACAAACAGATTCCGCATGAGAACTTTCTTGAACGGCCCCCTCCTGGCCAGCTCGTCGGCTTTTTCGTTTCCCTCAATGTCTCTATGACCAGGCACCCAGAGCAGGGTGATATTGAGCCGTCTGCCAAGGCGAGTTAACACTTCCCCACACCGCTCGACCAGTTTGGAGGAAGTACTCACCGAGTTCAGTGCCATGATAGCGGCCTGGCTGTCTGAGCAAATGGCGATGTTCTGGTTATCTGGTATATTACTGAGAGTGAGACACGCCTTCATAATTGCGAGAGTTTCCGCCTGGAAAATGCTGGCATAGTCCGGGAGGCGATAACTCTCCGAGATATTCAGTACTTCAGTACTGATTCCATTATTTGCATATTGATAAGCGTTCCTACAACTAGATCCATGAAATACTGCTACAGTATCATCAGCGAAAGCATACATGGAACAATTTACTAATTTTATTTTTAATAGGTGGTTAATATATATTAAAAATAAAACAGGCCCTAAGACTGTACCCTGCGGAACACCAATATTTATATTCAGTTTACGTCTATGCGCACTGCCTGAGATCTATGGCTCAAGTAACTTCTAAACAAATTCAGTGCTATGCCTCTAATACCTATATGCTCCATTTTTGCAAGTAATTTTTTATGGTTGACGGTATCGAACGCTTTTTTAAGTTCCAGAAATATTCCTAGGCATTTTTTGCCTTTATCTAGGTTCATAACGATTGATTTCATTACATTAAAAATAGCATCATCAGTACTCATTCAATTTTGAAATTGATTGTCGGACAATATGTACTTTTCCTCCAAGCTTTTTCTAAAATTTTGGATACACTTGATAGAAAAGATATTGGTCGATAGTTGTCTAATACAGTTTTGTCACCATTCTTATGGAAACTATTCTATATTAAAGGAAATCATTTCCACTTTTCCGTAAGAAAAGTAGTATCTAATAGATTAGTAGTATTATTGTATTTACGTTGTTTGTTCACTATACTGTATATTTACCGAATAGTTTGCGTTAAAAAAAATTGTGCTAAATACCTTAGCTACGCCACTGCGCATTGCACAACAACAAGATTGATCTATACAGAGCAAGTTGCTTGTGTAATGCGTGCTATTCTTGTTCTACTCTTCATTTGGACTGTTGAAAAAAACGCACCTAAAGTAATTGCTACGTTACTTTATATAGGCCAGTCAAATTAAGCCAATTTTGGGGCTTTTTAATAATAATGAGGGAAAGATCTGGAAATAATCTTAATCCCTTCTATAGATACTGAGTACGTAAAAACTGAGGTTGCACGGTAGTAGAGGTGAGCTTAACTTTTGGAGGGGGAAAATCCGAGAAATTTGAACCCTTTTTTTAATATTATCATTATAACTCCTAAACGGTGCCTCGGGTCGAAAAAACTTGCAGGGGTAAATAAAAGACCGTTCCATTCTGCGTTCAATGCACTGCTCAAAGCTGAAATTCGGTTCAGT
This sequence comes from Chloromyia formosa, assembly GCA_964017055.1. Taxonomy (NCBI): domain Eukaryota; kingdom Metazoa; phylum Arthropoda; class Insecta; order Diptera; family Stratiomyidae; genus Chloromyia; species Chloromyia formosa. The sequence goes on along the minus strand of OZ024814.1, from coordinate 44,360,175 downwards.
AGCGTAGTCAAAATCGATAGTCAAAAAATTACAATTTTCGAGGCTCCGGAGAAAAATCACACTTTATCACTTTCAAGCTTACAGATCTTTGCAAACGGAAGCTCCAAATGGAAAAGCTTGTCTGTAAAAGTTGGAGACAATTTGATTGTGAGCCTAACGTGGCCAATATTTTTCAATTCGGGCCATTTTTAGAATAGCTATGAGCAAAAATTCAAAAATTAATGCTCGTCGATTTTTGCCTTAAAAGCTCTATCTCGGTAAGTATAACAGCTAGAAGTTTTATTTTAGTCTCAAATTGTATATAAATTACTTTAGTTAAATAAAATTGTACAAAATTTCTTGTGAGACCAACTTAGAGATACTAAAAAGAAACAAGACAAGCCAAATATTTAGGTACATTTTCAACATGGTGGCGGGGTCCGTGGTGTTAGGTGTTAGGGGGAAATAAAATAGAAAGCTCGAATTTTTAAGCGATGTACCAACTTAAACAATATATCAAAAATCGAAACTACCCTAATTAAAGCAACCAGTGTTAGAACATTTTGACTGACCAAAGTTATTTGCAAAATCACCGACTTTTTTTTTAAATAAAAACGCAATTACTTAAAAACTATACCCGCTGGCATATTCTAGTAAAGAGTGAATCGCAGGTAATATCCTACCCTAAAAACAGAAAATAGCCTGTAGAAATCAGATAAACTGTTAATTAGATATGGCCTTGGAAAATAAAATAAAAAAAGTGTGAACAAGTCATTTTTTAATTAAAGGGCTGTAAATTACTCGAAATTTAAAAATTAGTATTATATAATGTTAAAACAAATTGTTTACAACAAAACTGGAAGTTTTTATTTTTGATAAAATTAGTATAATATACATATATGTGAAAACTCGAGAAAAATAAGATAAAACAGCAAAGTGTTGATCGTGGGCTACATATCTTTCTTATTTTTTCGAGCTTTATCTAATAAAAAGTTTATCAAATTTGTTCGACCCGAGGCACCGTTTAGGAGTTATAATGATAATATTAAAAAAGGGCTCAAATTTCTCAGATTTTCACCCTCCAAAAGTTAAGCTCACCTTCTACGACCGTTCAAATTCAGTTTTTATGTACTCAGTATCTATAGAAGGGATTAAAATTATTTCCAGATCTTTCCCTAATTATTATTAATAATATTTAATTTGACTGGCCTAATAGGATTATTGCCTCTGATGTTGATCACCGTGGGCAATCAATAATTTTGATCTGGCATGTGTTGCTAGTAAAATGCCATATTTTTAAGTGTAACGGTCTCGAAATGCAAGGGGGTGGGACAAATTACGATCTCGTATTCCCCCTTCCATATTTTCTCCTGTCACCTTTAAACTTGGCCTATTACAACGCATCTTCTCCAGTGAATTATAACATTTCTACACATTCCAGCAAAACTTCATGCATGTAGCTTCAACCACTCGAGAGATATTTCATGGACAGACAGAGAGACGGTCATTTTAAAAACGAAAGAGATCCGCTCCTTAGCAAAAATTTTATTGAAAAAGTTGATAATACGAAGAATTGTTATAGATATGATGAGGGGCATTGCCCCTTCTACAAAAGTATTAAATGGGCAGATGCCCTGCTGAATCCCCGGCTCCGACGTCCCTGTTCAAATTCGACACCCGAGAGGGGATCTATTCCCTTAACTCCCCCTCATCTACGCCACTGGTTCAAATTCCATACAAACCATGAAGATGCCCCATATTCCTCATATATGATTCTGAATTGCTGAATAACCTTAACCAATGTGATACTTTCAAAAAATCGATTTTTTGTTTTTTGTCTTTTTCAACAGCTTATACTTTCAAGAATATGCTGTCAAAATTTCAAGGCCGTATCTCTAATACTCCCTGAATGGCAGCCTTCTAAAGAGTAACCGCTCCCAGGTATGAAATGCTCCATCTGCCTGGAGGCGGAACTCTGACGTGTTATTACCTGAATTTTTCGACATCATAAACGGTACATAATTAAGAGGGGTTAGTTAAATCTTTAACGCGTTTTGAAATGAAATTTTTCAAATTTGCTGACATTGTAACTCAAAGAGCAATTATCCGATTGACTTAACACTTGTACTGGGTACTATTGAATATATCTACTTTACAATGACGCAGAATATTTTAGATTCGATGAAAATTGACGATTTGGCATTGAAAAAACTACCATTTTATGGGCATCATCATCATCGTGGCACGACAGCCCGACGTCGGGCCTTGGCCGCCTGGATCATCGTCCTCCAACTATCTCGGTCACGTGACCGCGTAATCCAATTTTGGAAGCCCAGTAGCTGCACAGCGTCCACGCCTACTGAGCTCTCCCAACGAGATCTCGGTCGTCAAGGCAGTGTCGCTACGTCGACTCGTTCTGCATTCATTACTCTCTTAGGCATGCGATCATCGTCCATTCTTTGTACATGCCCTGCCCATTGAAGTCGTTGTAGTTTGACGATTTTCGAGACTTGCAGCTCATCGTACATTTCATACAACTCATGGTTGTACCAGATGCGCCATCCATCTCGATCACAAACAGCCCGAAAATTCGCCGTAGAACCTTACGTTCAAATGTTTCTAGCATGTTTTCGGAGGCTTGAGTTAAGTTCCATGCTTCGCAGCCACAGCATAGCACTGGTCGTATAATGGTTTTGTACACGCGGAGCTTCGAGTTTCTGTGCACATGCTTCGATTTCATTATGGCAAGAACCGAGAAAAAGTCTTATTAGCTAACTGTATCCGCCCCTTGATTTCGTCAGTTTCGTTGGCGTCCCTTAACAAGTTGCAACCCAGGTAAATGAAGTTGTTCACGAACTCGATGTTGAGGTCCTCCACACTGTTGTGCAGGTGTCCTTGTCGTCGATTGCACCATTAGTTTACTTTTAGCCTCGTTGATACGTAGTCCAATTTCTTCTGCAGCGTATGCAGAAGTTCTTCTGCGTCGGCCAATCTTCTGGACATGATGTTGATGTCGTCGGCATACGCTGCTAATTGTGTCGACCTGATGAGTAGCGTATTGCTGTTGTCCATATTCATAGCCCGAATAACGTATTCCAGTGCTAGGTTGAAGAACGTCGGTGCCAGTCCATCGCCCTGCTTCAGACCAGTGCGTGTTTCAAATAGATCAGTAAGTCTATTCTGGATCCTGACCTGTAAGACGGAGTTGGTCATCGTCATCTTAGTCAGTCGCACTAATTTGGCCGGTATACCAAATTGCAACATGATGTTGTACAGTACTCCACGATCGATATTGTCGTATGCCTGCTTGAAGTCGACAAAGATTTGGTATACGTTTACGTTGTATTCCCAGCACTTCTATCTATTGACTGTGAAGAGCTGATCGGTTGTGGAGCGACCAAGTCTGAAACCGCTTTGATATTCGCCAATGATTCGTTCTGCGTATGGTTTTATTCTATTTTCCAGAATTTTCGTCAAAATTTTATAGGACGTACAAACTAGTGGTATGCCCCTGTAATTCTCACACCGCAGTTTATCTCCTTTTTTGTGAATTGGATGATGCTTCTGCGCCAATCGTCTGGGATCTCCTCGTTCTCCCATACTCGCAGGAGTAATTGATGCCTGGCATCAACTAGACTCGTTCCACCGAATTGTATCAGTTCAACTGAATTTCATCAGCGCCCGGCGCTTCGTTTTCGTTTTAGTGACCGCAACGCGAGATCAACTTCCTCTACTGTCGGGGGTTGTATGGGTGGGCCTAGATCAACAATATCTTCGAGAGCTTCTTCTGTGGGGATGTTAGATGGTAAGTTCAGAAGCTCATCAAAATAAGAGGCCCATCGTTTTTTAATGCCATCGGTGTCGCTGATTATGTTTCCATCCTTGTCCTTACAAAGGCTAGTCCTGGGTTGGTAGCCGTTCTTAATTGTATTTACGAGTTTGTACGCTTGTCTGGTGTTCCTATTAGCCTAAGTTTTCGTTTATTTTCAGCAACTGCTCGTCAAAGTATTTACGTTTCTTACGACTAATTATTCTATTCGATATTCGCCGTAGCTCGTCATATTTTTCTCTTCTGGCTCTGGTTCCTCGTTGAATCCATTGTCTGAAGGCCTCGTTTTTCGCGTCAAGTGAATTTCGCATTCTTCATCAAACCAGTCATTTCGCGCTCGCCGGGCTTTATATCCCACGACCTTCTCTGCGACATCCTTGATGGTACCCTTGAGTTCTTCTCAGAACCCATGGACGCCTGTGTTGCTGATGTTGTGTAGCATAGATGATAGTCTTTCCTCAAGGGCGGTAGTATACGCTACCGCTGTAGCATCACTCAAAAGCTTATCAACCGTAAAGATTTTAGGGGGGCTGATTCTCGATTGGTGCACTGAGGAAATTCTACATCTGTAGGTCGTCTTCACCAAGTGATGATCTGAGTCGCAGTTTGCTCCTCGATAGGAGCGGATATCCATCACACTAGACGCCCATCTCCTTCAAATGAGGAGGTCAATTTGGTTGACGGTATGTGCGTCTGGAGACTTGTCTGCTTGTGAATGCGTCGATGCGGGAAGCACGTAGAGCTTACGACTAGATTCCTGCTGCAGGCAAAGTCGATAAGTCGCTGGCCGTTGTCGTTACATTCTTCATGGAGACTGTGGTCTCCTGTGGTCCCCCGGTGCCAACTTTCATTTCCGACTTTCGCGTTAAAGTCTCCTAGCAGCAATATGACGTCGTTTGTTGGAAGTGAGTCGAACAGAGTCTCAAGGCGGGCGTAGAACTCATCTTTTACTGCGTCTTCTTTAACTTCAGTGGGGAATGAGCCAGAGATTGAAGAATCGAGTCTTGATGCGAATCGCACATAGCCGCTCATTTATGGGTTTGAAGTCAATGATGTGCGGTTTGAGGTGATTGTTCACTATAAATGCTACTCCAAACTCCTTGCGGCCCGATGGATGGCCACTTCTAAAAATTGTGTGCGATTTCTTGTCATTAATCTCGCTGTCAAGCCAATTTGTTTCCTGGACTGCAGTAATGCTCAGTTTGTACTATTCGACCTGTTGAAGGAGGGCCTTTTCGGCCCCTGGTTTATTCAGGGAGCGTACATTCCAGGATCCGAAAGAATAATCATTTAGTCGTTTGCGTGGTCGTCGTTGTTGATCCGACCAATCCGAGGCTTTTGTTCCAGGTTTCTTGACATGGAGTGGTTTTTGCAAGGACGAGTTGTCAGCACGTCGCTTTACCCCATTCAGGGGATGGCCTCGGAGATAGCTGCTTCAGATGGTTTAATAAACGTGCTGGAGTTCACACAACTATGTTGCGGGTCCAACTATGCAAGTCATTCCATCCTACTAAACTCGAGACGCTTAGGTGTTGGTCAGCCATTCAGGCAAGGCAACAGCTATCTGCCTTTTTCCAAACTGTCTTATCGGTAAGACATTGGCCGTCAGCGATTTGATACACTGCCGTTACCAGGGGGCGCCCAGGCGGAGGACTATGGAAAAGGTCTTTTGCCCCCCATTTCTTTTATAGGCAAAAAACAGATTTTTCTCATAACTACGCCCTTTTGTTATTTTAGATTTTGATATTTTTCGAAAATCCTACGTCATTGTACAGGAAACACCTTCCAGTTTAACGACATTTTTTCCTTTTTCGGCTTCAGCTATTCAATCAGCCAGAGTCATGTCAACAGTAGAGGAACTTTTTTTTGGAGGATTCCGAAGGCAGCGCATAAGTCGCTTGGATCCCAATACTTTTCTATGAAAAAAAATATGTAATCATAGGTCATACAGAGCCGAATATGTTCTTAATTTTCCGAAACATTTAATTGAGTACTTTTCTTCCAAAACATTCCCGAAAATCACCCAAATTTTCAGCGTTCACACTGGTATAGCCCCTTTACGTGTGAAATGACGGAAGCGGGCTTTTACGTTATGAAAATCCCATTCACGCTATCCACCGTGCTGGAATTGTGTTTGGAAAATGAGATTGCTCCAAACCACTTGTGCGCCGGAAATCGAACGAACTATGAACGCAATCTAGCTCGATTTCTGTCGAGTTGTATTAATTTTTTTTAAGAACCTGACCTATGACCCATGGATTTCCATTGACGGTTTATCTATGGTCAAATTTCAACTTTTTCTATTACCAGTTAACAAAATATTATATCAGCAAATATACACACATTCATATGATAAGATAACTTGCAACACCAAATGTAAACATTATAACAATACATATATCCATACTATCGACAACCAGTGGGTGGAGGATGTGTGAAGATCAAGTGTTGTTCTTGGCTTTGTCGCGCTTCTTCCTGAAGAGTGACCGTCACATGAATTGTTTGATGACGATTGTCATGCAAGGCCCCGCGCATATGCATACTCATGCCCGTGCACTGCAAACGCTGAGATAGTGATCCAGGAAAACGTCTAACATCAGCATATTAACATAAGCACGAACCACGATCCCACATCTTCATGGAACAAGGGGATACATGTCTGTGGCTGTGTTCTAAGCACATTAGACGCTTCCTAACTGATAATATAATTAACTTTGATAAGGTGCCGCTCGGCATATAGCGTGCTGCGCATCTCACCAGCTCCTCTTTGTGCTTCCTCCTATGACACTGGCCCGGTCGCTGCTAATAGGCCCAGAAGCGGCGTATTGTTGTTCGCCGCTGTAATTCAACCGTACGTGAAATGTGTAAATCTAAGCAAAGAGAAGTGCGCTCTCCACACGAATTCAAAGCATTTCCATTTCTTTTTAAACGCGGAACAGTGTCAGTTACTGATTACTGCTGATTGCTCCTCATACTTGCGGTTCACGCGATTACCAGCCAGAGTTACGTTGATTGTAATACGTGCGACCGTTTAAGGCAGTTGCTGCCTCAAGAACCGAAATTCTAAACGAAATAAAGTGGTAAATAAAGTTTACAGCTGATTGTTTCCCGGTAACCGCGAGTTTATAGGCACCTCCTCATAAATCCTCCTGACTACTCCACATAACGAGAAGTGCCCGTGAAAGTGATTTGCAGCGAAAAGTGAAGTTACTTCCTGGTTTGAATAAATTTATGATCAAAAAGGTAAAACCCGATTTAACCCATCTCCCTTTGAAAAATTAACATTAAGCAAACGTAATTACATACAATCCGTCGGTTTAGTCTAGACTCGAGAGAGTTCTGGTGTATTGTGATCCTTATCACTGGAAAACATTCCAGGCACTTTTATCGCACCTTGTGATTACCACTCGCGGTTTTGATTTCCTTGAGTATAGGCTCCGCAGCAAAACAACGAAGTAGCGTCTCAACAAAAAGCACATTATTCCGCATCATCACAATAAACAGCTTAAATTCAATGGCACCCCAAACAAATATTTACATGCCAACCATCACATCGTTTAATTTTTGATAGTGAATGTCTATGGACGCTTTATTGCACTTAGGAGATATTCTTCTTAACCTTTCAAATTAAACTTATTGACAATTTATTAAAAGCGCTTATGGAGGCATTCATGATAACAGCCCTACGAAAATAACTCATGTTTGTTATTGAGTTTCCGATTGCATTTATACAATTATATAATAGAATCTTTGTGTGAACCTGAGTAACGGGGGAGATATGTAAGTCAACGGATTGAGATTTGTGGGGATTAATTTTTAAGATAAATGATTAATCCGGATTTTGGAAGGTAAGTTGGGACTTAGGCGTTGGCACAGTGATTATAGACATCAATTTCAGAAAATTTTGTTGATATTCAAACCCAACATCCTTTATTATAAAAAAAAGATTTTTAGATACATTCCCACATGATGAGCCCTGCGACATAGCCCTTATTACAATAAATAAAAAGAAAAGACCTACGTCCAGTCTAATAATGGCCGGACATTCACACAGGAAGGGCTGTCTTGCATCTCTATGCCTTGTTGACGTTTCGATAGCATATCTACTTTTTGAACGTGCAATTTCTGGCATGCACCTCCTATCCGCGCTCCCTTTATACTGACAAGCTCGGAGCACAATGGGAGTTCTACTAGTACCCACAGGGAGTTTTTGTTGGCGCCGAGGATCGAACTTTCGTTCTCTAGATTTAGCATCGTAAAGCGGCGACCGAAGGAACACGGCCGCCGGGCAGGGCCATCGATAAAATATCCGCGCCCGGACTCAACTTTGATTGGGCCCCATCTCTCTCTCTCTTTCTCTGGTTCCTGTTAGCGCCTTGTGGGGCATTAACCACGCCTATTTTCCACCGCGTCCTATTCGCCGCCATCAGCTCACTCCATGACTTGCCTATTGCCTACTCTCATCTGATCTTCTCCAGGTGTTACTAGGTCGTCCAACACGGCGACTTGGGTTGATTCGTTCCCTGCGGGTTCCAATCGAGGGCCTGCTGAGCAATGTTGTTCGGCCCTTTTCGAAGAGTGTTACCTATCCATTGCCACTTTCACCTTTTAATGGAAGTGTCTATCCTGACCTGGCCAGTAATAGTAAGGTGGTCAACATTAGAAATGACCTCCGGCCACCGTATTTGTAGGATGTGCCGTAGACACTGGTTCACAAAAGTTTACAATCTAGTTGTTATCTTGTTGGTCACCTTCCAAGTTGAACAGCCATATAGAAGCACGGATTTTACGTTGGCTTCGAAGATCCTGAGCTTGGTGCGTCTGGAAATGTGGTTGTTTTGCCAGAAAAGAGTCAAACTGAAAAAAGCTGCCCGAGCGTTATTGATACGGGATTGTACATCAGCATCTGCTCCACCATCTGCTGTAACGACGGTTCCGAGTTTGCAAAAAATGTCGACTTTTTCGACTACCTGTCCCGATACACAGATCTCGCTCTGTCTTCCTGGGGCCAAGCTTAAGTACTTACTTTTGGCAGCATTGATTTTTAGTCCAGGATGCAGGAGCATCAGTCATTTGAGCTACATAATCCGATTTATTTGAAAGAAGACAAATACAGTCAGCATAGTCCAGGTGTTGAAGGTATTTAAACAATTTCCATCTAATACCTTTGCTCTGGTGCTCATGAAGACCGCCGCATAGTACGTCCTTAATGGCAATCAAGTCCGAAGCGTAATATATCCTAGACTTGTACAGACCTAGTGGTGATACCAAAAGTACCAATTGGTAACAACCATATGCATTAAAAGTGAGTTTCCTATTTGGCCAGTTTATAGGGGAGGTTGGCACTCATTCAGGAGGATCTTGACCATTCTCAAAATCAATTAACTAACCCATTCTACAAATATTTGTCGAATTTCTCAAGTCGCTAGCTTCATTCTATCGAAAGTTATTGCTTATTTAAAGTCGCACTTGCAGGGCAGGTAGAGGTTTCTCTTGTCGAGTCTGGCACATTTTTAATTACAACCAACTATGTAGATGCCAGTATAAACATTTAACCAAAATTTCAAGTCGCAAGCTTAATTTTATCGAAACTTATCGCTAATTTAAAGTTTCATTTGTAGATCATGCTGCAAACATTTGAACAAAATTTCAAATCTCTAGCTTCATTTTATCGAAAGTTATCGCTTATTTGAAGTTTCATTTGGGAAGTAGGGGTTTCGTTGGTCGGATTTTACATATTTTCCATATTAGCCAACTGGATTCTGCTACAAACATTTGACCAAAATTTCAAGTCGCTAGCATTATTTTTTCGTAAGTTATCGCTTATTTTAAGTTTCATTTCTAGGGGAGGTAGGGGTTCCTTAAGTCGGATCTTACCCATCTTGAATACCAACTAACTCAATCTCACTTCAAACATTTGACCAAAACTTCAAGTCGCTGGCTTGATTCTATCAAAAGTTATCGCTTATTTGAAGTCTCATTTGTAGGGGAGGTAGGGGTTCCTTGGGTCAGATCTTGCCCATTCTCAATACCAACCAAGTAGATCTTGCTAACAACATTCCACTAAATTTTCAACTCGCTAGTGTCATTCTATCGAAAGTTATCGTAATTAAAATAATATTTAATTTTTTGAAATTTGTAGGGGAGGTAGGCGTTCCTTTGATCTGATTATGCCCAACTTACTAGAACTCAAGCAGCTCACCCCAAGGTTACATGCCAAAAATTAGGTGTCTACGTCAATTGGTTCAAGAGTTATAGACAAAAAACCCGAAAAGTAGGGTAGTACGGGGCTCTTTGTAAGAAAATTACCGTTAGTTTTCAACTGATCGATTTTATTTTTCAAGGAGAGTAGAAGATTATCCTCACGAGGAATCTACCAAAGCTAGAGCTTTTCATGTTTATTTAATCGGGAGTTATAGATACATTTAATTATTTTACATATATAGGGGAGGTAGGCTTTCTCTTGGCCTGATCATGCCCATTTTCAATACCATCCAACTAGATCAGACTGCCAACATTTGACCGAAATTTCAAGTCTCTAGCTTCATTCTATCGAAAGTTATCGTGCGAACGAACAGACAGACAGACAGACGGACGGACAGACAGATATGGCTAAATCGAATCAGGAGGTGATCCTGATCATTTATATATATCCATTGCTATACCTCTGGAGCCTCCTTTAAGGTGAAATGCCAACATATGTACGTAATGGTTAGTTCTTCCCAATCATAGTAATCGTGTGCTAAATTTGTCAAGACATTGACCTCAAAACTATACTTAAGATTATAATATTTCGTTTACTTAATAATATCACTGAAGCAATTACCATATTACTCAAATTTAATATAATAACAACGTTGATGATAGTCTTAAATGCTTCTCATGCTTTTTTTTGTCTTAACGATCCCTGACACCACCCCGGTACAATTTGTAAATGTCAGTCAAATTTTTATTTGTCTGGAACAATGAAGAAATTTAAATAAAACTGACGTTTTCTAAATAATTTCATAAAATGATAAGAGAAGACGGTTCAAGTTTTTGCCGCACCTAATGGCTCGTGAGAATATAATACACAGTGTGTGATACGGATCTGATGTCGTCATCATAGAAGAATTATTAAAAGTTCAAATAATTAGCTATATTTGGAGTACTTTGACCGGGAAATTATCAATGTTGATATTTTTAATATTAGTTCACAAATTAACATGACTTTGAGTTTCTGTATCTGGTAGGATATATGATTGTTTTCTGGCTCGCGAAGAATTACGCTTTCATAATGACTAGAACAAAACATAAGAACCTAATATGTATTTACTTAAAGTCTTTATTAGGTTGTACAAGAAAGTAAATCATGAAAATTAGGTTTTGGATTGATCAAATTCGCTTATTTTACATTTGCCTTTTTCCCGAATATTTTGAAAACAAATATTTCCAACGCTGATAAATAGTTCTACTTAGTCCAGCTAAGCAAACCACTAGCAAATTTAATTGCGTCTGCATTGGAAATCCGAATATCCATTTTCTCGTCCTCGGAATCGAAACGGCTCGATGAATTTAGATTTTCCTCAAGAAAGTCGTCATTCCATTGTTCAATCTGGCTTTGCGTTATATCCTACATGAATATAGAAAATTGTCTTCCTCCTCATAGTCCCACTTTTCAATCATATTGTGATTGCGATACGATTGTGTTACCGTAAAAATTCCTACTTTCACCTCCAAATCGCTTGTGATTGTTTGTGTCTACGTCCCCTGTAATTCCACATTATCTGTTTATGATAGTCTCTTTGACCACTTATCTGATACTGTTTATATTTTATTTCCTAATTCCTCTTGTATAATCTGTAGTGATTTCGATCTTGCCAATCTAGATGGCCTGATAGTCCAGAACTACTATAAAGTTAAAAGACTTATCATAGTGGTGCGATCTGCTTGTTATGAAAGTGTGGGGAACAGTTTGAGATGCAGCGAAATCAAGTCTTTTTGGCCCTATGTGAAGAATACAGTAGCCGCTCGAAAATTAATAGAAAAAAAAGTTTTGGCCAATTCTATTTTAATTTCCAAGATTTTCTAATTTCCAAGCGTTTTGAAAAAATGTCGAAAAAAGTGGTCCGTAAGTTAATCTAAAAAGAATCGTTTTAAGGTTTTATGTAAGTTTGTTTATTAAGAGGTAAAAGCATATAAATGAAACATGAAGCAAACAATTATGTGTTGAAAAATTCACTTATTTTTGATTGTCTTTTGCCAACATTTGCTGACAAGTTTACGGCTTTGTCGCGAATATTTTAAATCGCAAATATTTCGGATGCCGTTACATAATTTTCTTTAGCCCAGCAAAGCAAGCGATTGGGACAATTAATTGCCTCTGCATGGGAAACGCGGGCATCAACCTCCTCGTCATCAGAGTCGCAACTGTTGGTTGAAATCGAATTTTCATCAACTTTGTCATCATTTCACTCTTCGAACTCCGTGGATGTTACTTCCTACATATTGTAAATAAGGGACATTTACATTGTCTATTGTATAGTTTGAATTTGTCGTAATTTACCTGTCCCAGAAGTTGAAACAATTTTATTGTCTCTTTCCGGAGCCTTTGGTTAGCCAGGGGAATATTGTCTTCCTCTTCAAAATCGCTTTCGTAATTTACATTCACACTAGCGAAATCTAGTATACCCATGATCTTTCTCCAACTCAAGAGGCGAAACTCATGGCAGTCGTTGCAGGCTTTCCTTCTTTTTCTGCTGAGGGCTTAGGACGTACGAGTCTTGTACAACACGTCATCGATGTCGGCGGCAGCAGGCCAATTAAGCAGAGACATTTTGCAGTCTCCCCCGCCATCGAGAAGCACCTCTTTGCAAAAATTGACAGGATGCTTGCAATGGGTGTCATTGAAGAGTCCACCAGTCCTTGGTCTTCGTCTGTCACCCTTGTAGTGAGGCCCGGTAAGGTCCGGATGTGTCTGGACGCTCGGAAAGTGAACGACGTCACGGTCAAGGACGCTTATCCTTTGCCTCTGATCGATGGTATACTAGGTCGACTCCCCAAAGCCGAGGTTATCTCGAGTTTCGACCTAAAAAACGCCTTTTGGCAAATACCACTCGATCCAGAGTCAAGGGAGAAGACGGCCTTCACTGTTACAGGTCGGCCATTGTATCAATTCGTAACGATGCCGTTCGGATTGTGCAATGCTCCTCAGACCATGCAGAGGCTAATGGACCGAGTCGTTCCAGCTCATCTGCGCCACCAGGTTTTCATTTACTTGGATAACCTGCTGATAATTACGGAGACATTCGAGCAAATTTTGAGATCCTCCAGGAATTGGCTCTTTGTTTTCGTAAGGCCGGTTTAGCCCTTAACGTTGAGAAGAGCAAGTTCTTCATGAAGCAAGTTCATTATTTAGGCCATATAATTGGGAACGGAACAATCAAAACAGATCCGGAAAAAGTCCGTGCTATTGCCGAATTTCCAAGGCCGAGTTCGGTAAAACAGATGCGTCGATTTCTCGGATTATGTAGGTGGTACCGTCGATTCGTGCCCAGCTTCGCGTCATTGTCAGCTCCGCTGACAGACATGCTTCGCAGAGGACGTTTCACTTGGTCCGAGGAAGGACTGAAGGCTTTTGGGGCTTTACAAGATAGCTTGTCGTCTGCTTTCGTTTTGCATAGCCCGGATTTTGCAAAACCTTTCGCTATCCATTGCGATGCGAGCCAGTCTGGCATTGGAGCAATATTATATAAGTTCAGCTAAACGATGACGGAGCTGAAGTCCCAATAGCCTTTATGTCGAAAAAGTTCAACTCGGCCCAAAAAATTATTCAGTCTCTGAGCAGGAATGTCTGGCAGCGGTGCTGGGGATTAAAAAATTCCGCACTTATGTCGAGGGACACGAGTTTTCGGTTATCACCGACCATGCCTCGTTAAAGTGGTTAATGTCCCAACCGGACTTAAATGGGAAGTTAGCGAAGTGGGCATTAAAGCTACAAGGCTTTAAATTCACCATTAAGCATAGGAAAGGGAGCCAGCATGTGGTCCCCGACACGCTCTCCCGTGGATACTCAGCTGACGCCCTCTCGATAGAATCCTTGGATTTAGACACGACCCTTGAAATTGACTTGTCATCACCCTGTTTTAACTCTGACCCTTATATCACATTAATTCGACACATCCAAGAAAACCAACACCGCCTTCCGGATCTAAAGGTTCTGGACGGATTTGTATACCGACTGGGAACGAAATACTGGAGGAGAACTCATGGAAATTATGGGTTCCAGAGGGCTTAACGTCGACCTTAATTGCACGCGCGTATAATCATCCACTATGTGCGGTTGGAGGATTAGGAAAAACACTAAGACGCCTCAGGACTTTTTCCTTTTGGCCGAAAATGTCAGTAGAAGTGAAAAATTTCGTGAGCGCGTGCATTAAGTGTAAGGAGACTAAAGCCCCAAATGAAGTTCTTAGACCTCCCATGGGGAATCTTGTCGTTCCTGAGCGCATATTTCAGCGCCTGTACGTCGATTTCATCGGGCCATATCCACAATCTCGTTCCGGAAATATCGGGGCAATCGTTTTGTTAGACCATCTGTCGAAATTTACCCAATTACCCAAACGTGACAATTTCCGGTAGCAGATTTCTTAGAACATTATGTGCCTATTTAACAAGAATGTAACGGAATGCATTTCATTGTTAAAAAAGGGAAAATGTAAAGTCACACTTCTTACGCTTGAAAATTAGAACAGTTTATTCTAATTTTAGAGCGGCGAATGTACATAATTCGCTTGTTCTAATTTCCAAGCAATTCTAATTTCCACGAGTTCTAATTTCCGAGCGGCTACTGTATAAGGTATTCAAATCTGACTGCTAATACATCTAACGAAATTTGTGAGCTTTTTGCCACATGCTTTCGAAGTATTATTTTCATTCAGTCGTCATCATCATCCTCTTGTCCACCTGTTAATGCTCTCGATAGGCTCTCGTTGCATTTACCCCAGTCTATTCTGCCGTCGTATGTATCTTTTCTTATTTCCTCCGTAAAAAAAATAATTCTTTCTCAGGACCGGATGGCATTCCTGATTCGTTTGAAAGGGTGATCCTAGCTCTGCATCTAACTACAGACCTGTTTCCCTATTATGATATGTTTCCAAAATCCTTGAGAAGATTGTGTACAACTTCATTTATGATAATTTGGTTATCTTATTTGTCCAGAACTGCAAAAGTAAATCTGTAGTTAGTAACCTGGCTGAATTCGTTAATTGCGTTGCTAAATCTTTTAATAAACATAACGATTTATACAGCAGTTTCATGTCTTACTGACTGTATCGTGCTACAATCTGATTTGAACTACTTCTGTTCCGGTGTAGCTCAAACGATTTCCACCTTAATATTTCCAAATGTTGTGAAATGGTTTACTCCTTAAAATCTTCCCCTATTTCCATCTCATACCAAATGAACTCGGTTCCTCTCCTAACTGTTTCTACGTTCAAAGACCTGGGAGTTGTCTTTGACCCCAAACTTCGATTCACTGATCATTACTCTGATACTATCAACAGCTCATCTAAATTAGCTGGTTTTATTTTACGTTGCTCCTGTAACTTCCGGTCCATACATACCTGTGTGAATTTTTTTGTGTCACTTGTACGTAGTGTCTTAGAATATGCCACTCTTGTTTAGTCTCCATCTACTTCTGTCTCGTGCGAAGCTCTTGAAACTGTTCAAAGAAAATTTACTAGAGCCTTAATGTTTAAATACAAGCTTGCATATCGCTCGTCCATACCTCGACCACCTTAGCTTTTTAAATTTATCGCCACTGCGGTTGATAAGCTTCTGAGTGATGCTACAGAGGTGGCGTATACTACCGCCCTTGAGGAAAGACTGTCACCTATGCTACACAACATCAGCAACACAGGCGTCCATGGGTTCTGGGAAGAACTCAAGGGTACCATCAAGGATGTCGCAGAGAAGGTCGTGGGATATAAAGCCCGGCGAGCGCGAAATGACTGGTTCGATGAAGAATGCAAAAATTCACTTGACGCGAAAAACGAGGCCTACAGACTATGGATTCAACGAGGAACCAGAGCCAGAAAAGAAAAATATGACGAGCTACGGCGAATATCGAATAGAATAATTAGACGTAAGAAACGTAAATACTTTGACGAGCAGTTGCTGAATATAAACGAAAACTTAGCTAATAGGAACACCAGACAAGCGTACAAACTAGTAAATACAATTAAGAACGGCTACCAACCCAGGACTAGCCTTCCTTTGTAAGGACAAGGATGGAAACATCATCAGCGACACCGATGGTATTAACAAACGATGGCCTCTTATTTTGAAGAGCTTCTGAACCTACCATCTACGTAACATCCCCACACAAGAAGCTTTCGACGATATTGTTGATCTACGCCCACCCATACAACCCCCGACAGTAGAGGAAGTTGATCTCGCGTTGCGGTCACTAAAACGAAATAAAGCGCCGGGCGCTGACGAGATACCAGCTGAACTGCTAAAATTCTAGTCTAGTTGCATACGCTCGATAGCGCTGCAAAAGAAGTTGGACTACGTATCAACGAGGGTAAGACTAAAATAATGATGCAATCGACGTCAAGGACACATGCATAACCGAGCATCAATGTGGGGGACCTCAACATCGAGTTCGTGAACAACTTCATATACCTGGGTTGCAACTTATCAAGAGGCGCCAACGAAACTGACGAAATCAAAGGACGGATACAGTTAGCTAATAAGACTTTTTTCTCGGCTCTCATCATAATGAAATCGAAGTATATGTGCACAGAAACACGTAGCTTCGCGTGTACAAAACCATTATACGACCAGTGCTATGCTACGGCTGCGAAGTATGGACCCTAACTCAAGCCTCCGGAAACATGCTAGACACATTTGACCGTAAGGTTCTACGGCGAATTTTCGGGGCTGTTTGCGATCGAGATGGATGGCGCATCCTGTACAACCATGAGTTGTATGAACTGTACGATGAGCTGGAAGTTTCCAAAATCGTCAAACTACAACGACTTCAATGGGCAGGGCATGTCCAACGAATGGACGATGATAGCATGCCAAAGAGAGTGATGAATGCAAACGAGCCGACGGAGCGAGACTTCCTAGACGACGAGATCTCGTTGGGAGAGTTCAGTATATGTGGACGCCGAGTAGGCTTCCAAGATTGGAGGACGCGGTCACGTGACCGAGATAATTGGAGGACGATGATCCAGGCGACCAAAGCTAGACGTCGAGCTGTCGCGCCACGATGATGATGATGATAATTACAAATTCGATCCAGTGTAATGCCAAGCACCGTAATTTTTGTTGAAACTCTATTTTAAATGGCGAAATCAAAGCAACGTTGCTAGACAGCTTTTCACCGCAAATATTTAAATTTCCGCAATCTAAATCGTCTTTCGATATCTTGAAGCCATCCGTCACTAGCATTGAAAGCAATTTCTGGATTTTGGCTTGCTAAAATTGTAACTGTCTTTTCTTTGAGGATATTGCCATTGACTGAACAGTTTCTTTGTCTTTGTTTTAGAAACCATTTAAACTGTTTTTCCTTCATCAGTGGATATTCTGATAGTTTCAAATCCGTATATGTCAACATTGAAAAAAACATTGCATATAGTTTTTTTCGATGTTGACATATACGGATTTGAAACTTTTTTCACTATTAAGTCCTCTTTTTTCTTTAAATATGAAATAAATTGTGGCGCCACTCCAACTCACGCGGTAATCTTCCATTTGATATGCCTTTCTTCATCTTTTCTACTATCTCGGCCTTCTTAAAAAACGATAAAGTTATTTTCTTTCTTTATGGCGCTGCGAACATTTTCACTGTATGTTATGTAATCACTATAACTTTAATTAGATATACAGTGAGTCACAGTCAAAATGAACCACCTTATGTTAGAGGAAGAATCACTTAAAAAATGACTGAAAAACCATTCAAAATTAAAATTATTTTTATGTAAATTTATTGTCTCATCATCTAAGTCTCTTATTTCAGTGTGTTTTATAATTATTTTGTCTTCTTAGTACACAAAAAATGATATAAATTTCAAAAGCTCAAAAATACACCTCACAGTCAAAATGAACCACTTAAATAAAAGTAAAAAGCATATACTTACGGGGTGCTCGCTTCAGATGGTAAATACTTTAATGGTAGATAGTACAGTTAATTTGTGAAAAATTGACAACAAAGTGGACACTCTATTTTTAACGGTTACAGAGTTATAGCATTTTTTGTAGACCATTGACTTCCTTTCCCTTAGACTTCAGGATCCCCTAGCAACACAGACTTTGGAGTAAATATCCAGAGGACTCTCCATATTAATTGGGTCAAATTTCTAAAGTATACAATCTTTTTTTCCTATTTTTCGTTGGTAGCGTGGACTACCTGTTAAGTCAAGGTTGAAGTAAATTTGTTCCATCTCCACGCCATGTTTTTTTTTCTTTAATACGTATTATTCGAAAATTTTCAAATCCAAACGTACCAAAGAAAAATACCGTTAGAAAGCCAACACATTGGGGCAACTTTTTTCAAATTCGCAGATTTGTCAGTTCAAAGTACCGTTGTAAAAATACCATTTGAATCTTAGATGCAAAATCGATTTTTATATGATAGCTTGAACAGTGTTATCTTTGTAGTAACGGTGAATTTCGAAACTGGGAAATTTTATATGTTTTATATGAAATTTTATGTAGGTTCAGAAATTGAGGCCAAATCTCGGATTTAATGATTGGGAGAGTGGCTAGTTTTGACTTTGCTCGGAAACTCAAGTTTTTTTAACATAATTTACAAAAATGTTATAACTCTGTAACCGTTAAAAACAGAGTGTCCACTTTGGGATGAATTTTCTTCAAATGAACCATACTATCTACCATTAAAGTTTAATTTAAAGTACCATTTTAAGTGGGACACTCTGTATATGCTTTTATACTTTTATTTAAGTGGTTCACTTTGTGTTTATGTTATAAGTTATGTTTATGTTTTAAGTTGCGAACCACGGCTCTGTGTCGAGCCGCCGTCACTGCAACAAAAAACTTATTTTAACCAGGATGCTTTTGGCTCGGTGGCACCGGTCCCGGCTAGACCAGCGGAGGTCGTGGGATTTGAGCCAAAGCACCCTGGTCCTAGATTAGCCACCTAGAACATTAAAACAACGAAGGAATGGGAGGAGGGGAGGAAAGTGTCCATCCTTCGGGACACGGAAGATCCCAAAATGACAAAATAGATTAATTAAACATTATAATTTGTTTTATATTTAGAAAAAAAAACAAGAAATCATGCAATTCAATAACAAACAATTTATAAAGATTTATAAAAAAAACTTTAAAGAATTCTTTCAAGAATGAATAAAATTTATCACGAAGAAAAAAAAAATAGAATTAAAACTTGGGGAAAAAATATATATATAAAAATAGATAATGAAAATGAATGAATAACAATGTAAACTCACTGTGAGACTTCCACGACTACGATCGATCGCCCTCGATGGTATTTCAACGGTTATCGAATGAACAAAGAAGAAAGATTGTAAAATAAATAAAAAACTAAAATTTAAAACTAAGTTGCAGATTCAACCAATCCCGTTCGCAAGCCCGTCCGAATATCAATAAATCCGTCTTCTAGCGGTGGCAAATATAATTCATCAAACCAATTCAAGGTTATTCAAAGATAATTCCAGAAGATTGCCAACTTTCAAATAAGAAAAATCCAAATTCTCTAATTCGATTATGCCAAATTTTACAATAAGTTGATTTAATTTGAATTTTAATTTTTAGTTTATTTTAAGTGCACAAATTGATTAACTGTCGTTAAATTTCGCCGTTTCTAGACGTTCAAGTTTCCACATTAATTCTCATGTATTTAACCTTAGCCAACTTCCACTTTTAGTTATTTTTCGTTCTTCTCGCACAGTATTTTTAACAATTTTGCACTTTCAGTTTTGTTTTTTCTTCAAGTCGTATTTTTGTATACTAAGAACACAAAATAATTGTAAAACACACTGAAATAAGAGACTTTCATGTTGAGACAATAAATTTATTTTACATAAAAATAATTTTAATCGGCATGGTTTTCCAGTCATTTTTTAAGTAATTCTTTCCCTAACATAAGGTGGCTCATTTTGACTGTGACTTCACTTAACCGCGAAAAAATTTACTGAAATGCTGCTAAATGCAACGATTCCCGTTAACAGTTACCTATATGTATAGCAAAATAACGGAAAAATTGCCATTTATTTCAAGAATTCTTAAGCTTGGAAATTAGAACAACTTATTCTAATTTCAGAGCGGCACATACAAATCAATTTTCTACTCTAATTTCCAAGCTTCTCTATAATTTCTGCGAGTTCTAATTTTCAAGCGGCTACTGTACCATCCATTCTTGGCGTTATGCTTCGGAACAAGAACAACGGGAAACTAGAAATCATCATCATCATCATAGTGGCGCGACAGCCCGACGTCGGGCCTTGGCCGCCTGGATCATTGTCCTCCAATTATCTCGGTCACGTGACCGCGTCCTCCAATTTTGGAAGCCCAGTAGCTGCACGGCGTCCACACCTACTGAGCTCTCCCAACGAGATCTCGGTCGTCCTCGCAGTCTCGCTCCGTCGACTCGTTCTGCATTCATTACTCTCTTAGGCATGCGATCGTCGTCCATTCTTTGTACATGCCCTGCCCATTGAAGTCGTTGTAGTTTGACGATTTTTGAGACTTGCAGCTCATTGTGCAGTTCATACAACTCATGGTTGTACCGGATGCGCCATCCATCTCGATCGCAAACAGCCCCGAAAATTCGCCGTCGAACCTTACGTTCAAATGTATCTACCATGTTTTCGGAGGCTTGAGCTAGGGTCCATGCTTCGCAGCCATAGCATAGCACTGGTCGTATAATGGTTTTGTACACGCGGAGCTTCGTGTTTCTGTGCACATGCTTCGATTTCATTATGGGGAGAACCGAGAAAAAAGTCTTATTAGCTAACTGTATCCGTCGCTTGATTTCGTCAGTTTCGTTGGCGTCGCTTGACAAGTTGCAGCCCAGGTAAATGAAGTTGTTCGCGAACTCGATGTTGAGGTCCCCCACATTGATGCTCGGTTGTGCAGGTGTCCTTGTCCTCGATTGCATCATTATTTTAGTTTTACCCTCGTTGATACGTAGTCCAACTTCTTTTGCAGCTGTATCGAGCGTATGCAGAAGTTCTTCTGCGTCAGTCAATCTTCGGGACATGATGTTGATGTCGTCGGCGTACGCTGCTAATTGTGTCGACTTGATGAGTAGCGTCTTGCTGTTGTCCATATTCATAGCCCGAATAGCGTATTCCAATGCTATGTTGAAGAGCGTCGGTGCCAGTCCATCGCCCTGTTTCAGACCAGTGCGTGTTTCAAATAGATCAGCAAGTCTATTCTGGACCCTGACTTGTGAGAGGGAGTTGGTCATCGTCATCTTAGTCAGTCACACTAATTTGGCCGGTATACCAAATTGCAGCATGATGTTGTACAGTACTCCACGATCGATACTGTCGTATGCCTGCTTGAAGTCGACAAAGATTTGGTATACGTTTACGTTGTATTCCCAGCACTTCTGGAGTATCAGTTTGACTGTGAAGAGCTGATCGGTTGTGGAGCGGCCAGATCTGAAACCGCTTTGATATTCGCCAATGATTCGTTCTGCGTACGGTTTTATTCTATTTTCCAGAATTTTCGTCAAAATTTTATAGGACGTACAAACTACTGATTTGCCCCTGTAATTCTCACAACGCAGTTTATCTCCCTTTTTGTGAATTGGACAGATGATGCTTCTGCGCCAATCGTCTGGGATCTCCTCGTCCTCCCATACTCGCAGGAGTAATTGATGTATGGCATCAACTAGACTCCTTCCACCGAATTTTAGCAGTTCAGCTGGAATCTGGTCAGCGCCCGGCGCTTTATTTTATTTCGTTTTAGTGACCGCAACGCGAGATCAACTTCCTCTACTGTCGGGGGTTGTATGGGTGGGCCCAGATCTACAATATCGTCGAGAGCTTCTTGTGTGGGGATGATGATGGTAGGCTCAGAAGCTCTTCAAAATAAGAGGCCCGTCGTTTGTTAACGCTATCGGTGATGATGTTTCCATCCTCGTCCTTAAAAAGGCTAGTCCTGGGTTGGTAGCCGTTCTTAATTGTATTTACTAGTTTGTACGCTTGTCTGGTGTTCCTGTTAGCTAAGTTTTCTTTTATATTCAGCAACTGCTCGTCAAAGTATTTACTTTTCTTGCGTCTATTTATTCTATTCGATATTCGCCGTAGCTCGTCATAGTTTTCTCTTCTGGCTCTGGTTCCTCGTTGAATTCATTGTCTGTAGGCCTCGTTTTTCGCGTCAAGTGAATTTTTGCATTCTTCGTCAAACCAGTCATTTCGCGCTCGCCGGGCTTTATACCCCACGACTTTCTCTGCGACATTCTAGAACTCAGGAAACTTAAATTGTCCCCTTAGTGAATTGTCCATTTTCAACCTTCTGCACCTACGTTAAATAAATTAGGAGCAGTCCAATATATGCTGTTATTACATAGGAATATAGTCCCCAACTTATGCTTATTATGATTCGCAGGGACTTTGAATTCCACCCCTGAATTCGAATAACTTGATATTACTTGTATGGTTTCCTTCTGATACGGTTAATATTAAATGTGGTAACATTTGTTGTACATAATTCATAATTGATAATTCAATAAAAAATATTGATTAATTATTGCAGTTTATCGGTTTTCCTTGCTACGGCTTATAGTGTAATTAGACAACTTTGTGTAGTGATTTAAGTATTTCTTACTCCAAATTAAAGTTGTAAGTAAAAGACAGTATCTATTCATAGGTTTCAATGTGTTGCCACCCAAAAGTTCAAACAATAAATCCTCTCCTAGTACCAAAACCAATATAATTTTATCAGAACTCAAAACTTACTGAAAAGGAATCGCTGACGATGGAAGTATTTAAGTCAGAAACACGAAGACAGCAATAGGCGCGTTCTTTTGCGAATCTTAACCTATGCAGATTAGTAAAATAACACGCACTACCACAACAACACTAACCTATATGGGTTAGCGTTCTACCCCGGTGACTTATCCGTGGCAGGATCTAACCTGGATGGAACGTAAATCTTCACACTTATTTAGGCTACATCTAGCGATTGCCGCGAGAAGTTCGTTCGTTTTCGCTTCATTCCACTGCAATAGAACTCAATTAGAATCGACCTTTTTCTGATTGGAAAAATGATTTTCGTTGAAATTATTGGGAACTATTCGGAATAAATTACTTTCTTTCGTCACAGTTGTATTTGACAGGCTTAATGCTTTGTCGTAAAGTATTAGAATTAAGTTTATTTTTAATATTTTTATAATTTTCTCAAACATTAAAATTAGACAAGCAACCAATCCAAACCTTCAGCAGAGACAAAATCTATATCATATCAAACGGATGTTTCTACCCTGTATGGGTCAGTTCAATCGTTTTTTTTTTGTGCAATGAGTTGGCCTAAACTACACTTGACCTGGATAATTGCAAAAGAAGACGCCTCATATCAATTGGTTAACCCTTTACCTTTGTCTGTGCATTTGAAGTTGACAGGACACAATAAAACGACACGTGACGCTGGCTCCGCATAACTAAACAAGTTCTACGCTTGCCGAAGTCACGTATAATTTTGGTGAAATGAACAATGTTATGAGCGTAGCTACGATGGGGTAGAGGTGGGCGCTTGCCACCCTCCCTCTGCTCCTGTCTCATGAAAACAGACAAAAATATATGGATATACTCGTATATAAGTAATCTAAATTCAAAAATTTCGATTTCTATTGGAATTATGGATAGAAAATCTGTAGCTACCCTCGAATTCATTCTATTCATTAACAACAACTATTTATTAACAACATTAACATTATCCACATTATTTATTAACAGTGTTATTCAGGTTTTAAATAGAATCCATGTGTCTTGATATACCATAGATATACATTGAACAGATGGGAAATAGGCACAGAGTGAGGGTAAAAATTTGAATATCGAGTTATTGCGGACATATTCGCGTCTGCGCAAGCACAACACGCAGAAACATACTTATGTCCGAGGGGCCTGAGGAGCGAGGAGCCAAATGCTTTTTAAATCTCAAAATTGTGGCTGTGCGGCCGATGACGTCACGCATGCGCGAATTTGTTCCAAAATAACCAGAAGTACAGAGTGGGGATAGTATTGTACTATTACCAATCTGGTCATTGTATATCTATGTGATATACGCAGACATTGCCAATGGTGACGGTTTTATTCGACAGTATCGAATTGACCGTAATCTTCAAATTGTGTCCGCAATTTTCGGCAACTTTCAGGGACCCTACACGGTTACGCAAAAACACAAGTCTAATGTTGTTTTATTTGTTAAGGGAAATCTTCAATTCAACAAAACGTCCGATTTCCGTCAACACAAATTTACAAAATGATGGATAAATCGTAGCGACAGCATTCCGACATCGTTGCTACAAAATGTGGGATAAGTCGTAGCGTCTGCATCGCGCTTAACATAATAATGCCACATCAGTTCAGTCATAATAGAATAACTATATTTTTTTCGTTTCTTTGTGGTTCAGTTAAGATCAACATTCACTATCAAACCAAACGGTAACCAACCACACCGAACCACGTCTCTATAAAAGTGACGTGGTTCGATATGGGCGGGAGCCGTTCGGTGCGATAGTGAAGGTCGTCTTTACAGTTTTTGAAAAGCTAACACGCGCAAATTTAACATAAAAAAGTCGTAAAATCATATTTAATTAAATGTAATGAACGGTTTTGTGATCATCAGAAGATGCCCGTTGGGACGGAGCCTAAGGTAGCATAATGACCGTGAAGGTCGGATCGTGACATCTGGCGAAGAAAAAGACCACTTAACGAGCTAAGCAGCAACCTATGCTTGCTGTAGCTCAGTTCGGGAGACGTGAGTGGGGGTTTCGTCGCTCGTTGCCCCTGTCCTTTACGAATTAATAACAGTTCGTAGGCCTGGGGAAGACAACACAAACATGGGAGGCTAAAATGCGGAATAATGAAAAAATGAGGCGATAAGGATGGAATGGTTGTTGGACTGTGCAGATACCCTCGCGCTTGCAATCAGCGTGCGAGTGTAATTTGATCTTCGGCCTCTGGTTTCGTACCACCGACAGATCAGTACTCATTGGGTGCTGTCATCGATTTGTAGTAGCACTACCTGACTAGAATATGGTTCATTATAGGCAGTGGAGGATCTAGAAATCGATTTCGGAGGGGGCCCGACTTTGCTTCTTACCTGGAGAGCTAAGGGTGTTTCCACATTTATTAAACTGTTGTCATTCGGAGAGGCATGCGCATATTATAAGCGCGGACACATCCCTTATTGGAGAGAAACAGCAATGATGGGCGCACAAAATCCTGAATGGACTGCTACGTGGTTCTGTTACCACCAGGTATTCATAATCCAATCATTGAACTAGACCGACCTTTCTATAAAACGTTGCAGTTTCCCACCATCAACATAAGCTTAGTCATCCAATTCCGTGAAGAAGTGGGATTCAAGAATTGTCTTTCAACTTCTTGGCAGAGTAGAACAGGAGCAGAGAAGAAAAAAACGGGCCTTATTTTTCTCGTCACCGCTGATTCTACAGCAATCATTTCAGGGGATGCGAAACCTTATAGCGTACTTATGGCTCTGATGTGTTGCCCTTTTTTAACGACAATAGTTTACCGGTGCGACTAGAATCAAATCAGGGCCACAACGGCTTTGTAGAAACATTCGTTTTACCATTTATCCATCTACAGCTGGTCCTATTAATAGCTTTAAACTTTAGAGCTAGTTTGGAGCCAGCGATTGGCGTATAGATGTTCCGACGAATTTGTGCAGCATCGCTTTTGGTACCCTGCCTGGCGTACTCGTCTGCTCTACAGTTAACAGCGAATCTATTGTAATGTGACCCAGAATCGCATAAAAAACGCGATAATTTTGACCTGGAAAACATTGCAGTATTCAGGGAGATTGAAAAAGAGATTTAAATTAACTTCATCAGAGAAAACTCCGACCTCTAATCCTTCTTTTTCTTGCAACTATCTGTATAGACTTCTAATGAGTTATTTTTGTTTATTAATGAGTTAAGCAACAGAAGCGCGTTGTCTTCCCACTGACCGAGTGATATTCTCAGAATGACAAAATGCGTGTAAAAGCGCATATTTGATCAGTCGTTGTCGGAATATTTGGGTTTATTAGAATACCAGCGTATCCAGAGCCTTAAGTAAGCCACTGACGATTGCCACGGAGTCGAATGATCGTATTTGCGGCTGTCTATTCACCAAGCATGTCAAGAAGTGGCAGGTTAAACTTTATGGTCAAATCAGAAGAAGTAGTTGTCCTAAGTGTGCCACATAATGCAACGCAGGCCAATCTTTGCACCTTTCCCAGGAAGCTACGAGACTCAACCTCTGTAGCAGTCCACCAAAAATCTACCTGAAGCATGAGTGAAACAACTGCAACTTCGCCTTATCAGCAAAAGCTGGGCTCGTCCTATGCAGCAGAAGAGGCTCGACTGGAAGTATCCTATACAAGCTGTGTTTTGTTCGCATTAACATGTACCCCATAGTTATTTTCCCAAATGGTTTGTTGTGGGAAGGCATTCTAAGGCAAACTAAGAAAACCTGGAAATTTACTAGTTACGGTAGTAGCAATGCCATTCGTAAGCAAACGCTCCCTGCTGCTCGACACTTTGAGGTTTTATGACAGTCTATTTACAATAAAGTTCCAGAGAAAGGAAGGGAGCATTTCACATTGTAGGGTATCCCTGCTCACAAGTCTTTGTTCAGACGATGTTTCCTGAGAAGTGCTCCAACATTAGCACCATGAGGTTCAGAAAACAAAATCGAAGAGGAGCGCGTAACGCAAAGGAATCCACCCTTGACGGGTATCATTTGTATTCGCCAATTTTTAAAAATGATTCTGGAGTATTTCCTCGAATATTTCAAGACCAAGCTCCTAGGTACCAAATATCTTGGAGTGGGTCCAGGGCCCCACGGCCCCCTCTTGATCCGCCACTGATTACAGGTGGCTCATTACAGAGCAGTTTCTACTTCGAGGCCTGCCAAGAAGAAGAAGAAGAAGCTGTGGACAGAGTGCTGCTAAAAATAGAAAAAGAAAGTAAACTGGGCACCAGAGCCAGCCGGCAACCATTGTAGAGGGGAAATATAAGCCAAAAGAAAAAAATACTACATTTCCTCTTTATTCCGATGATCAACAGGTTACAGAGAATCCTGAGGCCAGCAGAGGCGCAACACTGCATTTCTTGCCGTAATTCACTCACAAACTCTGTAAGCTGAGCACATGAATAATAGGAAAATACAATACTGTGTAAAGAAAATTTTTTAAGTTACTTAAAAGAACAACCCTGGCAAACAAAAAGGTATTCAGGGCTCCTCCGCGCTTCGTCCGGTCACCGAAGAGGCTCCCAGTGCCGGCAATTCGAAGCTTTTATAAAGGCCTTAAATATGCGGCTAATCATAAAAGACGAACACAAAGCTAGGACTACCTTGTTAAAATGAATCTGAAAGAAAAAACAACTCTATAGGAAGAATGGGGGTGTTACAGAGGAAAGCACAGCTTCTTGAAAGTAAAATACGCGAAGTAAAGTGACTCAGTCCTATGCTTGCTGCAGCTCAGTTCGGGAGACGTGGGCGCGGTTTTCGCCGCTCGTTGTCCCTCTCCTTTACGTATTAATAAAAATTCATAGGCCTGGGGAAAACCCAAACATGGGAGGGAAATGCGGAATAATGAAAAAGTGAGGCGATAAGGATGGAATGGTTGGCGGACAGCACAGATGCCCTCGCACTTGCATCGGCCTCTGTTTTCATACCACTGATAGATTAGTACTCATCAGGTGCTGCCTTCGTTCTGCCAGTGGAAGTAGCACTACCAGACCAGAATATGGTTCATTACATAAACTGGGAAATACTCATTTAAATTTTTAATATTGAAGCTAATTTACTTTTTATTTGCAGATAAATGAATGTTATCGATCTTATCCTCACAGGGATACTTATAATAGTATTCGTGAAATACTACCTCGTCACAAAGCTTCGAAATAAATCAAAAGCCACGACTGATCCACATTCGATAAATGAGAAAACAATTTGGAAAATACCAGGCCCCAGGCCTCTTCCTCTATTGGGCACGAAATGGATTTTCTCATTGTACTACAAAATAAGCAAGCTACATGAAGCTTACGCAGGTAATAAACAACAAAAGCTGTTCTAACATCTATCATTTCTTATTCTCGTTTTTTTTTTCAGAATTAAATAGAAAGTATGGAGATATTGTTTTGGAAGTAACGCCAACCGGCATTCCAATCGTGCATCTCTTCAGCACATATGACATTGAGAAAGTGCTCAAATACCCTAGCAAATATCCATTTCGTCCACCAACCGAAATTATTGCAACTTATCGGAAATCTAGACCGGATAGGTATGCTAGCGGCGGTATAGTGAATGAGTGAGTTCGTGTACAGGCGCATAATTGGAGTCCAGATTCTAATTGCTTTTGCTTTTTACAGACAGGGTGAAAAATGGCATCATCTTCGATCAAATCTAACACCACAAATTACATCACCTAAAGTCCATAAACAATTCTTGCCAGTGTTGAATCTCATCTGCAACGATTTTATAAGCTTACTCAAAAACAAACGAAATACACACACAAATGTTGTTGAAAACTTTCAGGATCTTACGAATCTTTTGGGCTTAGAAGCAGTGTGTGCCCTTATGTTGGGTCGACGAATGGGATTTTTGTCAACCGATGAAAATCAACCGGAAAATATAAAGAAGCTGGCAAAGGCCGTCAGGCAACTATTCGTATCACAAAGAGATTCGTATTATGGGTTGGGACTATGGAAATATATTCCCACGAAAACCTACAGAGAGTTCACAGAGAGTGAAGAAACCATCTATAAGTAAGTTTAGCATTGTGTACTTGGTATGGATGTTGGCAATATGCGTGTTATACGAAACTTTGTACAGTATTATTTCAGATATTATTGATAATACGAGTCTGGAGGAATCGGCTGCCTGTGACAATGATCTCAATTGTGTGTTCCTAGAGATAATAAACAACAAAGAATTGGACATACGCGACAAAAAGTCTGCCATGATAGATTTTATAGCAGCAGGCTTTGAAACGGTAATGTAATCCTAACAGTATCCTAACATTAGTTGAAGTTTCGTTAGCATAAACTGGTTTCGGACGATACATATTGCTAGCATGCTTATTCTGCCCATTTAGCTACATACTGCACCAAGTCGGGAAAGGTTGTGGCTTAATCCTTATGCCCCACACCACAAGAGGAAAACATCGTAAACAAACCATGACCAAACCACGACGGCGAAACATATTGTAAGAAAGTGGTGGCTGAAGTACAACTTGTCAAAGCCCAATTAGCACGAAACTGCCGTTTTGTAGCCATAAACCTCATGAAAATCTATTGGAACAAGAGGGTTCGACTTACAGGAGATGCCTATATCCAACCGAAGGAGTTCAGGAAGTAAAGCAGCTCCCCGATCCTCACCCCCGGCAAATGTCCCAGGTTAGCAAGAAAGGGGTTGCCCAATGTTCGATGCAGGCTCGGGTATTCGCAAAGGAAGTGAGTGAGGGTTTCTTTCTCATGCTCATTCCCGGCTACGGCATCGTAAGTGATGACAAGCCTTTTTGCATGTTCCCCGATAGGCCAATGTCATGCGCACCGTGAGTCTGGTGACATCTTTACGCGATTTGGTCAAAAGCTCAGATGTTCTCCTCCTGTCATAGGAGAGCCATATCTTCATTGATACGGCACAGGTGGACAGATTTCTCCATTTGGAATCCACAGCATGGAGGTAGTGGGAGGAGATTTAGCACTTAACAGCTTCCAGCAGAATGCAAACAGGTTTTGCATGACAGCTCTCTAGGACGGCACTCCTCCTGGCCAGCTCGCCGGCCTTTTGGTTGCCCTACCTAACTGCACTGCCCGCCTCCAGTCGTTTGATAAGAAGGTCGATAGGTGGAAGATGCAGGATCACATTTAGCGCTTCCCTCGGGCATGTTCGCATGGCACCTGTAATGCCAAGACATGTCGTTCTTTACGCCCTGTCAAGTTTTGTTACATCGTATCCTTAAGCAAGTGGTGGCCATCAGACTAACGCCCCATATGAAAGAATTGGACGAACTACTGCTGTGTACATCCATAGAACCATATTTGGCTCGTCCGAAGGTTTTGTTACGAATGTAGAAGGCAATGCAGGTTTTATACACCCGTTCTTCAATGTCTAACTTCCAATTGAGCTTCGTATCTAAGATGCCACTTAAAGACTTTGCTCTGGGGATAGATAGGAGTGACTGTTCGTTTAGTTTAGGAAGGGTAAAATGCGGTACTTTGATTTTAGTGATAAACAGCATCAGTTCGGTATTCACCCCTCACTGAAAGCATCGAAAAGTCCTTTAAAATTAACGCTGAATCAAAGTTCTAGAGATTGCTGAGGCCTCAAACATACCGTACGAAGGGATTTCGAAAATATTCACTTCAAATTTAAAGATGATAAAGCTATTTTAAAAAGGGAAGAAATGTTGTTGCAACAAGTCGAGCGCGTCAGCGCATATCATATCAATTAAAAATCATAAAGCGGGTCGAATTCGAAATTTCAGAGGTACCATACTTTCTGTAAAAATTCTATTAACCTACCTAACCTACATCCGGTTTTGCCAGGTTCGTTAGGTGGCAACCCTACGCGTAAAAATAACGTTTGTGGCTGGGTACGAGGTGCATGCTAGCAACAAGCATCACCCGAAACCAGTTTATGCTAACGAAACGTCAACTAAGCCACATGGGAGTAGTTGACGCGCTATGCCCCACTAGGGCTTAGGGCAACTAGTATAATTTATTCAGCACGAGATTTGAATTTGTTTTTAATATAATTCTATTCTAATTACCAGCTTGCCAATACACTTATTTTCAACCTGCATTACATCACCAAAGACACAACCTGCATAAAGAGAATTCGCGAGGAGTTCAACAATTACGTTGAAATGATTGATCAAGAAGACTTATCCCAAGCAACATTCACCAAAGCCTGCATTCAAGAAGTCCAT
Organism: Chloromyia formosa; assembly: GCA_964017055.1. Classification (NCBI taxonomy): domain Eukaryota; kingdom Metazoa; phylum Arthropoda; class Insecta; order Diptera; family Stratiomyidae; genus Chloromyia; species Chloromyia formosa. The sequence continues at coordinate 44,329,214 of OZ024814.1, read as the reverse complement.
CGACTTCAACCAACAGCATTTTGCTTAGCACGGTTATTGGAAGAAGATACCGTCCTATCAGATTATAGTATTAAAGCTGGGGTATAAAAATCAACATCGCTACATAAAAAGGTTCTATTGTATTAATAGCCGATTATTTTCTTAATTTATTTCCAGACAGTTGTATTATGCCAGACTATGATCGCTTGTCGAAAAGAAGTAAACTTCAAAAACGCCAACGAGTTTGTGCCCGAAAGATGGATACAAAATAACAATTTGCATGTTCATAATGAGCCCGGATCTGGACTTGTCATTCCGTTTGGAACAGGAAAACGGACATGTCCTGGAAAACGATTTGTCGGCCTTGAGCTTGTTTTGCTGGTCGCAAAGGTGACTTACATTGCGTTTTCTCCATTTGATCCGATTAATTATTAGTATCTTCTTTGATTGCAGCTTTGCAGAACATTTGAAATTGAATTCCAAAATGAACTGGAAATAGACTGCGAATTTTTATTAGTTGCTAAGGCACCAGTCAATTTGATTTTAAAAGATGTCCCTTTATAATATAGTACAATTTTAGCAAAATGCGTAGTTTATTTTTATTGCTGATAAATCAATAGACTCGTGTCCTGTGCAATACACATAGTATCTTGCGCTTTAAAACACTGGATTCGCAACTTTACATTTATTTATAACCCGGCTTCATTAAGGTAGAAAACTACTACATGGTCATTGGGATGGGCTAATATTACTCGTATCTTCAACTTATAATACATATTTCGATGACTACCTCGGGAAATCACTAATCTAATAGTTTCGTTATGGTTAAGTAAGGTTAAAGAGGCAGCTGCGCACAAACACAGCACACATAAACCACCACTGGGTCCGTTGTGATACCTCTAAGTGTCACCATCTACTGTCGAACTCGAGCTCGAACCTGGTACAAATGTCCTCTGACACACACATCCACTTCACATAGGTGTGAAGAAAACCGGTCCACTTGTACTAGGTTCGTGTTCGAGTTCGACAGTGTATGGTGACACATAGGCACAAAGATGCCATGTCGTCAAAGTTAGTCTAGCTAGTCGTCCAAGTTTCGTTATACTATTATTATGGTTTTATGAGATAAAAAATATTTTAGGAACTTTTAATCATTTCAATTTTATGGTTATAAAAGTCACTCAGAAAAATCAACTAAACTCAAATCCTTTGTCTTATGTTTTTCTTTTAATGTAATTGTCAGATTTTTTAACTTCATAAGCAGATTTAATAAACTTAAACAAAGTATACTTGAAAAACATAAACATAAAGCCAATCGGACTCATTGTAAATGAAAAGTATGATATGTTCGAGGTGCATTTTTTGTTGCAAACTTAACATGATTGCGCGAATGCGTTGCCTTTCTACTTTTTTTGTCGGAAATACACACTCGGCCTCGATAGATTCCACAACGAATTGTCTTAATTTTTCTTGATCAATCAATTCAAAGCTCAATTACTGACCGAACCATTAAATATTCTCCTTCCTTGGAGCAAGTTTACTTCATTCAGTCCACTATTTTATGTTTCTTTGTCGGATCCATGTAGTGAATTTGCCCAAAAGTCCCTCTCGTTTCGTTTAAAAAATGGACACTATCATGCAATTGGACTTTATTGTCAAAAGTGAACCAACTGAAAGTTAGGCTAGGTTGAGGGCAGCCTAACGGCTCCGCATAGACCGCTCGGGTCCATAGCGATACGGGGTGATTCCGATAACCATTACGTCCCGGTGTTAGTCGTTCCCAAAGATTTTTGTTGAGCTCGAAGGATCCTGGCTAGGATCCTGGCTCATTAGCGATGCTCCAAAAACTTTTCAAGCAGAAACCGTCAACTCCAACTATGTCTTTGAAAAAGTAGGCCCCCAGGCATTTTAACTTTTTACTAGCGAGCGCTGGACAGTCGCACAGAAGATGCCTTAGAGTTTCCTCTGCCTTTTTGTAGCTTGCAATTCCTGCATCCACACCAGTGATCAGTTTTAATCTGTATGTGTGTTCCCTTAACAAGCAGTGCCCCGTTAGTACGCCCACTGTTGTTGTAGCAACGCCTACTGGCCTTTAAGGGGTTTGGCCGCCCTTGGCCGTTGCTGATGAACGGGTCACTCCGGTGCGTAGAACCGGCTGCCGTGGGAGCGAGTACGTCCACTAGTAGTGCGCACGGTCGTCTGGGTAGTTCCAAGAGGCTTTTGATCGTTGGTATTGTGCCAAATTGTATGGAAGCTCTGGCGAATAGACTATCACACCAACTCTAGCTTCCATCTTGAAGCCGTCTGTAAAGAGGTTCAGAGTCTTTCCACTTCCACGCACAACAATCGGGAAAATGACCATTTAGGGTATATTAAATTTGAAGTTTGTGTTGGAATTCTGTTGTGGTTTCGTATAGTCCGTATTATTAGGTGATAGGTTAGGTTAGGTTAAAGGGCTGCTGTGCTCAACACAGCACACATGGACCGCAGCAGGTTCCGTTGTGTTACCACCGGGGATTCAACACCCGACCATCCTAATCATTAAACCAGCCAGAACTGTAAATGAAACGATGGAGCTTGCCAATATCAACATTAGCCAAGTCGTCCAATTCAGCGAAGAAGTAGGCTCCCAGAAAAGTCCTTCTCCTTATTGACAAAGCAGGGCAGGTGCATAGACAATGAAAGACGCACTCCTCCTCCTCCTCGTCACTGCAGCTCCTACAGAAGTCATTGTTGGGAAGGCGAAGCCTCCTGGCGGCCCGGTGGTAACACAACGGACCCTGCTGCGGTCCATGTGTGCTGTGTTGAGCACAGTAGCCCTTTAACCTAACCTACATAGAGCCAGTGCAATATTTTAGGTAGAAGGCCCCAGCTTTTACCTATAGCCCTCTTACAAGAGTAGAGTGCAATAGTAGCCTTGTCCACCCTCTCCTGTATATTGGTCTCCATGACAATTTTTTGTCCAGAATGAGTCCTAGAAATTTTGCCTTATCCGCAACAACCAGGCTCGTCCCCTTCAACACAGGAGGCTCAAACCGAGGTATAATATGCTTCCTTGTAAAGAGGACAAGCTCAGTTTTGTTCGGATTAATATTTAAACCACAGTTGTTAGCCCAAGTGGTTAGAAGTGAGAGAGCATTCTGCAGTACCTCACTAAGAACACACGGAAATTTGCCCGATATTGCGATGGCAATGTCATCCGCATATGTACACACCATGCAACCCAGCCCTTCCAGGTCTAAAAGCAGTCTATTGACAGCTAAGTTCCAGAGAAGGGGATAGAGTACTCCACCTTGCGGAGTACCTCTTCGCACTAGTCTACGTTCGGTCGACGCTCCTAAGCACGTGTGTATAACCCTAGATGTCAACATCAGGTTAATGAGCGTGCAAAGGGAATCTCCAACTCCAAGACTAGAGAGTGCATCAGTGATAGCTCTGTGTTTAACATTGTTGAAGGCCCCTTCGATATCAAGGAAAATAACCATGGTGTATTCTTTATTGCCCAAAGATTTCTCGATATAAATAGCTCACAATAGAGTGTAAAGCTGAATCTACTGATTTGCCCTTGAGGTAGGCATGTTGAGAGGTAGACAGAAGGTTCGATGGAATACTACTACGCAGGTGAATGTCTAAGAGCCTCTCCAGTACCTTTAAAAAAACTGACGATAGGCTGATTGGTCTTAGATCATTTGGACGTACATGTGAGGTCCTACCCGCTTTTGGGATGAATACCACCTTCACCTCAGTCCATACCAGCTCCAAGCAGACCCTGAAAATAGTCTCGATCCATGGAGCCAGAATATTATTAGGTGATAGCCTAATACTACGATGGCCATATGGCCTTTGCCTGGAGTGTCCTGCCTCCCTGAGCCTTAAGGCACATTTAGCTGCTTGATTCCGTAGATGGATAGGTCGATAGGGTGCAGGTTTAGCAGCGTGTTCGGAGATCGTGAGGATACGATCATCAACACACCAGTAATCCAACAAGCAACAAAGTCTCTGCACTCACTCCATTTTCTGTGTGATGGTTTTCTTTTAGAGTACTGTCCTCCAAACGACAGCTCCGTATGTTAGAATGGGCCTTACAGCGGCTGTGTATACCCAGTGTGTGATATTCGGTTCCAGGCCCACCTTTTACCCAGCAAACTTTTGCAGGTGTAGAAAGCAATGTTGGCCTTCCTGATGCATTCATCAGCGTTACGACCCCAGTTAAGTCTACCATCTAGGATCATCCCGAAGTACTTTACATGGGTTGATAAAGTTAACTCGGCATCACCTATTCATAGTAGGTTAAATTCCTGAATTTTGGTTCTCCTTGTGAAGAGAAACAGATCAGATTTTTGAGGATTAGCACCCAATCCTCTTCTACTTGCCCAATTCAGTAGCTTACTGAAAGCCATAGCTGTTAAATCTGATAATGTGCCTAAGTGGTTGCTAGATCCGAGTATCACGACATCGTCTGCATAGACCACCATACGAATCCCTGATGATTCTTAGGAGTTTAGTAGAATATTCAGTACGAGTACCCATAGGAGTGGCGATAGCATTCCTCTTTGCGGAGTACCTCTCACCGCCCTCTTGGTGACTCTTGCACCGCCCAATTCGAAAGTTATCAGCCTATTTGTAAGTAGTGCTTTGATCCAATTGACTAGAGTTTTGTTCAACTCGGTGTGTCCGCGGCTTCCATCACAGCCTGCATTGTGACTTTGTTGAAAGCCCCTGCTATGTCCAGGACGGCACCGATAGTGAACTCTTTACATTGAAGGAATGTTTTAATCGTGGATACCACTTCATGACGAGCAGTTTCCACAGATTTCCCTTTCATGTAAACATGTTGAGTTCTTGGAGAGGTATGCAGGGTCAATACTCTCCCTGATGTGTCCATCTACACACTTCTCCATCGTTTTTGGCAAATCCTTAGGATTAACGTGGCTGCTCTAGCCTGATTTGGGGATAAAAATCACTCTAGAGTCCCTCCATGCCAGATATACATAGCCTAGTCGGATACATCTCTTTAGTATGGCAACAATTCAGGGTGTTATAGCGTCCATGGGTTTTTGCAGCATTGCAGGTACAATTTCTTCCATACCTACTGAATTGAACGCCTCGAATGAATTTATCGCAGAAAGCAGCAGCACCAAAAACAACAACAGGCACATCTGCTTTCGCTACTGTCGCTGCGTTCAATCGAGGTCGCTTAAGGGAAGTGCATGCTTTCTAACTTGATTTCTCGCGACTGCTGCATTCTTCTGCGTTCAATCTGGGCATAACAAGTCTGCACGTGAACAGTCCCGGGACGTTGTTTCGTTTTACGCCCCCCCCCCCCCCCCCCCCCCCGAACCAACAAAACTAGAAACGAGCAAAACAAACGAACATACAGAGCATGTCCGTATGCATCATATGAATCTACGCGACCTGGTAAAGATCACCACTGAATGAAGACCTACATTGGGCTCCGCTCGAAGTAAAAAGAGTCCCGAGCAAACGCTCATAAAATATCGAGCGCCTCGTGTATTTCCCGTCCAGCCATTCTTCAACTGGCAAAAATGTTCATCAGTTAGAATTAAAAATTGGTGTGCCTCGAGGACTGCGGAATTACAATTATCGAATTATCGAGGATGGCGGGAATTACAATCCGGCTATTGCCTCTTGATTGGCGATTATTCGCAAAGTCCGCAGCCGATAGATACCACGAGTATTTGCTCGGATTTCAATTGATGCACTGGAAAAGGGACTTATCTGTTTCAAGGTGCTCGCTGAATGCCACGTAGTGTGGTTGGATCGCCCGGCACTTGACGAGTAGCTGTTGCGCGTGAGTATGTCAAGCGTTTCATCGGCAAATACCTACATTTTATTTAGTTCTAGCTGGTGTATGTCTTTTATACTCTATATATCGATGAGCGGAAAAATTTACATAGCTGGGCTAAGAAGCTCGGTATTTGGCGAGTAATTTGGTGAGCTTTTGCTGCTGACTCGCCGAGTCACGAGTAGTGTGGTTGCGCCTTTCAATAATTTTGAAGTCGAGGTTAAATATCTGTGTGGATTTATTATGATTCTTCCAAATGGGCTCATCTTAAACTTTCCAGAATCACACCCAACACCCACCCACACCCTAGATGTTAATATTGTCTCACATTCATTAAATTTAGCGATTTCCAACTCACAGATGAACCGGCTATCAGGAATTGTGTAAGCCTAGTGGGGAAAATTTACAACTTCTTTATTTACCCGAAATTGAATAAATGGAAGAAAACCTCATGCAAAAAAACCAAAACAACTTTGCACAACTCGTTAGGTCAAGCCATGATTCAAATTTGGTACTGACCAACTGGCAGAGGTTAACGTGCTTGAGGAAATAAAGGACAAATGGGATGATAAATAAACTTCATCTGTTGCGTCAAATTTATTAAATTCTATTAAGAAATCTGATTTCATGATAGATCCATTGATCATCGAAATCTTTAGCTATAGAGTTAATTTAAGTAAAGCATTTCAGCAAAGGGAGGCAAAAGACCTTTTCCATAGTCTTCCTCGTGGGCGCCCCCTGGTAACGGCAGTGTGTCAAACCGCTGACTGCTAAGTCTTAGCGATAAGACAGTTTGGAAAAAGGCAGATAGCTGTAGCCTGAATGGCTGACCAATACCTAAGCGTCTCAGGTTTAGTAGGATGGAATGACCTGTGTAGTTGGACCTGCAGCATAGTTGTGTGAACTCCTGCACGTTTATTAAACCATCTGAAGCAGCTATCTCCGAGGCCACCCCCTGAATGGGGTTACGCGATGTGCTGACAACTCGTCCTTGTAAAAACCACTCCACGTCAAGAAACCTGGAACAAAAACCTCGGATTGGATGGATCAAGAACGACGACCACTCAAACGACTAACGGATTATTCTTTCAGATCCTGGGATGTACGCTCCCTGAACAAACGGGGGGCCGAGAAGGCCCTCCTTCAACAAACTGAGGATTACTGCAGGCCAGGAAACGAATTGGCTTGGTAGCGAGATCAATGACAAGAAATCGTACACAATTTTTACAAGTGGCAAACCATCGCGCCACAAGAAGTTTAGAGTAGCATTTATAGTGAACAATCACCTCAAACCGCACATTACTGACTTCAAACCAATAAATGAACGGCTGTGTGAGATTCGCATTAAGACTCGATTCTTCAATCTCTGGCTCATCAATGTGCACGCCCCCACTGAAGTTAAAGAAGACGTAGTAAAACCCGAGATTTACGCCCACCTTGAGACTCTCTTCGACTCACTTCCAACAAATGAAGGCAAAACGCTGCTGGGAGACTTTAACGCGAAAGTCGGAAATGAAAGTTGGCACCGGGGGACCACTGAGGGCACAGTCTCCATGAAAAACGTAACGACAACGGCCAGCGACTTATCGACTTCGCCTGCTGTAGGAATCTGGTCGTAAGCTCTACGTGTCTCCCGCATTGATGCATTTACAAGCAGACCTGGAAATCTCCAGACGCACATACCGTCAACCGAATTGATCACGTCCTCATTTGCAAGAGATGGGCGTCTAGTGTGATAGAGGTCCGCTCCAATCGAGGAGCAAACTGCGACTCAGATCACTTGGTGAAGACGACCTACAGATGTAGAATTTCCTCAGTGCACCAATCGAGAATCAGCCCTCTCAAAATCTTTGCGCTTGATAAGCTTCTGAGCGATGCTACGGCGGTGGCGTATACTACCGCCCTTGAGGAAAGACTATCACCTATGCTACACAACATCAACAACACAGGCGTCCATGGGTTCTGGGAAGAACTCAAGGGTGCCATCAAGTAAATCGCAGAGAAGGTCGTGGGATATAAAGCCCGGCGAGCGCGAAATGACTAGTTCAACGAAGAATACAAAAATCATTCAACGAGGAACCAGAGCCAAAAGAGAAAAATATGACGAGCTACGGCGAATATCGAATAGAATAATTAGACGTAAGAAACATTGCTGAATATTAACGAAAACTTAGCTAATAGGAACACCAGACAAGCGTCCAAACTAGTAAATATAATTAAGAACGGCTATCAACCCAGGACTAGCCTCTGTGAGGACAAGGATGAAAACATCATCAGCGACACCGCTGACATCAACAAAAGATGGGCCTCTTATTTTGAAGAGCTTCTAACATCCCCACCCAAGAAGCTCTCGACGATATTGCTGATCTAGGCCCACGCCCACCCATACAATCTCCGACAATAGAGGAAGTTGATCTCGCGTTGCGGTCACTAAAACGAAATAAAGCGCCGGGCGCTGACGAGATTCCAGATGAAATGCTAAAATTCGGTGAAACGGGTCTAGTTAACGCCATGCATCAATTACTCCTGCGAGTATGGGAAGACGAGGTGATCCCAGAAGATTGGCGCAGAAGTAGCATCTGGCCAATTCACAAAAAAAGGGAGATAAACTGCGGTGTGAGAAATACAGGGGCATATCACTAGTCTGTATGTCCTATAAAATTTTGACGAAAATTCTGGAAAATAGAATAAAACCGTACGCAGAACGAAACATTGGCGAATATCAAGGTGGTTTCAGATCTGGTTGCTGCACAACCGATCAGCTCTTTACTGTCAAACTGATACTCCAGTCATCCGTTAGCCAGCGTCAGGAGGGGACGTGTCGTGAAGTGGCTGCCATTAATTTGCTGCGCAATAGCCTAGTAACCTATTTGTGCAAACTAGTTAACAATTCCCGGAGAAATTTGTTAGTGAATTGTCTGTAGTGGAGTGATTGTGCTGCGAATCAGCGCACATTAGCGACGTTCTCAACTGGGCGTTCTGGTGGATGACTCACCACATGGTTCAGAATCGTCTAGAAGGACAGGAGTAGACGATCAAAAACACATTTAAAAACGAAACACAACAAAACCTGGCAGTACAATCCTATACTTGGATTAGCCAACCGACTATGTTTGGAGCCTCACTCGTGGACTTCTGATTTATCAGCGGTGACATCGAGAACAAAGCCCGCATAGTCAAAGGAGAAAAAAAAAAAAAAAAACTGATACTCCAGAAGTGCTGCGAATACAACGTAGACGTATACAAAATCTTGTCGACTTCAAGCAGGCATACGACAGTATCGATTGTGGTGTACTGTACAACATCATGCTACAATTTGGTATACCGACAAAATTAGTGCGACTGACAAAGATGGTGATGACCAACTCCGTCTCACAGGTCCAGATCCATAACAGACTTACTGATCTATTTGAAACACGCACTGGTCTGGTCAGGACGATGGACTGGCACCGACGCTCTTCAACCTAGCACTGGAATACGCTATCCGGGCTATGAATATGGACAACAGCAAGACGCTACTCATCAAGTCGACACAATTAGCAGCGTACGCCGACGACATCATCATCATGTCCCGAGGATTGGCCGACGCAGAAGAACCGCTCCAAAAGAAGTTGAACTACGTATCAACGAGGGTAAAACTAAAATAGTGATACAATCGACGATAAGGCCACCTGCACAATCAAGCATCAATGTGGCGGACCTCAACATCGAGTTCGTGAACGACTTCATATACTTGTCAAGGAACGCCAATGAAACTGACGAAATCAAGCAACAGATACAATTAGCTAAACGACTTCAATGGGCAGGGCATGTACAACAAATGGACGATGATCGCATGCCAAAGAGAGTAATGAACACAGAACGAGTCGACGGAGCGAGATTGCAAAGACGACCGAGAGCTAGTTGGAAGAGCTCAGTATATGCGGTCACGTGACTGTGATAATTGAAGGGTAATAATCAAGGCGACCAAAGCCCGACGTCGGGCTGTCGCGCCACGATGATGATGAAAAAAAAACTAAGTTCAACTTAGAGCATTCCAATTCTGAAGAGAATTGCAGATGGGCAATTTTTATTCCCTGAACCGATTCTTTTGTAAACAATGGTGGAATGATTCTTAAAACATAAAAATATACGCTCATTCAAAGTGAAAAATTTACCAGCCATATAGCAGTTGACTTTATGCATTTGCCGAATTTTCATGGTAGCGAAATAGAAGAAAGCAACAAGACAGCTCCTAGGTAAGAATGTAAAACACACCAGCTTTTCCAGGAAGGACTTGCTCAAAAATGAGATCGAAGCCTTAATTTTCTGCAATCACGTGGAATTCACAAATGTTTACAAACTTTTGAAAAATAATAAGTCTTTATTTTATCACTGTATTCAAATATGGAACAGATTAATTAACATAATTCGTGTCCGCGGGTAAGTATGTATTCGGCCATCCATAACAAGATCCTGATTAGGCCCCTGCCTTTGAAGCCGTCTTCTAAACCACTTCATTATCCCTAGAAATAGTGCTACCTACAAAAGTAGAAGCAGGGTATTTACCGGAGCAGAAATCTCTGAGACGCGCTCGGTAGCTGTGAGGTCTCGGTCGCCACTCTATGATGTTTCAATCTAGAGTTTAGGGGTTGATATTCCCGGCGCGTTAATAAAATAAAAATAACCTCCGGGTACTATTAGAACTTCCACAGCGTCCCAAGGGATGTTTGTTTTCCTAATAATAGCAATATCGAGAAAAATCAAGAAAGCTAAGTATAGTGCACTTGCTCAAGAAATTATACAAATTTAGCAACTTGACGTATTGCAGGACTAGGCCCAAATAGAGTTCTCTCGACACAACCACCACCCATTTCTCCCGATGAGAGAATACTTCCGAGAGCAGCGAGAACGACACTTGCCCAACTTCGGTCGGGCTGGTGTTCATTTCTTAACTCCTACCTATCTCGCATTGACCGGGATGTCACAAACACATGCCCCGCCTGAAATAGTACACTTCACGATGTGGACCACATTTTCAATTGCCCAGCTGCACCCACACACCTGACACCCAGGTCGCTGTGGGAGAACCCCATAGAGGCAGCTATCTTCCTGTCCCTTAACACCGAAGAAGACGACGAACAATAACAGGGCGCTCCCAAGGCGGCCGGTTCTACGCACCCGAGCGACCCGTTCATCAGCAGCGGCCAAGGGCTGCCAAACCCCTTCAACGCTAGTAGGCGTTGCTACTACAACAACAACGACAATAACAGCATGTAACACACTCACGCAACGAACTTCTGACCATTGCTACAACAACAGCAACTTGTCTTGTACAAATATTTCCTGTGCCACCAATGTTCCCAGCATACCAAGCGGACCGCCAGTGAATTACCAGCGAGTCACTTTGGCGAGCAAAACCTTCGCTAGCGAATTCACTAACGACTCGCCGGTAATACCTTTGTCGTTCGAAATTGACATTCGAGGCGAATGTTCTATTTCGAATCACCAGCGAGTCACCCTGAGCGAATATATAACCAGTCTATATATTCGCTGAAGCGAAGGTTTCTCGAGTCGTCAGTAATCCGGGAAAAAAGGGTCGACGCGAAAGTAAATTTCGAACGATAGAGTTATTACCTGCGAGTCCTTGGTGAAGGTTTTAGCAAAGGTTTTCTTCGCTAAATTGACTCACTGGTAATTCACTTGCGGTTCACCTCGCATGGATGCTAATATATTTGCTACACGTGAACGAGAGCGATTCTCTTTAATAGTACGTTTTCATTACGCCCAAATTACTTCATCTCGATGATTTTACTTCCTTAGGAATTTCGTCACCTATTCAAATATTAGTAGTGAGTTTTCCAAATTATCGAAATAAGATAATTTGAGTAAAATCAAAACGTACTACAATATAAGAGGACGTAACACCACCGCGAAAATTCGAAAATTAGATCAGATTTGTATGAAATTGCGGAACATCATGAACATAATAGGCGTGTTTTTTTGGGAATATATCGGGTGTAGGGTAAAATAACACACGCTTTTAAGCTCCTCCCATCTTTGGGAAGATCTTCAATATAAGGTTTAAGAAGCACCAGTAGATCATTCAAAGCAAATAGATCGGGGATAATGGGGAAAATCTTGGGGGGGGGGGATACAATGTATTGCGGGAATCTATATCTATGCTATAGTAGGTATCCCAGCATACCACCAAGCGAACCTTCACCAAAAAGCGAATAATAGCGAATCTTTTTTATTCACTTATTGCGAAGAAAAGCGAACCAACGCTGGGATACCACCAAGCGAACCTTCACCAAAAAGCGAATAATAGCGAATCTGGTGGTATCCCAGCATACCACCAAGCGAACCTTCACCAAAAAGCGAATAATAGCGAATCTTTTTTATTCACTTATTGCGAAGAAAAGCGAACCAACGCAGGATTTTCATTAAAGCGAGGGTATGCAACTCGCTATAGAGCCATCAAAGTGAATATAAGCGAAGGTTTTCAATATGCGTATGTTTTATGTTCTTTTTAATAAAAATTTTTCGCTTGGATCTCACTAATTATAAGAGCGAAGGTACGCGAGGATTTTTTGAAACGGCAAAACAAACGACACTATATATTGAAAACCTTCGCTGAAAGTGAATGTTTTATTCGCTCATAGCGGGAAATGTTTTGGTTCCGCGCTAGCTAAGGAAACACTTGCAATTCTGCATTCAAAGAGTTTAGATTAAACGGTGAAATAAAAAGCAGTGAAGTGATTAAGTGTGGAAAAATTCATAATCAAATTATTGATTCAGTTTATCGTAGGTGTAAGTACAATAATATATTATATATTAATTATATCATCACCAGGCGGCCAAGGCCCGACGTCGGGCTGTCGCGCCACGATGATGATGATGATAATTATATCATAGCATAGATATAGATTCCCGCAATACATTGTATTCCCCCCCCCCCCCCCCCCCCCAAGATTTTCCCCATTAATTTCCAAATGAGCCGATATTCTGTTAGGAGAGAAGCCCAAGGTATTCTGGAATCAATGTATTTGGATGATATATTGATAACTGCCCCAATTGAAAACAATGTACATAGTTGCCGAAACCGTTGTCGGCAACCCCATTATAGGTACAATAGCAATTTTAAAATGGGGCAGAATTTGATCATTAGTGCGCAGAATGATGTTGGTTCCGACGACCTCCTAAACCCTTCTCAAGCTTGGGATAATTCTTCAGCTAGCAATCAAAATAATAATAATGAAGCCGTAACAGGTAATGATCCGACGTCTAGCGTTTTAATTTCGGAAAAAATTGCAGAATGGTGTATTCGGCACAACATCGATCTATTTACTTTGAATGATCTACTGGTGCTTCTTAAACCTTATATTGAAGATCTTCCCAAAGATGGGAGGAGCTTAAAAGCGTGTGTTATTTTATTTTACCCTACACCCGATATATTCCCAAAAAACACGCCTATTATGTTCATGATGTTCCGCAATTTCATACAAATCTGATCTAATTTTCGAATTTTCGCGGTGGTGTTACGTCCTCTTATATTGTAGTATTTTACGTTTTGATTTTACTCAAATTATCTTATTTCGATAATTTGGAAAACTCACTACTAATATTTGAATAGGTGACGAAATTCCTAAGGAAGTAAAATCATCGAGATGAAGTAATTTGGGTGTAATGAAAACGTACTATTAAAGAGAATCGCTCTCGTTCACGTGTAGCAAATATATTAGCATCCATGCGAGGTGAACCGCAAGTGAATTACCAGTGAGTCAATTTAGCGAAGAAAACCTTCGCTAAAAACTTCATCAACGACTCGCCGGTAATAGCTACCCTGCATGCCAACCGAATCTCCAGTAAATATCCAGCGAGTCACTTTGGCGAAGAAAACCTTCGCTAAAACCTTCACCAAGGACTCGCAGGTAATAACTCTATCGTTCGAAATTTACTTACGCGGCGACCCTTTTTTCCCAGATTACTGACGAGTCGAGAAACCTTCGCTTCAGCGAATATATAGACTGGTTATATATTCGCTCAGGGTGACTCGCTGGTGATTCGAAAAAGAACATTCGCCTCGAATGTCAATTTCGAACGACAAAGGTATTACCGGCGAGTCGTTAGTGAATTCGCTAGCGAAGGTTTTGCTCGCCAAAGTGACTCGCTGGTAATTCACTGGCGGTCCGCTTAGTATGCTGGGATGCTGGGCATGTATGCATTGTACAAGTGTGCAGAAGGAGATCGGCGGTGTCCATCCGCATCCAGTATATTTCCTGAAAACATTATAAGCAGAAATTAAAATGAAATCGAACAAAAGCTTAATTATAAAAAACTATCAATATTTAGTAGTAATATTTATCCTTTATTATTAAGCATCAATTTTTAAGCGTGCGAATTTTTCAATAAATAAATTTTTCTACTAATTTTACAAATACATGTGTAATACTGTCTCTCAAAAGACATAATTATCAAATTCATGTCTCTGTCATTCATTTATGTCATAATAAAAGTGCTAAAAATGCAGAGCTTTGCAGAGACCAGCTCGCATGTGTCACAATCCATCTTAATCAATTCAATGGATCATTCACCATTTCAATCACAACATGTAGAAAAAAAACTAACTAGTTCGCGATAAAGTGCATGCAAATGCATAGTTGAATTTTTACTGGCATAATAAAGTACATATTTGGACATTTATCATTTAAACAAAATCAATTATTTTTTAGGTATATTTTCGTGCAGTGGTAGGACGTGGTACTCCTGACGTTCGTGGACGTTGACTTTTTGTTCGAATCGGCTCTTGGACACTGTCTTTGTTGTAGCTTAAGTACACGTGAGACAAATCCATAAAATCGGTCTAAAAAAATCATTATATGTAGTTTTAAAAATATTATTTATTATTAATATTAGTTTTAAACATTTACCTCATTGGCGCTGCTCTTATTCTCAGTAATATGCTTACGCATATTATTTCCAGTGTAAGCAACGCATTTCAATTGCCACTCTCCTATATCTTCGTTCCAATGTGTGTAGCGTTCAATCATCATCTGTATTGGTGGAATAAAGGCATATGTTTTTTTGAATATTTTGCACACAAAAAAAATTATTTTAAATCCCTTACCTGATACTCTTTGGGTATATATGAATTTAAGACCAATTCACAGAGGGCAAGTTCACGCGATAGACTACGAATGTTTTCGTAAATTCCCTCCTTTTCACGTTGATGTTCTTGTTGCTGATCAGCCAATTCGGACTTAACGCTCATCAACATTTGCATGACGCGTTGAATTTTTTTCGTTTTTCCAACGCTTGCCTCTTGTAAACTTGAATATCGTTCCTCGATGTCAATTCGCTCAGTCTACAAACAAAATCAATGGTAAATGACTCATGCTCAAGCCACAAACAACCTACATAAACTTACTTTTTGGGTATCAAGATTTTTATCATTAAAGTTAGCTTAGCTTAGCAGTTGCGATATTTACAGAAATGTTGGTTAGTGTTTTACGAACGAACGAAAATCTACATTTTTCTGAATCTTTACAATTGATAGATAGATAAAGCATAGCGCGATTCGGAACTTCACAAAATAACGAGTAGAACATTATAGAATTGAGTCAAGTATCGTAAAACAATCGCTTAAATACGCGAGTTAAAAATAACGAATAAAAATGGGTCTTCTACAAAACAACTATAGCTCATATAAATAGAAACTGGGGCTGTTTTGTCAAAGTATTGATTTCTTACTTTGAACGAGATCTCTCTTCTCAGTTCAACTGAAGCAAATACCCCTGCAGCTCAAAAAGCTGCATGGATTTTCCATCCATTCTCGCAAAAGAAAAGGTGTCATTTGCCTTAAATTGTGACTGATACAACACTGCACGCTTACAAATACACCTAAAATAGCTGCGATCGTTTTGTAATGGAGGGAGAGAGTAAAGTGCCCGTGAAGGTCGGAGGACATCGAATCTGTCAAAGAACACTTATAAAAAAACGCCATGACGTACGATGGCCGATCAACCCAGTATCAAACGTATATTTGGTGTAATAATAGCTGCTTTGAAAGGCGCCAGTGTTAAAGACACACCCATATATCGCATTACTTATATGTTGACGAATGAGACCTTTCGACATCTCGTCGCATTGCGTGAGCTTCGAGGATATCTACTTTAGTATTTTAAAATCTTCGTAGTACCGCACTCGTTAACGGAAAATCATACATAACGATGTCCGTGTTATCGGCAGTTCTAGCAGATGAAATGCGAAGCTTTTACCTCTGAAATACCCACAAAGCCTTGCCTTTACATTTCACTCTTTTCTGGACCCGTAAACCCGACTTCGTAACGACCTTGGGGTATGTATAAGCCATTACGATGGAATGAATGTTTATAGGTTACACGTTGCTCAATATTCTCTATCCGACGGATGCGAAGCCTGTACTCCCGTAGAGTCTCAATGTACATACCAACTGATATTCTATCTAGGCGAAATCATACCGCCGCATGATCTTTGAACGGAATTTAAAGGCAGAAACACATTCAACATCACCTCTGAAGGTTAAAACAGCAGCTATAACGTGTTTGACAAAAACGAGAAACGAAAAAGTTGGACTCGATCTTCCATCGGTGCGGA
Source organism: Chloromyia formosa (assembly GCA_964017055.1). NCBI lineage: Eukaryota > Metazoa > Arthropoda > Insecta > Diptera > Stratiomyidae > Chloromyia > Chloromyia formosa. The sequence goes on along the minus strand of OZ024814.1, from coordinate 44,312,812 downwards.
GATGTGTGGAATAGCACGTAGTTTTTCAGTGTGCGATTTGCTCACCGTATAACGACCCTGCTACGACTCGGACTCGGTTCGGAGATGTGTGGTGAGGTCTTATTGGGTGTTTAATGGACGCTTCAACTGTCAGATAAACTTATCAACTTCCTTATCCCCAAATTTTGGCCCTCAGTCTGCTTTAATTTCAAAAACCCTGTTTGGGGAAAAAAATCTCCCGTTCGTGATCTCATCGACCTTGTTTTATCTTGAAAAATCGATGCATCATAGGCACGACAGTTTGGCAAATATAGGTTCTGACGCGCTCGGTGGCCGTGTTCGTTCAGTCTACGATCTAAAGCATGCGGCGCGAACAAAAACTGCCTGTAAGCATTAATAGAACAGAACTCCCATTGCGCTTCGAGCTTGTCAGTATAAAGACAGCGCGGATAGGAGGACGTTCGAAAAAGTAGCCATGCTATCGAAACGTCAACAAGGCATAGAAATGCAAGAGATGTTGACACGCCCATGCCCCTAGAGGGGTCAAGGCAATTAACAACAACAACAGACATTCAATTAGGACCCTACCGATATAAGACTTAAGCGCTCCCTCTGTACGTCACCAAAAGTGTACGTCATATCGGTTTGTTGCAGAGCGTGTTCTTTGACGCCTTACCACTCTTTGTCCTTCCGCATCCATTCGAGTTTCACATCCATTCTTTCAAAGTAAAAGTGTAAACCATCTTCAGAATTGGATGTTGTTGTTGTTGTTGTGGTAGCGGTGGTTCATATACTGCAGTTCTTCTTGCATCGCGGGGGTTTGGCAGCTCTTGGCCGTCGAAAAACGGGTCGTTCCGATACGAAGAACCGGCTGCCGCAGGAACGTTCAGCATTGGATCGCTTCAAACGATCACCATTCAGGAATGTGAAGATTGTTGAATCGGACGTGGGCACGAAAAGTCAGTAATGCGACAATGTTTAAAAAAAAGTGTTGTTGTTGTAGCAATGGTCAGAATTCGATGTGTTTGTCTGTTACATGCCTACAGTTTCGTCTTCATCCCCGGTGTCGAGGGATAGAAAGTTAGCTGCCTCTATTGGGTTCTCCCACAGCGATCTTGAAGTCAGGTGAGTGGGCGGAGCTGGCCAGTGAAAGATATGGTTTATGTCGTGAGGGGTTCCGTTACAAGCAGGACAGATGTTTGAGACGTCCTGGTCTATGCGAGATAGGTAGGAGTTACGTCGCGAACACCAGCCTGACCGAAGTTGAGCGAGTGTTGTTCTCGTAGCTCTCGGAAGTCTTTCCTCTTCCTGAGATATCGTTAGTGGTATGGACGAGACCACTGGATTCGAACCCAAGCTTGCTATTGACTTGTAGACCTCTTCTCGATGTATTGCTGCGATGGCCGACCTATGTGTGTTACTATCAAATGGTTCCCTTTTGTATCTCTGGACGTCTCTTTCAAGGTCCCTCAGGTCGCGCCTGACATGTCTGGGCGGCGGCGTCTTGTCCATGAGATTGAAATTAGGGTGATCACTGCGATAGCAGCCCACTAGGTATTGCTTGGCAAGAAGCTGATTGTGATCTCTTAAAGGCATCATCCTGGTTTCCTGATGTAGATGGTCCTGGGGTGACATCAGGAGACAGCCTGTAACAGTGCGGAGAGCGGCGTTTTGGCACGTTTGAATCTTCTTCCATTGCGTGTCACAGAGATTCTGCGACCACACAGGAGCCGCATAGTTGGCCACCGATCTTCCGACTGCTTTGTACCTGACCAGTAGAGTTTCTTTGTCTTTGCCCCAGGTGCTACCGGCCAGGGCTTTGAGGATCTTATTCTTACTGCGCATCCTATCGCATACAGTTAAGGTATGGGGTGATGATGTGGCCATGCTATCCAGCGTGACTCCTAGGATTTTAGGATGGTTTATAGTAGAAATAGGATGATTCCCGATCGAGATATCAAGCTGCATCTTGACCTCCTTCATCCAGGTGGTGAATAGGGTTGCCGAGGATTTGGGCGCTGAGACGGTCAGGTTCTTGTTTATGAAGAACGAGTTTAGTCGTTCAAGATAACCGTTGATGTTTCTGCACATAACCGCTATGTTATTCCCTGTTGCTAGAATGGAACAGTCGTCAGCGTAGGAGATAATATCGATCCCTTCAGGTGGTGCTGGGAGTCCTGAGAGGTATAGATTGAACAAGGTAGGAGATAGAACTCCTCCTTGAGGTACCCCTTGTTTAATCTTCCTAAGCTTTGATTTGCTGTTCCTGAATTCTGTATAGGATTGCCTGCCAGCGAGATAATTGGCAATCTATTTCACAATTTGCGTCGGAAGCGGTGAACAGTTGATGTCAGACAGTGTCGAAGGCTTTCGACAGGTCAAGCGCCACCAATATTGTTCTTTCACAAGGACGAGCCTGGTTGAGACCATTATGGATGCGGGATGTAATGGCATCCAAGGCCGTGGTCGTACTGTGCATGCTTCGGAAGCCATGTTGGTGATCAGCGAGCTGGATGTGGGTTGTAAGAACAGGGTGGATTAGTGCTTCAAGCGTCTTGGCAACTGGTGACAGTAAAGTTATTGGACGATAGGATTCGCCGAGTGTCGCTTTCTTCCCAGGTTTTAGTATTGGGATGACTCTCCCTTTTTTCCAGAATTCCGGAACGATCAACGAGGAGATGGATAGATTGTACGTAGCCGTGAGATAGTTGATGGCTGGCAGATCGAGGTGTTTGAGCATAGTTATTGAAATGCCATCTGGTCCCAATTCTTTCGAGTTGTTTGCCTTCCTTATAGCTGCAACTACTTCGTCCGTGGTGAAAACGGGTATGCTATCTGTGGTTCGGTTGTGAATCTGTCTACGGATTTTACGCTTAAGTCTGTCTGGTGCGGGGTGTTCAATAAATTGTATATTGAAACGACTTGCGCAGTGGGTAGGGTCACTTATTGAATATTCACCGAACTGTATGGCGACGTTCCCTTTCTGGTTAGGTGGATTGGAGAGGGCACGGACTGTCGACCATAACTTGCTCAACCCTGTGGTAAGGTTGCAGTTATTCAGATGGGTGCTCCATTTAGACCTTCTGTGTTCGGCTACCTGTCTCTGGATCTCGCAGTTCATCTCGTGAATTCTGGGGTCGTCCGGGTTTACGCTCCTTATGCCGTCTCTTTCGGCTGCCAATCTAGCGGCGGTGGTTGGGAAGTTAGGCCGAATTTTCGGAATCCGTCCTGCAGGAATGAACTTCGCAGCCGCTTTGTTCAGGACTTTCCTTATGTTTGATTCGGCTGTGTGAACATCGGTTGGCGTTGGCAGTGCGAGGAATTTGGCGTTGGTATAGGAGGTAAAACCGTTCCAGTCAGCCTTATTGTGGTTGACAAACGTGCGATGTTCGGAAGATATGATGTTTGATGGTTTGTCAAGCCTTATCACGATTGGTAGGTGGTCTGAAGATAGTATTAAGACCGGCTCCCATTGTGTTTCATTTATGAGGCCAGCACTAGCAATCGTGATGTCTGGAGAACTGGAACATGTACCGGCGATGCGAGTGGGGATGTCATCATTTAGGGTACATAAATCTGAGGCATCAATCTGTTCGGCTATTGAGATACCTCTGGCGTCGTTGTTGAGGTTGGAGTGCCAGAGTTCATGGTGAGCATTAAAGTCACCGAGTAGGAGGCGATGTTGACCAGTGAGGAGATGGTTGATATTTACGTGATATCCAGGGGGACAGCTGGATACCGGTGAAATGTATATATTGTAGATTTCAATATCAACATTACCCGATTTTAAGGCGATGGCTTGCACTTCCATGATGTTGTCATTGCTGGTGATATCAATTTCCCGGTATTGCACGGAATGGTGAATAATAAAGGCAAGCCCTCCTCCCGCGTTGGTCAACCTGTCTTTCCTGACAATAGCGAAGTTGCCATATGAGTTTAGGGACGAGTTGGAGTGCAGTTTCGTCTCCTGTATGGCTCCAACTTGAATGCGATGTCTGTCCATAAATGATGCAAGTTCAGCGATCTTGTTCTGCAACCCATTGCAGTTGAGTTGGAGAGAGCGTATTGAAGATGGCAATCGGTGGTGCAGGCGTAAGATTGTGTTGGGAAATCCTTTGAGAACTGTTAGCAGGAGTCACTGGGGATGACTGTGAACTTGCCTGGACGCTCGAAGGTGTTGATTGTTGAGGCGTGTTGGACGTGGTTGCCAATTGTTGTTGTCTGTTCCTACACTGACTGGCAGTAAAGGAGGGATTCTAGTGCCTATGATGGTTGAGTCCTGAACAATGTCGTAGGTGGCACCATTGATTGCAGCAATTGCATCTCACCGTCGTCGCGTTTGGGTGCAGCACTCTATCACATACGCAGCATATCCATGGTCCTGATTTCTTTCAATACCGGCGCGGAGAAGTAGCACTGACAGCAGTTGCGCCGAGATGTTTTGCTCTCAGTGAACATAAAAAAAGATGATACGGGCATGTAACACATAAACACACTTTCCTTCTTGCATTGAAGGGTTTTGGCAGCTCTTGACCGTTGTGAAACGGGTCGCTCCGGTGCGTAGAACCGGCTGCCGCAGGATGGTGTCGATGGTGATTATGCAGGTCGGCAGCGCGTTGACGAAAAAATATAATATTTGCAAAAATACTTCGAATTACAAGCAACGGCAACGCATAAGTTTTACTCCATTATAGATCGACCAGCGCAACGACCGATCGGCCCTCTATCATTTCATAGGCCTGATCGTAGTGACTAGTTGTTACACTCGAATTTTAGATAAGTATTTATTTATTTTTCTAATAAGAAGTTCGTGGTACTTTGTGTCTTCTTCTCATTGCAGCTACGTTTCATCCTTCGGCAGCCCGCTCATCGAACGTCGTTGTGGCGTTGTCAGCAGGATGGAGAATGTCCCTAATAAGGTAAGTAACCTGCCTAATTGCCGCCTTTTACGCTATGCCACCCATCACATAATTAATAAAACTATTTTTATTACAGGTTAGCTCCGGAACGTAATACACAATAGTTGGCTAGACAATCTCTTTTGTTAAAGCAACAACAAAGCCTGAGAGAGTGCGACCTTACATTTGAAAAGAATGTATCAAGAAGTCCAATGGATACGAAGTATAGTAGAGCACTTTATCTCTCCTCTGCTAGCAATAGCACAAAGACATAAGCACTAGCCCCCTATGGGTTGTTGAAAACCCGTTCGTAATTTTTCCATATAAATAAAAACTCTATGTTTGGGACCCAAACTTTCCTATTCTACTTCACTCTCGTAGCAAACCGTAATCTGCAGTTGCTTCCTCTTCTTCATTAAACTAGATCAAGGCAAACTTTGATCCATTAGCTTTTCTCAACAACCTGGACATATTGCAGCGGCTGGCTGAAATAACTTACATTCAGTCGCTGCGGTGCCTTTTCATATAAGTCGACAAGTTGCTCACCTCACCGACTCATGTGAAAGGGTCCCTTGAAGCTCACATTTAAAGTCATCGCTGATTGAGCGGCTCAACGACTAATTCATTATCTAAAAGTCAAGTAAACATTTGTCAATGTCATAATGACTTTGCTTGCAATTGCTAAGCTCGGAGCGACCAGTGAGGTCAGGCGGAACCAAATTGGTAATATCGACAACCGGCTGTAAAGTCTGCTGGGATAACTATGGTCAACTCAAAATGGATTGAATGCATTACACACCATGTAACAAGGTTGTTATGGACTATGTACTTAATGTACATTCTTCTGCCGAATTTAAACGAGCGTTTAATGGCCAACAACTTCTACGATATAGGGTGGAATTAAAGCCATCTATATGGTTTTTGATTTTATACTTTTCGATTCGTGAAACTATCCATTTTGAGTATGTCTTGTCTTGTGTGCGTAAAATCATCGAGCTCATGCGAAACACTGGTTTATAACCAATATATAAAAAACGAGAAATTACCTCTTTCTTCTGCAATGACTTTCGCAACTCTTCTTCGGCCTTTGCGCGAAGCTCGAGTTCTTGTATCGAATTCTTTAAAAGTGCCTCCTGTGCTTCTGCCTTTTCCAATAAATTTTCACCTCCAACCAAAATCTTTGTTTCAAGAGACATCAATTTGTTCCGGAGTGTCTCCTGTTCAGTTCTAAAATTGTTAAAATTCCATTAATTCAAAACAATCCAAGGTTATCATTGTCAACACTTTTACCGTGTACGCGTCAATTCTTGTTGATTCTCAATGGCACGCTTCTCTAACAATTCCTTCTCCTCATCTGTTTTCTCTTTGTCATTCTCATTGCGTGTATTCTTCTTCTTTTTAGCATTCACTTCACCATTCTCTCCATTTTCCTCGATATCTTCAATTTCGATTTCTTCATCGTTTTCTTCAACTTCCTCTACATCATCTGGCACAAAATTAAACGAACCCTCTTCAAGTTGTCGCTTTAATTCCGCAATTTCTTCTTGGAAATGGCGTAAAAGTGCATCCTTGGGTTCGTCATTGACATGAGTTCTGTTCTGAATGCTCTTTGCTCGGCTGGCATAGCGTAAAGTGGAGATCGTTTCTGCATAATTTAAATCAGATGGACTGATACTGGCACACTATAACGGAATGTAAAAGACAAAAGTTAAATGAGAAATAGTCAAACGAATGTATTATCGGTGTATGTACTTACCATAACCGTTTTCGAATTGCCTCCAAGCGAATCCTGAAGTAATCTCGTCAACTTAGAGTTTCTGTACGGAATATGAGTGCTTTTTCCATCGACTAGGGCACTTATGACATTACCCAGCACGGACAGAGACAAATTTATTTGTGTCGCTTCCTTCAGGCGAATTCCAGTCGCCTGAGTTTTGCTCTGTCGTTCAGATCCCGCCAAATCAACAAGTTGAAGTTTACCCATTTTCACATGTTGGGCCCCGGCTTCATCCAGTTCACTCGATTCAACTGTAATCGAAAATATAGCGTGCGATCGAGATGATTCCGAGTTCATTTTTGTGGCTCCAACCATTCCTACGAAAAAAAAAACATTCAAGTAATTGAATTTGTTTGCATCAAGTCATAGTTCCAGTTTATTATGAGATCCTACTTACGGTTTTTATTTCCCAATTTCATGATATTGTCAAGATCATCGGCATTGTGCACTACATATCCACTTAGATCCTTAACGAACACACCAATGTCGGCCCGTTCTTTCACTTCTAAGCTTTTGTTTAATTCTTTTCCCAGTAAATCTCTGACTTCTTCATTATAAATTTCCATGTAACTTACGCGAACCAAGAACCTACAATTATATTTATTTTATAACCCAAAATGTTCTATAATGAATATATACGAATGTACTTTTGATTATCCTTGGCTTTTGCAATATGACCGAAAATATGTGCAAAACTGTTTGGAATTATACCCTTCGTCTGCATTGAATTGGGATTTCCAGACATAGTATATGTTTTACCCGTACCAGTCTGACCATACGCCAGAATCGTTCCATTGTATCCCTCTAGTACTTTGTCTACTATGGGCCTGGCTGTGTCGACATATAAATCAATCTGAAATTGGAAATATGTAGTTAGATATGAATATGAAAATAGATATAAATTCATTCGAATTCATCTTATCTTAATAAATAAAGGTGAAAGCATATACATATGTTTGACATGCAGTGACTCCTAAGCCACCAGAGCGATTCTCATCAAATTTTTCAGGAGTACAGTTGATACTCAATTCCCTAACCCCTTGTGAGGCCTAGCGCATCAACTATTCCATGTGGTCCCGTTGACATTTCGTTGGCATAAACTAGTTTCGGAGAATGCAGTTGGCATGCACGTCCTGCTCCTCGATTTAGCCGCCTACCTATGGCTTATTATTACGCCCCGCACCACAGGGGGAGACAACACAAACATCCATTGCCACAAACGTCGTCGTGGACGGGATTCGAACCCGAAAGGCCGGTAGTCAGACATGAGGCTGGTACCTCGACACGCTACACTACGTCATCTGTAACCGGGTCGAATTACACCAGTTGTGAAACATAGTACGAAGACTACGAAAACGTACTTTAGCACAGTCCTGCCCGGGTCCGTGACCCATGCTGACGGACATGGGTCAAGGGCCCGGGCAGAACTGGGCTGACGTACATTGTCGTAGTCTTCGTACTATATTTAATAACTGGTGTAAATTTCAGCCGGTTACAGATGACGAAGGCTTTCTTGCAGCGGACTCCAGTACTACCTAACATACATAATTTTATAACCAAAGCCAAGACCTCCAGATACCGTTTATAGAAAAAAAAAATCGCCACGATTCCCCTCAATTACCAATAACTCGGATTTAGAAAATGTGAGAGATTTAGGCAATGTGTGAGATGAACAGCCTGGCCTGTCTCAGACCTGGAAGGGTCTCCCATTAGAATGTAGCAATTGTTCAGTCTTTTATTTGATTTCTGCTGTGGGAGAGTAATATTCCACAAAAAGTTCTGGACCGTCGAAGGGGGCTTCGGAGGCTCGGTTTGCTAGCCTCTCTTCTAGCACATCGCCTATGACTCCCGAGTGACCAAGGACCTAGTAAAAAGTGAGTTTGTTCGTTAAACTCACAGTATGACGGTTTTCCTGACACGATAGCACCAGCTTAGAATTCATAGTGAAGCTGGTAAATAAAAAAAAACGACCGTGTTTCAAATAGTAAAAAATGCTCGGTGTGTTGCCGACCGGTACCTCAGTGTACTGAGGCATCAGTCTCATGTTTAACTACCGGCGTTTCGGGTTCAAATCCCGTCCACGACGACGTTCGTGGCCATGGATGTGCAGGAGGTGCATGCTGGCAACTGCATTCTCCGAAACCAGTTTATACCGTCGAAACGTCAAACGGGCCACATGGAACAGTTGACGCGCTATGCCAACGCCATCTAGATATACAAGCCAGCGCTCAGCTGATTTTGACGGCTAAATTACACAATTATTTCCTTTGATGGCGCCATCGTATTCACAATCCAGTGGTCGGTGACTGCTGGCGGCGAGTCCCCGGTATTTGTGCGTTCCGTGTTTAGTTTTCGTTTTCCGCGTTCAGTATTTATTTGTTAGTAAAATTTCATCTAGTGATCCGGGAAAACAAACACGTGCGCGATGAAAGTGTGTCGTGCGGTCAAAAGATGTATTTTGTCAAGTGTGAACTGTTCCACGATGTTCTGCGACTGATCCCCGGGGCTGCGGCTTCGACCAAATTGCTGCAAGTGTCCAGAAAATGTGTTTTTAGAGGACTAAAATGCCGTCTGACGCAATTCCAATTGTAAACATATGTCGTGCCGGGGACATCGTCGTGTGCAGTCACTGCCTTGGCGAAGGAAATAATGACGTACACGATCAGCTGAGCGCAAGCCTGTCTATCTAGATGGCGTTGGCTTTGCCCCACAAGGGGTTAGGGCAATTGAGGAGAGTGTTGCCGAGCTAAGCTACAAACGCATACTGAGTTGGTGTGCAGAATAAAACCAAGTATCACAAAAATTCCAATTTCACTAAAAAATATAATTCGCACTTGCACATTGCAAGACAAATGAATATACATTCATTGCAAAAAAAATGAATATACATAGTACATTACTGCATGTAGTTCATGACAAAGTTGATATAACCTACTTCGTGAACCTAACCTAACCTACTAAGATTGATAGTTCAAATACTGAAAAATCAAAGCTAAGTCAGTTAAAATGCCGACTAATGGTTATCATCAACCATGACACAAGAACGTTTTTCATTCTTTAGACACCATTGTGTTCTAACTGTTATCAAATCTGTCATTTCATGCTATAGGAATAAGAATGTGTATGCGAATGCATGTACTCCCCTATGAAACCATTATGTCCACAAACGAAGCATTTCAACAGAATGTGTTTTTCATTCATTTATAATGAACATTTTTAATGGACAAAACGGTTAGTTTCGATCTTCGAACATTTAAATTCTCTACACATATACAGTGTAAAAACAATTTATTGTTCATAATATGCATTCGAGCAGCAGTATAGGTCCACATTCTACACATTTTAGAATCATATGTATAGGTACGTTAGAAGAAAGTACATACCGAGTACTTACCTCGAAATACGTGCTTTGCAGTGTACAGTTAAGAGCTAGCGCCTACGGCAAACTTTTTAGTTCGCAGCAAAACCAAAGCCTGCTACAGACAATGGCCCATCCCCGGCTATTTGAAGCCATCACCATTGTAAGGACGGGCGGACGGCGCGGCGTAGTGGCCAATGGCGTGTAACCGTCATTACTTTTAACAGCGATGGGCCATGGGCCATGGGATGGTCACAAATAGCTTCGAGAGCCATTTTCCTCCACGCGATGGCCCATCGCGTATGCAACTTTGAACAGTTGATTTAAGTTGACAGGCTACTACATAATTATCGCAATGCTACTATCACCAACCTTCTGTCGTAAGCGATCCGTTTAATTATATAACTGCCGTGACGCCCAGAGCGACAGCTTTCAATTTCAATGGCCCACTATGCGTATGCCTGCTTGGAGTCCACAAAGATTTGGTATACGTTTACGTTGTATTCCCAGCACCTCTGGAGTATCAGTTTGACCGTAAAAAGCTGGTCGGTTGTGGAGCGACTCATGGTTTAAAATACCGGTACTGAAAAAAAACCGGTACTAGTACCGGTACTGAACAAATACCTGTGAGTACCGGGATATCGCTTGTGGTACCGGTACTTGAAAATATCAAGTACCACTACTGAAATCTCCGTACCGAACAGGCCTATCTGCGCCAATCGTCTAGGATCACCTCGTCCAACCATACTCGCAGGAGTAATTGATGTATGGCATCAACTACCTATAGACTCGTTCCACCGAATTTTAGCAGTTCAGCTGGAATCTCGTCAGCGCCCGGCGCTTTATTTCGTTTTAGTGACCGCAACGCGAGATCAACTTCCTCTACTGTCGGGGGTTGTATGGGTGGGCCTAGATCAACAATCTCGTCGAGAGCTTCTTGTGTGGGGATGATGAAAATCACCGTTACAATGTTCAAACTTTAAAGAAATTTCAAATTCGATTTTTCATCGAACATTTAAATAATAATTTTACAACGGTGCTTTGAACTGACAAAACTGCAAACTTGACAAAAGTTGCCGCATTGTGTTAGCTTTCGAACGGCATATAAATTTCAAGGACTTAGATTTGAAAATTACATAATGTACATACATATGTTGCGTATCAAAGGAAAAAAATATGCATTTGAAGATGAAGCAAATTTACTCCACTTCAACCTTGACTTAGCAGATAGTACACGCTACAAATGAAAAATAGGGATAAAATCGTATCTTCCTTAAATTTGGCACAATTGTTTTGGAGAATCCCCTGAATATATGTTCCAAATGCCTCTTTGATAGCAGGTCCGGAAGTGTAGTATAAAGGGGGTCAAAGATCATTGGCTTCGGTTTTTCTTGAATATTTCGATTTTTTAGTGTAAACATCGATATAATTAGAGAAAAACAAATTCGTGTAGTTTTGAAATTTAGTAAAATTTATAAAAGCAGTCTTCTGAAAATATGCTCCAAAGTCTCCGTTGATAGCGGGTCGGGAAGTGTAGGGAAGAAGAGGTCAAAAGTCCTCTGTTTCTGTTTTCCTTGAATGTTTCGAAAATTATGAATTCAACAAAAAATAAAAGTTTTAAAGGCGAATTAAAGCACATAAAATTTGCCACAAAATGATATACGAGGGTAAGGTGAAAAGTTCTCGGCCTGACAATGAAAGACTGCGATTTTCAGTTAAAAAATTATTTTATTTTTTTACATAATCTTCCTTGACTTCAACACACTTGGTCCAGCGTTGCTGCAACATCAGTATTGCTTCCTGGAAGTGAGAGTCTGGAAGGCTGTGAAAATATTCATTTACGGCCCTCTCAACTTCTTCATTGGATGCGAAGCGCTTCCCAGAAACAAATTTCTTCGAGATATCAGGTGAATAGGGGGGATGGTCGAGCAAATCGTACCCCGAATCCCGCAGTTTCCTCATCGCCAACACTTGTATACAGGTGCGTTGTCCTGGCGAAAGATGATTTTTTTTTTTCATCTTCAAGCCAGGCCTCTTCTCGCGAATTTTGGCATCCAGCTGGTCAAGAAGTTTGGAGTAATATTCGCTTGTTATTGTTCTGCCTTTTTCAAGGTAATCAATTTAAAAGAATCCCTTTCGCATCTCAAAACACGCTGGCATTACCTTTTCGGAAGATGCGATCGACTTCGCTTTCTTTGGCGGTGAACCACCGGCTTTCACCCACTGCTTAGACTGCCGGTCCGTTTCTGGCGTGTAGTGGTGGACCCAAGTCTCATCCACGGTAACAAATCGCCACACAAAATCGGTCGGATCCCGATTGAATCGGTGCAAAGATTTCTTTTGATCGGCATTCAGCAAATCCGGTACCCATCTTGCGCAGAGCTTTCGCATCTCTAATTCTTTGTGCAAGATGTTTCGCACCCTTTCTTCCGATATCCTCACAGCTTCAGCAATATCACTCACTTTCATTCGCCTATCGTCCAAAACGATATCATGCACTTTTCGATGGTTTCCGGTGTGGTTGCGGTTTTTGGCCATCCTTCACGTGGGTCGTCTTCGAGGGACGTGCGACCACGTTTAAATTCAGCTGTCCATTTTTTAACGGTTGAGATCGAAGGAGCAGAATCCCCGTAAACTTTTGTTAACTTCGGATGAATTTCCTTAGGGGTTAATCCATCCAAAACGAAGAATTTTATGACCGCACGATATTCAAGTTTCTCCATTTTAACGAAAAACACGTAATAGACCCCATATGCGATGCAATCCGTCGTCAGATCGCACAGTGTATGTGACTATCGTTGATGATTTCATTGATCTGATTTTTTGGTGCGATTTTACTGCAATCCGTCGGTCTGACGATCGATTGGATGGTGTATGTGATTATCGCAAGTGAGTGTCAAATTATCAAATTATTCAATTATGAAATTTGACGGATTCTGATGATTTCAATGGCTCTGTAATGCAAATATAAAATATGTAGTACATATACGAAAATTCCTCACAAATCCAAATAGTTAACAAAAATTAATCTATGCTGAATTGAGAGTGAATCATAACCTAAATTTTTGAATTGTCATTTGTTGTCGCATCGCACGAAAATCGTACAGGGTGTATGCAGCGAAAATCATCAGTTATTTTGTGGCGATTCATCGTCAGATTGATCTGATGACGGATCCACGGTCTATGGCAGGTCTAAGGCGTTTCGATTGGGATCCGGCCGACGGAACAGTCCAATTGTTACTTTACATGCTGTTTTCTGCCACATAAGAGCAAGAAATTCAGAAGACCAGGACTAATTTGTTTCTAGAAATTCGCAGCACTGAACTTTCGATGCACTAGCTTTTGTATCCATTTAAGAGTATGTATTACATTACTTCATTGGCTCTTGTTGCGACATTCGAAATGCGTATTATACACCCTCGTGACATTGAAAAATAAATTTACCATTTAGCGGAAATACAAAACAATGCTTTACGTTTTTCGTTCCGACAATAACACTATAGTAACTACATATGTACTTTATAATTATTTTTGGAAATTTTCTCAACTAATATGTATGTACTTATCATGTAAGCAGCTATACATTACTCTGTTTACCTTTGGTAACAAAGAAGTTGAGAATCATTTTTTAGTATCATTGTTATAACAGAAATGTATACGCAACCTACCTACCCCGTAGAGTTTTGGTTATTTTCATTTTCTTTCAAAATACTTAGTCTTATGTTCACAGTCCAAGTTCAAACTATCTATCGATGCCCATTAAATAATTTTTATTTTTTTCCGGTAGTAATTAATTAAACTTCCACCCAAACATTTAGTGCTCAATCACAATTCTTCTGGGTACACTTCTTGCACGCAGTTTAGGTCAATTTCCAATTTAATTAATAGATATCTTCTAAATGAATTAAGCGACAGTTATTATTATCTAATTACCATTAAATGAACAACGATTACGCAACTGTAATTAGGCATTACTATATTAGGTCCAATAAAGATATTGCAGACATATTGCCAGATACAGATACTTATCTATGTATTTCTCTCTCTTGCGACAATAATTGTAACCGGCCCAACTGGAGGAAGAAATGGAATACTATTTGCCCTAACTTCTACTGAGGTACAAGTGCGTTAACTACGCCTAGACGGCTTAGTTGACGTTTTGTTAGCATGAACTATTTTCGGACGACGCATGTTACTAGCATGCCTACTTATTTATTAGCCCGGGTGTCCTCTGCAGGATTTGGGTTCTGATAGCTGTTGCCATCGCCACCAGTCTTCACGGTGTCGGCATCGTGTCCTCCAGTTTCAGAGAATGCTGATGAGCTGGCAACGAAAGGTCCGGGACTCACTTGCGGACATCAAATACAGTAAACTCGCGAAAACGTAACCACGGCCGTTCACCTTTACTGGGGTTCGTGTTATGCGATTATTAAAATATTAATCATACTTATATTTTTGAGCCGTTTATTTCATCATATAATATAATAATTTGTTAACCTATGTAAAGTATTCCGTAATTCGTTTCTGTTTTCCAACTTGAAAGGCGGGTTTTTCTCTTAGACGGTGTAGCTAACTATTTCACTTTCCGCCCATTACAAAACTTTGTTTAGGTTTTCCGCAGCTTCCTTTGGCTTAATTTTAACCTCGGTATCTTCTAAAATGTCGATGCACTCTTCATCACTAAATATTGAGACTCTACTCTCTACTGCAGGTTAGGTTAGGTGCAGGGGCTGCCGTGACATACCACAGCACACTTAGACCGCATGTGGGTCCGTTGTGATACTGTAACGATTGTCTTGATTGAATGAGGCTCAGAATGAGAACGGAAGTCGAGGCGTGGTCGTTCAGACTAGTCGTGACACCTTAGTGTCAAAACCTCTTCAGAAGTGACCAGGTATGACGCGTCCTCAATACTAGCTCGGCTATCGGTAGTGTGGGTGGGGTTTTATTAGGTCATACTCCCTCGTCATCGCTACAAAAATAAAAATCTCAAGCGTCGATTCGACTACCGAAACAATGCGGAAAGTCCCTCACCGGATATACAAAAAGAGACATGACCGACGAAATTCCCATAAACGTCGCTGCCATTAGAGCACGGGAGCCTCCTGATGGCGATGACGCTCCGCGCTCCCTCCCAGGACCTTGGGTTGAGGTGCGCGATGTTGCTCAACTCCCTTAGCGTAAAAGATTATGAGATTTAAATGCGACGAGAACGGAGAAGTGGAGGGCCCATGGGAACTCAGGGAGCATAATTTAAATCCATCATTGATTGTTATACCCTAGACTTTTAGTATAGGAAATATTGTTTTTGTCACGACGAAAATATGTAACACCTTAAAGGAGGCTCCGGAGGTATAGCAATGTATATATAAATGACAGGGTCACCTCCTGATTCGATTAAGTCATTTCTGTCTGTCTGTCTGTCCGTCTGTCTGTCTGTCTGTATGCCTGTCCGTCTGCCTGTCTGTCCGTTCGCACGATAACTTTCGGTAGAATGAAGCTAGAGCCTTGAAATTTTGGTCAAATGTTGGCAGTATAATCTAGTTGGTTGGTATTGTAAATGGGCATGATCGGGCCAAGAGAACGCCTGCCTCCCCTACATATGTAAAATAATTAAATGTATCAATAACTCCCTACTAAATAAACATGAAAAGCTCTAGCTTTGGTAGACTGTGCGTGAGGGTAATTTCATATTCTCCTGGAAAAATAAAATCGATCAGCTGAAAACTAACGGTACTTTTCTTACAAAGGGCCCCGTACTACCCTACTTTTCACGTTTTTTGTCTATAACTCTTAAACCAATTGACGTAAGCACCTGATTTTTGGCATGTAACCCCGAGGCAAGAAGCTGCTTGAGTATAAATGAGTTGGGCATAATCAGATCAAGGGAACGCCTACCTCCCCTACAAATTTTAAAAAAATTAATTATTCTTTTAATTACGATAACTTTCGACAGAACGAAGCTAGCGAGTTGAAAATTTGGTAGAATATTAGTAGTGAGATCTAGTTGGTATTGGTAATAAAAATGGGCAAGATCCGATCCGAGGAACCTCTACCTCCCCTACAAATGAAACTTCAAATAAGCGCTAACTTTTGGTAGAATGAAGACAGCAAGTTGAAATTTTGGTCAAATGTTTGAAGTGAAATTCAGTTAGTTGGCATTAAAGATGGGCCAGATCCGACCCAAGGAACCCCTACCTCCCCTACAAATTAAACTTAAAATAAGAGATAACTTTCGACAAAATTAAGCTAGTGACTTGGAATTTTCGTCAAATGTGTATGGTAGGATCCAGTTGGCTAATATTAAAAATACGTCAAATCCGACCAACGAAACCCCTACTTTCCCTACAAATTGAGCTTCAAATAAGCGATAACTTTCTATAAAATGAAGCTAGTGACTTGAAAAATTTGACAAATATTTGTAGTGTGTGTTAGTTAGCTGATTTTGAGAATGGTCAAGATCCTTCTGAATGATCGCCAATCTCCCATATAAACTGGCCATATAGGAAGTTCACTTTTAATGCATATGGTCGTTGCCAATTTGTACTTTTGGTATCACCACTAGGTCTATAAAAGTCTAGGGTATATACGCTTCGGACTCCGAATATTATATTTGCATTTCTAACGTGTTTTCTTTTCAATCTTTCAATATAGACCAAGAGGCGACTGTCGTGAAAGTGTGGTGTCCGAACTGTCGGGATTTGGTTTTATAAAAACAAGCACATAATAATGTTGAATTAGAAATTGTTGGTCGGCCGAAGCAAAACTTGACCATTAATACACAATTAACCTAATTATCTAGGAAATTAAGGGGTCAAAATGCGGTGTCCGAACTGTCGGATGGAACCTTTTCTATTCGAAAAAGAAACTTGTTCTCATGTCAAAAACCCTGGTCGGCCGAGCCGCATCCTGTCGGAAGTGCTCGGCCGACCACTTTGAAAGTACCGATTTTTGTGGTCTAGTACCGGTGTCCGAACTGTCGGATCGAACCTTTTCTATTCGAAAGACAAACTTGTTCTCATGTCAAAAACCCCGGTCGGCCGAGTCGCATCCTGTCGGAAGTGCTCGGCCGACCACTTTGAAAGTACCGATTTTTGTGGTCTAGCACCGGTGTCCGAACTGTCGGATCGAACCTTTTCTATTCGAAAGACAAACTTGTTCTCATGTCAAAAACCCCGGTCGGCCGAGCCGCATCCTGTCGGAAGTGCTCGGCCGACCACTTTGAAAGTACCGATTTTTGTGGTCTAGCACCGGTGTCCGAACTGTCGGATCGAACCTTTTCTATTCGAAAGACAAACTTGTTCTCATGTCAAAAACCCCGGTCGGCCGAGCCGCATCCTGTCGGAAGTGCTCGGCCGACCACTTTGAAAGTACCGACTTTTGAGGGCTAGCACCGCTGTCCGGCTTATTTACGGAGATATTATGCACTAAGTCAGTTTCGTACGATAATTCCCCCAAAAACGTTTTCTTACTTTTTTTTAACTAATGGGACTATAGTACTTACATGTATGGCCACGTTTATATCGTGGAATTAAAAGGCGATTTAACTAAATCGTGTGTTTATACCAACTATACGGAGAGGTGCTAAATATGAAAGATGTCAGTTATTGGTTTGTGGCTTTGGTTTGGTCAAATCAAATGTCAAGATGCAGTGGCCTCCTAATAAGCACGTTTATACCGCTACCATCAAAGGATGAAACTAATGCAGAGTTTCAGGAAAGTATGAGATATTTATATGTATAACATATAAAATAGAATTATCACCAACAACAACATTAACGAAGACAGCAACACCATCTAGTAACGATTTTTCAGTCTAGTTCTGCATCATAAGTGGAGCTAAAAGCTAGTACCAGAACTAACTAACTCGATATCTTTACTTCGTCGTGATTTAGATCGATTTAGTTAGATCTCGAAGATAATCTCGCGATATAAACGCAGTGACTATTATTCCAACATAATTGAATAAACCAGTGATCTACAATCAACTTATCAGTAGTGTATAAAGTCAAAGATAATAAAATTTACTATCAACTCATTTCTGATTACTTTCCCCAAGGAATGAGTATTTTTTCCACATTATCAAAAACCATCACTAAAACGAACATTTTACATGTCAGCTCATGATATTGGCCAAAAAAGGGTTCATTTGCCGAAATTTTCGTTGGCAAAGCTCATTATCTTAACAGTGAAACTATTTACCATAAGTCTCACCATACACTGTCGAACTCAAACACGAACCTAGTACAAGTGGACCGGTTTTCTTCACACCTATGTGAAGTGGATGTGTGTGTCAGAAAACATTTGTACCAGATTCGTGTTCGAGTTCGACAGTGTATGGTGACACTAAAATAACCGGCCAAAGTTAGCAAAAAAAGTGAATAGGTATAAGTTTCCCAAACCGCGCGGTTTGTCAAACAAATTCGGTAAAAATTCAGCACCTCAAAATAAATGTAAGTGCACAAAAAACAAAAGAGCTGCAAAGCTTTCACCTTGGCCGCTTATATGAACCTGCAATCTCGGCCTATTTTCATTTTCCTATTTTGATCGCAGCTAGCCATAGCCCATCGACAATATATTAAAAGGTGTGTTTTGCTAGGCACACGATCGTCGCATATTGTATGCGAAAGCAATCAACCCATAGAGCACGGAGCACTATTTGTGTGTATATTTTACATCGTCCGGTGCCTAGCAAAACTCACATTTATGATATTTGCACAATTTTCGGGTTGTTGATTTGATGCCAGCCTCGAACACGAAACCGAAACGGAAAAACAACAATGTCAACTGCGAAAAGTCGGATGACCCCAACTCAAAGCAATGCTATAGGAACAGAAAGCACGGGAATAATGTACTTATCAGTATTTCCCGCGCTTTCTTTACTTTTGCTCTTTGAATCACATATTTTGAGTTGAGGACTATGCGACTTTTCGACATTGCTCTGAAAACCAGTCCTGAGTATGGTGTTTTGTAGAAATAAAATCAATCAGGGAACACAAACAATAGGCGCGTTCTTTTGCGTATCTATCCAGTCCAGTCCAGGGTAGGGTAACCAACTCGTATTACATAAGCAACAAGTCGCTTGTTGCTTGTGTAATGCATGTTTGATACACTACACTAGACCTGAAAAATACGCAAAAGAACGCGCCTAATGTATCTTTCTTTTTGCATTTCGGCCAAATGAGCATGTTGAGGATGATATTGGCCAAAAAGGGATCTGACGACGGATTGCATCGTATATGGGGGCTATTACATTTTCCTCGTGGGGTTAGTATTCTACTCGTTATTTGATTAAATACATCACAAAAGCGATGATTTCACCACCTCTTTGGAACAAACGAGCAATTCACAAAAGATGTTTTCAAATGAGATTGTCTTGAACACTCAAGGGAACAAATGGTTGGATCATTATACCCTTCACGGATGTGATAGGGTATATTAACTTTGTCATGAAGTTTGAAACGCACAGAAGGAAGCATCTCCGACCATATAAACTACATTATATTCTTGGTCAGTATGATGCGACGAGTCGATTAAGCTTTGTCCGTCTGTCTGTCTGTCTGTCTGTCCGTCTAGTTCTATGCAAACTAGTCCCTCAGTTTTAAAGCTATCGAACTGAAATTTTGCACAAAGCCTTCTTTCTATTGCACGCTGTAAATATGTCGGAACCAATGGAATCGGACCACTACATCATATAGCTGCCATAGGAACAACCGGTCCAAAAATTCAAATTTTTTTATTTCTGAAGATATCTTTTTCAAATTTCACACTAATCAATAGTATTTTTAGTCAAATCACATTCCCGAATTTGGTTGAAATCGGAATACTCTATCATATGCTCGTAGCTGTAATAGGAACGACAGTTCAAAAAGCAAGTTTTCATTAGAAAAACTTTTTTATTTCTGAAGATATCTTTACCGAATTTCATATTATTATATCATATCGACTGCCAAACCACGTTCCTAAATTTGGTTGAAATCGCCCCACTATTTCATATACCTCTCATAGGAATAGTGAAATCGGAACAAGTTTTATTACTAATTTCAAAATGGCAAATGCACCTTCGCGTGAAGGGTATCTAGCTTGTTTTTCATGTATTTTTCTGTGATCTTCAACTTTGTTCTAGAAAGTTTTTTTGCGAGGGTTAACAGTTATGGAGATAAAAGTAAAAGGCTAAAAAGTAATCTTTTTAGGGCGAAAGGGGCGGGGGCGTTCACCTGGGAGGGGGGAGGAACTTTTCTGTTTCTTACTATTACTGCACATATACATATGAACGTTTCTCCAAAGTTTCAAAAGTTTATAAATTACATATTTTCCCCATTTGATGTTTTCGTGCCTATTTTTCCTCGGGTAGATCCAGAAAATGCAATTGTGAAAAATTAAAGGCAGTGGCCGCAAGTATCATCCTCAACATGCTCATTTGGCCGAAATGCAAAAAGAAAGATACATTAGGCGCGTTCTTTTGCGTATTTTTCAGGTCTAGTGTAGTGTAGAGTATCAAACATGTATTACACAAGCAACAAGCGACTTGTTGCTTATGTAATACGAGTTGGTTACCCTACCCTGGACTGGACTGGATAGATACGCAAAAGAACGCGCCTATTGTTTGTGTTCCCTGATTGATTTTATTTCTACAAAACACCATACTCAGGACTGGTTTTCAGAGCAATGTCGAAAAGTCGCATAGTCCTCAACTCAAAATATGTGATTCAAAGAGCAAAAGTAAAGAAAGCGCGGGAAATACTGATAAGTACATTATTCCCGTGCTTTCTGTTCCTATAGCATTGCTTTGAGTTGGGGTCATCCGACTTTTCGCAGTTGACATTGTTGTTTTTCCGTTTCGGTTTCGTGTTCGAGGCTGGCATCAAATCAACAACCCGAAAATTGTGCAAATATCATAAATGTGAGTTTTGCTAGGCACCGGACGATGTAAAATATACACACAAATAGTGCTCCGTGCTCTATGGGTTGATTGCTTTCGCATACAATATGCGACGATCGTGTGCCTAGCAAAACACACCTTTTAATATATTGTCGATGGGCTATGGCTAGCTGCGATCAAAATAGGAAAATGAAAATAGGCCGAGATTGCAGGTTCATATAAGCGGCCAAGGTGAAAGCTTTGCAGCTCTTTTGTTTTTTGTGCACTTACATTTATTTTGAGGTGCTGAATTTTTACCGAATTTGTTTGACAAACCGCGCGGTTTGGGAAACTTATACCTATTCACTTTTTTTGCTAACTTTGGCCGGTTATTTTAGTGTCACCATACACTGTCGAACTCGAACACGAATCTGGTACAAATGTTTTCTGACACACACATCCACTTCACATAGGTGTGAAGAAAACCGGTCCACTTGTACTAGGTTCGTGTTTGAGTTCGACAGTGTATGGTGAGACTTATGGTAAATAGTTTCACTGTTAAGATAATGAGCTTTGCCAACGAAAATTTCGGCAAATGAACCCTTTTTTGGCCAATATCATGAGCTGACATGTAAAATGTTCGTTTTAGTGATGGTTTTTGATAATGTGGAAAAAATACTCATTCCTTGGGGAAAGTAATCAGAAATGAGTTGATAGTAAATTTTATTATCTTTGACTTTATACACTACTGATAAGTTGATTGTAGATCACTGGTTTATTCAATTATGTTGGAATAATAGTCACTGCGTTTATATCGCGAGATTATCTTCGAGATCTAACTAAATCGATCTAAATCACGACGAAGTAAAGATATCGAGTTAGTTAGTTCTGGTACTAGCTTTTAGCTCCACTTTTGATGCAGAACTAGACTGAAAAATCGTTACTAGATGGTGTTGCTGTCTTCGTTAATGTTGTTGTTGGTGATAATTCTATTTTACATGTTATACATATAAATATCTCATACTTTCCTGAAACTCTGCATTAGTTTCATCCTTTGATGGTAGCGGTATAAACGTGCTTATTAGGAGGCCACTGCATCTTGACATTTGATTTGACCAAACCAAAGCCACAAACCAATAACTGACATCTTTCATATTTAGCACCTCTCCGTATAGTTGGTATAAACACACGATTTAGTTAAATCGCCTTTTAATTCCACGATATAAACGTGGCCATACATGTAAGTACTATAGTCCCATTAGTTAAAAAAAAGTAAGAAAACGTTTTTGGGGGAATTATCGTACGAAACTGACTTAGTGCATAATATCTCCGTAAATAAGCCGGACAGCGGTGCTAGCCCTCAAAAGTCGGTACATTCAAAGTGGTCGGCCGAGCACTTCCGACAGGATGCGGCTCGGCCGACCGGGGTTTTTGACATGAGAACAAGTTTGTCTTTCGAATAGAAAAGGTTCGATCCGACAGTTCGGACACCGGTGCTAGACCACAAAAATCGGTACTTTCAAAGTGGTCGGCCGAGCACTTCCGACAGGATGCGGCTCGGCCGACCGGGGTTTTTGACATGAGAACAAGTTTGTCTTTCGAATAGAAAAGGTTCGATCCGACAGTTCGGACACCGGTGCTAGACCACAAAAATCGGTACTTTCAAAGTGGTCGGCCGAGCACTTCCGACAGGATGCGGCTCGGCCGACCGGGGTTTTTGACATGAGAACAAGTTTGTCTTTCGAATAGAAAAGGTTCGATCCGACAGTTCGGACACCGGTGCTAGACCACAAAAATCGGTACTTTCAAAGTGGTCGGCCGAGCACTTCCGACAGGATGCGGCTCGGCCGACCAGAGTTTTTGACATGAGAACAAGTTTCTTTTTCGAATAGAAAAGGTTCCATCCGACAGTTCGGACACCGCATTTTGACCCCTTAATTTCCTAGATAATTAGGTTAATTGTGTATTAATGGTCAAGTTTTGCTTCGGCCGACCAACAATTTCTAATTCAACATTATTATGTGCTTGTTTTTATAAAACCAAATCCCGACAGTTCGGACACCACACTTTCACGACAGTCGCCTCTTGGTCTATTAGAGAAGACGGCTCTCAAATTCTTTTAAAGGCATTGGTGAAGCACTTGGACAAATCTTCCTCTGAATTTTTTATCACAGTGTTTAACTTATAGGCCAGTCAAATTAAATATTATTAATAATAATTAGGGAAAGATTTGGAAATAGTTTTAATCCCTTCTATAGATACTGAGTACATAAAAACTGAGTTTGCACGGTCGTAGAAGGTGAGCTTAACTTTTAGAGGGCGAAAATCCGAGAAATTTGAGCTCTTTTTTTTAATATTATCATTATAACTCCTTAAAGGTGCCTCGGGTCGAAAAAACAAGCAGGATTAAATTAAAGACAGTTGAATTCTGCGTTCAATGCACTGCTCAAAGTTGAAATTCGGTTCAGTAGAGTAGTCAAAATCGATAGTCACAAAATGACAATTTTCAAGGCTCCCGAGAAAAATCACACTTTTTCACTTTTCAAGCTCACAGATCTTTGCAACGGATCCTCCAAATGGAAAAGCTTGTCTGTAAAAGTTGGGGACAATTTGATTGTGAGCCTAACGTGGCCAATATTTTTCAATTCATGCCATATTTAGAGTAGCTATGAGCAAAAATTCAAAAATTAAAGCTCATCGATTTATGCCTTAAAAGCTCTATTTCGGTAAGTATAACAGCTAGAAGCTTGAATTTAGTCTCAAATTGTAGATAAATTACTCTTGTTAAATAAAGTTTTACAAGATTTCTTGTGAGACCAATTTAGGAGATACTAAAAAGAAACAGGACAAGCCAAACAATGAGGCACATTTTCCACATGGTGGCGGGGTCCGTGGTGTTAAGGGGGAAATAGAAAACTCGAATTTTTAAACAATGTACCAACTCAAACAATATATCAAAAATCGAAACTACCCTAATTAAACCCACCAGTGTTATAACATTTTGACTGACCAAAGTATTTTAACCTTTGCAGAATCACCGACTTTTTTTTTTAAATAAAAACGCAATTACTCAAAAACTATACCCGCTAGCATATTCTAGTAAAGAGTGAATCGTAGGTAATATACAAATATACCCTAAAAACAGAAAATAGCCTGTAGAAATCAGATAAACTGTTTATTAGATATAGCTCGAAAAAATAAAAAGGATATGTAGCCCCCTATCAACATTTTGCTGTTTTATCTTATTTTTCTCGAGTTTTCACTTATATATTATACTAATTTTATCAAAAATAAAAACTTCCTATTTTGTTGTAAACAATTTGTTTTAACATTATATAATACTAATTTTTAAATTTCGAGTCATTTACAGCCCTTAAATTTAAAAAAATGATTTGTTCACACTTTTTTTATTTTATTTTCCAAGGTCATATCTAATTAACAGTTTATCTGATTTCTACAGGCTATTTTCTGTTTTTAGGGTAAAATATTACCTGCGATTCACTCTTTACTAGAATATGCAAGCGGGTATAGTTTTTATTTAAAAAAAAGTCGATGATTTTGCAAAGGTTAAATTACTTTGGTCGGTCAAATTGTTATAACACTGGTTGCTTTAATTAGGGTAGTTTCGATTTTTGATATATTGTTTGGGTTGGTACATTGTTTAAAAATGCGAGTTTTCTATTTCCCCCTTAACACCATGTTGAAAATATGCTTAATTGTTTGGCTTGTCCTGTTTCTTTTTAGTATCTCTTAAATTGGTCTCACAAAAAATCTTATAAAACTTTATTTAACTGGATAATTTACCTACAATTTGAAACTAAAATAAAACTTGTAGCTGTTATTACTTACCGAGATAGAGCTTTTAAGGCAAAAATCGATGAGCATTCATTTTTGAATTTTTGGTCATAGCTACTCTAAAAATGGCTTGAATTGAAAAAATATTGGCCACGTTAGGCTCACAATCAAATTGTCCCCAACTTTTACAGACAAGCTTTTCCATCTGGAGGATCCGTTGCAAAGATCTGTGAGCTTGAAAAGTGAAAAAGTGAGATTTTTCTCGGGAGCCTCGAAAATTGTCATTTTTTTACTATCGATTTTGACTACGCTACTGAACCGAATTTCAACTTCAGTGCATTGAACGCAGAATTCAACGGTCTTTAATTTACCCCTGCAAGGTTTTTAGATCCGAGTCACCGTTTAGGATTTATAATGATAATATTAAAAAAAGGGCTCAAATTTCTCGGATTTTCGCCCTCCAAAACTTAAGCTCACCTTCTACGACCGTGCAAACTCAGTTTTCACGTATTTAGTATCTATAGAAGGGATTAAAATTATTTCCAGATATTTCCCTCATTATTATTAAAAAGCCCCAAAATTGGCTTAATTTGACTGGCCTATTAATCCTAGTAGAGCAAAAGAATTTTTCTGAGTGAACGAAAATATATTTAATTACGATAACTCCAAGAATACCCTTATTTTTACTATTTTTATTGTTAGCTACTCTAACAGCCGGCCGCGGTGATACTTAAATTTAATTTTATAGACAACCAGACTGACACGATAACGATCAAAGAATAGAAACCGCGAGTTACTGCCAAGAAAATATACCCGAGGGAATAGCCGATTAATTTGGTGGCCGAAAATACTATGTACTCAGGAGCTTGGAGTAGAAAGGGCGTATCCCAAAATTGAGGTGTTGGGAAATCAAGCTCAAAGCTTTCAAAGTACTTCAAAATATCAAGGGCGAATGAATGACTAACATACCTAGCGAAACAAACACTTTTCACAGAAGAGCAAGGGCGAATACAAATGATTTATGGCTTTTCATAGTGCTTGGATGGGGTTTCAGATCCGGGGTTCGCCCTTGCTCCACTAAGTGATTCGAACAGTGAGGCTTTGACAGAAAATGATATTACTCACTTTAGATTGAAACTATGAGAAAACTGAGGGCTTGCCGGGGCAAAGCGAGGTATCTACGCATTGTTTATATGTATCTGATACCAAGGAGAGAATAAAAAAAAAATCGATTTTTTGAGTTCGCCCTTTCTACTCCAAGCTCCTGTATATGTAGCTCCCGTGCCCACTAAAACATGCGACCACGCACCCCAAATCTCTGTATCGCTCCGCAGGCAGATTAGGTGTAGGTGTAGCTCTCCACTAAAATGTGTTGCGCTTAACGTAGTGGCTCCGTGTCCAAGGATAAGCAGCGCTACGTGCAACACAGAGCAGTTTGGTGGCTCCGTGACTGAAATGCAAAGACCAATACCTGATACTTTTCTGACTTCGCCCCAATATAATCCCAGGGATTGGTGTGTGGCGCTCGGTAACTGATTATTCGCAGGGCTCCGTGGCACAAATGATGCGTAGCGCTCCGCGAGTGCGTTCGGAAGCTCAAACGTAGTACGAACGCCTGCGTTCAGGATCCTCAACGTTGCAATTCCGCTCTTTCAACTCAATTCCATTTTAGGTGGAGACTGCATGCAAACCATCTGGAGGAAAAACAATCACAAATCCCGCGGGTTAATTCCCTCTATTTCAGATTCGCATGTATCTCAATTGCTGGATACTTGCAACGGTTATGCAACTTTGAAGATCCAAACCGAAGCCACGGATTTTGTTTACCAGCCATTTCAGGGGCCGCCCCACCATTGAGGTATCCGCCGATCCTAGTCGGCGAGGGCGCCGGAGTCTTTTGCCAAGATATTGTCGGTTTCAATAGGAGCATAACATTGTATTATTGAGATGTTCCTCATTTTGGTCCGAAACCTGGCGGTCAAGATTCTGTCAGAAACCGGCTCCCAGGATAAGAGACAGTTTCGTGCGGCTCTGGTTAAAAGGAGCCCCACACCTGACTCACAACCACTACCGGTAGCTTTGCCAGAGTACAACATTACAGTGCTGCCCGTTGGAGAGATGAATTCTCCGTTGTTCCACATTCTTATCTCGCTAACCTCTAAGATGTTTAATTTGTACTCAGAAATTCACTCTCTAAATGAAGAAATCGTGCGTTCTGGGGACCTTCTGATCCATGTCCAGGAGAGTACGCACATTCCAGAATCGAATCTTTGTCATTGTACGATAGCCAAAAGTCGTAGCCGTTGAGTCAGTCCTTATCCGAGGCATAGTTGACGTTTCGTTAGCATATAGAAGATTTCGGAACACCCCACACCACAGGGGGGAAGGTTTACCTCAACCAAATCATCGCACCGCCATCACTGGCGGGTTGACATTGGTTAGCAATGGTCAGTGACCACAGCCGTTCCAGTGCCCCCCCCCCCCCCCCCCCCCCCCCTTACCGTTGTATAGATAATTCAATTCCCAATAAATCTCATATTACAAGACTTGACTGTGCGGTCAATAGCAAGAAAGATATCGAACAAAAACAAATTCACCCCTAAATAGGCAATTTACTGTAAGTTCCCCCACCGCCTCGAATACGAAAACCCAGTTTTAGGCGGATATTACACTATAAAACTTCTTTTACAAATATCTTTTATAAAATATATTTTTAAAAGAACTTTTATAAAATATATTTTAAAAGAACTTTTATAGTGTAATAGTCGCCTAAGAAAAGATTTGCATCATTAACGCTGTTTGGTTCAACTACTTTTCTTACAAGCTTCCGCACTTTTCCCCTTAGGTGGCTAATATCATTCATAAAAGTTCTTTTAAAATATCATTCATATTTATGAAAAACTTTTATGGTGTAATAGCCGCCTTAGACTCAGGACATGTCCCCAAACACCCCCACAAAATTTCTGCCATTACGATTTTTTTTAGTAAAATGTCTGTTTATTGTACTATGATATAAATATTTTTTTTACAATTTTTCTAATATCCGGGGCCGCCAAAAAACACGGGCCCGGGGGTATTCGCCCCTTCCGCACTAATATTGTAATGAAATGACTCACAAATCGTGCTGACACATCGTCAGAGTAATTTTATTCAGCATTTCAATGGTCATCTGTAAAATTCTTAAAACTACGATACAATAAAAAAAACATCTCGCTAAAATTGCTGTCCAGGTAACATACGAGTACCAACATCTACAACAAAACAATCGTACCATGTTAGGGCCACATTAAGTGAAGAATGCCAGTTATTTGTATACCCACATACGCGAATTACTATGTAGCGCGGAAGATGTTTATTTATAACTACAGACCATAAAAAACTAAACAGCGCTCACGTATTGTACTGTATCTGTATCTATTGGTTGAGTGTCAGCAATGTCTCTGGGGGGAATGTTTGCCTTCGCTTTGTGTTGTGTTTGTCGCATGACAATACTACGTTTAGGTCTCGCGGTCAACGTCGTGTAGAGTTTCAAACTGGGAACCTGGACCTGGTCTACAGCTTGAAATCTACTTTGGAATCAGTTAGCAGAAAGACAAGTTGCGAGGAAGTTCGGTCGAAGAAGCGAGTTAATTTCTTTTCCTTGGGTATGTGAAAAACGCGCGTTATTAGTTGTCGTCATCAGTAATACGAGTACTACACTACTTGAATTCAGTGCATTTGAGAATTTGTTTGGAGATTATATTCCGCGTCTTGTGTTGCACAAAAACCTGGGAGTGACCTACAAAGTGTGTTTAGCCAGCTCATTGTGTGATGCACAAGTGTTAATATCTAAAGTTTGATAGAACGTGATCAAGTGATTAAGCTTCTTTTGGGCGTATGTATCTACTCTTCCAACAATTGAGTCGAATAGCATTCCAATGATTAGTACTAATTGACACAACATGTCTTGAATGCTAGCTACTGCGTCTACCACATTTTATGATTCACTTGGCAAGCCCACTATAGCATTGCAGTAATATGAAACCTCACAAAAGGAAGGGTGGGTTTGGGAAGGATTATGTCTTCGTCAAATAATCCTTTGAATATTTTAGAGTGCTTTGTCTTCAAGCCGTAAGCCCATGCAATTTAAAGTGAGTAGTGAGTGTCCCGTCCCAAGTTTAAACACAGGCAAACGAGTACACTCCGCGCCACACCCTTCTTCGTTTGAAATCGAAAAAAACCGCGACTTCTAGCGCGCGTTCTCCATTCATTTCGCTACGAGCACATCCAGCGTACTTTTACAACAGAGGTGAGAGAAGACGTGTCAGGCAAGCCACACACTATACTCTCGTACACCTGCGTTTGTTTACAACTGCACAGTTAGTAAACAAACCTGAAGCGAGTCAGGGAGAGTATCTATGTGCCGTGCGGATGGTCAGTACAGTATACAGTCTGGCCAGTTTTCGTGTCTGGTGTTGAAGTGAGCCGAGTATCGATATTTGAGAGGAACAGGTTTTTGAGCATGTTTTATTCAGATTTTAACTTGTTTATAAAGGTTGGATATCTGTCGGAAATTGTACGATATTTAAAGAGTGGATCCTTTATTTATTCATGCTCAACTACTTAAGAGTACATCAAATCGTATTCCGAAAGAGAAAGTTTCCACTGCATTTTCGTATACAAATTAATGTCTTACAGATGCAGTATCATTTTCTTATATGTATTATGATGATATGCCCTATAAGCAATTCAAGCTTTCTTACCGAGGCGGACAAAGAAATCCGGACCTGTTATCCGAAAAAGTTTATAACTAAGAAGTACGTTGTTCACCCTTCATTAGAAGTCAAAATCAAATATTTTATGTCTCATCTTTTCATATGAAGTTTGTTCAAAATTCATTTAAAATTGATATTGATAATATTATACAGGGTTATTGGTTAAGTCGACCTATTCCTTGTAACACGTTAAAATAGGGTCAAAATGCAACAAAATGAGGCCATAAATGTTAGACTTAGACCATTTAGCAATGGACCGTGCTTAGACCCTTTAAAAGTGCTCCAACATTTGGGGAATAAGTCGACAGCCAGCCTACTCAATTGGTTCGATATTGACGTATATGTTGATTCTAATGTCTAATTATTTTGTTTTAATAACAACATTATCAGACAAGTTCCCTCAAAGCTTGTTTTGTACCGCAATCAAACTTAAGCATATTATACTCGTAAGGTATCACTACCATTTTATTTCACATTAATTTAGAAAAAATTTACATTCTAAAACACTTTTCACTTAATTAACTGTTGCCGACCGCCAGATTTGCAAAAATCGAATGAAGCAAATTGTCGTCCAAAATTCGTTTATGATTGTCACTCAGTTTAAATTTAAACAGTTAAGCCACACATTCGGCTAATTACTTTCTTTTGGGTAGGGTACCTTAAAAAATAAATGTTAATCAGCAGATAAATTGTCGTTTCTGGAAATAATTTATTTGCCGGTTTCCATCTCACTGGTTTGTTTCATCTTTCTTCCTTTTGGCTGCGCCAAAAACAAAACAAAAAGGGCCTTTTTGCCTCAAAATTTATACTTTTCACTCAGGCGATTATGCCGTTTCAGCAATTATTAAGTTAATCTAATCAATACAGCACATTTTTTCTGTTTATTTATGTACATCCCGTCCTGTCTACTGAGTCGACCACATGTCGACTTAGTACCCAGATATTGGAGCCACTGTTTCTATGGAAACATACAGAACAAGCTCATTCCATGGCTATATATTCAAAGATGTTAGACCGATTTTCAATGGTCACTGAGATATTTGAATTTTTAGATTTTTTTTAAATAACCTAGAATTTTGCCATTTAAAGTAAAGATAAAAAAAAACTACTAAGGTAATGGGTTAAAACTTATTTTTGAATTTCAGTCAAAACTATAGCTGACATTTCTTCATCATTTAAAATTTTAAAAACCCATCACAATTCGAAATTCTTAATTTTAAATAAAAAAAATTTGTCTTAAATTTTTTTAAGTTGATTTTTAATGTAGTATTACTAAAAAAAATTATATGGCACGGAGTCTGCAGACCACTGAAAAAACATACTCGCATTGTCAGCTTTCCAAAAAGGTGTCAATGTCAATACAAATATTTCAAATGATTGAAAAAACTAGCTGCAACTTGTTCGGGGACCATCATTTCGCTTGATAAAATATGTAACAGAAGCTATGGTATTATCAGAATTCTTATAAAAAAACGCATCATATGATGTAAGCAGATATGAACGAGACGAGTGATTTCTCGTAAAAACTCGCGGTACGTATGTGCTCTTCGTTTCTTCTCTATATTTCTGGAGTGTTAACTATCCTAACAAGTGGATCGGAAGAGGTGGACCCATACCGTGGCCAGCTAGATCGCCAGACCTGACCCCAATGGATTTTTATGTGTGGGGACACATGAAGAGTTTGGTGTACAACGAGCCCAATCCAATAACATCTGTTGATATTTTGAGGCAGAAAATAATCGATGCGGCAAATGAAATGAGAAGAGGCTTAACAACTAGTGTAGTGAAAAGTGGCTTAAGGCACAGAATGAGAGTATGTGTGCGAAACAGAGGCGAACATGTGGAACATACATTGTAATAAAGTAATAAATTTAGTAATAAACGTTATTTTGTACCTATTTGTATTGTTTTAGTCTATTTTCTAAAAAAGTGAAAATTTGACACTTACCTACCGCTAGTTTTTACGAGAAATCACTCGTCTCGTTCATTTCTGCTTACATCATATGATGCGTTTTTTATAAGAATTCTGATAATACCATAGCTTCTGTTACATTTTTTATCAAGCGAAATGATGGTCCCCGAACAAGTTGCAGCTAGTTTTTTCAATCATTTGAAATATTTGTATTGACATTGACACCTTTTTGGAAAGCTGACAATACGAGTATGTTTTTTCAGTGGTCTGCAGACTCCGTGCCATATAATTTTTTTTAGTAATACTACATTAAAAATCAACTTAAAAAAAATTTAAGAAAAATTTTTTTTATTTAAAATTAAAAATTTCGAATTGTGATGGGTTTTTAAAATTTTAAATGATTAAGAAATGTCAGCTATAGTGTTGACTGAAATTCAAAAATAAGTTTAAACCCATTACCTTAGTAGTTTTTTTTTTATCTTTACTTTAAATGGCAAAATTCTAGGTTATTTCAAAAAAATCTAAAAATTCAAATATCTCAGTGACCATTGAAAATCGGCCTAACATTTTGATGCATTTTGACCCTATTATAACGTGTTACAAGGAATAGGTTGACTTAACCAATAACCCTGTATATTAATGTTGTACCGTCTCTCCACCCCCTCTAGTGAGTTAATATAAGTGTATCACAGCATCTATAGTACACCTCCACGGTCGAGTTTTCAAGTAAAAATCACGCCTTCACGGCTTTTACTAACAGAATTCTCACACTTTCGTGGTCTTGCACACGGATAGCTGCCAAGATGCAATACCTGATGAGTGCTTCTATCCGCACGAAACCACTAAGCTTGGAGAAATAATAGAGGGAATTTAAGAATAAAAAAATGAAATCAGAGCTAGTCTTTCTGAACTCGAGTTCCATGTGGTGTAAACATCCCATCGCGTTATGAAATGCCGCCAAATTGAAAATACGTTGCTCTTACTACATATTCCCATTTGTATGTATGTACTACATACTATACATTCATTGTAGGCCTTATTATATTTGCACAATTTTCCGCAAAAGGGAGCGATTGGTGTGGATCAATAGGTAGAGAGCAAGCCTTACCGATCGAGGGGTCGTTGGTTCGAAGCCTGCCTAGAAATTTCTTTTTTGCGTGTTCATTTTATTTTAAACATTCATCAAGTAATATTATAATTTATTTTCTATCATTGCTTTTAGTAATCATTTGTTAAATGGCAAAAAATTGTTCCTGGAAGATGCGTACTCTACGTAATATGACCGGAAACACAATGTGGATCCAATAAGAAGTTTCATCGTTCATCCATTCGGATTTTGTATATGTATATTTGAACTAACATTTATAGGGGAGGTTGGCGTTTATTCAGTAGGATCTTGCCCATTCTCAAAATCAACTAACTAACCCACACTACGAATATTTGTCGAATTTTTCAAGTCCCTAGCATTATTGTATCGAAAGTTATCACTTATTTAAAGTTTTATTTGTAGGGGAAGTAGGGGTTTCTTTGGTCGGATTTTGAGTATTTTCAATTTCAACCAACTAGATCCTACCACAAACATTTGACCAAAATTTCAAGACATAGCTTCATTTTGTCGAAAATTATCACTTATTCTAAGTTTCGTTTGTAGGGGAGGTAGGGGTTCCTTTAGTCCGATCTTGTGCATTTTCAATAGCAACTAATTTCAACAATTTCAAACATTTGACCAAAATTTCAAGTCGCTAGCTTCATTCTATCGAAAGTTACCGGTCATTAGAAGTTTCATTTGTAGGGGAGGTAGGGATTCCTTGGTTCGAATCTTACCCATATTCAATTACAACAAACTAGATCCTACTGCGAACATTTGACCAAAATATCAAGTCTCTGGCTTCTTTCTATCGAAACTTATCGTACGAACAGACGGGCATACAGACAGACATGGCAAAATCGATCCGGAGGTACTACTTTGCCTTAACCCCTAGCGGGGCATAGCGCGTCAACTACTCCTGCGCGCCTTCGTACTCTGTTCTGGGCAATGGGGCGCAACTCCCCAAAAGACTTACCCAGTACCTGACACTCCTTTGCCACAGATCGACGCCATGTGATTCGAGGACCCCCTCTTGGTCGGCCTTGGTTGGAAATGGGGTTCCATTTCATGGCATGCATAGCAATGCAGTTATCACTCTTCCGCAATGTGTGACCTATCCACTGCCATTTTCGCCTGCGTATCAATTCGTCGATTGGCATCTGACCCGTACGCCGACTTAGCTCTTCATTTGATATTGTTTCGGGCCAGAAAATTCTTAAAATTCGACGAAGACATGAGTTGACGAAAACTTGCAGCTTTCTGGTAACTCCTACGGAAACTTTCCATGTACTGCTCCCATACAAAAGCACTGATAGTACCAGGGAGCGAAACAGGCCCAGCTTGGTCTTGATGCTGAGATAACTGCTCTGCCCGATTTTGGACAGCATGCCGTATGCGCGTTTAGCCTGGTTGATACGACGAGCGATGTCCTGCTCCGTACCACCATTTTCGGCAACAATGCTACCCAGGTAGACGAAGTTGTCTACCTTCTCCACAGGCTGCCCATTAATATTGATGGCAATAGGTGTCGGATTTCTTTTTCGCAACGGCGGGCTAAGCACCTTGGTCTTGTTGGTATTAATCTTTAGCCCAACCTTGCTTGCCTCCCTCTCGAGATCTAACGCCATTGCGGACAGATCCATGATTTTGTGGGAGAGTAGGCATATGTCGTCAGCGTAGTCAAGATGTTGTAGATAAGATGTCAAAGTCCATTGAATTCCTCTGTCGAGTCCGGATAGGGCTGCATGTAACACATCGTCGATCACAATGAGGAATAGGATCGGTGAGAGGGTGCACCCCTGCCGAACTCCACTGCGAATCTCAAAGTCCCCCGACACCTTACCTTTATGCAAAACGCGACATTTCGCGCCGTCATAGGTTGCCTTAATAATAGCCACAAGCTTCTCAGGGATGCCTCTCCTGCGCAAGGCCGCCCATATAGAATCCCGGTTCACACTATCGAAAGCCTTTTCGAAATCGATGAAAAGCAAGTGAAGCGGAGAATCGTATTCAGCGCATTGCTCGATGATGATTCGCAAGGTGTTAATGTGATCGACACAGGAGAATCCGGATCGAAAGCCAGCCTGCTCTTCATCAATTGTGCTTTCTAAGTGGGCCTTTAGTCTTTCCAGGACGATTTTAGCTATTATCTTGGCAACGGCAGGAAGCACACAAATGCCTCTCCAATTATTACAGTCTGTGAGGCTACCCTTCTTTGGAAGTTTGATGATCAAACCTTCCTTCCACTCAGTGGGAAAGGTCTCTGTATTCCACGCTTTATCAACAAGTGGGTGCAGCAAATCGGCAGTTACGCTTGGCGCTGCTTGATAAAGTTCGGCAGGGATGCCGTCAAGTCCGGCGGCCTTTCCTCGTTTTAGTGCAATAATTGCAGTGACTATTTCCTCTTTAGTCGGGGCAGTGGACCGTATACGCACATTTTGATGGTTAGCTAAATTATCTATATGAGGGGGAACTTCACCAGAGGTTACACGGTTCAAGACCGCGGCGAAGTGTTCTTTCCACCGCCTCATTTGATCTTCTTCCAAGATAAGTAGCTTTCCATCACTATCTTTCACCGGATGTTGGCAGGAGTTACGACCACCTGTAAACTCCTTGATGACACCGTATACGGCGTTTAAGTTGTTACTTCTAGCGGCTTCTTCTGCTGACGCTAAAAGAGAATTGGCATAAACTCTTTTATCGCGTCGCACACTACGCTGAACTTCTCGAGCTTTCTGACGGTAAAGGAATTCGATGCTGCTTCGATTGTCGTCTGATGCTGCAGCCAAACGAACTTTCAGCTCCTTTCTTTCAACAATCCGCTGCCATGAAGCGTCGGACATCCAGGGCTTATTCCGGCAATCCGGGTTTGGGCCAAGGATGGTATTTGCGCTATCAATGTATATATATTTATATATGTATATACATTGCTATACCTCCGGAGCCTCTTTTAAGGTGTTACATATTTCCGTCATGACAAAAACAATATACCCTATACTTTATAAAGTCTAGGGTATAAAGCTGAGGTTTTCGATGGACGAAAAGTGCTCTTCAATTTAAGGGGTCAGGTTTTCTTGGAGAATGTGTTGGTAAATAACGGCATTCACTGTTCCATTTATCAAGGAATAATAGGAAAAATCCCTCCAGACTATCCGGCTACCCGCCTGCCTCAGGGAACGTCTTAATACATTCATCACAATAGCGTTCACTGGTTCTTCGCCGGACGTAGGACATTCCATCTGATCCGATGTGGTTGATTTTCGACTCATCCGGAAAGATCAGCTTCGTCCAATCGTCCCTATCCGAGTCTGGTGCTATTCAGCCCATTGCAGACATTTTTGGCGCATTTTTAGTGTGCAGAGAGGCATTTTGGCTGGTTTTCGAGCACATAAGTCGGCTTCCTGCAGACGTCGCGTACCGTTCGAGTGATAATTTCAGCTCAATCAACTCGAAAAAACTGGCTCCGGATATCCTATGCAGTTTGAACCAGTTGCACGCTCATCCGTTTCAGGAGACAATCCTTTGGAGGGGACTTTTTACCCGTCCGGAGTCGTATTTCTGCTGCGTTGATCCAGTTTTTGCAAAATTTGTTAAAAACTCGCCAATGGAGGACTTGCGGAATACTACTTTATGTCAATCCCGCGGAGACTCAAGTTTTCAGCCCGCAACATTTATGCCTACTACAAACAATGGCCCATCGCAATGGTGACTTTGATGACCGCCATCATACACCGCGATGGGCCATCGCGTGGAGAAAAATGGCTCTCGAAGCCATTTGTGGCCATCCTATGGCTCATCGCCGTTGACAGTAATGAAGGTTACGCACCATTGGCCACTGAACGCCATCCGCCCGTCCACACAATGATGATGGCTTCAAATGGCCGGGGATGCGCCATTGTCCGTAGCAGGCTTAAAATTGCGGCCTTATCACACTC
Source organism: Chloromyia formosa (assembly GCA_964017055.1). NCBI lineage: Eukaryota > Metazoa > Arthropoda > Insecta > Diptera > Stratiomyidae > Chloromyia > Chloromyia formosa. Next base: position 44,276,456 of record OZ024814.1, on the reverse strand, counting down.
GGAATATTTTTTTAGATTTGGTCTTTTCTCATTTTTTATTCAATTTGAAAGCATTTATCACTTAAATCTGTCACAAACGTACGCAAAATGGTAACTGTTGAATGTACTTATTGTAAAAACTTATTCTAGGCGCATTCTTTTGTACTCAGTCCAAGTTAATTCGGGTTAACAACACGCAATTACAACAATGCGTTAACTTAAATTAACCTAGATAACTCTACGGGTTAATAAACCTGCACTGGATAGATTTGTCAAGAGATGACGCTTGCATCGCTAAGTGGCGAATTTATTATGGAAAATTAAAAATTTCCGTATATTTTGATACCAAGTTAATTAGTAAACATTCGTAGATATTTTTCCGGATATGATCCACATTTTTAAACTCGCAAGCACAGTCAAAAATGATGAAAAACTAAATTGGCGATAGGGGTCGATTGCACTTTGACACTTAGCCAAATAGTTAACCCGGACCGTATTTTTGCACCGCGCTGATCTCGCCTCCTCTTAATCAGATTTTATCATTAATTTCATTGAAACTAACTGTTCAGATTCCGCTACTGTATATGACTTGACTATAGCTGTTAAAAAGACATCGATAACGAAACGAGAATCTATGAGAATACGGAACAATTCGAAAATACGCTATAAGCGTCGGAAAACATCCGCAAAAATATGCATAATTAATTACAATTATTCCTGTGTACAATGTGCATACATCATTTACGTGGCGAGGTGACTCAATATGAAGCCGATTAAAAACTGACTGAAATTAGCAAAATAACATTGTTATATGCTAATTCGTAATGGTTCCATAGAAATATATATTTCTCGTTGTAAGACTAAACGAATATGGTCAGGAAAAAATTACAAAATCTTCTTTTTTCTATGATGACCATTTATTTCACTGAATAAAGGCATATAATAGCATATGATCAGGAGGCTGAATCATGCATGTTCGCTGTTGGTGGACCGAGCCTACAAATCTATTAAGAAACAAGCAATGCATGCCAATGCTACCGTCTACTGCTACTACTCGTTACTGATCATTTGTTTCTCAATTTTCTATCTTTCCATACTATTCATCATCATCATCGTGGCGCAACAGCCCGGCGTCGGGCCCTGACCCCCTATTTCGAGGCTTTTTTTTTCAGGTTTCTTGACTTGAAGTGGTTTTTACCCATTGCTAAACACTATCCAAGGGTTGTCTCGGTGATAGCTGCTTCAGGTGGTTCATAACGTGCCAGAGTTCACACAGCTATGTTACAGATCTCACTATGTGATTCATGCCACCCTAATGTCTTGAGACGCTTAAGTATAATTCAGCCAGTCAGGCTACAGCTATCATTCACTACTCCTTCGGCAAAGTTTACATACTATTAAATATCATAAATTACTGACTCCACCTAGCCTACACAGTAAATGGGTCACATCCTCACAAAGCGATCTGGGATCACGTCAGTCATTCTGATTGGCGTCTTGCAGTTGAATGGCTCCCCCGGCCTTACCGGTAAATCGGTAAGAGCACCGTATATGTGGTCCGGGGTTTCATCAATCACTGCATGGTTCATCGTCAAGGGCACATCCTCACGAGACGTTTACCTAAACCAACATCAAATCAGACACAATACAAAAGCCAATTCTTGCCAATACATCATCATCGGCAAGACACATCCTCAGGAGATGACGCAATCGACTTGCCACAAACAATCAAAGCCGTCTCAACGAATCCATCGTCAAGAGCACATCCTCACGAGACGATGATATCGCTAGTCCCACAGTTTAATTACGTTATAAAACTCAACAAATAACAAGTAGTTTCACTTTATATTAATTCAGTGATTTCAGGAAATCAACCTCTATTTCTATCTAACTAATACTTAGTAAGCAACTTACCAAATTCTAGATATTACCACATTTTTTTGCTCAAAGATGGAAAAGATGCTCTTTGCCGGCCTTCTCATTTATATTTCTACGGAATACGGAACTAACATCGGTGCTACATTGTCATATCTTAATTATTCATACATAAATTCGTTGAAAGCATTATTTTAAACAGTAGCATGATATATTATCATTTTTTCCAATCTTGTTTTCAGACATTTATAAAGATTTTTTTTTAATAACTTATCAGAACTTTTTTGCAATTGCAGTAAACTGCTAAAATTATTTAATACTTTCGATCATTATAAAAGATTATTGTTAGATCACTTATTGATCTGTCTGGATCTCATGTTCTCATGTTGTTTTTGAATTGGTAAAAGGTAAATTTTGTTGCCTTATTACAACATAACGTAGCCCTATAGAAAAAATTACATACCCTCTTCTTTAAATAATGCGTTCTGGAAACTTCTCTTGTAAAAACTCCCAACTGTCGAACACAAACTCGAACACGAACATGGTACAAGTGGGCAATTTTCTTCAGATTTTTGTGAAGTGTGTGTGTGTTGAGCCATTCGGAGGACACTTATACCATGTTCGTGTTCGAGTTCGACAGTGTGTGGCCGGGCTTCTGGCTCCAAACCGCCGCCTGACCAAAATTTAAACCACACGGTGGCTGCGTTCCTAAAACGCCAGTGCTGAGTCAGCACTAAGCAGCGATTAGTGCTGCATGGCAATTCGTCGTAGAAACGCTGTGCGCTAAGCGCTGACACTAAGCGCTTTGCACTTTTAGTCAGCATAAAATTTTCTAGCTTTTCCGGCTCAGCGCAATATTTGACATTTGCGACAATTGTCAAACTTCGATTCTAACCTTGGTTGTGTTGTGTATGGTCGATGGTCGTGTTTTAGACGTAATTGTTAAACCTTATTGTGGGAAAGAAAGTTATTTATTACCATACCTTGTGTGTCACCTGGGACTCATCAAAGCAAGAAATTTCGAATTTTCTGTGAAATGCCAAACTGAACATACTATTTTGCCTTAACCCCTAGTGGGGCATGGCGCGTCAACTACTCCAGCGTGCCATCGTACTCTGTTCTGGGAAATAGGGCGCAACTCCCCAAAAGACTTACCCAGCGCCCTGCACTCCTTTGCCACAGATCGACGCCATGTAATTTTAGGACCTCCTCTTGGTCGGCCTTGGTTGGAAATGGGGTTCCATTTCATGGCATGCAAATCAATGCAGTTATCACTCTTCCGCAATGTGTGACCTATCCACTGCCATTTTCGCCTGCGTATCAATTCGTCGATTGGCATCTGACCCGTATGCCGACTTAGCTCTTCATTGGATATTGTTTCGGGCCAGAAGATTCTTAGAACTCGACGAAGACATGAGTTGACGAAAACTTGCAGCTTTCTGGTAACTCTTACGGAAACTTTCCATGTACTGCTCCCATACAGAAGCACAGACAGTACCAGTGAGCTAAACAGGCCCAGTTTGGCCTTGATGCTGGGATAACTGCTTTGCCAGATTTTGGACAGCATACCGTATGCGCATTTAGCCTGGTTGATACGACGAGCGATGTCCTGCTTCGTACCACCATTTTCGGTAACAATGCTACCCAGGTAGATGAAGTTGTCCACCTTCATGGCATTTGACAAATGAGACAGACGGTATACCGTTTCTACCGTTTTTTTAGGAACGCAGCCAGTGAGTTTCTCCGGATGCAACGAAAACTCTTGATACTCCCGTGGATTGTTCTCACCTCAAATGCTGCAGTTTTGCTTGTTTATGAGGCTCAACGAAAAATGTAACACGAATATTCATAACAAATTTTAATATTTCCGAATCGTGGTTTAATCATTTAGTGCTCCATGGTAGAATGGTGACTAAGACAGAACACAAAAGAAGAGGCTTGAAACGTTTGAGTAGTAAGCTCTAAGAAATTCGGATAATTTCATTGAATGACCCCGTATTAGAAATAGGAAATCAAATTCAGAAAATATAATATAACTATCCAACATTTGGCTCACTTTGATGAACATTATTCGTGTAGCAGATTCCATTTGATTTAACATTACCTTAACTTCTATCACAAATTCTCCAAGGAGTATCCTCGTTACTTTCCATCTCTTTCAACCCTATACGTAAAATTCACATGAACGCGATAAGTAACGCCATTACTATCGTGTGGTAAATCTGTTTTAACTAGCGCGAGAAGTGCAAATTTATCCAGATAAAACTAAACACATCCGATAAGATTATCCTTTGTCTCTCCAGTTTGTCATAATATGTATGTAATTTGATTTTATTCAATTCAATTCAAACAGTTTATGAACTGTTTTCTTTAACACGTTTCTATGCACCCGACCAATGATGTCGCCTCGAGCCGACCAGATTCAAGTTAATTTGCAGTCTAGTGCTAAGAAGGCATGTAAGTTCAAAAATGTATGTCCTTTTTTCGATAGAAGGTAAAATTTCAATTTAATACAGACCAGCCGCGCGTATCATATCGATTCAGTGGAAGTCAGATTCATCATCACATCTTTCCTCATAGATCGAATGATTCAAAAAATGTTCTTTATGTGAGTCATGGACGTGTAACTAGAAAACAACATGATTCACTTGTTACTCATCATTAGATTAGAAGAAGGGCGGTTGGCCCCAAAGGCCACCAAGTACTGCGACCCGAAGCTCTATATTCAGTCCTGTCAGAACCATCACAGGCTGTCTCTTGATATCACATCGAGATCAGCTCCACCAGGAATCAAAGACGCTGTCCATTAGAAGTCACAATAACCTTCTCTCAAAGCTATATCTAGTTGGCTGTCATCGTGGTGATCACCCAAGTTTTACCCTTATGGACAAAACCCCGCCACCACGACACATCAGGCGAAATCTGAGGTTAGGTTATGTGGCGTCCTTACAGCCCCGCATAGACCGCTTGGATCCATAGCGATGCCACAAATTGAAAGCAGAGCAAAGGAAATATGTATTGGGATTAGTTAATATCGTTGGGTCATTGTTGAGTTCGAAGGTTTTCGTCGCGTTCGCGAATTCCAAGAGACTCTTTATACTGAGGTCCGCGACCGCCTTCATGTTGCGGAAGAAGTAGGCACCAAGACATTTTTGTCTTGTTCTTGCGATGCTGGGCATTCACACAAGAGGTGTTCTAGAGTTTCTTTAATGTCGGCAGCTAACAGTTTCTACAGCCGTTCGATGTGATCAATCCTAGCCTATAAGCGTGCTACCCTATCAGGTAATGGCCAGTAACTAATCCGACTAGCATCGCACACTTACCTCTGGATAATCCTAGGAGTATGTTTGTTTTCTTTGGGTTGTAAGAATTCCAGAGTTCCCTCGTTATCCTGGAATTGATGGTTCTGTTTCAATCCTTATTGGTCAGTTGCATTGGTATAGGAATTGCTAATGCCATTGCGTTATCAAGAGCAGCACCCTGTTTTGCAAGACCGTCCGCGATGTCGTTGCCAAGGTTGCCGCTATGGCCTGGTACCCACCCATCGGAGTTCTACTCTCCTTGAGGTACCTAGCATCTGAAGAGTCGAAAAACATCTGCGCACTGTCTTTGATCTTATGTTGTCGAATTGCAGCGCTTTTAAAGCAGCTTCACTGTCCGAGTGAATAAATTTTTTTCCCTTAGTGCTAGTTGTTGAGGCTAGTTCTGCAGCCTTTTGAATCGCTTGCACACCCCCTCCTATCTTTGAGTCGTCAGTGTAAAAATTTAGTGATCTCCTTGGCACATTTTCGTCTGTAGCACAATAATCTCTATCTGGTCGGTTGGCAAACTCCGGCCCGCCTCTGGTTTTCATCCGGCCCGCGAGTTAATATTGTTTTTGACATTAAACAATTATATAAAAAATATATGTATACATACATAAATAGTTTAAAACGGAATTTTTCGTCGAAACGTTATTTTATTTTGTGCAAGATTTGCACTGCATCTATTAGGGTGCTACCACAACACTCGCGGGTGCTGACCAATTGCTCACCGAATGGTGGACCCAAACAAACTACTGGGCAATGGGCATTTGCTTGGTGATTAGCGACCAGTCGCAGCGTGTGGGTACAATAGGTGTGAGTACCAAGGCCGCGACTGAGCGACTTTCTTTTGCGACTGTGAGAAAAACTATCACAACGGACCACTATTCGCGTGTATTTTAAAGTTTAGGGGATCGTCGAATGCAGGCTGTAGTTGTACGACTGCAATTCCACATAAAATACGCACGAATAGTGCTCCGTTATTATAATTTTTTTCACAGTCGCAAACGCAAGTCACTCAGTCGCGGCTTTGGAACACACACCTTCAGTATTTAATCAGTATCCCCCGATTAATTGTTAATAATGAATATTATTCCCACCTGATGACTCGGTTTGCGGGAAAATTCACATGTTCGCTGGAAGTTATGTGATATCTAAGAATTACTCGGCATTTGGCTATCACTTGCTCGGTATCTGCCAAGTCGCAAATAATATGGTAGCACCATAAGACTCCCCTCTCCACATCCACAAATAAATACCAAATTACACATGTAATTTGAATCACAAGAGCAATTCGTTAAAGAAATCGCATTGCTCTTGACTTGTATAGAGGCCCAAAAATCAATACAGGCTACAAATCTGTAACCATCAACCATAGGTGTGTCATATGGTATACCGATGGATAAAAAAAAATGGAAGAGGCAGCTGTTTCTGGAGTGTCTGGACTGACACCAGGATATTAAGCTCTGGCCCAGTGTATTTCAATCCGAGATCCATGACATTCAGTCCCGTGCCAACGGTGACGGAACTTCTCGGCTTGAATGACGTCGATCCTATTAAACCCCATCTGCGCAAATGCGCAGCAGTTGCTTTAGAGAGTAAACAGAAAGATCAGTCGACAAACATTACATTTCTTGAACATTTCTGCTGTTCTTTCGAGTAGTAGTCGAGAGTTTGGGGCGGCCGGTAGTTCAGTGGCATCAGTCTGATGTCTCGCCACACCGACCGTTTCGGGTTCGAATTCTGTCCAGGTCGCGTCCGTCGCGCTGTGGCGATGGATGTTTGTGTTGTTTTCCCCCTATGGTGCGGGGCGTAATAATAAGCCACAGGTCACAGGTAGGTGGCTAAATGGGCAGGAGGTACATGCTAGCTACATATATCTTCCGAAACCAGTTGTTAAGGAAACATCAACTGAGCCACATTGAACAGTTGATGCGCTATGCCCCAATAGGGGTTTTTTTGTTAATTGCCTTGACCCCTCTAGGGGAATGGGCGCGGCAACATATCTAGCATTTCTATGCCTTGTTGATCTTTCGATATCATATCTACTTTTCCGGAAGTGCAGTTGCTAGCATGCACCTCAAATAGGGGTTAGTTAGGATGAGGGACGTGCGACAATCTGCTACTGTCTTTGATGTTATCAGGGCAGATGCAAAGGACCTTATCGCGGCTTGGCTACTCGTGTATATTGTGATATCTCTATTGGCTATGGTGTGCCGCAGTAACTGGAAAATAGTACAGTGATCGAGTAGACGGAACGATAGGCGTCCAGTTGATCAGAGTAAACTACCGCTCCTCTCCCGTCCGTCTTGAAATTGGAACCATTTGATATAGAATTGGCAAAGTGGCCGAGTGGTTGAGCAACATATCCAAGACAGCACACTGGCTAGTCTGCACTTTGCCAGCAAGCCGCAGTAGGCCGCTACCCTAAGGGCCTTCCACCAGACAATAACTCCTTAAGTGAGTATTGGGCGCACAACAGATACGTAAAGCCAGTAAAGGACTTTACGTGCAGACTCTAGCTTCTGCCTTTTGCTTTCTTACAGGATTACCATGCAATTGTAACCCGAAATTTAACCTCAAAGCGCGTAGGAGTAGTTGATACGCTATGCCAAACTAAGTGCTAAGGTAAATTAGTATAGTCTACGGCGGCTTTCACATGGAACACACGGTACACGAGATTCTAACAGAAAGTACCAGTGGCGAGCGAGCTTTCTATACGAGTGCATTTTTAAATTAATCGTCGCACATACAAAGCTCACTCACCACTGGTGTTTTCTGCTAGAATCTCGTGCATCGTGCATTCCATATGAAAGCCGCCTATTTGACTGCATAATAGAGGTGCTTCCGTCAAATCCTTAATTAGCAGTGAGTTGACCACATCGGTGAGCAGTTACAATTTAGGTCTCCCATCCGGCCTGAACCCAAAATTCCAACAACCAGGCCCTTTTCAGAGTTTGCCGACCCCTGCGTTAAGGCGTCAGTCTAATGTCTCATGCTACCGGTCAGCCACGGGTTCGAATCCCGTCGTGGCCAATGGCCATAGATGTTTTTGTTATCTTCCCATATGGCATGGGGCGTAACAACAAGCCACAACTTTTCCCCGACTTGTCGCAGGAATGCGGCTAAATGGGCTCGAACTGCATGCTAGCAAGATGCATTGTACGAAACCAGTTTATGATAACGAAACGTCATCTAAGACACTTGGGAGTAGTTGATGTTCTATGCCCCAAACTTCACTAGGGATTAGGAGAAATAGTAGTAGTTTTCTGTGTGTCCTGGACATTTTCAAAAGCCGAAAAGAGTCGTTTTTTTAAATTCTTGATTCATATACTATATGTCAATTGCCTTGACTCCCCCAGGGGCATGGGAACTTTTTTTTTCATTACTATGGCTTGTTGACGTTTCGATAGCATGCATCACCTATTCGCGCCGTTTTTATACTCACAAGCTCGGAGCGCTGTGGGAATTCTGTAGTACCCACAGGCATATGTAAATGCTAATATATTCGCAAGGGTGAAGGTCTCTCGAGCCAGACGGTCGACATTCACTACCAAACCAAAACATTTTTTGGTCGTATCGAATCACATCACTTTCATAGAAACGTGCGTAATTAAAAGAATTTTCCGCACGTTCCTATGACAGTGACGTGGTTCGGTAGTGAATATAGAGCTCTACCGAGTTTTTAGCGAAGGATTTTGAATAACAATGATATCATCCGATTTAGTGTCTCTTCAACGAATCGCATACCTTCATTGTAAAAATATCTATGTTGTTAGAATTTAAGGAGGTAGCAACACAATCATGTGCTCTAGTTTTTGGATGATAGTAATAATACACTAAGCACACCACATACCCAAAACTAGTTAAAATTGCCGACTTATGTACACCATGAAATTTTTAGGGAAGAATTGATGATTGATGAATTTAATATGTCAGATAACTGCATTGACGGAAATAGAAATCGAGATTGGAGGGGGCACGACATCAGGCCTTGGCCGCCTGGCGAGGCTTTCGTTCCAGGTTTCTTGACGTGGAGTGGTTTTTACAAGGACAAGTTGTCAGCACATCGCTTAACCCCATTTCAGGGGATGGCTTCGGAAGAACTCTACTACTCTAACTTATCATTCAGATTTCTGGATTATTTCAATTTCCATGGAAAACGGAAGATCTGGCCTGATGGGTTGTGTGCCGTTAAACCCGTTAGAGATATCAATTTATTTAAGGCCATCTAAGCCGACTAAGAATTTGGTTGAATCAATGAATACAGAACTTTCGATATTTTCTCAAAGGGATTATACATTTTTCAACATAGTTTTGTATTGAGTTCGGTTACAGTGGCCCGTTGAAGCTCCTCAGAATCATACAGTATTATCAAATAAAAATTTACAATCAAGTTCAATGCGAGATGTGCAAGTGAAAGGCTCCAGTTGTTCCTCAGTATATCCGAACTAGGGCGTCCCTAATTAGCTTTTGATAAATATCTAATAGCTAGCGGCAATCCCGTTAGGACAAATGACACAGACTTGGGGGAGTTTTTACTGCACATTAGGGTGAGGACTCCGGCGAAACGACATCCTTCGTCTCGTAATAATCGCCACAGACGATCGAACCAAACCGTTCGCACCACGCAACCATGTCAACTTCGTAGAACGTGCGGACAAGAAATTTCTACATTTCCACTGTTCTATTGAAGTTGACGTGGTCAGGTGGTGGTCGTGAAACATTTGGTTTAATTCAACGCAGTGGTTAGTGATCAGAAGGTTTTTCAAATAAATAATGAATTTAGCAAAAGCTGTAGACATGAGGACAAGGAAAGTATCTTTCTTCTTTCCTCTATTCCTGTACCGGCCATGCATTTTCTAAAAAAAAAAGAAGGTGCATATCTGGAGCTTCTTTAGCTAACGCGAATGCTAGTTAATTCCATCGAAATTGGTGCTCATACTGGAAGAGACCCAATTAATACTCGTACTACAATTTTAAGAGTTAAACAAAGTTGGCTTTCCGAAAATTTAAATTAAAGGCTTTTTAAAAAATCAAAATTTAAGATCTTTGAATAAAATTTTATACAATAACGTAAGCGTATACACTGTCGAACTCGAACACGAACCTGGTACAAATGTCCTCTGAGTAGCTCAAAACACACACACACACTTCACACAAACGTGAAGAAAACCGGTCCACTTGTACCATGTTCGAGTTTTACAGTGTATGGTGGATGACACTAATAATACGTTTACGCTGGACCCGAAATCTCGTAAAATGAGATTTCGGCGAAAACTTCTTGAAATCCACCGGATTTTGCATACATTTTATTGCCAAACAAAATTTTGATAGTTAGCAAAGGCACCATTAAATCCTTCTGAAATCGTAATTGAAATCCTGATGTAATACGGCAATGGCCCACATGCCAATTATAAAAGTGAGAGATTCCCAATGCCAATACTATTGTATTAATTTCCAATACCGAAGACAACAATTAGAAATGTAAACTATCCGTAGAATGTCAATTAATATGGGATCATGTCAGTCGTTGACGTAAAAGCCCAATGTAATTTATTAACTGCCAAATCAAATACTTAGTAGTATTAGCATAAACACTTTCGGGATTTTGGAATCAGCTGGTCGAAATCACGCGATTTGGAGTCCAGCGTAAACGTAGTATAAACAACGATGAACTTCAAAGTTAGAAAGCGACAATTCAGATCACAGTCGTTTCAATTAGCCATAATTTACGGTCAGAACACATATGTTCAATCTTATGAGTCACATTCATGATATCTAACCACAATAAACGCCACATTGTAATTTCCATCTAAATAGGTTTGCTTAAATACGATTTTATATTTTTCAGCGTGAATCAATAGAGTGCTTCGTACTTACAAAAAGCATTGACAAATCATCAAAAATGCAATACTTGCGGGGTATAGGTACTCTACTTGCGTTCAATTATTGAATGACAAACTAATCAAAACGAAAAATGCACAAACTTCTCCCACGTATTTAGCATGTGTACTGAATAACACTTTTGGTTGAATTGAAGTGTGAAAATTAATGAAATGAAATGAAAATACAATAATAATTTTAAAACGTTATAAAAACTTCTCGTTAAATTAAGAATACACAGATAACTGATAGCTAATACGTATTATAATCGTAAGATTTACCCACATTCTGAAAGCTACCCTACAAAGTCACTTATTCACAAAATTCTGCCCAATTCAAACAGGCAAATGCACTTTTTTCTACCCCATGAAAAACTCCTAGCATATCTGGACCTCCTACTAACCTATCTCCAGCTGAAAAGATGAAAAAATGAATTTTTAACACGCAATTCAGGAAGATAGACAAAACTGCAGGAAATCACGTCTTACACACCGTTCCTGCGGCAGCCGGTTCTACGCACCGGAGCGACCCGTGCATCAGAGCGGCCAAGAGCCGCCAAACCCCCCTCGATGCAAGAAGGAAGTGTGTATATGTACTACATGTTCAACTCCGTTTTTTATGAATATTGGGAGCAATACATCTTGGCGCAACTGCTCTCAATACTTCTACACCGTACCGGCAGTGAACGTAACCCCGGTTGGGTGCAGCCCAAATCCTACATCTGTGAGATGCAACTGCTGTGATGAGTGGTGCCATTTGAGGAACTGCTGCGGGCTTACACACCACAAACACTGGAACACCTCCTTCACTGCTAGTAAGTGATGGTGATAGCATTCTTCGACCACGTTCAATACGCCAGATCCTTCAACACCAGCGAGCGCCCAGACAGGCTTCAGGGAAGAGTTACAATCATAATAGGATCTCGATATCTAACCTTACGCCTTCACCACCTATCGCTAACTTTGGCATGCTCTCACTGGTGCAGCTAAATTGCAATGGACTACAAAACAAAATGGCCGGTTAACATCATTCATGGGTAGATACCGCATCATGGTTGGCGCCCATACAGGAGACGAAACTCCACTCTAATTTGTCCCTCAGCTCCCATGGAAACTACGCTGTTATTAGGAGAAATCGATTGGCCAACGCTGGAAGAGGGCTTGCCTTCCTTATTCATCATTCCGTGTAATATCATCTCCATTAATGACAACATCATGCAAGTGCAGACCATTGCCATACAATCAGGCAACGTTGATATTGAAGTATATAACATCTACATACCACGGGTATCCAGCTGTCCCTAGGAATACAACATTAATATCAATTCTTTCCGCACTGGTCAACATCGTATTTTGCTTGATGACTTCAATGCGATCATGAACTCTGGCATTCCAGCCGTAACAACGATGCCAGAGGCCTATCAATAGCAGAACAACCTGATGCTTCAGATTTTTGCCCACTGAATGATGACACTCCCACTCGTGTTGCCGGCACCTGTTCCAGTTCACCTGACATTACGATTGTCAGGTGCTGCCCTCGTAAATAAAGCCCACTAGGAGCCAGTCTCAACTTCATCATCTGACCATCTCTCAATCGTTATCAGGCTTGACAAAGCAACGAACATTCTATCTACTGAACACCGCACGTTTGTCAACCACAATGGGCTGACTGGAACAGTTTTCAATCCTACACCAATGCTAAATTTCTTGCTCTGCCAACTTCAACTGACGCACGCAAGGCCGAATACAACCTAAGGAAATACCTAAATAAAGCGGCTGAAAAATTTATTCTTGCAGGACGAATACCGAAAGTAATGCCTAACTTTCCGACCTCAGCCGCCAGATTGGTAGACGAAAGTGATAAAATCAGAAGCATCAACCCGGAAGACCCTAGAATTCACGAACTGACTGCGAAATATATAAGCAAGTAGCCAAACATAAGAAATCAAAATGGAGCAGCTGCACATTACAGCTGTTCAAGCTGGATTATGACAACTGACGTCAGCAAACTATGGTCCACAGTCCTGCTGTTTCAAGGCACTTCAATAAGCAATTTATTGAAGACCCAACATCTGACAGGCTTAAGCGCATAATTCGCACGAAAATTCGCAACCGAGCCGCCGACCACACGCCATGTTCTACTTCAAATGAAGGCATCTTAATGGATATGCTCAGAAGCCTCGATATGCCAGCAATCGAATACCTTACGGCTACATTCAATTTGGCCATCTCTTCGCTGATCGTTCCTGAGTTCTGGAAAAAAGGGAGAGTGATCCCGATTTTAAAACCGGGCAAAAAAGCGACGGGCCATTACACTATTATCACCAGTTGCTAAAACGCTAGAGGCTTTGATATTGTACATCCTGTTCTTACGACCTGGAAGATCATCAGCTTTCAAAGGATGCGTAGTATTTTACAATAACGGCCTTGGATGCCATTACATCCTGTATTCATGTTGGCCTTAACCAGGCCCGCCCATGCGATAGAATCATTTTGGTGGCGCTTGACTTGTCTAAAGCTTTCGACACAGTCAACCATAAATCGCTTATATCTGACATAGACGGCTCATCCCTTCCAACACAATACGTCAAATGGATCGCCAATTATCTGGCTGGCAGACAATCCTACACGGAATTTAGGAGCAGGAAATCGAAGTTCAGGAAAATTAAACAAGGTATTTCCCAAGGAGGCGTATTATCTCCAACCTTGTTTAATCTGTATTTATCAGGAATTCCAACACCTCCTGATGATCTCAAATTAATTACGTGTACTGATGACAGTTCAATTCTGACAACAGGGAAGGATATCAATGAAATGTGCCAGTTGATTAATGGTTACCTCAACGAACTTAACGAGTTCTTTGAAAGCAAGAACTTAACCGTGTCAGTATCAAAATCATCTGCAACCCTGTTTACCACCTGGACAAAAGAAGTAAAAACGCAGCTTGAAATATATATAGGCAACGAACGCATTCTCACCACCAATCATGTAAAAATCCTTGGGGTTACCCTGGACAGCATGGCGACTTCATCAGACCTGCCACAACTATATGCAACAGGATGCATGGCAGAAATAAAATTCTTAAAGCCTTGGCAGGTAGCACATGGACGAATGGCAAGGAAACACTTTTGGTCACATACAAAGCGGTCGAAAGATCTGCCAACTTTGCTGATCTTGTGTGGTCACAGAACCTATGTGACACACAGTGGAAGCACATACAAAATTGCCGAAGTGCCGCTCTCCGCGCTATCACTGGTTGTCTCCTGATGTCTCCCCAAGACCATCTACACCAGGAAACAAAGACGTTGCCTATGAAAGACCACAACAAGCTCCTTACTCAATTGCCCTAACCCCTTGTGGGACATAGGGCGTCAACTGTTCCATGTGGCCCAGTTAACGTTTCGGTGGCATAAATTGGTTTCAGAGAATGCAGTTGCCAGCATGCACCTCCTGCACATCCATGGCCACGAACGTTGTCGTGGAACCCGAAACGACTGTAGTCAAACATGAGACTGATGCCTCAACACACTGCGCTACCGGTCGCCCCAACAACAAGCTCCTTGCGAAGCAATATTTGGTAAGCTGCTACCGGAGGGGAAACCCTATTTTATGGACAAGACTCCCCCAGCAAAACATGTTCGACGTGGTCTGAAGGACCTTGAACGCGAGGTCCAGAGATATAAAAGGGACGATAATGCTGGCAAATCTGCAAACGTATTACTTCATCAACAAGAGGTGCATTCTTCAATTACGCGATTAAAACCAAATCCAGTACTTTTGACGCAACCACCAACCATATCACCCGAAGAGAAAAGGCTACATAGAAGTATCAGGGCAACACTTGCCCAACTTCGATGAGGTTGGTGTTCACGCCTCAGCTCATATCAAGACGTCCAAAACACCTGTCTAGCCTACAACAGAACACCTCACGACGTAAACCATATTTTCACTTGCCCAGCTGCACCCACGCAGCTTACTCCTAGGTCGTTGTGGGGAAAACCCCATTTAAGCAGCTGCATTCCTTGGCCGTAACACCGAGGAGCTCGAAACGGAACTCTGATCATCGCTGCAGCAACAACGTCTTATACATAGAACAATTACGAAATTGTATTTTAGAAGACCGACTTAAAGTAGTAGCTAACAAAAGCTGATTGAGTGCATTATTAAAACAAAAATATACGGGATCAACTGATTTCCAGATGAACTTTTTATATCCACTGCATGATTGATTGAATCTAACATAATCTGACTGTGAACTTCTAACAAAGAATAAATTTAAAATAATTCGATTTTACGTTGCAATTCCTAGAAATTTCCAGACTTGAAACAGTAGCAGAGCAAGAAATGGAGTCACACGAGGACTCGTCCAAAGGATCCAGCCTTATTTTGGTTGGAGTCAAAATTATTGAATTGGTAAGATTTAGATAATCAAAACGAAGCTTTTTTCATATTGTTTTTACGATTTTTTTCAATTCCAGTGTCTAATTGTGGTTTGTCTGGGACTCATCGATGATCCAGCCAACAACTCCCAATACAGAATATTCGTATCCCCACGGTCAGTTGGAGTCTCATATGCAACTATTGGTGCCTTCCTCATTTTCACCGCAGTCTACTTAGTGATGAAAATATTCAGTGATTCGTACGTGCAACTTCGTCCCCCTTTTCCAAATGATATATTAACTAGCAGTTTCCCTTTTTTTATTAAAGTTGCCCTTGGAAGACGTCAGCCTTAATGTCGATTATTGGAGTTATTTTGTTTATAGCCTCCGGAGCTATGTTGTTGCGGGATTGGGCTTATGTAAAAGAAAGAGGTTATTGGCCTCCGAATACGCAAAGGTGAGACACATAAATACATATGTTTGCCAGAAGATTAAACGATTATAAAATTATTAGGTTGGATTTCCTATGCGGTGCTGGAGCAACTGCAATTGTAACAGCCGTGGTTTTCCTGATTGATTTGGGGTTGACTGTACTACTGGGCGTCAGAGGAGATGTCGACTAAACCGACTTATCTTGCGACAATACACGTGCATATAACAAAATAGTTTTGTAAGGCCTAGTGTTCAAATAAGTTTTTAACTATAACTAGTTTTTTCAGCATTTATGTTATGTTCCAGAAATTTCGTAAATATGTTTACTTGTCAAATTTGTTGCTCGGGGTTTTATGAACAAAGTTTGAATGTGATTTGCAATATGAGACCATGTCAGAAACGATTCCGTCCAAGGTAGATTTACTTATTCACTATCATTTTGTTTTTGATTTTCAACATCATTGCCTAAAATAGCAACGTAAAAATGTCGCATTTCAATATTTGTTTTATTGTAACAAATTTGTAAGTTGTTAGTGAGCTAACACTCAAAGTTCAAAATAGTATGCCAAATATATTATTTTATAATTGAAACTGTAATTACTTTTTTGAATGAATCAAACATAACAAAATGATTTCATGTATGTATAAAATATTTGTAATAAAAGATTTCATGTTACTGTTGGAGAACAAGTGTTTAATAGTAAACAAAGCGATTTTCATTTTCGAAGTTAAAATTAAACCTCATATTACTTCAGAACTTTCCAACTAAACTCCCTGGTTCCTACTACTACTTTGCCTTAACCCCTAGCGGGGCATAGCGCGTCAACCACTCCTGCGCGCCATCGTACTCTGTTCTGGGCAATGGGGCGCAACTCCCCAAAAGACTTACCCAGTGCCTGACACTCCTTTGCCACAGATCGACGCCATGTGATTCGAGGACCCCCTCTTGGTCGGCCTTGGTTGGAAATGGGGTTCCATTTCATGGCATGCATAGCAATGCAGTTATCACTCTTCCGCAATGTGTGACCTATCCACTGCCATTTTCGCCTGCGTATCAATTCATCGATTGGCATCTGACCCGTACGTCGACTTAGCTCTTCATTTGATATTGTTTCGGGCCAGAAAATTCTTAAAATTCGACGAAGACATGAGTTGACGAAAACTTGCAGCTTTCTGGTAACTCCTACGGAAACTTTCCATGTACTGCTCCCATACAAAAGCACTGATAGTACCAGGGAGCGAAACAGGCCCAGCTTGGTCTTAATGCTGAGATAACTGCCCTGCCAGATTTTGGACAGCATGCCGTATGCGCGTTTAGCCTGGTTGATACGACGAGCGATGTCCTGCTCCGTACCACCATTTTCGGCAACAATGCTACCCAGGTAGACGAAGTTGTCCACCTTCTCCACAGGCTGCCCATTAATATTGATGGCAATAGGTGTCGGATTTCTTTTTCGCAACGGCGGGCTAAGAACCTTGGTCTTGTTGGTATTAATCTTTAGCCCAACCTTGCTTGCCTCCCTCTCGAGATCTAACGCCATTGCGGACAGATCCATGATTTTGTGGGAGAGTAGGCATATGTCGTCAGCGTAGTCAAGATGTTGTAGATAAGATGTCAAAGTCCATTGAATTCCTCTGTCGAGTCCGGATAGGGCTGCATGCAACACATCGCCGATCACAATGAGGAATAGGATCGGTGAGAGGATGCACCCCTGCCGAACTCCACTGCGAATCTCAAAGTCCCCCGACACCTTACCTTTAGCCACAAGCTTCTCAGGGATGCCTCTCCTGCGCAAGGCCGCCCATATAGAATCCCGATTGACACTATCGAAAGCCTTCTCGAAATCGATGAAATGCAAATGAAGCGAAGAATCGTACTCAGCGCATTGCTCGATGATGATTCGCAAGGTGTTAATGTGATCGACACAGGAGAATCCGGGATCGAAACCAGCCTGCTCTTCATCAATTGTGCTTCCTAAGTGGGCCTTTAACCTTTCCAGGACGATTTTAGCTATTATCTTAGCAACTGCAGGAAGCACACAAATGCCTCTCCAATTATTACAGTCTGTGAGGCTACCCTTCTTTGGAAGTTTGATGATCAAACCTTCCTACCAATCAGTGAGAAAGGTCTCTGTATTCCACGCTTTATCAACAAGTGGGTGCAGCAAATCGGCGTTTACGCTTGGCGCTGCTTGATAAAGTTCGGCAGGGATACCGTCGAGTCCGGCGGCCTTTCCTCGTTTTAGTGCAATAATTGCAGTGACTTTTCTCCTCTTTAGTCAGGGCAGTGGACCGTATGCGCACATTTTGATGGTTAGCTAAATTATCTATATGAGGGGGAATTTCACCAGAAGTTACACGGTTCAAGACTGCGACGGAGTGTTCTTTCCACCGCCTCATTTGATCTTCTTCCAAGATAAGTAGCTTCCCATCACTATCCTCCACCGGATATTGGCAGGAGTTACGACCACCTGTAAACTCCTTGATGACACTGTATACGGCGTTTAAGTTGTTACTTCTTGCGGCTTCTTCTGCTGAGGCTAAAAGAGAATTGACATAAACTCTTTTATCGCGTCGCACACTACGCTGAACTTCTCGAGCTTTCTGACGGTAAAGGAGTTCGATGGGGCTTCGATTGTCGTCTGCTGCTGCAGCCAAACGAACCTTTAGTTTTTTTCTTTCAACAATCCGCTGCCATGAAGCGTCGGACATCCAGGGCTTATTCCACCAATTCGTGTTTGTGCCAAGGATGGTATCTGCGCTATCAATGTGGGCATTTTCATGGCATCCCAGTTTTCATTTATGTCACTATCTGGGTGACTAGTTATCTCAGCTGCTTTTTGCGCAAGATGGTCGCTATATTGTTGTAAGACAGCTGGATTTTTTAGTCGAGCGGTGTTAATTTGCGGCGCCTGGGTCTTTCGTCAGTAGGACGGCGCACGGCTGCAATACGCAATCCAACATTAGCTATCATAAGATAATGGTCTCTTCCCATCCTAATATCGGCACCCTTCGTGTTTCGCACGTCCAGGAGACAACTCTTGAATCTTTTAATGGTCGATCTGATTTTGTGTTCTGCGCCGATCTATAGAGGTTTTGTGGTGGTCCTTATGCTCAAACATAGTACCACCGATGAAAAGACTGTGAAAGTTGCAGAACTCAACAAATCTTTCACCGTTGCCATTACGATCACCAAGACCATGTCTCCCCATCACATGTCTGAGCCCATAGCTATCCGCGCCAACTTTAGCATTCAAATCGCCCATAACCATTATAATGTCACCTTTAGGAGTTCTGCTCTGAACAGCGTTTAGTTCTTCATAGAAGGAGTCTTTCGCCAAGACACTGTCGGGTTCAGTTGGAGCATAGCATTGTATTATTGAGATGTTCCTCATTTTGGTCCGGATCCCAGGATGAGAGACAGTTTCGTGCGGCTCTGGTTAAAATCTGACCACACTGACTCACGACTACCGCCGGTAGCTCTACCGGAGTACAACAATACAGTGCTACCCGTTGGAGAGATGAATGCTCCGCTGTTCTACCACCTTATCTCACTAACTCCTAAGATTTTTATTTATACCTCAGAAATTCACTCTCTAATTGAAGAAATCGTGCGTTCTGGGGACCTTCTGATCCATTGTCCAGAAGAGTAAGCACATTCCAGAATCCAATCTTTGTCATTGTACGATAGCCTCGGATAAGGACTGACTCAACGTCGTAACCGTTGGCATAGTTGACGTTTCGTTAGCATATAGAAGTTTTCGGATAGTGCAAGTTGCTGGCATACATATCCTGTCCTTTGTTTGTCAGTTTTAACGACAGGCCGTCAAAGGAAAGGCCGTGGTATTATTTTACGCCCCACACCACAGGGGGAAGATTTACCTCAACCAAATCATCGCACCGTCATCACTGGCGGCTTGACATTGGTTAACAATGATCAGTGACCACTGCCGTTCCAAGGGGCGCCCACGCGGAGGACTATTGAAGAGGAATTTTTGCCCCCCTCCGGAGCCTCCTTTAAGGTGTTACATATTTTCGTCGTGACAAAAACAATATACCCTATACTTATAAAAGCCTAGGGTATAAAAATAAAACTACCCTAAAACTAATACCGATGAGAGGGACGCAGGGAAATTCAAAACATAGCAGGCTCACCTACATTTCGTATATACAAAAAGGAAAAGGGAGAAAGGAAAAGGCAAGGTTTAACGTGTCATAAGGTGTACAGTGTTAACAGCAGGAAAAAGGAAATACACAAAGGAAAAAAGAGAGAAGGAAGCAATACATGGTGGCCGGTTAACGCAACGCTTAATGATAGCAAAGAAGAACGAAAAATCGATTTACTCTAATTTTACTGTGCAAGCTATGTATTACTTAGA
Source organism: Chloromyia formosa (assembly GCA_964017055.1). Classification (NCBI taxonomy): domain Eukaryota; kingdom Metazoa; phylum Arthropoda; class Insecta; order Diptera; family Stratiomyidae; genus Chloromyia; species Chloromyia formosa. The sequence continues at coordinate 44,256,225 of OZ024814.1, read as the reverse complement.
ATTTTGAGATATCAAAAGGAAATGAAACCGGAATATATAGGGCTACGCCCGCAATCCGAGGGTTTTGTAGAAAGCGCTTATTTTGGAATAAAAATATCGGCTCCTTGCTCTTCTTGATACCACTCAGATGGATAAAAAAAACAATTAAAATGTCTTACCCACTTACATTTTACATGCCAATTCATATTACGTGATTGTAACGCAACTTAGAACATGTTATTGCCTAAGGTGTTGGCTATCGTTGGCCATCAGTTCTTTTGACCTCGAACGTGTTTATGGCAAGCAGGGGTGTACTAACTGTTACTATAGAAATAAACTATAATTGACCTTTTCTGAGAAGATATACAGATTCCATTATTTTCCATTTTTTTTCGGAACCCACCTTCCTGTAAGTTTTCATAATTCTAAGTATAACGATCTCGAACTTCAAGGGAAAGGGGACAAATTACGGACTAATATTTTCTCCTCCCCCGATGTTCCCCTTTCTACGAATTTCAAGAAAATGCGAAAAAATGGAATGTACTCAACATTACCTTTCTCACGACACCTCACTTGCCTATACCAGTCCATAAAAAAAAATTGACCTTAATTTCGCCTCTATGTGGACAACACCGCCCCCCCCCCCCCCTACACCCGCTAAAGTTGTATTAGTCAGCGCCCCCAACCAATCTTTACCCATTCAAAAATGATTAATTAAATAACTGCAATTCGCACTACGAAAAACAACATGAAACTAGTACTCACACCTATGAGGCCGGTAGGTGTATTTTTTGTGTGGATAGTGTCAAAATGCCTAACTTTAAATAAATGTACTATTATTAAATATTATTTGATTGTAGTGAAACTTAGAGATATTATTGCCTATGATGTTGGTTATCATTGGTCACCAATATTTTTGACCTCGGGTATGCTTAAGGGGTGCAGGGGTGTTCTAACTGCAACGAAATGTACTATTATTAACCTTTTAATATACGATGAGATATCAAAATTTTACGATTTATAGTTTTCTATGCTAGTAAAATGCCGCTTTTCTGCAAATTTTCACATTTCTAAGTTCAACGATATCGAAATGAAAGGGGGGGGGGGGGGTGGACAAACTAGGAACACATATTTTACCCTCTACCTCTTTTCCCCTCTTTTTAAATTTGATGAAAATAATGTACTCGGTGTTACCTTTCTCATGATACCCCACTTGCCTATACCAGATGAAAAAAATTTGACCTTCATTTCCCCTCTATGGGGACCTCCCCTTAAAGTCAGCCTATTACAACGCATCGCTTTCTCCGGCGAATTATAATAATTCTACATATTCCCACAAAATTTGATAAATGTAGCTTCAGCGGTTCATGAGATATTTCATGGACAGACAGACGGACAGACGGACGCATGACCGATTTCATAAGGGTTTTCTTTTTACTACAAAACCCTAAAAACAACAAAAAGTTCCTGATTCCTCTGAGGATGCTCAAAGTGTGTCGAAAATGGGAGTATGAATCTTATTTACTTTTTTTGATAATCAAAGGTTTCGTTCTTATCGCTGCTCAGCTAAAAAGAGAACCAAAAGAACCAGGTAGAACCCTTTGTATTCCTTTATATGTGAAGATTCGCTTCACTTTAGAAAAATGCCAAGTTATCAATGTTGTCTATCTGGAAGCCAAAGAGGCTAACTATTTAATGTTTAGGAAATTATTCAGAAAGGGCAAACTATCTCTAGTATTGCGCAATCTGGGGCAGTTAAAGATCATCTGGTTATTTTTTTCCTCCACTAGACAGGTGTTGCATTCGCTGGAGTCGTACGTATGATCACTGAGGATTCTATTGACTTGTTTAATAATTTTAGAGTCGTAAGTGACTGGGTTGAATCAGACAATGAAGAGATGGTTGCCATTCTGCTCTCAGGATTCGTATGCAGATGCTTCGGCATGAGTCGTGTGCGTCGAATGTGTGAATGTATGAACTGAATGCGTTTCTCTTTCACTTACAGATACACAATGCTTCGCCATTTCTGTTGATCACTATTTTTAACAGTGGTTTAAATCAGGCTTTCAGAACCGCGACATAGATTATAGCATGTTGTTGTTGTGGTAACGATGCTTCAAATACTGCAATTCTTCTTACATCGAGGGGGTTTGGCAGCTCTTGGCCGTTGAAAAACGGGTTGTTCCGGTACGAAGAACCGGCTGCCGCAGGAACGTAGATTATATAGCGCGGCGACATAAGCCGCTTTCGTTTAACTTGATTTCGGTCTCAGACCGATTACGAGTGAAAAGAACGGCACGAATCTGCGATGAGCGACCTTAAACAGCCACCATACAGATACTTCGTCGCGTGGGGGCGAATTGCGGACTAATATACATTTAGATAGGGGCGAAACAAGTTAAAGTTCAACCAATTTTCCCGATGAGATCCCATACGAGACCGGGATCAAGCCCGGTCTGTGGTTTTGTACAGAAATACAATATACCGAAATCCGGTGAAATTAACGCAGCTATTATGGCCATTCTCACATAAGAACGTGAATATGAAAGTGTCTAAATATGTATGAGAATCAATGAGAATATCCATTTTATTCTCACTCTTGACAATGAGAATAGTCGTGCGTGTTTACAGCTCCGAGAACTGTTCTCATCAGTGACGCCATTCTCATAAGGTCTATCGAGACTGTAATGAGCCATATCCTGGTAGTACGGCTTCCACCGGCAGATCGAAGGTAGCACCTGATGAGTAGTGAACTGTCGGTGGTACGAAACCAGAGGACCCCGATGCGAGCGCGAGGTCTCCTGCGCCATCAGTCAACCATTCCATCCTTATCGTCCCATTTTTTATTCCCCATTTTTGCCTCCCATGTTGGTGTTGTCTTCCCCAGGCCCATGAATATTTATTAATACGTAAAGGACAGGTGCAATGAACGGCGAAAACCCCGCCCACGTCTCCCGAACTAAGTTACAGCAAACAGCAAGCATAGGCCGGTTAGCCTTACATCATTCCTGTTGAAAACAATGGAAAAGGTGTTGGTGGACTACCTGGAGAACACCACGCTAATGTATAGTCCTCTGAGTAGATGCCAACATGCTTATAGAGCAGGCAGATCTACGGAAACCGCTCTACATGAACTTGTTAGAGTTGCAGAGAGAGAGATTAACAATGGCGGGATCGCTATGTCTACTTTTATGGATATAGAGGGTGCTTTTGATAAAATCTCCTTTACCAAACTAAGGAACGCCCTGTTTGAGCGGGGGGTTGATTACATTATAATTAAGTGGATCGACTCTATGCTTAAGCAGAGGGCGGTAAATCTTAGCAGTGGATGTGACAGAATACGGGGTAAGGTAGTCCGAGGATGCCCACAAGGAGGTGTTCTTTCGCCTCTACTGTGGAACATCACCGTGGACAGTCTTCTCTGGAAACTGGACTCGATGGGCGTACACACTGTAGGATACGCCGATGACTTGGCACTCACGGTCAGTGGAAAGTTCATGGACACAATTCTAGGTTGCATGGGACAAGCTCTCAAAGTAACCGAAGAATGGTGTAATGAGCAAGAGCTAACCATAAACGCTAGTAAATCAAACACTATGATTTTTACTCGTAAGAGGAAAGACATAGAGATAACTCCCTTACGGCTTTTTGGTTCGGAAATCAAGGTGTCCAAGGAAGTGAAGCATCTAGGAGTTACCTTAGATGCGAAACTAACTTGGAATGTTCACGTTGATGAAAAGATCCAAAAAGCGAAAAGGATTTTGCATCAATGTAAGAGAGTGTGTGCTCGTAGGTGGGGAATTTCACCTAAAGCGACACACTGGATTTACACAATGATGGTAAGACCTATTCTAGCCTATGCATCAGTGGTATGGTGGCCAAAAGCCATGCAGAATACCACAAAGCAGAAGCTAGATGGGGTACAAAGGATAGCTTGCGTAAGCATATGTGGTGCAATGCGCACCACACCAACGCGCGCAATGGAGGCATTGCTGGGACTGCCGCCATTGGACTTATTTATAAAGAAAACGGCGGCGCTTTCGGCAATACGCATGGAAAGGGATGCCATGTGGCATCGCTTTGGAACTAGCAGCGGTCATAAGAGCATCCTAGACATTATTCATGATGAGGTCAGGGAGACTCTAATGCCGGTAGAAGGCATGAGTAGACGTAGGGTAGTTGAAAGACTACACAAGACTCACATTGCAGATGGAAACATACATAATGAGTGTATGTACAATGACATCAGCATTTTTACTGATGGCTCTTTAATGGACGGTAAAGCGGGGGCGGGGGTTTACTCTGAAGAGCTAAACCTAGCATGTGCGCTTAGTCTAGGAGAGTATGTGTCCGTATACCAGGCAGAAATGCTTGGCTTGTTGCATGCGTTGGACCACTTGCTTGAAGGTCAGGTGCGGGGGAAGAAAATCCTTATTGCACTGGACAACCAATCGGTGATCAGACGCATGCAGCAGACGAACATAAACTCTAAACTGGTACTAGAGTGTGTCCGGAAGCTCAACACGTGTGCCTCAGAAAATGAGGTTACGCTGATGTGGGTAAAAGGACACATAGGTACAACAGGAAATGAGGCGGCGGATGCCCTAGCAAAACAGGGATCTGCGGCAACTTTCATTGGCCCAGAACCCAGAGTTGCTCTGGGGAACGGCATGATTGGAGCGAAGGTTGGGAAGTGGATGGACTCCATGCTTCAACAAAGATGGCAGGAGCTAGTCACTTGCAAACAAGCTCGGAATGCAATGACCAGCCCTTTAGGCAGGGAAGCGAGAAAGGTACTTAGTTATAAACGGAGTACCCTAAGCTGGATAACTGCCTTGGTCACAGGGCATGGTAATTTTAAGGCTCATCTGGCCAAGATGAAAATCGGGGAAGATGACGTTTGCAGGCTATGCCTGGAGGAGGCCGAGACGGCAGCACACATTGTGTGCGAATGTCCAGCACTGGCTAGCACGAGGTTGAGGATCACAGGCAGGCACACGATAAGTGTAGAAGCCATGAGTGAACTCAGCTTCAAACAAATGCTAGCAATAACACGGGACTCAGTGATGAAGAAAGAGGTCGACAATTATCAGTCGACATCTGGAAGCCACTGATGACCGGGAGGGGGCGAAAAGGGACCCAAACGTAAGTCGTCTGCTTCGGCTATCCCCCATAGTATATAATAATAATAATAATAAGCATAGGCCGCTGCTTAGCTCATTGAGGGGCCTTTTTCTTCGCCAGATGGCACGGCCCGACCTTCACGATCATTATGCTATCTTAGGTTCCGTACCCACGGGCATCTTCGGATGCCCACCCGAACGTCCATTACAAGACCTTTATACACAATTTGGAAGCGAAAGCTTAGTTTACCATCAATCGCATTTTGAGCAATAAATAATTAAAATGACGTTCTACGTTTTTTCCGTAAAATGTTTCTCCCCCCAAGAGTCTTCCGCGAAATGCCTGCATCTGGCCAAATTTAGTAGTCCCAAGCCAATTTTAACACTCACCTGTGATGACTCCTCGCCATAAACATTGTCGAAATAATACGTTTTGGGAGGTTCGTTGGCTGTTGCCCCAGGCTTAAACACGGTTACGGATCGATTGATTTTGTCCACCTTGACGGTGTTCTGACTGCCACTTTCGATTTCATGTTTGTCCATGGGACGCACACGAACCACGACACGAACATTTTCCAATTCACCTTGTTCCGTATTTTCCTGAAATATCGAAATGAGGTAAGTATACTACGGCGAGCAAATTATTTTGGCATCCTACTGGCATTTTTGCAAAACGATTCACCCGACGACAACACCTAACAACAGTACACTAGTAAAAAAAAGGTCCAAGAATTGTCAAATATGACAGCTGACGACAGTGGGTTGCGAAAGAAACCAAAACTTTGGTGTGCTTCTGTGCTAAGTGAAAATTGTCAATAGAGGACACTGTCCTGCTGAATAAAGCTGAGTTGAACCATTGTGTGCGTTCAGAAGGAACTGAGCAACTTCCGCTCAGCGAACATGTTCAGAACGAGCGGGTTCAGAAGTGACTGAGCAACTTCCGCTCGGGTGATCATGATCAAATTTCACCGAGCAAGAAATATTTCTGCTCACTGATCAGTGCTCAGTGCTCAGGTTCTTCTTCTTCTTTTTCAACCTCACGCTCAAGTTGCGACTTTCGAATTTTGACAGTTATCAAGTTGGTTGTTGTGTTTTCGCCGCTTTCGGCTTCTAGTTCTTTGGTTTTCGGGTGCTTTTGATTTCGTTTTCTCGTTGTTCGTGATTTTTGTAAAGGACAGCGTGGGATTGATGTATGTTCCACTTTTCGGCACTCGACGTCTGAAATTGTCATCGTCAGCTCTCAGCTGGTCGATTTTTCAGCTGGTGAAGTAGCGTTCAGCAGGTGCAGACTCCAAACCGAGCAGCTCCGGAGCAGCTCACGAGCAGTTGCGGAGCAGCTCGCGAGCGGTTTCCGCTCTTTTGCCACCTTCTGAACGCACTCATTGAAACTTAACTAGCCAATAGAAAAGAAGAAGAGACAATTCAATCTCAGTTCACTGAACTACAATCGGCTCCGTCATTCGTCAAACGAAAAGCGGCTGTTGTCGTCCGCGGCATTCTTGAAATTAACGCCCGTGAATATTGTATTAAGCATGGTTGGATTAAGCGATCCTGTCCTGACCGAACATGAGGCTGAGCTGTACGACAGGCAAATTCGCCTCTGGGGACTCGACTCTCAGAAGAGGTAAGCAATAGACTTTCTCCGTTTTCACAAGAAATTGCAATTTAACGCCTGCTTTTAGGTTGCGTGCTGCTCGTATTTTGATTGCCGGCGTCTCTGGATTTGGAGCCGAAATTGCCAAAAACATAATTTTGTCGGGTGTGAAGTCGGTCGTTTTGTTGGACGATGCCGACGTCAGTGAAGCGGATAGCTGCTCGCAGTTTCTGGCGCCCACAACCGCTTTGGGTACAAATCGGGCTGAGGCCTCGCTGCAAAGAGCCCGCGCTCTAAATCCCATGGTGGAAATTCGAGCCGACACGAAAACGGCAAATGTGTCATCGGAGAATTATGTAGGCGCCGACTATTTTGCAGATTTCGACGTGGTCGTAGCGACGGGATTGCCGACGAGTTCGTTGTTGGCCATTGATGAGATTTGCCGCGAGAAGAAAATCAAATTTTTCACTGGCGATGTTTGGGGCATGTTTGGATATTCGTTTACCGATCTGCAGGAACATGAATTTGTTGAGTAAGTAGCGACATTGTAGACATAATTAAGAGCTCGTGAAAGCAGGAAGCGGAACTCGATTTTTGTTCTTCCCCCGTGCCTCGAATTAATTTTCGCTTTATAGGCTTCTTTTAGACAACAAGCAATTTAGAAAATTGGCAATAACAGAACTAATACGTCAATAATTCTAGCGTTGAACAGAAGTTCATAGCTATTCACCAACGTGTCAACATTAATAGAAAATTAGTATTAGCGGAGGAAGAAATACTACTTTGCCTTAACCCCTAGTGGGGCATAGCGCGTCAACTACTCCTGCGCGCCATCGTACTCTGTTCTGGGCAATGGGGCGCAACTCCCCAAAAGACTTACCCAGTGCCTGACACTCCTTTGCCACAGATCGACGTCATGTGATTCTAGGAACCCCTCTTTGTCGGCCTTGGTTGGAAATGGGGTTCCATTTCATGGCATGCAAAGCAATGCAGTTATCACTCTTCCGCAATGTGGGACCTATCCACTGGCATTTGCGCCTGCGTAGCAATTCGTCGATTGGCATCTGCCCCGTACACCGACTTAGCTCTTCATTTAATATTGGCCTCGTTTATACAGTGGAACTAAAAGGCGATTTAACTAGATCGTTTTAGTGCTAGTACTTGTTCGTGGTGTGTTTATACCGACCATACGAAGAGGTACTAAACATGAAAGATGTCAGCTGTTGATTTGTGACTTCGCTGACATTGGTTAAGAAAATGTCAAGAGGCAGTAGCCTCCTAATAAAAACGCGTTTCTACCGCTACAATCAAAGGAAACGAATGCAGAGTGTCAGGATAGGATGAGATATTTATATAGCGAATAAAATATAATTTTCAACAACACCATTAGCGAAGACAGCAACACCACCTAGTCCCAATTTTTCAGTCCAATTCTGCATAGCAAGTGGAGCTAAAATTGGTACCAAAACTAGCTAGTGCGACATGTTTATGCCGTCGTGAGTGAGCTCGAATTAGTTAATCCTCGAAGATAGTTCCGCAGCATAAACAAGGCCATTGTTTCGGGCCAGATTAGTTCCTTCTGAGGGCCATATTCTTAGAATTCGACGAAGACATGAATTGACGAAAACTTGCAACTTTCCGGTAACTCTTACGGAAACTTTGCATGTAAATACTACTCTCATACAAAAGCACAGACAGTACCAGGGAGCGAAACAGGCCCAGCTTGGTCTTGATGCTGGGATAACTACTTTGCCAGATTTTGGACAGCAAAGATAGCTTGGTTTGATACGACGAACGATGTCCTGCTTCGTACCAACATTTTCGACAACAATGCTACCCAGGTAGACGAAGTTGTCCACCTTCTCCACAGGCTGCCCATTAATATTGATAGCAATAGGTATCGGATTTCTTTTTCGCAATGGCGGGCTAAGAACCTTGGTCTTGTTGGTATTAATCTTTAGCCCAACCTTACTTGCCTCCCTCTAGAGATCTAACGCCATTGCGGACAGATCCATGATTTTGTGGGAGAGTAGGCGGAGTGAAGATGTTGTAGATAAGATGTCAAAGTCCATTGAATTCGTCTGTCTAGACCGGACCGGATAGGGCTGCATGCAACACATCGCCGATCACAATGAGAAATAGTATCGGTGAGAGGATGCACCCCTGCCGAGCTCCACTGCGAATCTCAAAGTCCCCCGACACCTTACCTTTATGCAGAACGCGGCGTTTCGCGCCGCCATAAGGTTGCCATAATAGCCACAAGCTTCTCAGGCAAGCCTCTCCTGCGCAAGGCCGCCCATATAGAATCCCGGTTCACACTATCGAAAGCCTTTTCGAAATCGATGAAAAGCAAATGAAGCGGAGAATCGTACTCAGCGCATTGCTCGATGATGATTCGCAAGGTGTTAATGTGATCGATACCGGAAAATTCGGATCGAAAACCAGCCTGCTCTTGTTGTTGTTGCGATGCTTCGAATACTGCAGTTCTTCTTGCATCGAGGGGGTTTGGCAGCTCTTGGCCGTTGAAAAACGGGTCGTTCCGGTACGAAGAACCGGCTGCTCTTCATCAATTGTGCTTTCTAAGTGGGCCCTTACCCTTTCCAGGACGATTTTAGCTATTATCTTAGCAACTGCAGAAAGCACACAAATGCCTCTCCAATTATTACAGTCCGTGAGGCTACCCTTCTTCGGAAGTTTGGTGATCAAACCTTCCTTCCACTCAGTGGGAAATGTCTCTGTATTCCACGCTTGATCAACAAGTGGGTGCAGCAAATCGGCAGTTACGCTTGGCGCTCTTCCAAGAAAAGTAGCTTTCCATCGCTATCCTTCACCGGATGTTGGCAGAAGTTACGTCCACCTGTAAACTCCTTAATGACACAGCGTTTAAGTTGTTACTTCTTGCGGCTTCTTCTTCTGAGGCTAAAAGAGAATTCCCCTAAACTCTTTTATCGTGCCGCACACTAAGCTGAACTGCTCGATCTTTCTGACGGTAAAGGAGTTCAATGCTACTTCAATTTTCGTGTGGTGCTGCAGCCAAACGAACCTTCAGTTGTTTTCTTTCAACAATTCGCTGCCATGAAGCGTCGGGCATTCAGGGCTTATTCCAACCATCCGTGTTCGTGCCAAGGATGGTATCTGTGCTATCAATGTATGCATTTTTTATGGCATCCCAGTTTTCATTTTTGTCACTATCTGGGTGACTAGTTATCTCAGCTGATTTTTGCGCAAGATGGTCGCTATATTGTTTGTTGTAAGACAGTTGGTTTTTTTAGTCGAGCGGTGTTGAATTTGCAGCGCCTGGATCTTTCGTCGCTAGGGCGGCGGACGGCTGCAATACGCAATCGAACATTAGCTATCATAAGATAATGGTCTCTTCCCATCCCAATATCGGAACCCTTCTTGCTTCGCACGTCCAACAGGCAACTCTGGAATCTCTTACTAATGGCAAAGTGGTCGATCTGATTTTGTGTTCTGCGCCAATCAACAGAGGACCAACTGATTTTGTGGTGGTCCTTTTGCTCAAACATAGTACCACCGATGAAGAGACTGTGAAAGTTGCAGAACTCTACAAATCTTTCACTGTCGTCGTTACGATCACCAAGGCCCGTGTCTCCCCATCACATGTCTGAGCCCGTAGTTATCAGCGCCAACTTTTGCATTCAAATCACCCATAACCACTATAATGTCACTAATGTAACCTGATATTCTGCTCTGAACGGCGTTCAGTTGTTCGTAGAAGGAGTCTTTCGCCAAGACATTGTCGGGCTCAGTTGTGTATTATTGAGATGTTCCTCATTTTGGTCAGGAACCTGGCGGTCATAATTCGGCCGGAGACCGGATCCCAGGATAAGGGACAGTTTCGTGCGGCTCTGGTTAAAAGAAGCCCCACATCTGACTCACAACAACTACCGGTAGCTCTACCGGAGTACAATATTACAGTGCTACCCGTTGGACAGATAAATTCTCCGCTGTTCCACCATCTTATCTCACTAACTCCTAAGATCTTTAATTCACTCTCTATTTGAAGAAATCGTGCATTCTGGGGATCTTCTGATCCATTGTCCAGGAGAGCACGCGCACTCCAGAATCCAATCTTTGTCATTGTACGATAGCCAAAAGCCGTAATCGTTGAGTCAGTCCTTATCCGAGGCATAGTTGACGTTTCGTTAGCATATAAAGATTTTTGATAGTGCAAGTTGCCGGCATACACATCCTGTCCTTTTTTTGTCGGTTTTAACGACAGGCCTTCAAAGGGAAAGGCCGTGGTATTATTTTTACGCCCCGCACCACAGGGGGAAGGTTTACCTCAACCAAATCATCGCACCGCCATCACTGGCGGCTTGACACTGGTTAGCAATGGTCAGTGACCACTGCCGTTGCAGGGGGCGCCCACGCGGAGGACTATGGAAGAGGAATTTTTGCGTGATGGGTTTCCACAGGGAAGTTGCCTTAGCTCGTCACTGTTCAACTTTTGTACAAATGACATACACAACATATCTGACGAAAATAATAGGGTATACCAGTACGCTGACGATTTTCTCCTCCTTATAGTGGTAAAAACATAGAAGAGGCAAAGATAAATTTAGAGCGTTTTATCGAAAAATTTGTGTCGATGATTCGTACTCTGAGTCTCCAAATTACTGAGGATCATCATCATTGTGGCGCGACAGCCCGACGTCGGGCCTTAGCCGCCTGGATCGTTGTTCTCCAATTATCTCGGTCACGTGACCGCGTCCTCCAATCTTGGAAGCCCAGTAGCTGTTCGGCGTCCACATATACTGAGCTCTACCAACGAGATCTCGGTCGTCTAGACCAGGGGTTGGCAAACTCCGGCCCGCGGGCCAAATCCGGCCCGCCTCTGGTTCTCATCCGGCCCGCGAGCTAATATTTTTTTTTACATGACAAAATCAAATTTATACAAACACATAATTTAAAATCGATTTTTGTTTGTCACAACGAAGTGTGTTTGAGTTGAATTTAAAACAAATTTATTTGTTACATTGGAGACTCACTTGCAATAATAATCCAAATAGCAATATATGGTAAAAACCGATCACAGAGTCTGTGGTGGGGTATTTGAACTAAACACTAGGATCTTGCCATGAATGTCTGGCCCAGTGTATATTAAATCTATTTTCATGCCATTACGTCCTGCGCCAAGAAAATATTAAATCGAATTGTAGTACATATATATATGTATAATGTAGGCATTAGAGCACGTATACACTCTTATCAAAAGATCTTATTGAGACTAGTAAAACGATGCTTCGAGGTCCTTGAATATCTGGTGAACACCAACCTGATCATTGAAAGTTTGGTTCACTTGGCTTCATTCTGCGTACCGGCTGTGGTTCCCGCCTCTCACGGTACAAATACTTGTCCAATAAATTCAGACTTATTAAAATAGGGGGAATTTGGGAGACAAAAGGATTTGTCCCGAAAGGGCGCGAACTTCGGTCCACAGTGTTTCGACTGGCAACGCAATGACACGCTGTCAAGATTAGCTTGACACATGCATACTAAGTTTGTATGCAAAATGAAACCAAACCAAGCAAGCTTCCAATTTTCAGTGAAACATAATTCTTTGCAAGAAACTTTAATATCATCCAGGCCACTTTGTACTGCTTGCAGGATGACGCATTTAACGTATTCACTACTCCAGATCCGGTGACGAAATTGATGCGTGTGATGCGATTAAATGAATTTAAACTCGCATCGATTTCGTCAATTCCAGGTAACGAAGCAAATACGTTTTCCGATGGCATTTGCGGTTTAAAACAGTAATACAACTGTGCGTATCTCGACCACTTTAGTTAGATGGACTGGTGATAGTTTTTGGTAATTTGTTTTTGTTATGAATTTAACGTTTAAAAAGAAACTAAAGTGTTTCCTGAAATAAACGATATTACAATATTTGAGTATCCGTCTGGAAATGCTCATGAGCTTTACTGAATCTTACAGCCTGGTATATAGTAGCTCAGTTTTTCTTACATGACTATCCAGTGCAATTCAGTTCAACATGTTAACCTGAAATATCAATGGGGGGCTTCCGTCACCCTGAATACGGAGGTTTAAACAGCAATAATAGCCCGCAGAGATTCACATTTTACTGCGGTCTCCTCTGTCAAGAATTTCAATCGCTGAAATGGATTTCCACTTTAGACAAATAAGGTTTATCGTTATTCGGCGTTAAGCTTTGGTTATGGTGTAGATATATATTACATACTAAGGTGGAATTCACTCAAGACTCACGCTCAATAACAACAATGCAAAAAATAAGGAAATTACTTGAATTCTCTTTAATTTCGGCACGAAAAAATAACCGTTTTTTTTTCTTCTATCTAGCAGTTACATTGCTCATAATTTCGATTCAATTTCGTCTACATCTAGTTATAACAGAAATGATATCTTATGTGTTTCGTTACTTCGAACTGACGAAATCGATACCCGATTTGTGGTCATTTGCAGAAACACATATCGATTTCATCATTGGATTTGGGCGTAATAGATACGTTACGGCTAATGGCTAGGGCTGCTGGCACACGGTAAGCAGTTTCATTTCGAATTTGCTATCCGGCCCGCTGAGCTTAACATTTTAAAAATCTGGCCCTTTTCAGAAAAAGTTTGCCGACCCCTGGTCTAGACAGTCTCGCTCCGTCGACTCGTTCTGCATTCATTACTCTCTTAGGCATGCGATCATCGTCCATTCTTTGTACATGCCCTGCCCATTGAAGTCGTTGTAGTTTGCCGATTTTCGAAACTTCCAGATCATCATACAGTTCATACAACTCATGGTTATACCGGATGCGCCATCCATCTCGATCAAAAACAGCCCCGAAAATTCGCCGTAGAACGTTATGTTCAAATGTGTCTAGCATGTTTCCGGAGGCTTCGCAGCCGTAGCTTAGCACTGGCCGTGTAATGGTTTTGTACACGCGGAGCTTCGTGTTTCTGTGCACATGCTTCGATTTCATTATGGGGAGAACCGAGAAAAAAGTCTTATTAGCTAATTTTATCCGTCGGTTGATTTCGTCAGTTTCGTTGGTGTCTCTTGACAAGATGCAACCCAGGTATATGAAGTTGTTCACGAACTCGATGTTGAGGTCCCCCACATTGATGCTCGGTTGTGCAGGTGTCCTTGTCGTCGATTGCATCATTATTTTAGTTTTACCCTTGTTGAGAGAGTTGGACTACGTACTAACTTCTTTTGCAGCGGTATCGAGCGTATGCTGAAGTTCTTCTGCGTCGGCCCATCTTCGGGTCACTGTTGACTTGCCCTTCGTGTACTCGAATTGCATACGATGTAGGGGCTCGACAGTTCCATCTTGTGCCTGATATGCAAATCAAGCAACTTTTCCATGGTTTTAAGGAAGAAGGAAGTAAAGCGAATCGGTCTATAGGATTTGGGCATATGTTCCGGCTTATTGCCCGCTTTGGGTATGAAGACCACAACTTTCCTCCAAGGTTGTGGTATGTACCCAAGGGTGTAACTTGCCCTAAAAAGCTCGATTAGCGGAGTTATTATGATCTCCAAGCTGTTTTGCAACAGAGCGGGGAAGATGCCGTCTACGCCGGGAGCTTTAAATGGCTCAAAGGATTCTATCGCCCATTTAACTTTGTCCATGCCAAAGATGACCCCCGATAAACTGCCAGCCCGGCTTACGCGAACCCGTTGGGGCCTCCAGACTTATGAAAAATGACTTACTCGAAGAAAAACATACAGTTCGAGGATGAAACACAGCTAATTGAGGCCATCCAAGAGTCGATCTGGGTGAACAACCAACCATTCAAGTCGAATAACATTTTCGACGCAGTTTTCAATAAAAGAGGAGGTACTGACTATTAAGAAAAAAATTTCAAACTATGAGTTCTATTTAAGTTGCCCAATTTTGAACGTGCAATTTATCGGTGCATCAATTTAAAGTAGTAGTCCGGATGGCGCAACGGTTAGCACGTTCGCCTTCAACGCACTGGGCCCCGGTTCGATTCCGGGGATTTACGTGTCGGACTATGAGCCCACTCAGCTGTTAAATGAGTACCCATTATGGGGTAAATGACTCGGTTGAGCGTGTTGCTGATCACATACCTCTGCACAAAAACCGTCGCAATCTAGAAAATGAGATGATGCTAATTCATCTCAAAGCCGTGGTTCAAATTGGACTGTTGCGCCAGTTATTTATTTAATTTAAGGTTAATAAAACATAACTGTTGTTAACTAAAGCTGTCATTTTGGATATTTTGAGTAAAACAAATCTCGTTGCCCCTATTCAAGTGGTCCGGGCGAGGTCAATGGCACCCGAATGCATACATATAGTATATTTCAGGTCAGGCTCCCACCTACGTCTACAATTTAAGGGTTTGCAGCAAGAATGCTGTAACTTCATTTTTGCCATTTGTGATGTTCTCGTTCTTACTTGATAAAAACCAATACGTATCCTCATTCCTCCTTCGATTGATACACAGTTTACACAACTAATACATATAACAATTGAATAATACTAATAAGCATATTTTGTTTCTTTTCAGGGATGTTGTTAAACATAAGCTTGTCACGAAAGCTGACGACAAAACTGGCAAAAAGCCACAAACTGAACTTGTCACCACGACCGCAAAACGATCACTCTCTTTTCCTCCATTGAAAACCGTTTTGGATTTCGATTTTACGAGCGCCGCTTTCGCTAAACGGCTTAAACGTACTGGTCCGGCGTTCGTTGTTTTGAGAATTTTGCAAACGTATCGTGATGAAGTCGGTTGTGATCCCGATTACAGCAAGCGTGACGAAAGCCTCAAGGAGCTGTTTAAAATTCGTGACCGTATTGCACCGAATCTTGTTGAAGACCGAGTGTTTGAACATGTTTTTGCTCAAATATCACCTGTGTCTGCTATAGTGGGCGGTGAATTGGCTCAGGAGATAATTAAAACAGTGTCACAAAAAGAAGCTCCACATCATAATGTGTTCCTTTTCGATCCAGACACATGCTGTGGCTTCATTGAATCAATTGAAGCCAACTAATCTGGCATGGTAACTTTAAATATATAATATTCTATTTATAAGTGAATTTTCTAATAAAATATGGAACAAGAATGAACTATGTATTTACTTGTGTTTTCGACGAATTCTTCAGATCGGACTACGGACATTATGGAATAAAAAGCCATACGTATTACTATATATTATGTATATTCAAATTACTTTTGTTTTCTTCATCTTCATGTACTTCACAAGTAATTCGCCAATGATCTGCTCAGCGCACGGTTTTATTCTACTTTGCTAAGTTCTTTCCCTCAATTTTGAAGACTAGTAGACTAGACAGACTAGTGTAAGCCTCTGTAATTCTCGCACCGCAATTATATTGATTTTACCATATGGAGGTGGTTCCTATGTAAAACAAAGGTTCAAATAATCAATCGTTTCAAGTGTGTGGATTAGATCTGAACAGTCGATGCATGGTCAATGTTGGATGCTCGTAAGTGGGAAAGCCAAACAAATTATTCATTTTCGCACAAGACGCAAAAAAACTAAAAGCATCGCAAACGTTTGAATAAAATATGACTTACTTTTATACATTTAGTAGTATAGCAATGCATTCGGGGAAACTTAATCCGATTCCGAGTCGAAACATGGGGCACAAATTCTCGTGGAGCACTTCATTTCTGAGACTGTTTTAACAGGAAGGTGTTCGATATCCGACAATTATATGCGTTGTTGTTGTGATAACAATGATCGGAAGTTCAGTGTGTGTGTTACATGCTACGGTTCATCTTCCTCGATATCAACGAATAGAAAAATGGCTGCTTTTACGACCTGGGAGTAAGGTGCGTGGGTGCAGCTGGGCAATTGAAGACGTGGTCCACATCATGAGGCGTACCATTCCACGCGGGACATGTGTTCGAAACGTCCCGGTCAATGCGAGACAGATAGGAGTTAAGACGCGAACACCAACCTGACCGCTCGCTGCTCTCAGAAACCTTCTCTCTTCAGGAGAAATGGCTAGTGGTGGTATCGAGAGAACTACATTTGGAGCTAGTCCCGCAATTAATTATTGTACCTCCTCGTGATATACTGCTGCGATGCCTGATCTGTATGGGTCGTTGTCAAAGGGAACCGTTTTGTACCTTTGGATATCTGTTTCTAGGTCCCTCAAATCAGTGTCACAGAGATTCTGTGACCACACAGGAGCCTCATAGTTGGCCACTGATCTTCCGACCGCTTTGTAGAGTTTCTTTGTCATTCCCCAAGGTGCTGCCGGCCAAGGCTTTGAATTTTATTCCTACCGCGCATCCTGTCGCACACGGTTGAGCCGTAGGGAGATAATGTGGCTATGCTGTCCAGAGTGACTCCAAGGATTTTAGGATAATTCACGGTAGGAAAAGGTTGACTGCCAATTGAAATCCCAAGTTGCATCTTGACTTCCTTCGTCCAGGTGGTAAATAAGGTTGCCAAGGATTTAGGCGCTGAACCGGTAAAATTCTTGACTGTGAAGAATGCATTAAGTTCTCCAAGATAACCGTTTATACGTTCGCACATTTCCGTGATGTTATTCCCTGTTGCCAGCATGGAGCCGTCATCGACATAGGAGATATTTCGATAACCTCAGGTTGTGTCGGGAGTCCAGATAGATAAAGGTTGTGGCACACATTGTTTGATCTTCCTAAGTTTCGATTTATTGTTCCTGAATTCTTTGTGAGACTGCCTGCCCGCAACATAATTGGCAATCCATTTAGTTACTTGCGTTGGGAGCGATGAACAATTTAAGTCGGACAGAAGTGCTTAGTGGGTGACTGTGTCGAAGGCTTTCGACAGGTCAAGTGCCACCAGAATTGTTCTGTGACATGGACGAGGTTGATTGAGACCATTGTGGATGCGAGATCGTCGTCGAGAGATCGTCGTCGTATCCTTCGGAAGCCGTGCTTGGTGGTCTGCTAGCTGGACATGGGCCGCAAGAACAGGGTGGATTAGTGTTTCGATCGTTTTGGCAACTGGTGATAGAAGTGTGATGGGACGATAGGACTCGCCGAGTGTCGCTTTTTTCCCGGGTTCCAAGATTCACCCTTTCTTCCAGAGTTCCGGAATAATCAGTAATGTGATGGGTAGATTAAATGTGGATATTCGATAGCTTGTATATCGAGGTGTTTGAGCATTGGCAGGTATGTTATCTGCGGTTCGGTTATGGATCCTCCTGCGGATTATGCGATTAAGTCTGTCTGGTGGTAGACTCCAATAAATTGTTTATTGAAACGACTTGCGCAGTGGGTACGGTTGAACCCTAATTGAACTGTCTCCGAACTGAATGGCGCCTTTCCCTTTATGTTTTGGTCGGCTAGAGAGGACACGGACTGTCCACCCTAGTTTGCTCACACCCGTAGTTACGTTGCAGCTATTCAGATGAGTACTCCATTTTCACCTCCTGTATTCGGCTACTTGTCTATGAATTTCACAGTTCATTTGGTGAATTCTGAGATCGCCTGGGACTACACTCCTGATGCTGTTTGACAACCTGGCGGCTGAGGTAGGAAAGTTAGGCCGAATTTTCGGAATACGTCCTGCAGGGATGAATTTCGTAGCCGCTTTATTTAGAACTTTCGGGGCCCTATCATGCAATTTGATTCGAATCGAATGCTGATAATGTTACCATGTAACTCGAAGTCAAATTTCGCAATTTAAAAAATCCCCGAGTATTCGAATGGAATGGGAAATTTCATATCGAATATTCGATGATTAATTGAAATGAAGACTGTCGTTTTCGAGTAACATGGTACCACTATCATCCATTCGAAAGCAATTCGAATCGAATTACATGATATAGGGCCCCTGATGTTGGATTCGGTAGGAGTTGGCAGGGCGAGGAATTTAGCATTGGTATATTCGGTGAAGCCATTCCAGTCAGCCTAATTGTGCTTGATAAACGTGCGATGTTCGGCAGATACGACATTTGTCGGTTTGTCAAGCCTTATCACGATTGGCAAATGGTCCGAAGATAGTGTAAGGACCGGAACAGGGACAGATACCGGCAATACGAGTGGGCGTGTCATCATTCAATGTACAGAAATCCGAAGCTTCAAGTTGATCCGCTATTGAGATACCTCTGGCGTCGTAGCTAAGATGTGAATGCCAGAGCTCATGATGAGCATTAAAGTCAGCAAGCAGGAGACGGTGTTGATATTTACATGGTTACCTGAGGGACAACTGGATACCGGTAGAATATATGTTGTAAATTTCAATATCGACATTACCCGATTTTATGGCGATGGCCTGCACTTTCATGGTGATGTCGTTGTTGGTGATATCTACGTATATTTCTCGATATTGCACGGAATGGTGAATGATGAAGGCAAGCCCTCATCCTCCGTTGATCAACTTTTCTTTCCTAATAATGGCTTAATCTCCATGAGCGTTGAGGGACGAATTGGGATGTAACTTCGTCTCTTGTATGTTTCCAACTTGGATGCGGTGTCTGTCCATGAATGAGGCGAGTTCAGTGATTTTACATTACAATTTAGTTGAACGAGATCGTTTATGCAGGCGTAAGGTTGTTTTGCTGGGGAATCCTATTGGAATTATTCGCAAGGGTCATTGGAGTTGACTGGAAGCTGTCACTAGTGTAGGATGGTGAGGCGTATTAGACGAGCTCGCTGCTTGTAGTCCTCTGTTCCAGGGCACCGAAATAAGACGTGGCGAAACTGGCCATCCGAAATAATCATATGAATATTTATGTTTTGAACCGAGAGTGTCCATCGGAAAATAAACGAAATAAGCCACGCATGGACAATATCGGTTTTTCAAATCGAAATAGGCATGCAAAAAAAAACGAAAATAGCCATGCAGTGTCCAGAGCGAGCGAAGCAAGCATTCTCTTTGTGCGAGGGTTGTGATCCCTTAAGCGCAGAGCAAGCGGAGCCCACACAATGGTCAATTTCGGTTTGGAACGAGCTGGGCTAGCCCCGTCTCCAGAGGGTGTCGACCCCCGTATACAGCCCTTGGTAGCTCGTTTCACTCCTTCTATATGTACCAGCATTCGTTTCGTCCTAGCTTATCTGTATCCAGCATTTTTTTTTGCACAATTTCGGTTTCAGCTCGAAATAAGGTATGCGAAGAAAAGCGAAAATAGCTATGTACATACTCACTTTCGTTTTTAAACGAAATTGAACATTGATTGTGAATCGGCCATTTCGGATTCAACCGAAATTGTCCATCAATGGCTAATTTCCAAATGACTTATTTTGTGGTGCCCTATGTTCCTGCTCTGACTGGCAGTAAGGGAAGACGAAGAGTGCCTGTGATGGTTTAATCCGGAGTAGTTCCTCGGGTGACACCACTCGTTGCAGCAGTTGGAACAGTTGCGCCGAGATGTATTGCTCCCAATATTCGTAAAAAACGGAGTTGAACATGTAGTACTATACATATGTATACACACTTCATTCTTGCATCGAAGGGGGTTTGGCAGCTCTTGGCCGTTCTGATGAACGGTACGTACAACCGGCTGCCGCAGGAACGGTTCGTTGACATGGACGTGCTTGGTTGTGAAGCCATTATATATTCCTGAAGTGATGGCATCCAGAGCCGTCGGGGTGCTATGCATTCTTCGAAAGCCATGTTGTTGATCGGCCAGTTGAGTGTGAGTTGCAATTATAGGGTGGAGTAGCGCTTCGAGAGTCTTAGGATGCGATTATGTTGGAGCTTCGACAAATGATAAGAGCAACGCTGATGGGAATGGATTCGTGCTTTTACATAGAGCTGTTTATATTGGAGCTGCACGATAAACGTTTAGAGCGTTGTTGCAACATAAACAGCTCTATGTATCACTATCAGTGCTGCTCTTATCGTTTGTCGAAGCTCCAACATAAGCGCACCCTTAGCTACAGGAGATAAGTGTGATGGGACAGTATGATTCGCCTAGCGTTGGTTTCTTCCGTGGTCTAAGAATAGGGAATACCCTTCCTTTCTTCCAAAACTCGGGAATGATACGACGATGAGATGGAGAGGTTGGTCGTGACTCTTACGTAATCAATTGCTGGCGTGTCGAGATGTTTAAATTGGAAGTTGATATGGTCAGTGGCATGCAAATCAGTTATTGTAGCCTGGTTCAAGTTCCTTCGTAGTAGACTACACTAGTAGTGTAGTGTGCGGGTACTTCAGCTAGTAACTAATATTATATTTGTTTTGTAAATGACTTTACTTTTCAATTTGTAAACTGAACTTATATTTTTAAATAAATATTTGTAAATAAAATTACTTCGAAAGTTCAACAGTTTATTGATAGAATTCAATCCTATTCCTATATAATCAAAGAAAGAAATAATAATATATAATTGCAGTTGTGGTTGTTATGGTCATGATACGTGATAAAAGTGTATTGTGGTAGGTCATGCTGAGATAAAAAAAATGAATGCATCGAATTGGTATACATATTTTGTTGACAATATTTTTGCCAATGAAGTCTACACGAACTATCCGATATTAGGCCTATTTGGAGCAATACCGGAGGTGCTCACTGTCGCTGATCCGAATCGATTAGTTGACGATGGTGTCATGATCACGTAAGGCGCTTAATGTAATTGTAGAGCGTGTTGTGAAAAATCGTAGTCAGTATGATCGGGAGGCAATGGTGGAGGTGGTGATGGCGGTGGTAGTGGTGGTGGCGGTCGCGGTGATCCTTCGGAATTGGCCCTCGTGAATGAAGTCGACTCGATTGTTTGGGAAGCAGGTTGATAATTGTCCTCTGATCTACATTGATCTTGTATCACGTTGTAGTGATTGAAAATCCGACCGACCATGGGCGATCGAGACTGTACCTGTGTTTGCAGTGAATCTAAACAAGTGAGGGATACAGAGGGCGACTGTTGCTGAGCAGCTGCTTCCTGATAGAATGGAGACCAATCGAGTGTTTGTAAAGCAGGTTGATAATTGTCCTGTGATGTACGTTGATCTTGTGTCACGTTGTTGCGATTAAACATTTGGTCCTTATTATCGACCATGCTCGATCGAGACTGTACCTGTGTTTGCAGTGAATCTAAACAAGTGAGGGATACAGAGGGTGACTGTTGCTGAGCAACAGCTTCCTGATAGAAAGGAGACCAATTAAGTGTTTGGAAAGCAGGTTGATAACTATATTGTGATGTACGTTGATGTAATTGTAGAGCGTGTTGTGGAAAATCGTAGTCAGTATGATCGGGAGGCAATGGTTGAGGTGGCGATGGCGGTGGTAGTGGTGGTGGCGGTCGCGGTGACCCTTCGGAATTGGCCCTCGTGGGAGGGGCTGTCGTGAGTGAAGTCGATTCGAGTGTTTGGAAAGCCGGTTGATAATTGTCCTCTGATCTACATTGATCTTCTATCACGTTGCTGCTATTGAAAATTTGGACCTTATGGTCGACCATGGTCGACTGAGACTGTATCTGTGCTTGCAGTGAATCTAAGCAAGTTGGAGGCATAGACGGTGACTTTTGCTGAGTAGCCGCTCCCTGATAGAATGAAGGCCAATCGAGTGTTTGGAAAGCAGGTTGATAATTGTCCTGTAATGTACGTTGATCTTGTGTAACTTTGTTGCGATTGAAAATTTGGCCCTTATGGTCGAGCATGGTCGACTTTGACTGTACCTGTGCTTGCAGTGAATCTAAGCAAGTTGGGGGCATAGAGGGTGACTGCTGCTGAGCAGCCGCTTCCTGATAGAATGAAGGCCAATCGAGTGTTTGGAAAGCAGGTTGATAATGGTCCTGTGATGTACATTGATTTTGTTTCACGTTGTTGCGATTAAAAATCTGGTCCTTATGGCCGACCATGGTCAACTGCGACTGTACCTGTGGTTGCAGTGAATCTAAATAAGTTGGGAGCTGTTGCTGAGCCGCCGTTTCTTGATTTTCGAATTTCGCCGTGTTAAGGTTTAAACACCTATTGATAATGCTCAGAATTAGATCTAATGACCAGTCCGCCGGTTCGGAGAAACCTAGATCTGGCACCGCCGGCGCAGTTTCTTTACATTGTGTCAGTAGCAATGGGTTGTCTTCGCTTTCACAATTTTCCGCATCGTTTTGCGGCGGTGACGAATTCTCAACTGTAGACTGCCGCGTCTCAGCCGTTACGTCGTAAATCTCCAAGTTATCCGGGCTGGTGTCTGGTATAGAGCTTGTCTCCAGTTTTGTCACCGACGGATCTGCCGGTTCTGCCACTTTCTTATTTTTCTGCAACAATCGCGGAGGGACGGCATTCTCCATAGGAGATGCATACATTAAATTGAAGACAGGATCAAAATGGAAGTACACGAGCTTCTGAGAACTAGGCTTTCGAATAAGTTCCGGCTGCGGGAGCTGGGGAGGTGGAGAACCAGGAGGCGGCGGTGGAGGTGGAGCTTCCCATAGTTCCAAATCGGCCTTAGTCTCTGCCAAGCCGGCTATCACCTGGTTAATTTGAAAGGATGCTTAACTCAAACCGTAGTCGGGAAAGATACTGTAGTAGTACTCACCGAGACTGATACTTCATTATCCTTGTTTTTTACAAGGATGCGGCGCTCCTTCTTTCCGAGTCGTTTGAGTATGTACTTGCGCACGGCCTCCTCATCAGACGAGTCGGAGCTTGACTGTCCCGGTGGGATTCCATCGGCGAAGAGGACCTTCTTTTTCTCTTTAACTGGCCTGCAACTTATAGACAAACCGGAAAATAACACCTTTTTTCCAGAAGTATACGTGTCACTTACGTATTTTCCTTGTTCATAAGAATGCCCGGCAGCTCCTGATTCGTTTCCCGGTTCAATCGCATCACAGCCGATATGGCATGTCTGCGTGCAACCTCGTTCCTCCACGAAATATTCTTTCTCGTTTTAAGAACAGCTCTGGATGTTTTTGCATTGGATTCCAATAAATTCGGCTCCTTCGCCGCCGGCTTGTTTCCATCCATGGCATTTAGTTTTATGATTAACAACGATTAAGCGATCGTTTTGTCAACTTCTTAATTGGTGACAGGTGGAGTATTTTTCGGGAAGCTTAGCGTTTTAGCTGACCAAAACAGTGAATGTCGAATCCGCAGAACGCTAGCGAGAATATAAATTTAAAAATAGTAGTAATTTAGGATCGGTCTAAATTCTTGATTTATTTTTTAAATGGATATTATTTTTTTGTCATCCATTGGATGATATAAAATAGAGAAAAGTTCCTGTTTGCAAATAATGATTTAATGTAAATATTTGCGTTGAATCAACTGTAAATTGACCTGTTAAATTTTTTTTTTAATTTGCCCGCATTGCGTGCGCCTTTTTAACATTTCCGTAGTTTTTGAAGAATGTTAATAGATTATTATGTTTGTAGCGATGTTTCGAATACTTATGTGTGTGTGTAATATACATTAAAAATCAATTTCTACGTTCTCGGTATCGAGACCAAGGAATATGGCCACTTCGGTAGAGTCCTCCCAAAGCGCTCTGGGTGCTCTGGGTGTTAGTGGCGTGGGTGTAGTTGGACAGCTGAATATATAGTGAACGTCATGGGGGTGACGTTACACGCTGGACAGGTATTTTGAACCAATGAGTCAATACGAGACAAGTACGAATTTAGTCGCGAGCACCATCCAGACCTTAGTTGAGCGACTACAGATCTTGTTGCAGATCTACATTCGATGATGTGGTTGGCGGTCGTGCTGAGAGTATTATATTCGGTTTTAAATTCTCGATTGACTTCTGAACGTCTTCCCTATGTAGTGTGGCGATAGCAGTTCTGTAGAAGGTATCGTCGAATGGTTCTCTCTTGAAGCGCTGGACATCCCTTTCACGATTTCTTAGGTAGCGACGAATATTGCGAGGAGGTGGTATTCTGTCCATAAGGTTGTAACTCGGGTGGTTACGACGATAACATCCCACTAGATATTGCTCCGATAAGAGGTTGTTTTGGGATCTTAGTGGCGTCATGTGGGGCTCATGATGTAGGAGATCCTGAGGAGACATCAGAAGGCAGCCTGTCACAGTACGTAGTGCCGCATTTTAACATGATTGGATGTTATGCCATTGTGTATTGCTCAGAGATTTTGGAACGAGATAAGTGCTGCATAGTTTGCCACTGATCTACCGATAGCTTCATAGGTTACTAGCAGGGTCTCCTTATCCTTACTCCAGGAGCTGCCAGCAAAAACTTTGTTCCTGCTTCTCATTTTGTCACAGATTGGCGATGCATGGGCAGAAGATGTGGCCATGCTATCAAGGGTGACACCGAGGATTTTTGGGTGGTTTATCGTTGGGATAAGTTGATCCCCCCACTGATACGTTTAGTTGCATTCTGACTTCTTTGGTTCAGGAGGTTGTTGTTGTTATAGCAATGGTCGGAATTCCGTGTGTTGGTTAGTTACATGCCTACGGTTCGTCGTCATCCCCGGTGTCGAGGGATAGCAAATTAGCTGCCTCTATTGGGTTCTCCCACAGCGATCTGGGAGTCAGGTGCGTGGGTGCAGCTGGGCAGTGAAGGATGTGGTCCACGTCATGACGGGCTCCACTATAGGCAGGACAGATGTTTTAGACGTCCTGGTCAATGCGAGATAGGTAGCAGTTCAATCGTGAACACCGGCCTGACCGAAGTTGGGCGAGTGTCGTTCTCGTTGCTCTCGGAAGTCCTTCCTCTTCTGGAGAAATCGTTGGTGGCATGGACGAGAGACTTGGATTTGGACCTAAGCCTGCAATTGATTGAAGAATCTCCTCCTGATGTATCGCTGCGATGGCTGACCTGTAAAACACGTGGCTAAAGACTTCGGAGCAGATATGTGCAAGTTATTATTAACGAAGAAGGTATTAACCTCCTCATGATACTGGTTGATTAAGTTGCACATGTGTTCAATATTATTACCCGTAGCCAGAATAGAACAATCGTCCCCATAGCTGATAATTCCAAGTCCTTCAAGTGGTGTTGGAAGCCTCCACAGAAAGATGTTAAACAGGGTGGGTTATAGAACTTCTCCTTGCGGAACGTCCTGTTTAACTTCTGAGCTTGAATTTCTTATTTCTAAACTCTGTGAACGACTATCTGCCAGCAAGACAGTTTACGATCCATTTGGTAAATTGAATTGTAAGCGAAGTACAGCAGTTAGTCCAATAGCAGTGACGAATGATTGACTGTCTCTTGATAAGTCAAGGGCCACCAGAAACGTTCGATGACATGGACGGGATTGTAGATTTGCGATGATATGGCATCCAATACCGTCGTGGTGCTGTGCATACGCCTGAAGGTGTTGATGGTCGGTTAATTCCAAATGGGTCGTAAGCTTAGGTAATAATAGCCCTTCAAGCGTCTTAGCAACCGGCGAAAGTAGTGTGATAGATCGATATGATTCGCTTTGGGTTGCATTTCCCAGGTTTCAGGATAGGGACTACCCTTCCTTTCTTTCACACTTCAGGAATTACTGGCGTCGCAATTGATAGAATTTGAGTGAACGTCAGATACTCTAATGCTGGTAAGTCAAGGTTTTTGAGCATGATCATGGATAATCCATCGGGACCTAATGCTTTAGAGCTCTTAGCTTTCCGGATGAAAGCTGCTACTTCGTTTCATTACGATTTTCCTACGAATTTTACGCTTAGATTTGTCAGCTGGTATAGTATTCCCTTCTTAGCAGCTGCTATGTTAAAAAGCTCTCTCCAAAATCGTACGGTCAAAACATTTAACCTGAGAAGGTTACTTGATCTGAACCCCGTTTGTGTTATCTTTTTGATAGTTTCAGTTCAAGTGACTCACATTTGTATGTATCTGATAGTTTCAGATCCACTTGATCTAGCCACATCAAGTGGATCTGCAACTATCAGATACATACAAATGTGAGTTTCAGATTAAGTGATTTGGCAAGTGTGAGCCCAATGTAACCAAAGTAGTGTAATTTACCTGGGGCTGGGGCCCTATTCGAGCTATTATTTGGAATAGGGTCCCCTGCACTTACTTCAATGTTAAAAACCCTCTAAATATCATTACATTTATCATACCCTACAGTCCCTCGACATAAATTTGTTTGATCAATTGAACGGGAATTCTGTGCATCGCAGCAACGTCCGCCATATTGGTCACTTCCGCTTTCGAGTGGACTTTCTCTGCTGCACACTATCGTAATTCCAATAACTGACCTCAGTTGCTAGTAATCAGAGAGTGTCGTTGAAACCGCATTCTTTGCATTACATTTCTACGTTTTCGGTGGTGGAAATTATAAAATTTATTTATTTTAGGCACATACCTCTGCTTTGCCTCCAACAAACAAGGTTCACTTTTTACTTCTGCATAATTCCTTCTCGTGCAATTTTTTGAAAACAAAATCTAACTTACAAACAGCTGACAACTGTCGATGGGTAAAAGTACCGCAATTGCGGGCCTCCATTGAACTTAAAGTCGACGCGAGCGCCCCCAGGTAAGTAAAGCCAAATTAAACCGGACAACCAAGACTGTACTTTCCGGAAGTTTGTCAAAAAAACAGCATTCGTGGTTTCCGGTTTGGACGGATATGCTACTTTCGTTTTTTAACATGAGAAATGATTAACGGCGGGCTATGATGTGGTTTAAAAGCGACAGAAAAAAAAACGACCGACTTGAAAATGTGTCCAAGAAAAGGACATGATTCGCAATGGTTCACACTTGTGGAAAACAATTGATCTGGCCAGATCACTTGACCTGAAACTGTCAGATGCATACAAATGTTAAGTTTCAGATCAAGTCATCTGAAAAAATTGAGTATTTTCGTTTCAAGTCGTGTAAACGTATATCGCTAGTATATTAGTATGAAAGGTATTGTAAAGTAATTTCTAATTGCTGCGGAACTGTACCGCATTTGAATCGAGACAGCTCTCAGTGCGCTGTGTATTGAAGTCTAGCATTCTTGAGTTTCAACCGAAATGGAATATTCTGCTATACAGCGCCGAAGATATGCTTGAGGCACTGCATACAAAAAAAAAATCCGACACTTTTCTTTTGTGGAAAAAAAAAATGTAATGCAGATTTCATACGGTAGGGATTTCTTCAAACATTTTCTCAATGTGGTTGTTATCGAATGGTGTACAATTTTTATCGCTGTTGCCGTTTTTTATGTTGTCTTCTCCCTCTTTGATGTGAGGCGTAACAATAATGCTACCGAAACTTCAGCTATAGGAATATGTATTTGGCGCGCAATGCCTCACTAGGGGTTAGGGCAAATAGTTTATTACGTTTCTCCATGTTGCCGTCACCATACATAGTTTGTAATTCCGAGCTGTTTTCTGCTGTCCTCTACTTTTGTTATTCCGGGAATTCCGATGATTATCCATTCGCCTAGTCTATTATAGCCTTCGTTTGGTACTTTGATGAATATGGAAGCCTCCGTTTGTCAGATATATTTTTGTATGTACGGAGTACATCTCTCTTAGGGCACAGACTGTAAGCTCTATCATAGTCTCGAACCTTGACAAATATAATGAGCAGTAGCCGATTCTCGAACCATCTAGAATCTTCGCTAACTAGTGGATACATGGGTTTACCAGCTATATTAAGGCAGATGTCATCAGCAACAGAGAGTAGTAGTAGTCGAGACTCAGTGGGCACGTTTATACCGTGGAACTAAAAGGAGATTTAACTACATCGTTTTAGTGTTAGTACTTGTTGGTGGAGTGTTTGTACCGACCATACGGAGAGGTACTTCTTCTTCTACTTTCTCCGTTGACAGCACAGATAAATTTGAGAGATATGAATTTTACGACAGGAAAAGACTTTTTTTTTGCCCGTGATCAGGCACTGCTTTCCCGAAATTGCAAACAAAATAAACGCCGAACAAAAAAAACGACAACAAATTAAATGTCAACCACCGCGTCAACATGCAGTAGTCCCAATTTTTTTAGTTCAGTTCCGCATCGCAAGTGGAGATAAGCCAAAACCAAAACTTAACTAAACCGATACGTTTATATCGACGATTTAGATCGATTTAGTTAGATCTCGAAGATAGTCCCGCGATATAAACGTAGTGAGTCGCAGTCGGAAGTTGGTCGTTATAAAGTATCCGCTCGGAAGCGGAAAGGAGGATAATCGTTATCCGCCGTTAACAAATAGTTCGAGCTAGTTGGTCGTTAGTTGGTCTCGTTTATGCCGCAGAACTATCTTCGGGTATTAACTAATTCATGCTAACACACGACGACATAAACATGTCGCATTAGCTAGTTTTGGTACTAATTTTAGCTCCACTTGCGATGCAGAACTGTACTGAAAAATTGGGACAAGATGGTTTTGCTGGCTTCGCTAATGGTGTTGTTGGTGAAAATTCTATTTTATATAAGTACCTCATCCTTTCCTGAAACTCTACATTCATTTCATCCTTTGATTGTAGCGGAATCAACGTATATATGTATATTAGGAGGCTACTGCCTCTTGACATTTTTCTAAACCAAAGTCACCGAAGTCACAAACCAACAACTGAAATCTTTCATATTTAGTACGTCTCCGTATGGTCGGTATAAACACACCACAAACAAGTACTAGCACTAAAACGTTTTAGTAAAATCGCTTTTTAGTTCCACGGTATAAATGGGGCCATTTTGACGTTGTCTTTCCGAAAAACCAATCCTGCTCCGCGAGCGCTTGGCAAAAGTGGGAGGCACGCGAATGTGATGGTCAGGCTCGAAAAACTACCTTCTTCTTTGCGAAAAACCAGTCCCGCCTCGCGAAAGTGCGTCAAATAAGTTGATCGTACGCCCAAATTGCCTGCCACCCACTTCCGGCAAGCTATCGCGACGTAGGATTGGTTCTTCTTAAAGAAGATATCAAGTTTCGCGCGCTCTTGCTACTTATTTCCGGCAAGTTCAGACGAGGGAAGATTAGTTTTTCGAAAAGAGGATGTCAAGACCTTTGATATAACGTATCCGTAAACGTGATAGGTTTTCCACTCTCCTGTCAGGATGTTGCAGCGAGTTTGGAGGAGACAAAATCACAAATTCGGAAGCCCTGCACAGCCCTCTACACTTTTATGCATTTTTTATTACAAACCGGCATGAGGGTAGTTCCGGCAGAATTTGCTCAGGCAGGATTAATATTCCGTTATTGAACATATCAACTCTATAACCTGTTACATATGGAATTTTTAACTGGTGTCAAACATCGGCGAGAAATATTTCACCAATCGGAAGAATGCTTAATAAAGCTGTCAAAGCGATTCATAATCTACATCCAAGAACACCTACTTCAGAAGTCTACGAATTGACTGGTAAGCTACCAATAGAAAAAATTATAATCTCTGAAAAAATTAAGATTATTTGGAAGATAGTTAACAAGAAAATTAAAACGTCCATTTCCGTGTCAATGAATAGAGAAGTTCACAGCTATGGCACTCGAATTGCTGGAAATTTCAGAACACCTTTAGCCAACACCAACAGAATCTTGCTAGATCCAATTAGATCATCTCTACTGATTTTTAATGCCTTACCGCAAGAAATTCGAACCCTTACATCATATGATACTCTAAAACGAAGACTCAAACATTACTTACAGCTTAACCAAATTTAAATTTAACTAAAGTATCAATATAATCCAAGACAATTATACTCACCAACCATGGTTTAATTAGCGCGTTTTCGCTTTAATTAAAAACAATATTTCCTTTTAAGATTAATATACTTTTTGCATTCCCTTATACCAGTGTTTCACTGTCTGGGAGGCAAAACAAGTTTTAAACTCAAATTATATGTTTCAATGTTTTCTGTAATTGTCTTTGGCACCTATTAATTTCTACTCTTATTAACTATGTGGGGTGGGTAAATGTAGTCCGCAAAACCTATCAGTTCCACTTGTTGTATTTTGTTGATCTGCCCTAAATCGAGTATACTTGTCCATACCCTCCCCATCCCCTTTTCCCTCCCTGGGAAATGATGATAGACGCTTTTGAAACACCTGATTCTGTGAATGATAGTGCCAAAGCCAAACTGATCCCTTATTCCCTGTAAAA
Organism: Chloromyia formosa; assembly: GCA_964017055.1. Classification (NCBI taxonomy): domain Eukaryota; kingdom Metazoa; phylum Arthropoda; class Insecta; order Diptera; family Stratiomyidae; genus Chloromyia; species Chloromyia formosa. Next base: position 44,225,621 of record OZ024814.1, on the reverse strand, counting down.
AAAAGACCTAATTACTCTCCGGAAAGGAAATACGATGGGGGTAGTAAAATGGGGTCGTCTCCCTTCCTAACTGTGCTTGCCAGGGTTAAACTTATCCAAAATTTATTTTTTCTTTAACAAACTTCAACACTGACGATATCTCCGCAACTTTTTCAACGCACTTCACGACCTTCGTAACTCGATTGTAACTGTAAGTTTGTTGTACGTCCTAAATTATTGAACGGTATCAGTGTATGATGGACAGCACTCAAAGTAGCGGCTTACTTACACATTCCTACGCACTTTATACTTCCGTACAGTGCAAAAAAACGCTAAAACTCACTTTTTAAACATCCTACAAACATCAAAAAAACAGTTTTTGGATGTTTTACCATACAATAGAAACCCCTCTTTAACCCTGTTATCAATAAAGATATTAAAAGTCTCCATGATAAATTTGCGATCGACGTCACAAAAATAGCTCTCGTCAAAAGTTAAAGTTTTACCGTTTTTGGTCATTTTTTCTCCCTTCTTCAGTTCTTAGATCCGGATCTAAAAACCTGGACTATTATTTAAATGAAAACTATAAAGTTTAGCCAACTGTAAATTCTTCACCATTACTACCAATTAGCCACGAATTAGCTCCCTTTTGATTAAAATTTATTTTCCTAATATTGATGTACGTCGAAATATGAATTAATTATTGGAATATTTTTTATCAGACAAGAAAAGATATAAACAATTATCATTTTTGTAATCTTTGATCAAAAGAAAGTTCAATTTATATGATAATTTGCAAAAGGAATAAAGATTCTAGCATGTGTAGTATCCGAAAAAAAAGGTAACGAAAAATTCACTTTTTACACACAATTGAGAAGACTTCGCAATTTACATAGATACATTTTTTCCACATGCTTATATCCACCATTATCTGTCTTCATGTATAAATAATCAAGCCACATGTTTCAGATAGTTGTTACTGATTCATCATACAAGCTGAAAATATAGCGCTTGCATATTACCTATTAAATCGAAAATGCATTTTAAACCAACATAAGAAAATTGTATTGACCGATTCCAGCAGTCTAGACCGATTATGAGAAATTTTGTTTCGCAACAAACAGCTCTGTTCCCCAACCAACTAGTTGGCTTTGATGCGTTGTACCGAGCGAATTCAAATAGCTCATCTCACATACAGGATAGCGGAGAATGAGGGTGAATTGAAGTGAAAGAGAACAAACCGCTCTGTTCCCCAACAGAAACATCTTAACAACCCGGTTGGCTTTGATACGTTGTAGCTCGCAAGTAGATAGGGAGTAAAAATAGATGCGAATTGCATTGAAGAAGAGCAATGCGTTATGTATTTGCATTGTATTGTTTTGAATGTTTATGATGTCTTGTCTTAAAGAGAGTACTGTGTAAATGCATGTATAGTTTGAATGAAATGTTGAGATACATTTTTAAAATTTTTAACTCTATCGGCGCTTGACTCGCTTGTATGAAGTGCACGTCACTGCTAGATATGATATTCGGATTGCTCCCGTTGGATATTCTTGGCAAACACGGCTTTGAGCCTTTACGAGGCGACCCAGTGGTTTGCACTGAATATGGGACACTTTACTATACTGAACAACCCGAATCTCCCCAGGGAGACGTACTACACTACTCCAAAATATCATGCTGGCAGAAACTTCACTTGTCTAATTACGTCGAGTCTATGGAAGGGGGATATGCCCTTGACCACATAGTCATAGTCATCTATGGATCTAAGACCGACGAAGGGGTCGCGGTAGGCATGACTCGGAAGGAATGGAGATTATTCTATCATTCCGTATTCCCGACTTTTGCAGTGTCTTACAGGTGCAGGTTTCGGCGATTTCGGAAGTCTTGTCCTGGCTAGGCAGTCATGTCACTATTGTGATGGATATCACTATTTACACAGACAGTCACGCGGCGATTCCGTCTTGACGATGTCTAAAAACATTGAGTATTGCCGCTCAGCCCGCGCAGAGCTCAGCCCGCGCAGAGATAGGTGGCTTTTCCAATATCACCCTCTGTTGGATCCCGAGCCATATTGGTTATGCGGATAACTGCATGTTGTTGTAGGGGTTATCTCGAGGCACTGCTCAATCGGGGAGCTCGGCTGGAAGTTTCTACAGGAGTTGTAGAGATGTGGAGGCGGAGATGTCATTGTCCGGCACTGGCAGAAGAAGGAAATTTGCATTTTCTACGATCTGGATGACCTTAGGAATATGACTGCCACATTGGTTTGATATGTAGGTAGGTTCCAATAGAGGTAATTTTTTGTGGTACCACAACGGACCCAATGGTGGTCCTGGTCCAAGTGTCGGTGATGCATCATGGCGACTCATGCACCTAACTGCAAGTTTTTCGTGAATATTTTCGTCAGAAAATTAAAAAGAATAATTGGAAGTCCCTAAAGCTACGTTTCTAGTTCTAATATTATACATCGTTAATATAAGTGAGCAACGGTGTTAATATAATAGGACTGCAATGCATTAATTAAGCGAGCGTTAACTTAAGTGAAAAGTGAGCTTGTACTGTATCTACAAATCAACCCACCCACAAAAGAACAAAGTCCGAAATGTGTTTTTACCTTCTTTTTTTAAATAACAAAATCAAATGTACATTAAATTAAAATAATATGTGTTAAACCAATTTCTATTTGCTTATATTTCTCAGCTCTCGTCTGAATCGGACCCAGAATCGGAAATTTGAATTGAACTACAGTCAGCTTCTTCGTTATAATTTTGGGCAGTCATCTACAAAGCAAAATGAACATTAGAATCAGTGAAATGACAATTTTCAAGCTGTTACCATTTCATTAAAATAGTCCTTTTGTTTCTGGAGCTGCTCTTGTAATCCTCGGATCTGAAACGACAATTTTTTTATTTGCATTTACTAATTCATAGATTTGTATAAGACAATGACAGGTTATTTTGGGCCAAAATTGAAAATAATACACATACCCGTTCTTCGTAGAATTTCTCTTGTTGATCCAAGCGTTTCTGCATATTCGACTCAAGTCGACGCATTCTTTCCTCATTGTCATTCACAAACATGCGTCTCAGTTCCATTTCCTGTGTGACTAAAGCCCGTTCCAATCTAGTAATTTCGTTATTCGCCTTCTCGAGTTGATCGTGTAAACTATAATGGAAACCATTTAAATTTTCATACATTTTACAGAAATTTTGAGTACCTACATTTTATTTTCCTCTTGTAGAAGTTGAAAACATTCGTTCGTGCTGTCTGATATGTTGAATACTTGATTTGACGCCAACCATGAGTATCGCAAACGTTTAGTTTCCTTCTTAGGCTTTTCCTTAAAAACTATATTTTTCGCAATGGATGCAAAACTTAGTACATTTAAATTTTCCTCGAAATATTCATCCGACGGATTTATGTTGACGATCATGGTCATTTTTTCTTTTCCAATCAATGGGGCCTGAATCAGAGTTGTAAGTTTGGAATCACGGTACGGTACAATGTCTGCGTTTTTCTTTTGTTGATTGTGATAGACAGCGTCCAAACAACGCCCCAGAACTAAAAGTGACGAGTTTATACGTTGGGCCTCTTTTAAACGATTGCCGACATTTCTCGTTTTATCCAGACGTTCGGAACCAGCCAGATCGCAAAATCGATATGAATGTAAATCGACAATGTCGGGATGGGAATGTGTGATGACATCAATAAAGAATACAAAGTGTGATCGACTCGAATGGTTATTAACAGCCGTTTCTCCAAATGTGATCCGTTGTGTTCCTGTTTTTAAAAGCAGTTGTGCATCGCGACTGTTGGAAACGCAAACCGATGTCAGATTTTTTATGAAGACTTGGCCTCTATTGGACACTATGGTTAAACCTTTTTGTTTGGTAAGCTGTTGCTCGTAGGACGGGTTCAGGAGATCGTAGACATTTTCGTTGTATATTTCGGCGAACGAAATCCATACGAAAACATTTTTTCCGTCTGTTTGGCTCGATTGGAAATCATGTTCGCTTAATATCAAATGTTTGTATTGTTCGTGATTAAACTGCTCATTGCCACAGGATGTTAGTACTTTTTTACGAAGTTTCAAGTTGTCTCGAATTTCATCATCGTTAAGAAAATTAATAGCTGCATTCACCACGCTGACAAATGGACAATCTCGCACACTCTTCCCATAATATGAGAATATGTGCTCTATCGCGCGGGGTATTACGCCAGGATTTTCAGGTTGGCCTGCGAAAAAAGGAATATATATAAGAATTATGTGTAACTAATTGGGGAAATAAGACACTCTATAAAAAAAACATTCAAAAGAAGCCAATGTCACACAGTAAAGTATAATGTCACCTTGTATAAATGTTCCGAAATCATAACAAGGGATACAACAATACTTTGCTTTAACTCCTAGGGGGGATAGCGCGTCAATGAGGTTCCGTTAGCATATAGAAGATTTCGGATGATGCAAGTTGCTGCCATACAAATCATAGGGAAGGGACGTGGCATTATTCTTACGCCCCACACCACAGGGGGAAATGTTTACCTCAGCCAAATTATCACACCGCCATGAATGGCGACATGACTTAGTTAACAATGGTCAACGACCATTGCCGTTCCAGAAAGCGCCCACGACGGGGACTATGAAAGAGGATTTTTGCGTCACAAAAAAAAACGAAACGTGCTATCCCTTTACACTAAATGGAACCCCAAACGCAATGAACAGTGGGGAACAAGCAAAGATTCAATTCATCGGGACCTTACGCCAGTACCATGTAAATATATTTCACTTGATTTGCTTTGACAAATGTTGCCCCAAGGAACTAATTTTCTAGGTGGACATCACTGAGTAAATGTGCTTCTGGTATGACTATGAGTTGCCTCCGATTAAATTATATCTTTAGGTACTTTTTTTACGTTGAGTTATTTATATCCTACATGTCCCTTAAGTCGAAACTGATATTTTCTATTTTAGATTTGGTTTCTGTTTCATTCCATACTTAAGAAGATGCTGTTTCTCTAACTAAAGGACTCAAACACCATAAAAAGTGCTATAGTGCAATCGCACCACGACCCCCAGTCGCATGATACTCATCTTGCCTAGATATCGGTTCCTTGCGAAGAACATCGTTTTTCCCTCTCCAAAGGACTCAAAATGCCTGCAACAATAGTCTACTGCATTCGCCTTATCTCATAATATCGACTAATATAGACATAATACTGATCTATTTGAAACACGCACTGGTTTGAAACAGACTGGCACCGACGCTCTTCAACCTAGCACTGGAATACGTTATTCGGGCCATGAATATGGACAACAGCAATACGCTACTCATCAAGTCGACACAATTAACAGCGTACGCCGACGACATAAACATTATGTCCCGAAGATTGGCTGACGCAGAAGAACTTCTGCATACGCTCGATACCGCTGCAAAGGAAGTTGGATTACGTATTAACGAGGGTAAAACTAAAATAATGATGCAATCGGTGACAAGGACACCTGCACAACCGAACATCAATGTGGGGGACCTCAACATCGAGTTCGTGAACAACTTCATTTACCTGGATTGCAACTTGTCAAGAGACGCCAACGAAACTGACGAAATCAAGCGACGGATACAGTTAGCTAATAAGACTTTTTTCTCGGTTCTCCCCATAATGAAATCGAAGCATGTGCACAGAAACACGAAGCTCCGCGTGTACAAAACCATTATACGACCAATGCTATGCTATGGCTGCGAAGCATGGACCCTAACTCAAGCCTCCGAAAACATGCTAGACACTTTTGAACGTAAGGTTCTACGGCGAATTTTCGGGGCTGTTTGCGATCGAGATGGATGGCGCATCCGGTACAACCATGAGTTGTATGAAATGTACGATGAGCTGCAAGTCTCGAAAATCTCAAACTACAACGACTTCAATAGGCAGGGCATGTACAAAGAATGGACGATGATCGCATGCCTAAGAGAGTAATGAATGCAGAACGAGTCGACGGAGCGAGACTGCGAGGACGACCGAGATCTCGTTGGGAGAGCTCAGTAGGTGTGGACGCCGCGCAGCTGCTGGGCTCCCAAAATTGGAGGACGCGGTCACGTGCCCGAGATAATTGGAGGACAATGATCCAGGCGGCCAAGGCCCGACGTCGGGCTGTCGCGCCACGATGATGATGATGATTCGCCTTATCTCCCCTAGACATTTGATATCCATCATCCCTTGATATCACTTCTTTTCCAAGAATGTCTCCAAAAGATGCAAAATGCCATCAGTCTTGACCGAAGAACTTGGTCTGGCCTTTAAGGGACCACAACCAGCTTCTTGCCAAGCAATACCTGGTGGGCTGCTATTGAAGTGAACACCCAAACTTCAACCTCATGGACAGGACGCCGCCGCCCAGATGTCAGGCGCGACCTGAGGGACCTTGAAAGAGATGTCCAGAGATACAAAAGGGTACCCTTTGATAGTGGCGCACATAGGTTGGCCATCGCAGCAATACATCGGGAGGAGGTTAATCAGTCAATAGCAGGCTTAGGTTCGAATCCAGTTTTCTCGTCCATACCACCAATGATATCTGCGGAAGAGGAAAGACTTCCGAGAGCTACGAGAACAACACTCGCCCAACTTCGGTCAGGCTGGTGTTCACGACTAAACTCCTACCTATCCCGCATAGACCAGGACGTATCAAACATCTGTCCTGCATGTAACGGAACCCCTCACGACATAAGCTATATCTTTCACTGCCCAGCTGCACCCACGCACCTGACTCCTAGATCGCTGTGGGAGAACCCAATAGAAGCAGCTAAGTTTCTATCCCTCAACACCGGGGATGAAGACGAAATCGTAGGCATGTGACCAACAAACACACCGAATTCTGACCATTGCTACAACAACAACAGCAATAATAGCATTTAACACACTCACACAACGAACTTCTGGCCATTGCTACTACAACAATAACACAAACATCCATGGCCACGACGTGTACGGTAGCATGAGACATCAGACTGACGCCTCAACGCACTGAGCTACCGGCCGCCCCGACTGAGATGGCCACGTTCCTGCGGCAGCCGGTTCTTCGTACCAGAACGACCTGTTTTTCAACGGCCAAGAGCTGCCAAACCCCCTCGATGCAAGAAGAACTACAGTATTTGAAGCATCGCTACCACAACAACAACAATTGAGATGGCCAGGCTTAATGATGTGCTCGGTCATACGGAAGGCAATTCCGAAACATTCTGTTCGACGATGGACCAGAGCTTCACATTCGCATAGGATGTGCTGCGGTGTTTCATCGTCCGCTTCACACAAATGGCAGCTGGATACCGATGCGCATGGTTTTCAGGTGACATCGAAGACGATGTCAAGAGACCTGTGAGAAATACACAGATAATTCTGACCCTCTTCCTACGCTGTCACGGCAGCTGTTTCTACGCACCAGAGCGACCCGTTCGCCAGCATCGGCCAATGGCTGCCAAACCCCTTCGACGACAGTAGGCGTTGCTACAACAACAACCCTCTTCCTAATCAGATTGAGTAGACCAAGATACGGCTACAATGAACAATTTAGACAGTCTCAGATCAAGAAGCCCTCTTCACAGCGAGGCAGCTCTCACTCGCTCCCAACCCCAGATTTGCTTCTAGACAAATTGGTAGACCACAAAGAGGATTTGGGACAATTTCCCATAGTGATGGGATTCTGTGTCCTATTCACCCGAGCGCTAATATTGAAGCCATCCGTGAACTATTTTAATGTGTTAGGATAAAAAGAGGCTTAGGACTCCGCCCACTGTTCACTATTCCACACAGTTGATCGGAAAGAGTGATTGAAACACAGATTCCTAACAAGATGGTTAGATGTTATTGTGACTTAGCAGCTAGCTAGTTCTTTTGTTCAGGATTAAATCTTATTTGGGCAGTACAGGGTTTTACTTTTGCTTACTGCTCTAGCATCACATGCTAGAGGAATATAAGCGGGATAAGAGCCGAAACAGAACCGAACGACCCCGCCACAGAGATCTCCTTCACAACGTTCTTTTCCCTAGTAATATCGGTATCTGTTAAGGAGGGCCAGAAGCCGATAGCGGAAACCGACATTTTTGGAGACCGTTGAGTTGATGAATTTCAGGGAAACCAAATCCAACAACGTTGAACGTGGTCGTTAAAAATAACGCAATGGATTACTTTGCATGCTCGTATGCGCGTGGTGCAGATTGGACTTTAGGAATCCATGCATGTACTTGGTAACTGCGACGGCGCCGCCCAGCCATTGAAACCACGCTAGTTATTGTCATGTATAAACAGCTCTTACCGAATGAAGTACGGATGGGCAAATTGCCGGCTGAAGGAGCATATATTCATAAAACGTGCTTCAAATCTTTTGCTTTCGGAAGCTTCGCGAGGGAGTGCGACAAGCAACAATCCACTGTGAGGACAAAGAGGATTGATATTCTACAAGAGTGATCACTCCATAGAACTTTCCCCTATGCCAGTAGATTTGTATGTATTGACAAATAGTAGTATAAACTACACAGTATAGATACACAAGAGAATCAATACACAAATCTACCGTCGGAGGCTAAAGTTGTATGGAATGTGCTTTCTTGTGTATTCTATACTATTGGTCAATACATTCAAATCTACTGGCAGAGGCGAAAGTTCTATGGAGTGATCATCTCTTGTAAAATCTCTTTGGTGAGGATAAAAATGTCAAAGTGCAAGCATTCGACCAGAAGCACCAAAATGCTTCTCAGGCATATATAAAAGCTCTTCATTTAACTCGAAAATACCACTACAGGCAAACGTGAAACGGACACATAAATTACGGCCTCCTGCAAATCATCATATATCATTTTACGATGCCTATACAACCCCTGCATGATTTAGCCAACCCGAACACATATCTGCGCATCACTTGTGCAGTTCAGAATATCTTGGAACTAAACGATGTGTTCAAAGGAGGAAAAAATAATCATGCTGAACTTCCCGCGGACGCGTACACAGAACTGCTTCGAAAACTTTGCGATCACGCAGATAGTAGTCCTTGGAAATTGTCTATAATGCGGTTGTGGAAAATATGAGTAGTAAACAAATACCGTAAGCGAAGTTGCTGTCCTAAGCAGACAGTCTCCGTTCCGTCCCCTCAGCGAGACGTGGAAATGAATTGGTGGCTGAAAAAGCAATACACTCCGGTCCAACTCAGGGAGACGCAACTATAAATCAATTCTAGTTGACATTTTTGGCTTTTCCGTACATTCCTTACCGATTTGTGTGTAGGTTTTACCAGAGCCTGACGTCCCGTACGTAAGCACCGTCAGATTCTCTTCCGCCTCGATCGAATGACGAATACATTTGTCGTAAACTGTACATTGTGGCAGTGTATCATCCAGGATATCGGTAAACGTGAAATGCTTTTCCGTTACATTTTTTCCGTTCTTTTTAGCTGCATTGCGCGCTATGAAAACATTTCCGTTTGTAGCATAAGCTGCCGATGTAATTTCCTCGCGAACTGGTTTCAGTCGCAAATACACGACAGCTCCTTCAGATGGAGCGTGGTCACTATTAGTACTTGCATTATACCCCGACGATCCTGTTATCTCCGTTCCAGATTCACTTTCTACATCACTCCAGCAGTCCTCCTCATTATCCTCTTCGTCATCGTCCATTTCGGCCAATCTATTAAGCAAATTCACCTTTCGAGTGGGTTTCGGCCGATAGCGTCTGTCGATGCTAGGATCGCGAGCTTCAAAAAACGATCGGACGGGCACTTTTGGCATTTTGTGTACACTTTTAAACGAACAAATCACATAAACCAAACAAACTATCCACCAGAACTGAAAAATAACCGAACGTTCGAACGAATAAAGAAGAATGACGGTTGGGAATGGTGAGTTGCCATATGGAATGTCCGGAAAAGGCATAATTCGTAAAAGGTAGTTTCATAGCAATTTATGGCAAAATGTGATTGATAGTGTTTTGGCGCGAATGAAATGGGACATATTTTTGTTGAAATGATTGATTGGAGAAGTAAAGCCCGACACACGCTTGCGTCCAAAATCCAAATTTTCCCCGGGTAAATCCAAAATTACCCTGTCAAATCGATACATGTATAGCGTGTCCATTTGCAGAGTGAACTGCATGTGCTGTGTCAACGGATTGCATCTCTGCTATGACACGATTATGGCCATTTGTCAGACAATCAGCTTTTGTATAAACGTTTTTAGGGCAGATGCAGTCGCTATGGTGCTCAGTTTATTTTATATTAATATATTCGCCACAGCAATCGTACCGAACCGTTCGTCACTATACGCAATTGAGAAAGTAGTTTCACACTACAGGCGAAATCACTTGATTTGGCGGGTTGTGTGAACCGCAAAATCACATTTGTATGGATCTCACATTTTCATACAAAATTATTTGACCAGATTTGGCCCTTTCTAATTTATTGACCATTAGTAAAAACAAAACTTTCCCACTTTCTTTCACCCACACATCACACTTTAAACGCTACGCCACTGAAACAAAAGTAAATCAGCTGATAACCCACGTGGGCAACTTTTATTTTCATTTGATGGCTGATGGACCGCGCGCAAAAACATTTAGTTTCCGAAAAATATCTTTACACTATGGGAATTTGAAATACATGGAGCGAAACTACACTAAATTTTGAAAGCAATCAGGGTATTTACCTGAGAACCGACACTCAACTTTGTCGAGAATTTCATCTGTTTCGCGCAAACTACAACCGCACACCATATTTCAGTGATATTTACACGGTTTTGCACATTGAATCAACTTACTGAGTACACTAAATTGACACTGAAACATTAATTTACAGTTCCGGTGGCAATTACAATTAAACTAACCGCGTTTTCACTCAAAAATCAATCAATTTTCACTGATATCACACAATTGGATTTCAATCAGCACGAAAATGACGTCTAGAATTGTCATCAAAAGTAAAATTGCTGAAGGTAGCCAAAAAAAGAAAACAACAGTTTGGTTCCCTACACATGCAGCACACACATACGTTGGTCTCCATCCTTCTTTTGTATATCAATGATTTAGCTTGTGTGTTAGAACGTGTGGAAAAAAAATTCCCCCTATTTCCACCGTTCTATGATATTTGATGGTTCGATGGAAGTTTGGTCGTGGTTGTGCTCGCGACCTTAACCCAAGCCTCCGAAAACACACTAAACATATTCGAACGGAAAGTCCTTCGGGGAATTTTCGGAGCAGCATCCGGTACAACCATGAGTTGTATGAAATGTACGATGAGCTGGAAGTTTCGAAAATCGTCAAACTACAACGTCATCAGTGGGTAGGGCATGTTCAACGAATAACCGATGTTCACATGCCTAAAGGTGGCCACCCATTGACGAGCACAACCACGACCAAACTTCCATCGAACCATCAAATATCATAGAACGGTGGAAATAGGGGGAATTTTTTTCCACGTCCTATGAAATTGATGGTTCGATGGAAGTTTGGTCGTGGTTCCGCTCGTCAATGGGTGGCGACCTTATGGTCCAAACTTCCATCGAACCATTAAATATCATAGAACGGTGGAAATAGGGGGAATTTTTTTCCACACGTCCTATGAAATTGGTGGTTCGATGGAAGTTTGGTCGTGGTTGTGCTCGTCAATGGGTGGCCACCTTTAAACAAACAATGAACGGACAACGAGTCGACGGAGCGAGACTGCGAGGAAGACCGAGAGCTGACGCTGAGCAACAACTGGGCTTCCAAGATTAAAGGACCCGGTCACGTGAACGAGATAATTGGAGGACAACGATCCAGTCGGCCAGAGCCCGACGTCAGACTGATGCGCCCCGATGATGATGCAATAAGCAACTGACTGATCCAAGCCTCGAAGACTGATAAAAGTTGGGGATGGCGTATACTCGGAGATGATGTGTATTAGCTTATCTTTCCCCTCGCGGATCACTGTAGTTTTTTTCAAAGTGGTAGTCACGGCTATCTACAAAACTCTCGCGTAGACGTAGCAATTTGTACTCAGTCCATCGATGCTTAAACATGCAGCTCAATATTTCATTAGGTACTGGCCGAAAGAAATGGAACCAGCATCGATTTATTAATTTTTTTTTTTTTCAATTTTTATATCCTCCTAGACTTTTAGTATAGGGTATATTGTTTTTGTCAAGGCGAAAATATGTAGCACCTTAAAGGAGGCTCCGGAGGTACGGCAATGTATATACAAATGAACGGGGTCACCTCCTGATTCGATTTAGCCATATCTGTCTGTCTGTCCGTCTGTCTGTCCGTTCGCACGATAACTTTTCATAGAATGAAGCCAGAAATTTTGCTCAAATGTTTTAAGTAGGATTGAGTTAGTTGGTATTAAAGATGGGCCAGATCCGACCCAAGGAACCCCTACCCCCCCTACAAATGAAACTTAAAATAAGCGAAAAATTTCGATTGAATGAAGCAAGGGACTTCAAATTGTGTTTGAATGTTTGTAGCATGATCTAATTGGTTGGTGGCACTGATGGGCAAGATCCGACCCAAGGAACCCCTACCTCCCCTACAAATGGAACTTTAAATAAGCGATAACTTTCAATAAAATGAAACTAGTGGCTTGAAATTTTGGTCAAATGTTTGTACTGGGATCTAGTTGGTTGTTATTGAAAATGCAGAAGATGCGACAAAAGAAGCCTCTACCTCCCCTTCATAAGTGAGACTTCAAATGAGCAATAACTTTAGATAGAATAAAGCTAGCGACTTGAAAAATTCGACATATATTTGTAGAATGGGTTAGTTAATTGATTTTGAGAATGTGTCAAGATCCTCCTGAATGAGTGCCGACCTCCCCTATAAACTGGCCATATAGGAAACTCACTTTTAATGCATATGATAGTTGCCAATTGGTACTTTTGGTTTCACCACTAGGTCTGTACAAATCTAGGGTATATACACTTCGGACTCTCTCTCGGTCTGTTTTTTTTTGTTAGTATAACGCTGGAGATAGAAAATGACGTAGTTAGGGCAGGAACCAGTGACAGTCCCGATACCAGATAGGCCCAGAGACACCAATAGCTATCGGATAGCTATCCGCGTCTTCCATTGCCTGCATTCACAAATCGTGGCGCTCCATGAGCGCTCCCATTTTTGTTGTTGTAATTCAGTGCAAAATTGGGACAAAAATTGGAGCGCTCTGGTAGCGCTACCAGTTTGTGAAAGCAGGCAATGCCTGCATTCAGGAATCATCATCGCTCCCTGAGCGGTCCTTCCCCTCTTGAGCGCTGTGGAGTGCTACTGTCCCAATGTCTGGTGAATGCAATCGCTCCATGAGCGGCTACTTCTCCTTTTGAGCGAAAATTTTCCACGCTCCCTTGGCTTGGAGCGTGATACATTTTTGTTTTCACAATTCGCATCACAGATGGTGCGCGCGTCATATGTCATTTGATTGAGTGTTGGGTGTTTGAGTGTTTGACAACACAACGTCCTGCGTGTTATTTTACGGGAATTTTGCAGAAAAATTACAATTAAAAGGTGAGTGGTGTTTTCATTAATTGTATATTTGTATAACCCGGCCAAACCAAACAATTTAAACAGACAGCCGTGAGCCGTTTGTTAAGACATTTGCCATGTCAGCTGATTGTCTCAAATTCGATATGTAGCCGGTGTATTCACAAAACAGGTGTGTGACGGTTGTGACAGGGAGCAGTCGCTCCGTGTGACATGGAGGGGAGATGTCGCTACGTAGCTGCTCAATGTTTTGTGAATGAGCCCAATGTATTTCTTCCTATATGATTGAAAGTGACGCGGCGCACATTGGGACGAAATCGATGATTTTCTGGACATGGCTCTTTCGCCCAGATCCTTTGCTATAAAAATTACAATGTGGATGCATTTTAAAGTATTTTTTCCTGCTGAATCGAATGGTGAAGTCCGTTTTGTGATAGGTGCGATGTGAAAGAAGATAAAGCATATTAAATAATGGTTTTAGGTTGTATTTATTATTATACCCTTCACGGATGTGATAGGGTACATTAACTTCGTCATGAAGTTTGCAACGCACAGAAGGAAGCATCTTCGACCATATAAACTATATATATTGTTAGTTAGTATGTTGAGACGAGTCGATTAAGCTTTGTTCGTCTGTCCGTCTGTCTGTCTGGTTCTATGCAAACTAGTCCCCCAATTTTAAAGCCAGGCAGCTGAAATTTTGTACCTTCTTTTTACAGCACGCTGTACATATGTCGGAACCAATGGAATCGAACCACTACGTCATATAGCCGCCATAGGAACGACCGGTTCAAAAATTCGTCTTTGTGAGAAAACCTTTTTTATTTCTAAATGTATCTTTTTAAAATTTCACACTAATCAATAGTATCTTTAGTTAAATCACATTAACGAATTTGGTTGAAATTGGACTACTTTATCATATACTTAGCTGTCATAGGAACGACCGTTCTAAAAGCAAGTTTTTGTTAGAAAAATTTTTTATTGCTGAAGATATCTTTACCAAATTTCATATTATTCCATCATATTGTCAAACTAAGTTTATAAATTTGGTTGAAATCGGCCCACTATTTCAAGTTTTAATCAACCTCCATTACAGAATTTTCGGCTAATTCCTCGTCAATGGTATTGTATAAACTTTTAATCCAGCTTTTGAGGTCGCATCTCTCAAAATGCAGTATTGTGACTTACTTAGATTGATGGATGTACTCAGAGCAAGTGCGTTCTCCACAGACAATGAAATCGGATCCGATTTTTCAACAGTCCCGCACAATTTCTTAAGATCTTCCGAATATTCCAATACTTTGGAAACGATTTTTGCTTTTATATTACTTCCTTCTTGCCTTAAATTTATTTTCTCTCCAAAAAGTAGTTCCTCCCCCGAATAGGATGCCCTCAACTCTTCAACCCTACGAATTTTTGCTTTTATATTACTTCCTTCTTGCCTTAAATTTATTTTCGCACCAAAAAGTAGTTCCTCCCCCGAATAGGATGCCCTCAACTCTTCAACCCTACGAATTTTTGCATCTCAGAGAGTTCACCGAATGGCTTATGCGTATCGTTGATCTCTCTCTGTATTTAAACGTTTTGTTTTAACCAAGCCTCATTCTTTTTTAGGAACGTTTTTCTTATATAATTTGATTGTGCCCATTTCATTTTTAAATGGGCACAAAATGTTTTTAGCTTTTTTCCAGCGCCAAAATGCTACTTGGAGAAATGTTCACAGTAGAGGCTGAATTGTTTGGCAAAATTTCCTCTTTTAGAAAAACCAAATTTTGCGAATCGCTAGGATTTTTCGCTAAATTGGACAAAGCACAGTTTGTCGCGAAAAAAAATGAGCTGGTTCAACATACATAACACAACTGATGTATGAGCCTAACTTTTGCCAAAACCTAATTACCTAGTTTCATAATGACTCAAAACAATCAATGAGAATAGACGCTAATTATCTTTAAAAGTTATAATTATTTAATTGCCCGAAGCAATTGGGTATACTCCTAATTCTGTTTTTACGCGATAGATACGTTCCTGAAAAATTCGCGTAAAAAAAAATCGCGTAAAAAAAGACACGGTACCCATATAAAAAAAGGGAATTGGTTCTACATTTGAAAATTTAGATAAAACAATTCGATCATCGTTTGTAATGTGCTTTTATTTTTAGACAATAATAATAGTTCACATTATTAGAAATGAAAAATAAAAAGTTCATACATACTTTTAAGCGTATGTCGAAAATAAAAAAGATCATAAGAATTACAAAATTAACAAAAAAAATGCATACAAATTAATTTTCACTTCCTGATGATAAACGCATTCGTTTCTGACCGATTTGAGTATCACTTTCATCGCTGGAAATATTTTCCGGTTCATTTGAATGCTCAGTTGGTGCTGGCGTTTTAGGAGTTCTAGTCACAAACTCTGTAATCAATCGCTGCGTTCCGGTCTTGATAAGGCTCTTATATAATTCTCGATAATTGCCCATTAATAATTTAACGTCTCGCTGAAATTTGCCAGCCCTTTCTTCAACAGGATCACACCTGTGAAAATGATCGCCCAATTTTGCAGCCAGCTGCAGTCCTTCTTGAACTAGATCTGCTGTAAGTGTGGGAACTTCTTCGTCATTTTCACTACTTTCCTGGATATCGGGTACCTCAAGTACAACATCAATAATTTCATCTTCGGTAAGTGCCTTATCCACTAATAATTCATCGATGTCTGCAGGTGATAAATCGTCGAATCCTTCGCCGCCTACATCATGAGCTAAGTTTATGATGTCAGAATATTCAAACGTAATAGAAGGCACTTGATTTTTATTTTTTACAGATTCTGGCCAAACGGATCTCCAACATGCGTTCAGAGTTGATCGCCTCAATTCGGATAGTGCTAGTCCAACATGTTCGATGCAGTCATTAATAGTAAATTTCTTCCACGCGTTAATGACATTTAAATTTTCATCTTTCATTACATTATCCAAAATGTACCGGAATGTTTGCCTTACATAATAGGTTTTAAAGGTTGCAATAATTCCTTGATCCAACGGTTGTATCAATGAAGTGGTGTTTGGCGGAAGAAAACACAATTCGACATTTGGATGCTCTATATGTGGATGACCAGGGGCGTTGTCCACAATCAACAGAACCTTGAATTCAAGACCTTTATCATTCATATAACGTCGCACTTCTGAGACAAAATAATTGAGAAACCATTCTTTAAAAGTTTCAGTAGTTACCCAGGCTTTTTTATTAGCTGTCCAATGAACTGGTAAGGTATTTAAATTTACACCTTTCATTGATCTTGGTTTTAAAGCTCTATTTACAAGTAAGGGTTTCAACATGCGATCTCCTGAAGCATTCGAGCAAAATAAAAGAGTTACGCGATCTTTGGCTACCTTAAACCCACTGGCAGTTTTCTGGAATTTTGCTACGTACGTTCTACTTGGCATACGTTTCCAGAAAAGCCCGGTTTCATCTGCATTCCATACCTGATCTGGAGTATAGCCACCATTTTCAATTATTTTTTTCAGTTTTGCAGGAAATTCTTTAGCTGCCACTTCATCTGCAGATGCTATTTCACCCTTAATTTTAATGTTATGCAGCGCGTGTCGTTGTAGAAAACCTGTCATCCACCCTGTACTTGCAGAAAATTCAATTTTTTTATCTCACCTGATGTTTGTGGTTCCCTTTCTTTTATTTGCTTATAAAATTTTAGTGCCATCTGTTTTATGGTATTTCCGTCAACTGGTATTCGTTTGCGTGAAGCATCTTCTATCCAAGTTACAAGCGCCTTTTCCATTTTCTGTTTTACAATGTTTGTTGTGTATGATGTTGTATGAGCACTTAACTTTGTCCCAGCAATAACAGATTTTCTAATCGCTTCTTCATTTTTCTTAATCGTTCTTATGCTGGATTCTTTTAAACCGAAATTTCGTCCTACAGAAGTAGCACCTTCTCCACTGGCTAGTCTATCCAAGATTTTGATTTTAACATCCAAAGAAATAGCTTTTCTTTTCGTTTGTTTAGTACCTAACATTGTGATCAGATCGCCTATAAAAATTATTTATTCGTACGTAATAAATAATGAATGAATGAATGTATCGAAAAAATTTTAAATTACCGTTTACTGAATTCGAAACAAATTTATATCTGAATGACAACCACACTGCAACCTGCACTCACTTTAACCAAAGCTGATTACACAATGAGCAGAACGCGGCCAATACATACCTGAAATCTTCGTCTCAGTTGGATTCCCCACATTCGATCGCTTATGTAAATTGGTCACTCTCACGACTTTTGTTTTCCCCTCGATGATGCACTTGACAAAAGTTTTCATGGAGGGCTTTGATATTCACTTAATGACCTCCAGAAGTACTCGTAAATGGATGTGGTGGCTCAATGGGTAGAGATTCGATCTCATAATCCGGTCGGTGTGGGATCAAGTTCTGCCACTGGCAGTTGCTTTTTTTCCATTCTCTATGGAATTTAGTAGTATTTCCGCATCAATACGGGTATACCAGTAATATTTCCTTCAAATTATGCGGTAAATCATCTGCTTGTAATCCGGAATTTTTCTTGTAATATTCCCGTATCGAATTGGGTATTGCATCAAAATTTTATCTAAATGAATCCGCGTTTTTCCCCTTCGTTGCATTCTAGAGTGAAGAGGACTGTGCTAGAGACAGAAAATCACACGCATGGGGCACGGTGAAAAGTATAAGTATAGGATAATTTTTTCCCGACGCCCTATACCTTTTAACTGACAAATTCCTGGGTAGTGCTACCAGGTAGTAACCCGGGTTACTACCCGAGAGTGGTTTTGCAGGGCTGTTACTCCAATTGCTCAATACATACTACCACACGTTTGACTTTGAGATGATTCATGGATGATTTCGTTTTTATGAGTTAAAACATATATTAATATGTTCTTCTTACTAAAAATTATTTTAAATTAACAGCTCTTAGACCGCGTTAAATCAAATTAAATCGCGTAAAAAAGGAAAAAAATATTTTTTGTAAATCGCGTAAAATCAAATTCGCGTAAAAAAAGTTCGCGTAAAAACAGAACCAGGTGTATTTTTCAACCATTCCTTACATAGTTTTCACAGGTAACGATACGATAATAACTGCGTTTTGCTTTCCTTTAGCCCTGGAAATCCCTTGTTTTAAGCATTATTTCCGGCCGTTAGGGGTCGATCTGGGACTGGGATATGTTTTTTACGCAGTTTATTCACAAAATACATCAGGTTGTACATTGTGAAATTCTTCTTTCGGCAGAACTCGGCACCTTTAGGTAACTAGTCAAAATGTATGAATACTGAAATTTTATCAAAAACTATGTTTTAGAACTAAACATTTTTTTTTCAATTATATTTTGTTTTAGTTTGACTATACCTTATTAGAAACAAAAATTACCAGAAACAAATATTTTTTTGGACAATTAAAAACTTGGCGTTTTCCTGGAAATAGACCCTGCAACTGACTTCTTTAAACGTAAATTACGAGCGAAGCGGGATGAGATCTTTCGCAGTTTTCTTAGTTACTATATGGGGTTAGAATATGTGAAGTCCGTTTTTCGGAGCAACTCGGCACATTTTTGTGGCACCCTAAAATGTGTACAAAATACCCTAATTTTACCAAAAATCATGTCTTAAACATAAAAAGAAAAAAAAAAAACATTTTTCTTTGCTGAATATATTTTTTTGATTGTTGAATATACCCTATTAGCGCCAGAAAATAAAAAAAAAATATCACCATCAGATAAATTTTCTCAAGAAAAATTAATAAAGTAATATATGATTTCAAATCTTTGTCGACTTCAAGCAGGCATACGACAGTATCGATCGTGGAGTACTGTACAACATCATGCTGCAATTTGGTATACCAGCAAAATTAGTGCGACTGACAAAGATCTCACAAGTCAGGATCCAGAATAGACTTACTGATCTATTTGAAACACGCACTGGTTTGAAACAGGGCGATGGACTGGCACCGACGCTCTTCAACCTAGCACTGGAATACGTTATTCGGGCCATGAATATGGACAACAGCAAGACGCTACTCATCAAGTCGACACAATTAGCAGCGTACGCCGACGACATCAACATCATGTCCCGAAGATTGGCTGACGCAGAAGAACTTCTGCATACGCTCGATACCGCTGCAAAGGAAGTTGGATTACGTATTAACGAGGGTAAAACTAAAATAATGATGCAATCGGTGACAAGGACACCTGCACAACCGAGCATCAACGTGGGGGACCTCAACATCGTGTTCGTGAACAACTTCATCTACCTGGGTTGCAACCTGTCAAGGGACGCCAACGAAACTGACGAAATCAAGCGACGGATACAGTTAGCTAATAAGACTTTTTTCTCGGTTCTCCCCATAATGAAATCGAAACATGTGCACAGAAACACGAAGCTCCGCGTGTACAAAACCATTATACGACCAGTGCTATGCTATGGCTGCGAAGCATGGACCCTAACTCAAGCCTCCGAAAACATGCTAGACACTTTCGAACGTAAGGTTCTACGGCGAATTCTCGGGGCTGTTTGCGATCGAGATGGATGGCGCATCCGGTACAACCATGAGTTGTATGAAATGTACGATGAGCTGCAAGTCTCGAAAATCGTCAAACTACAACGACTTCAATGGGCAGGGCATGTACAAAGAATGGACGATGATCGCATGCCTAAGAGAGTAATGAATGCAGAACGAGTTGACGGAGCGAGACTGCGAGGACGACCGAGAACTCGTTGGGAGAGCTCAGTAGGTGTGGACGCCGCGCAGCTGCTGGGCTCCCAAAATTGGAGGACGCGGTCACGTGACCGAGATAATTGGAGGACAATGATCCAGGCGGCCAAGGCCCGACGTCGGGCTGTCGCGCCACGATGATGATGATGATGATTTCATGCAAATTCATTCCTCAAGTCCATGACTTTATCAACATTTGCCACAAAACGATAATCAAAACTCAAAATAAAAAGAAAAAAAAATTCATTTTTTGTCAATGTCCAAGAATTTGTTCAAGTAGTCCCACCGTGCGGCGTCCCGATTTATTTTAACGCCCATCTGCACCGGCTCTTATGGTTGTTGAGTGCGCCATTCATTTCAGCCACAAACTGCGCCGAATACGTATTTACTAAAAGCCCTTTCGTTCAAATGCGTTTAGCATGTTTTCGGAGGCTAAGGTGAGAGTCCAGGTTTCGCAGGCGTAGCATAGCACACCTGGTATGATTGTTTTGTGTATGCGGAGCTTTGTGTTTATGTATGTGCTCATGCTTTTGATTTCATCATGTCTTGCTGGCGTCCTTTGCCATGAATTTAGAGTTGTCTACGAATTTATTAAGGTCCGCGATGTTCGGTTTTTCTGGCGCCCTTTTAAATCAAATTAAGCCAATTTGGGGCTTTTTAATAATAATGAGGGAAATATCAGGAAATAATTTTAATCCCTTCTATAGATACTGAATACATAAAAACTGAGTTTGCACGGTCGTAGAAGGTGAGCTTAACTTTTGCAGGGCGAAAATCCGAGAAATTTGAGCCCTTTTTTCAATATTATCGTTATAAATCCTAAACGGAGCCTCGGGTCGAAAAACCTTGCAAGAGTAAATTAAAGACCGCTGAATTCTGCTTTCAATGCACTGCTCAAAGTTGAAATTCGGTTCAGTAGCGTAGTCAAAAATGACAATTTTCGAGGCTCCCGAGAAAAATCACACTTTTTCACTTTTCAAGCTCACAGATCTTTGCAACGGATTCTCCAAATGGAAACGCTTATCGGTAAAAGTTGGGGACAATTTGATTGCGAGCCTAACGTGGCCAATATTTTTCAATTCGGGCCATTTTTAGAGTAGCTATGAGCAAAAATTCAAAAATAAAATGCTCATCGATTTATGCCTTAAAAGCTCTATCTCGGTAAGTATAACAGCTAGAACTTTTATTTTAGTCTCGAATTGTAGATAAATTACTGCAGTTAAATAAAGTTTTACAAGATTTTTTGTGAGACCAATTTAGGAGATACTAAAAAGAAACAGGACAAGCCAAACAATTAGGCACATTTTCAACATGGTGGCGGGGTCCGTGGTGTTAGGGGGAAATAGAAAACTCGAATTTTTAAGCAATGTACCAACTCAAACAATATATCAAAAATCGAAACTACCCTAATTAAAGCAACCAGTGTTATAACAATTTGACTGACCAAAGTAATTTAACTTTTGCAGAATCACCGACCTTTTTTTGAATAAAAACGCAATTACTCAAAAACTAGAATATGCTAGCGGGTATAGTTTTTGAGTAATTGCGTTTTTATTTTAAAAAAAGTCGCTGATTTTGCAAAGGTTAAATTACTTTGGTTAGTCAAATTGGTATAACACTGGTTGCTTTAATTAGGGTAGTTTCAATTTTTGATATATTGTTTGAGTTGGTACATTGCTTAAAAATTCGAGTTTTCTATTTCCCCCCTAACACCACGGACCCCGCCACCATGTTGAAAATGTGCCTAATTGTTTGGCTTGTCCTGTTTCTTTTTAGTATCTCCTAAATTGGTCTCACAAAAAATCTTGTAAAACTTTATTTAACTGCAGTAATTTATCTACAATTCGAGACTAAAATAAAAGTTCTAGCTGTTATACTTACCGAGATAGAGCTTTTAAGGCATAAATCGATGAGCATTTTATTTTTGAATTTTTGCTCATAGCTACTCTAAAAATGGCCCGAATTGAAAAATATTGGCCACGTTAGGCTCGCAATCAAATTGTCCCCAACTTTTACCGATAAGCGTTTCCATTTGGAGAATCCGTTGCAAAGATCTGTGAGCTTGAAAAGTGAAAAAGTGTGATTTTTCTCGGGAGCCTCGAAAATTGTCATTTTTGACTACGCTACTGAACCGAATTTCAACTTTGAGCAGTGCATTGAAAGCAGAATTCAGCGGTCTTTAATTTACTCTTGCAAGGTTTTTCGACCCGAGGCTCCGTTTAGGATTTATAACGATAATATTAAAAAAAGGGCTCAAATTTCTCGGATTTTCGCCCTCCAAAAGTTAAGCTCACCTTCTACGACCGTGCAAACTCAGTTTTTATGTACTCAGTATCTATGGAAGGGATTAAAATTATTTCCAGATCTTTCCCTAATTATTAATAATAATATTTAATTTGACTGGCCTGTTGGTTGCAACATTATTTTTGTTTTTTGTTAATGCGTATTTAAAGCTACATACAATATTCCAGATGAAAGTAAACTTTCTTTTTATTTTTGTACATAATTACAATGCACAATTATTCACTAATATATTTCTATTTCAGCTGGTTTGTAACGATTGGTTAAAACACTTTATAGTTCTTAAATACTTTTTACATACGTAATGTAATGTTCGTTCGTATGCGATGTTCATTACATAATTATCTCTAAATGGTATTTTCTCCCAGTGGCCACTGCCCACTTCCTAATCTGGTAATAGAAATTTAATGATGAGAAATGGCCTTTATCATAGTTTGACGGGCTGACTTCTAAAGTACGAGAACGACATGAACACGTGTCTATACATATCTTATTCCAATACCCTTCTCGAAAACCATCTCTATCAAATCGATGCATCCGAAGAATTCAATTAATCTATGTATTACAAATCAGTGTCAAAAATATTTCTGCTTTTCCTTCAGGGTCTTGAACTTTGATGTACATTTCACAGCTGACCATGTTTGTTTGCTGTTACCTAATCGTAATGGTTGCTTATTACGGTCATTGTGATCTTTGATTTTATCTAATTCAATTCTGATTCTAATTCTATAGAATCAAATTTCCAATTTATATTGAGTCATCATGGGAGTTGTTAGAGACCGGGTGCACCCCGTCTATGATTTTGTAAAGGAATGTCTTTGAGTAATTGAAAGAAGTTCACTTGGCGGCACGGCCGGCGTGCTAACAAAATAAATACATCTAAAGTACAAAGTCATTGGTCGCGTTCCTGGGAATGGTTCTTTTAGCACTGATTTAGTAATTGACAGTGAGCAAAGGAGATGGTAAAGCCTTGTGTATCCGTAACTGAAAAAGGAACTCATTCGACTCACGAATTCACAGATTTTTTTCCGACACCCTCTCTTTCAATTACGGATATACAATACTTTACTTCTCTTTTAGACCCGCCATATACTGTGCGATCCGTCGTCAAAATTACATGGAACTGTCAAAAAATTCTTCAACGATAGGCGCATGCATACGCTGTGCGATCCATCTGACGATCATAATACATATCAGGGGAACTCATGCTCACGTCGTAAACCTCGTATTTGTCGTAATGTTGTAAACTTCTGTCATTTTACTGTGGATATGACAGAAGTTTACGACGAATACGAAGTATACGATATTTACGACAGGGAGCGTGAATCCCCCTCTCGTCAAATCGATCTGACGACGGATCGCATAGTATAGTATAGGTATATGGGGGCTATTTATTATTACTCGCTGTCATTTTTACTGATCCTGCCAAGTTCGCCGAAACGCAGCCAATATTTGAAATAGGAATAATAATTCATAATACCATAACATAATTGAATTAGATTTTTTCTCTCACCATGACCCAATATTTTTAATGTTTGCGTGTATCCATCCAATCCATGTACTCGTATGTCATGCTGCATGCTGGTTGCTTCGGATAGTTTTTTTTTCCATCATAGTGCAAGTAGTGAGTAATGCACGCATAGTGCGACTTTTATTTTAATTGAGACAATCATTAAGAACAGTAGCAATTCTGCAATTTTATTTCATAGAAAATTCTTTGAAAGATGTACAATAGATGCAGCCGATGATTAGATATTATTAAGATACCGTACTTCATACAAATTAACGCAGTGCCTAGTTGCGTATGTATCGAAACTATCGGCCTGTCGAAATTATCGGGACTATCGGAATTTTCGTCCTATATTTATTCGATAGTTTTCTACTAGTTACTAGTTTTTCAAACTATCGATAGTTTTTACTAGTTACTAGTTTTCAAAGCTATCGATAGTTTTCTACTAGTTACCAACTTTCAAAATTATCCATAGTTTTTACTAATTACTAGTTGTTTATACTATCGAATAACTAAAAACTATCGACAGCTATTCGATAGTTTTTTAGACTATCGATAGTAAAAAGTATCGATAGTGCCCATCACTAGTATATAGGTATATGCTGGCTCCCATAATCCGTACACAAAGAGGTAGACAACTAAAACCTGCCACACACACACCGATCGATCGGCTGATCCGTCATGCCACCACATTCATGACACTTGGAAACTTTTGGCTTGTGTCCACTTCTGCTAGGCGAGTGAAAATCGTGACATCTGGTCTGACGGACAAATTTTTAGGATGACCCCCAGCCATAAGACATATTCATGTTAAAGAGATAATCTCCGTTCTATTTCCTTGACGTGGACTACGGATACAAGCTTCGAAGTGTACATTGCAATGGTTACCATTATAATAAAATACATGAAAATGTAAACTCATCGCGCTCGGTGGCCGTGGTCATTCGGTCATCGCTCTACGATACTAATCTAGAGTTCGTAGTTAAAATCTCTCGCCGCGGATAGGAGGTGCATGCTAGCACACTTCCGAAAAGTAGATATGCTATCGAAACGTCAACAAGGCCTAGAAATACTAGAAATGTTGACGCGCCCATGCCCCTGGAGGGGTCAAGGCAATTAACGAACTCATATTTCCATACGCACTCAATAGGTGCATTGGATTCATTTTGGTCGGAATCATGAATAAATAAAACAGCATGGATCTCAAAATCTAACAGTTGCTAGTACTTACTAAAATAAGAAGAAGACAACGTCAAAGTGATGGGAGTTGTCAATTACCCAGAACGAGCGAAGCATACAGCTGCAAGTTAAATCCTATATTGAATTGAATAAAATGCGTGTTCTGTGCACGTATCTTGTGTAATGAACCATATTCTGGTCTGGTAGTGCTGCTTCCACCGGCAGATCTATGGCAGCACCTGATGAGTAAGGATCTGTCGGTGGTACGAAACCAGAGGCCGAGGGTTTCATTACATCTGGACCCCAATGCGAGCGTGAGGGCAAGCGAGCTATCCGCCAACCATTCTATCCTAATCGCCTCATTTTTTTTTATTCCCAATTTTTACCTCCCTTGTTTGTGTTGTGTTTCCCAGGCCTATGAATTTTCGTTAATATGTAAAGGACAGGGGCAACGAGCGGCAAAAACCCCGCCCACATCTCCCGAACTGAGCTATAGCAAGCATAGGCCGCTGCTTAGCTCGTTGAGGGGCCTTTTTCTTCGCCAGATGGCACGGCCCGACCTTGACGGTCATTATGCTACCTTAGGCTCCGTCCCCACGGGCATCTTCGGATGCCGACCAAACCGTCCGTTACACTTGTTTACGACATGTTAATTTTTCAAATATCTCTCTCTCTCTCACTCTCTTTGAATTCCATGACACCTATGACAGCCAATTAACGTTCGAGAACTGTCAAATAGATATCAGGGCGACAACTTTGTTAATGTAAAGGCATGACTCAACAGCACAAATCTAACGAGCTCCAACAACAGATCTGGATTAAAGACCAGTCTGCAAGTTTATTATGAAGATCCAATGAGATCCGGCGAATAGAATACGCCTAATATCATATGCTCCTGTCACTGTATCAAGATGAAAGGATTTCATCAGTGCTTTCCGAGTGAAAGAAAGATAAGTGCAAACATTAATACCTTTCAAACCTTCAAAGCATAATGATACCACTCCTTTTTTTCTTCAAACAATTCGTACACTTTATGTATTAATTTCTTGCAAATGTACAAGTGCGAATCATTTCAGTGAAAATTGGAATTGTTTGTGACACTTGTTTCATTCTGCACACCAACTTAGTATGCGTCTGTAGCTTAGCTCGGTAACGCACCGGACATTTTTTGCTACTCGAAACACGGTATCTGCGGTTCGCGCCCCGCAACGGGACCAACTATTTTTTATTCTTAAATTCCCTGTGAATTAATTTCTCCGAGCGGTTTCGTATGGGTAGTAGCACTCATCAGGTCTTGCATCTTTGCAGCTATCCATGTGCAAGACGACCACAAAAGTGTGAGAATTCTGTTTGTATAAGCCGTGAAGGCGTGATTTTTACTTGAAAACTCGACCGTACACTTCTCTAGATTGTGGTCCAACGCAAGGTCCTTGCACTTGCACCATATATGATTTCAGTTTTACATATGTAAACATTATTCAGGGTATATTCTGAAATTCAGAACATTTGGGGTAGTGTACAGAGAAAGGCGAAAGTATGTAAACCGCGGACTCGTGAAAAAAAGTTCAATAATTTAACAGTCTTATAAAAATCAGGTCCAAGTGTTTGAATTTCGAGATCTCCATGGGTACCGAATGTTTGGTCGTGTACACGGTACTCAGTCGTGCATTCGTTATCAAGTACATGTGCAGACGTAGGACCTAGTCATAGTCTGAAGTCCACTAATATGGGAACAAATTGCAGAAACTCAAATATACGAGGATATTTCTTTGGAGTTTTCAACCCCTTGTTTTATTTCTATGAAAATTATAGCAGCTTAGACCAACGTCGCGTTTCACTTCTGCAGTTCTTTAAATTCTTTATTTTGTATGTTTCCGGGTTAGAGGAATGGAGGGTTAGACATATCTATAGTTTAATGGTACATAGACTTTAGACATAGACTAAGTGCAGGTCACATCGTTATAGTTATTCAAATATGCAAATAGCTGTAGCACTTGAAACGTCCACCGGAGTTGCGCCGAATAAATAAATAACTGATAAAACTCCAATTAATGGATCAAGACCTCGAGATGAGCTAGTATCATATCATTTACGAGTACTAGATCATGACGCTGTACTTGGGGGGATGCTGAAATGCCCTTTTATGGAAAAGACTACTGCTTTCGGTAGAATTTGAACCAGGGGCCGAGTGTGGAGAAGGCGAACGACTCGCCATTGCACCTTCCAGGCTATTTTTTCTGATTTAGTATGTACATATGTACTTCATATATACAAATTAATTAAAACAATGAGAAAAACGAACCATTCATTTCATTCAACACTTGGAATGATGAAAAACCTTTTAATTGAACTAAATCAACTTTCTGTTGGGTTAGGTTTTAATAAAATATATTTTTTTTTTATCCAAAATGTCCCCTTTTCTCTTTTTTTTGATAGTTACGTGCAAAGATGTTAAACATGCATCCTTCTATGTATGTATGTAATCGTACATACATACTTCGCACTTTTGTGAAATATTCGTTTATCGATTTTTTGCAGTCAACTAATAGTGGTTAGAAATCTGTTTACCTTGCAACCCTCATGGATGTTTGACAAAAAAGGGGCGACCGGTAGCAGCGACAACACGTGACCAATTTCTCCAAACGGAGTGACGATTATTGACGCCTAACAATTGCAGTGTACGAGTACATACTTGCATAGATGTGAGTGTTCCCCGATTCTGCTTACATTTGATTATCGATTACGACTGGCGAGAAGTTATCCTTTTAAATGAGGGTTGGACTTGATAAGTATTGATTTTATTAAATCTGGACCTATTATCTGCTATAATATTTGAAAGTTAGGGTAGGTAAGGCTTTGTGATGTGACCAAAGTCTTTTGTAAGATACGAAAAATAAAGTACTTTATTTTTCGTATCAAGGAAAGTCTAGGGGATAGTTTATTGTCGTCGCGAGAGAACAAAAAGAAACAGACAATTAAATAACAAAATAAATAACATCGACATCGTGAAGTGTATAAAATAAAACAAACTTGTTTATCAAATTCAGTCACTTACAACACTTTCAGAGTATTTTGGGAGTCATAGCTGCAGGACTTACGAGAAGTTCTTTGAAGGTCGTTAAAGAAAAGTAGTCGTTATTTAAATTTCATTTATTATCATCATTCAAAATATTGGGTTGTGGAAAAAGTTCTGCGGTTTTTTGCACCAAAAATAAGAAAAAAAATTATTCTTCAAAGTGCATTTAATCAACCAGATATTGTCCGTTCATTTGAACAACCTTCTGCCAACGTTCTGGTAAGAGCATGATGTCACGTTCATAAAAGGGCTGTGGCTTATTGCGGAAAAACTCCTGAAGGTCATATTTGATGGCATCCACAGATTCAAAGCGGTTTCCATCCAAATGGTTCTGAAGAGACCGGAAAAGGTGGTAATCCGACGGTGCAGGATCCGGTGAGTCAAGCGGGTGTTGCATTACTTCCCAGCCGAAGCTCTGTAGCTTTTGTTTCGTTTCCACAGAAGTATGGGGTCTGGCGTTGTCGCTATGAAAAACGACCCCCCTTCTGTTAGCCAATTCCGGATGTTTTTCGGCTATTGCTCGCTGCAGCTTTTCCAGCTGAGTGCAATACTTCCTCGAATCAGTAGTTGGCCCGCATGGAAGAAGTTCGTAGTAAACTACACACTTGTAATCCCACCAATAGT
This sequence comes from Chloromyia formosa, assembly GCA_964017055.1. Taxonomy (NCBI): domain Eukaryota; kingdom Metazoa; phylum Arthropoda; class Insecta; order Diptera; family Stratiomyidae; genus Chloromyia; species Chloromyia formosa. The sequence continues at coordinate 44,196,718 of OZ024814.1, read as the reverse complement.
TGGGACGCTAAGCGATTTCACCTTGCAAAATATGATAGAGAAATGCCATTTGGTACGATTGTTCGTGGTCCCCGTAAATTCATTTTAAGAGATGGAGCCATCTTGGACCCCGCGGCAGAGCGGCTGTGCGGGCGAAAACCGCGAAATTTGAGCTCTTTTTTTAATATTGTCCTTATAATTTGTAAACGGTGCCTCGGATCAAAAAACTTAATAGGGTATAAATTAAAGAGCATCAAATTCTACATCCAATGCATTGCTCAAAGTTGAAATTTGGTTTAGTAGTATAATCGAAATCGATAGCCGAAAAACGTCACTTTTTGAGGCTTTTGAGAAAAATCACACTATATCGCTTTTCAAGCTCACATATCTCTGTAACGGATACACCAAATGAAAAACCGTATAAGTAAAAGTTGAAGATATTTTGATTTCCGGTTTAACGTGCCCAATATTTTTCAAATCGGCCCGTTTTTAGTGTAGTTGTGAGCGAAAATTCAAAAATGGTTTTTTAGCGATTTGAGCCTTAGTAGCTCTATCTTGATAAATATAACAGCTAAAAGTTTTGGTTTAGCCTCAATTCGTAGATACTTTCTCCTTGCTTATAAAAGTTTTGCTAAGTTTTTTGTCTGACTAATTTAATTAATTAAATAATTGGTTAATTAAATTATTCAATTTCTTCCATAATTTCAAAGTTCAAGCACCTTATATGACACTTTAGGTTGGTTCTTAACATATTTGGTCATTCTGAGTCAAATGAGATCAACCGCTATTCCATACGGCTATTAGTTCAAAAGATTTTCACTTTTTTCCAGATTTTGTTATTAATTAAATAAGCCTTTTTATTAAATACGTTGAAAAGAAAAAGCTTTTGTGCCAGTTTTAGGACAGTTCCTAATGAATTTGGTCATCTTGAGTCGAATGAAACCAACCGCAATTCCTTGCGACCATTAGTTCAAAAGATATTCACATTTTTCCAGATTGTTTTATTAGTTAAATGAGCTTTTTCGTTAAGTAAATTGAAAATAAAAGCTTTTTATGCCAGTTTTAGGTTGGTTCTTAATGTATTTAGTCACTCTGAGTAGAATAAAATTAACCGTGGTTCCATACGACCATTAGTTCAAAAGATATTCACATCTTTTCACATTTTTTGATTAGTTAAGGAAGCTTTTTTATTAAATAATTTGAAAATAAAAAGCTTTGATGCCAACTTTAGGCTGTTTCCTAATGTATCTGGTCATTTTGAGTCGAATGAAACTAAAGGCAATACAACAGTTAGTTCAAAAGTTATTCACATTTTTCCAGATTTTTTTTTTTTTTTTGTTAAATATTTTTTTATTAAATAAGTTGAAAATAAAAGGCTTTTATTCCACTTTTAGGTGGATTCCTAATACATTTAGTTATTTTCAGTCGAATGAAATCAACCGCTATTCCATACGATCATTAGTTCAAAAGATATTCTCATTTAAACAAAAAAAGATATTAGTTTGGTAAGCTGCTTTATTAAATAAGTTAAAAACAAAAAGCTTTTCTGCCCATTTTAGGTTGATTCCTAATGTATTTGGTCATTCTGAGTCGAATGAAACTAACCGGAATTCCATACGATCATTAAATCAAAAGATATTCACATTTTTCCAGATTTTGTGATTAATTAAATAAGCTTTTGTATTAAATAAGTTAAAAATAAAAAGCTTTTTTTCCACTTTTAACTTAGCTCTTAATGTATTTGGTCATTTTGAGTAGAAAGAAACTAACCGCAATTCCATACGACCATTAGTTCAAAAGATATGATGAATTATGACTATGTACATGTAAATTGTATCTATAACAAGATACCTGCACCCTTTGCTAACGGATTGGCATTATTACTTCTCTCTTAAGGTCACTTACGGGATATGGAGAGAGTAGCAAATCAAATTATCGAAATATACTATTATTAAACTTTTTCCTAAGGATATCAACATCCTGGATATTTAACGTCGCTATCCTAATTATATGCCGCTATCCTGGAAATTATGTGCTTTAAGCGGCGAATAACTCTCTCCTCTATGGTTATGCAATTTGGCCACTAATGAAAAGCCTTATGACACAAATTGTAGTAATCCTTTATATTTCTACCAAATTCCATACCTGCAGCTTCAGCTGTTTTCGAGATATTCTTTGAACAGGCTGACATCTGACTGATTTCATAAGGGTTTTGTTTTTTTCTACAAAACCCTAAAAAGCGTAACTATGACCTAAGCTATCAAGCCAAGCTATCAAGCAAAAACTTTTTGAACAAGATTTAATTATCTGTAAATTGAGACTAAAACAAAACTTCAGCTTCTATACGAGTACTTACTGCTATAGAGCTATTAAAGCTGGAATCGGTAAGAAAGCATTCCAGCATTTTCACTCACAACTACACTAAAAATGAACCGATTTGAAAAGTACTGAGCACGTTAAACCGGAAATCAAAATATCTTCAACTTTTACTTATACGGTTTTTCATTTGGAGTATCCGTTACAGAGATATGTGAGCTTGAAAAGCGATATAGTGTGATTTTTCTCAAAAGCCTCAAAAAGTGACGTTTTTCGACTATCGATTTTAATTATACTACTAAATCAAATTTCAACTTTGAGCAATGCATTGGATGTAGAATTTGACGTTCTTTAATTTATATCCTATTAAGTTTTTTGATCCGAGGCAATTTCGCGGTTTTTCGCCCGCACAGCCGCTCTGCCGCGGGGTCCAAGGTGGCTCCATCTCTTAAATTGAAAGTATGGGCCCCACCAACATTCGTACCAAACGGCATTTCTCTATCATATTTTGCAAGGTGGCGTCGATTTATATCGCTTAGCGTCCCAACTACAAATGCTAAGCAACAATTTTTCCGCCTTTGCAACGGTTGTGGATGATTCTCCGGACGTGCACCACGATTTTTTCCGCTTGATGTTCTTGTAAACAATCCATTTCTCATCCCCGGTTACAATCTTCTTCAAAAATGGTTCCAACGAATGCCATTTCAGTAGAGATTCACAGATCGAAATTCGGTTTAACATGGACAATCATGGGGTACCCACACGTCGGACTTTTTTACGACCCCAAGCTGCTTAGTCGTTTTGCGACGGTTGAATGATCAATGTTGAGCCTTTCTGCGATCTCGCGAATTGTCATATGCCGATCGGTTTTGATGAGGTCCAAGATTACATCGTTTTCAACGGTGACATGGCGACCAGTGTGGGAGAGTCGTTTAAATCCGTATTTCCGGAACGGAAGCAGGAAAACCACCTCTGTCAAGCTTCCTCACAGTACATAGCGCATATCTCTCGTTTGGCGTCCGTTGCCTTTTTCACACCTTTGTTGTACAAGAACAAAAAAACGTGTCTAATATGGACCTTTCTCTCTTCCATTTAATCCTTTTTTTTTACCTATAAAACAAATTAGACTAAACTAAAAGATTTGATGAAGTTTACGTACACTCAATAACCTTTTACCCTGCGGATAACGATTCAAGATATAAATAGTACATGCAGTGTTGCCAGCCATAAATTTTTAATGCAAAAAAACTGCAAAACTTTTTCTACAACCCAATACATTGCTTGCTGGTTTTCATTTGAAAGAGAAGTTGAGCCGACGACACTAACAGGTAACTTTTGTATGGAAGGTAGTACGTGTACGTGATTTTTTCAAAAGTTATGTGCAAAAGCGTGAATTCCAAGAGTACTTTATATGGGAAGTATTTCAACGGACTGTGTGCTGTGTTCGGTACAGCAGCGTCTCTTTAACCTTATATGGGAAGTACACTTTATTTGCATCCGATCATTTTTACAGGAGAGTTAAATTTTACTCTAGGAGTCATTTGACCAAATACAACGTTTCCTCGTTCATCCAATATTTGAAATAACATTTGTAGGGAAGGGAAAGCGTTCTTTAGGTCCGATCATGCCCATTCATCAATCATTTAGGAACTACTACAAACATTTGACCAAATCTCAAGTCGCTAGATTCATTCTATCAATTATCGTGCGAACGAATTACGCCAGTCGGTACATCGTGATAAGTGGCTTCAGCGTGCATGCCGTACATTTGATTATTTGGGAAACCGATGGAGGCTTAGCCAGAAAGCTTAAATTCAAATTTGCACCACCTGAGAATTGTCGTTATTCGCATGATTGATCATCATCATCATCATCGTGGCGCGACAGTCCCACGTCGAGCCTTGACCGCCTGGATCGTTGTTCTCCAATTATCTCGGTCACGTGCCCGCGTCCTCAAATCTTGGAAGCTCAGTGGTTGCTCGGCGTCCGCATATACTGAGCTCTACCAACGAGCTCTCGGTCGTCCTCGCAGTCTTGCTCCGTCGACTCGTCGTCCGTTTATTACTCTCTTTGGCATGCGATCATCGTCCATTCGTTGTGCATGCCCTGGCGATAGGCGCAAAAATATAATCTGTTCAATTCACAAAAAGGGAGATAAATTGCGGTGTGATAATTACAGGGACACATCACTAGTCTGTACGTCCTGAAGAATATTGACGAATATTCTGGAAAGTAGAATAAAACCGTACGCAGAACGTATCATTGGCGAATATCAAGGCGGTTGCAGACCGGGTCGCTCCACAACCGATCAGCTCTTTACGGTTAAACTGATACTTCAGAAGTGCTGGGAATGCAACGTAGACGTATACCAAATCTTTGTCGACTTCAAACAGGTGTACGACAGTATCGATCGTGGTGTACTGTACAACATCATGCTGCAATCTGGTATCGCGCTCGGTGGCCGTGGTCGTTCGGTTAGTACTCTACGATACAAATCTAGAGCTCGGAGTTCAAATCTCGGCGCGATCAGTGCTCCGAGGTTTTCAGTATTAAGACGGCGCGGATAGGAGGTGCAAGCGAACAACTACACTTCCGAAAAGCAGATGTGCTATCGAAACGTCAACAAGGCATAGAAATGCTAGAGATGTTGAGATCCCCTGGAGGGATCAAGGCAATTAACAATATTGTATACATACCAGCAAAATTAGTGCGACTGACAAAGATGACGATGACCAACTCCGTCTCACAGGTCAGGATCCATAATAGACTTACTGATATATTTGAAACACGCACTGGTCTGAAGCGGGGTAATGGACTGACGGCAACGCTCTTCAACATAGCACTGGAATACGCTATTCGGACTATGAATGTGAACACCCTTAAGACGCTACTCATCAAGTCGACACAATTAGCAGCGTACGCTGACGACACCAACATCATGCCCCCAAGATTGGCCGACACCGAAGAACTTCTACATTCACTCGACACTGCTGCAAAAGAAGTTGAACTACGTATCAACGAGGGTAAAACTAAAATGATGATGCAATCGAGGACAAGGACGCCAGCATAATCGAGCATCAATGTGGAGGACCTCAACATGGAGTTCGTGAACGACTTCATATACCTGGGTTGCAACTTGTCAAAGGACGCCAGCGAAACTGACGAAATCATGCGACGGATACAGTTAGCTAATAAGCTTTTTTCTTGGTTCTCCCCATAATGAAATTGAAGCATGTGCACAGAAACATGTAATGAACCATATTCTGGTCTGGTTATGCTGCTTCCACCGGTAGATCGAAGGCAGCACCTGATGAGTAGTGATCTGTCAGTGGTACGAAGCCAGAGCCCGAGGGTCCCATTACAACGAGAGTGCGAAATCATCTCAATTGAAAACCCACTATTGGTCCAACCACTATGCGTCGCCCGGTGAACTAGGAATGTTCCCTGCTAATCTTTATATCTGTATATCCGTATACCATACATACACGTATAATTATTGTGTTCCAAGCCATTGGGACCAACCGTTCTACATATCCGAATCCACTATTTGGAAATCATTCACATTATGAGTTTTTTTTTAATGTGACAAGAATCACAGTCATATATCAACGGAACAAATAGATCCCCGCAAAACCCAAAGTTCCCCCATACTCGAAATGCATTGACCTTCCCCCTCTTCGTATGTTCGTGCACACTGCACTGCACACATCTTGCCTGAAAACCCATTTGGCATCTGTCTTCAGCCTTCGCATTTATCATTGTTGGCACGGACCGTACTGTCCTACTTTTATAATACCCAAAAATGCTGTGTCCTGTCACATTGTAATCGAAGACTACCACACACAATGCCCGACATTATTGTCCTGTACAGACTACAAGAGAAAGAGAGTGCCATTCTCCAGGATTATATCATTATTTGAACGCACATACTCGAAGCATGGATGCGTATATGTACGCTACGCTACATGAACTCTGCAATCAAAGGACTCTGAGATTCGTGGGCTGGTAGACGAAAAGAACAAAAACGATGGAACGCATCCCGAATTTTTGTGTAATACCGAATTTTCTCTGTGTATCAATATAGTCAATGACAGGACCAAGAGGAATTTTTGTCTGAACGTATACTTTTATCAATAGAGCGGCATATTCCAATGACGCAGATGTTCTATTATTATTTGATAAAAAAGGATATCATAAGAAATCCATGCTCACAACTTTGGTGCATACATTTTTTTCGATCATTCATTCAGAAACATGTCTTAGATAATTCGTAGTATTTATAAATAATTAAATATATTGTCTTGGAAGATTACTTTACTTCTATGTACATATTTGCAGGACATCGCTCTGCTCGCATCGTTGTAATGTAATTGGGTGTGTTCAGAAGTTACCCAAAATCATACACTACTTGTGAGCGGTTTCACAACCGGACGGTTATGCAGGAGAAAGAAGAAGAAAAACGTGAGCGGTAAGCAGAAATATTTATTGCTCCGTGATCATTTGCTCATGTTCACCTCAGCAGAAGTTGCTCAGTCAATTCTGAACCCACCTATTGACAACGATATTGACAATGAATAGGTTCAGAAGGCGGAACCGTTCCCGAACGGCGGAAAAAGTACCTTCTGAGCGCACACCGAGCAATTGCTACTCAGACTAACATGTTTAAATTTAATGTCTTCCACCGACCAAACAAAAATTTGTGCTCAGCAATCAATGCTCACGCTCAATGTTGTGACAACAACTTTGACAATCCACAAATGATCCGCGTCATTTGAAGAGTGTTGTGTTGCTTGCGAGTGAGATTTTGTTTTTCGTAATGGACAGTGTAGAAAAATTCACCTACCAATATTAATGGAATAATTACTGTACAGTGAAATGGATGAGACGAGAGTGGTGCATTTGAGCAGGCTGCAAAATGGTTAGTCAGTTTTTTATCTTCTTAAAGCATAAAGATTTCACCGGCTCCTTGTGAAAATTGTAATGGACGGTTTGGTGGGCATCCGAAGATGCCCGTGGGTACGGAGCCTAAGTTAGCATAGTGACCGTGATGATCGGGCCGTGCCATCTGACGCCCCTCAACGAGCTAAGCAGCGGCCTATGCTTGCTGTAGCTAATCTCGGGAGACGTGGGCGGGGTTTGCGCCGCTCGTTGTCCCTGTCCTTTACGTATTAACAAAAATTCATAGGCCTGGGGAAGACAACACAAACAGGAGAGGTAAAAATGGGGAATGATAAAAAACTATAAGGATGGAATGGTTGGTGGACGGCGCAGATTCCCTCGCGTTCACATCAGGGCCCAGGCGTAATGGGACCCTCGGCCTCTGGTTTCGTACAACCGACAGATCCTTACTCATCAGGTGCTGCCATAGATCTGCCGGTGGAAGCAACACTACCAGACCATAATATGGTTCATTACAGCTGGTTCATTACAAAATCGACAGATCCACTTTAATTTCCATTGCAGAAATGTAGTGTTTAGCGTTACTGCAAACCTCAGCTGGTCGATTTGTTGAAAATTTGTCAGCTGATGAAGAAGAGTGACCTTCAACAGGCACAATCTGCGGAACCGATTCCCAATGGTGTGGGATTTCGGACGACTTCTTAACCGATCCAATGATATCGTTGCATGCAAATAGACGGATAAGTGGTAGAGTGTAAGGCGCCGATTAAGGCTACGGTTTAACAAGCGGTTTGAGCAACGACACCGCTTGTTCACCTTTATAGGCAGCGGATAAAGGCAAACAAGCGGCAGCCGCCGCGGATATAGCCTTGGTTTGTTGAACGGCGAAATTGTATTAAATACAATGTAAATTTAGAAACCGCGACGGCTGCCGCTTGTTTGTCTTTATAGACAGCGGTTGCCGTTACTCAAACCGCTTATTAAGCCGCAGCTTCTAAACGACGCCTAAACCACGGCACGATATCGGTGCATGCAAATCGATGGATAAGTCGTACCGTCTAAACTGCGCAAGCATAGTGCTCGTACCGACTTTGTGTACAGATTTTCCTACACCGGATAGTACTGCTTATAAATCTTATCATTGGTAAACAAATAACTCAACTTATTAATATTTTCATACCTAAATATATTTGGTACATAAAATACATAAATCTTAATGTAAAAATGAATGTAGCATTGTGTGTACGTACGTACCTCTTCATAAATTGTTGATAGATCATGTGGAGAATCACCACGAATCGTTTATCTATACATCACGATCTCCCCTATACGATACAATAAATCGATTCCTGGCGGAAAGTCCTTAGTGCAACCGTTTTCACAGCACGAAAGAAGATTGCCATTGTCTTGTATAACAAGGCAACTTCAGTTGCATTATTTGCCATGAAGAACACGACAATTCCCCTTTTATCAAACATGTGTAACGTACTATGTTCACAATTTGATATGCCTTGTGAAAGAGGTGTCCTCGCCCGCTAGCGCACAGGACATACCGAATAATGAAAGAATTTTGGATATTATTAGGGAATCATAACGACGTCGTCAAAAATACATACTGGGATATATAGGCACATAGATACAAAATATCAGTACCCAACCCATCACAATTATTGTAAACGATAGCATAAAGCAAAGCATGTTCTACTGGGTGGGGGAGGATTAGTGAGCATGGCCTTTCAAAGTGGTTTGATTTGTTGGTTTATTGCGGAAGGATTTTTGAAGCGATTTAATGATTGCAACAAATAGAATTAATGTGTGTATGAACAATTTTATACGTGGCTCACGGTAATCAATTTCGGGTAACCTTATGGATTACGTCTAAAACGAACACCTATGCATGTTAAAAAGCTTTGGACTTTATTCAGAAAGAGAATTAAACTACTGCAAGCTAAACTTAAAATTCTAAAGATACATGTCAGACACTTCGTTTTCCACTGAACAAAAGGGGCACAAGTTATGGCTGGAAACTACCAGAAAGGAGCAAATATTAACACGCTGAGATCAGTCACTATCATTCAACTGACAGTTTTATTGTACATATATTTTGTAAGTTGCAGTAATTGTTATGCAGACATTTGTTCGGGTGGCAGCCATCGATACAAACAACCTATTTACTCTCTTAGCACACGCCGCACAGTGGGGCAAAAATACCGAAAAATGAAGACAACCTATAAAAGTAGTCAAACGTAATGTATTTTGCCCACCTAAATCGATGGCAATTATTTTCAGATGGATACAATGAGCCGATTTTGTGTTAATAGCGATTTTTATGGGGCCTTCCATTCAAAAGTTCTTAGTAATATCTTAAACGCACTCTTTCTCCAACAACAATCAAAAAATCAATAAACTCTAAAGTATTTTGCCATTCTAAATCGAATGTAACTATTTTCAAATCGATTGAATCAGCTGATTTAATGTTATAACGATAAGTTAAGGGGAATCTCCTACAGAAGATCTTACAGGTATAGTACAATCCTAACGGCACTGTTCCTCCAAAAAACAACTACAAAAGCAGTCTACCCTAAAGTATCCTAGCCATCCTAAATCAAACAGAATTGTTTTCAAATCCATAGAATCAGCTGTTTTCATGCTATAGCGATTTTTTGGGGGGATTTCCCACAAAATATGTTATAATATATACGGCTTTCTTAATTGCATTGTTCCTGTGAATCTATTAGATTGAAATCGGACTACTCTATCATATAGCTGTCATAGGAACGACCGTTCCAAAAGTAAGTTTTTGTTAGAAAAACTTTTTTATTTCTAAAGATATCTTTATATCTTTACGAAATTTCATATTATGTATTCAATAAATTTGACTTTCAAATCACGTTCCTAAATATGGTGGAAATCGGCCTACTATTGCATATACCTCTCATAGGAACAGTGAAATCAGAACAAGTTTTACTACTAATTTCAAAGTGGCAAATGTACCTTCGCGTGAAGGGTATCATACCTTCGGCAAGCTAGCCAAAGGCTAGATTGTTTGCCGGGTTATAAATGACTCGTTTTTCTTAAAGCGGTACTTTTGAATCTCGGGGCCGCTACTGACAAAAGATCGGTTTTAAACAGGTGTACCGGCCTAGCCGCAAGTACGTAAATGTGATAAACCACGTACATGTACAGTTTCAATATCATCCACCACAGCATTTTCGAACACATGAGAAAAATTCCTTAAATTTTCCGCCTTTTCAATGTGTTTCCCTGAGACAGTGACTTTTTGAGGAACTATATCTATTCATCGCTATCACGTACGCGTGCGGAAGGCTATTTATATCCTGACAATTTTTCGTGTCACTGATTAGATGCAGTCACGTAAATTCCAGAATACTGATCCAGTTCACTACTAAATTGAAGATTTGACATCGTAGATTTTTGTATAACATGTAACGAGTAAGGTAAGGTGTATTGAGTCTCCTCTTCACGCACTTTTTCTGGGTTTTGGCTCATTTCCGTTTAATATAAGAAGCGCATAATCAACCCTTCCCTTGCTTACTTCATCAATTATCCGTTTGGGGAGGATACAACGTGTAAATTTATGGCTGTCTGTTATCACTTCTCGGGATTATTTAGATTTTCGTCGGTAATGTTTTGGTGTCAATGTCATATGCGTGTATCTTAAAGATACATTAGGATGTGATTTATGTGATCTTTTCTGAAAACCATTTTCAAAAATTGACGGTTTGGTAAGTATAGTGTACGCAGCCATTTAACAATTTAAACCGTTTAAACTGACATTGTTAATGCATTATTTGTGTAATGATACATAAAAGGCACACAAATTATATTTAAAAACACAAAAATAGGTTTTATGGTGTAATATGTAAGTATTTATATGAGCATACTCAAGTATTTGCTATGGCAAAAATCCTATCTAATCTACAACTAGAATAGAATCAGATCAAACCATTCTTCGAACAAATTTTTCGACGAAATGCCACTATGAGCCTTCGTGTAGAAGGGATCACAACTTCTAAACTTGTCCTACATTGTCCGCGTTCAGGAAATCCAACATGTTGAATCCAGCAATTGACATAGATATGAGTCAGAAATAGGGGAAATTAATAAAAAAAAATTGCGATTTATTTCTCCTCTTCACGGTTTATATGGAATCTGCACCTGAAATTGAATGGATGCAATGCACTCATTGCCTGCGTTCAGGGAAATTCTTATGGATTGAAAGTTGCTTTCAACTCAATTTTTCTGCAGTGAGGATGTATTTATATTTAAGTTTTCTCTTGAAATTTGAGGTTTGAAGGCTAACTAGCCCTAGAGCTGCGACATCGACCCGAAAACATCGATGTTGTTATGTTTCCATTTATTTCCAAATACACATTTTCCTAAAATTTAATAGGGTTAAGAAGCCAAATAAAAACCAAAATGAGAAATTGGAAAAGAAAACATCAATGATGGGTAAAATCATCAATGTTTCCGATGTTCGTTTAGACTTTGGTATTGTGTATGAAGAAGAAAAATAATTACAAAATTAGAAAATGGTAGAAACATCGTTGTTAGATATTGGTATGGTGAAGCAAACTAAATACATTTTTTATCTTTTTTTTTCAAAGTTTTCTTATTAACATAACGTACGTATAAATATAAAACGCTGTGGAAATATTAACAGGACTAAATTTTAAAGAAGTCAATAATAAGAGTAGAAACATACAAAAAATACCGAGAATTTGTGGACTATTTTTTCATGCCACGGATGTTTTATATGCAATTTTCCGATATTGTCCTTACATAGACATTTTAATAGTGTATGTAATGTATATGCTGATAGTACAAAACTTCCATGTTTTTAGCCATATCTATCAGTATAAACATCGATGTCTTTACCATTTTCTCATGTTGCTTTCATTTTGCATATTCTCTACTCCAAAGTTTAAGCGATCAACGGAAACATCTCTGTTTTATCATCAATCGGTAAAATCATTGGTTTCATCTTTCATGTTAGAAAACATCGGAACCATCGGAACGTTTCTTTGCCTCGCTTGTTTTGTTCTGCACTGGACCAATGAGACGCAGATAATAATAATAAATTACAAAATTTATACTTCTCCATAATAAATACAGCATTTAAGCAATACAGGCGACATCTATTGACATATCTACCCATGTTTACTGCCCCGTTGATTTCTCCAGGTTAATCCAAGTCACTGCATTGTTCTAATTGCATGTTACAAACCTGAATAAATCTATGCGGGAGTACAAAAGAAACACGTCTATCCAGAAGTACTCAATGATAACTCATAGCGATAAGTGCTTTGTACAATATATTGGACCCCGGAAGATTCGGAATTTAAAGCAAAGCTCTTGATGACTTGTTCGTCATTGCTTCTAAATGTTGAGCTCCGTATACATGTGAGCATTCGTGCGCGCACGAACGCTGTGTGCGTACGAATGCTCATATGTGTACGGTAGGAGCATGCTTGCGCGCACAATTTTATCCGCACGAACACGATCCATCGCTAGTTGATCCCCGTGCGCACACAGCTTCTTGTGCGCGCACAGCGTTCGTGCGCTCACGAATGCTCATATGTATGCGAGGCTTTAGGCTCAATTTATACACGGTTTTTTTTAACGCAAGAGAAATACGTATAAACGCTTGTGTAAATTCAATTGCGTTGCGTATTTTCACTGCAAGCGGAGGTTTTTTTTCAGTGTAAATACGCTTGCGGTGGAAATATTGCCGAAGATTTATTCAGATACACATATCGGAGTGAGAAGTTTTCGAATCATTTACTATTTTCGAAAAGTCCGGATGGCACAACGGTTAGCACGTTTGCTTTCTGGGCACTGGGCCCCGGCTCAATTCACACTGAATGCAGTAGTTTTTGATTGAAAGGGGCTTACGTGCCGGGCTATGAGCCCACTCAGCTGTTAAATGAGTACCCATTTATGGGGTAAATAACTCGGTTGAGCGTGGTACTGATCACACACCTCTGCACAAGACACACCGTCATGATTTAGAAAATGAGATGATGCTAACTCATCTCGAGGCCATGGTTCAGTTTGGACTGTTCCGCCAGTTATTTTATTTTACTATTTTCGAACCACCAGTCGACATTATGTTACATTTCAACCAAATTATAATTATTAAATATACGAGATAGTATATAGTGTAGTCCGGATGGCGCAACGGTTAGCACGTTCGCCTTCAACGCACTGGGCCCCGGTTCGATTCCGGGGATTTACGTGTCGGACTATGAGCCCACTCAGCTGTTAAATGAGTACCCATTATGGGGTAAATAACTCGGTTGAGCGTGTTGCTGATCACATACCTCTGCACAAAAACCGTCACGATCTAGAAAATGAGATGATGCTAACTCATCTCGAGGCCGTGGTTCAAATTGGACTGTTGCGCCAGTTATTTATTTTATTTATTATATACGAGATAAAATCAACTGGATGGCCATGTTTAACAGAAGTCCTTCGATCATATATATTTTACACCAGAAGTCCTACTCGAGATCGAGACCCAGTGTACACCTAGTTATGACAACTAAGGCCCGTTTTCTCAATGTCTGGTTAACGCTAACCGGGAGTTTAATTTATCGAATCGATAAACTAAAACGGCTAAGGGCCGGGTGTACAATTGTCTTTTAAACGGCATCTGTTCCTTAAACTACCGTTTAACCAACTGTCTCCGATTAGGTCTGATGTACAATAGCTAAACCACTGTTTAAATCTACCGATTAAATGTAAACGCCGTTTAAAGTTAAACAGTCGTCGGTGGCCGTTTAATCAATGGATTAGCCAATTGTCATTCTGTCGTCGTGCCATTCTGTCGTTTTGCGCCTGAAGTGAATAGTTTTGGTTTTCACTAAAAAACTCTAAAAAACACAAACACCTGTATGCGGCATTAAGCTCTGCACAAACCAGCGCGGTACACGGAATTTACATGGCGGTATATGCGAGCTCTCACTGCATACGCGGTATACAATACCCCAGGTATTGCAGCGATACACTTTTGTGTACCGCGGCAAAGCAAAGCTGCGGTACTGGACTTTTGTATCGCGGTGGTTTGAATGGGCACGCGGTATACTGCTACCGCTGAGTACCGCTGTACCATACCGCGTACCGCGCTGGTTTGTGGAGAGCTTAATACCGGCTGCGATGCAAAAGTGTTCTTCTGCAGTTTTGCGGCTTCGCCGTCTGATTTAAGTGCTCCCATATACCCCAATGTAAATGGGTACCGCGCTGATTTGAAGGAACCTGTGAACGCTGTGCGCTTTTATCCTTTTGTTTCAATTGGTTTCGATGGCAGTCATTTGCTGGCAAATGCGCTAGCCATTTACCCATTCATATTTAGTGTACATATACGTAATGCTTCGTTTCCACATGATCATATTCGGGCGCATTTAAGAAAATACAATAACAACAATAACGGCATGCGTGCTGTCTTTCGATGGCGCGTAGTGTTTGTTGTTATTGCTTTTTCCTAAATGCATCCGAATACGTTCATGTGGAAATGAAGTATTACAACATCGAAAACAAAGAAAAATCACACACGCAATTAAATTGTCCTTTGGTTTGTCGTGGTTCGCAAACTTTGTTAAACTGCTGTTTAATCACCATCAATTGGTTAAACTGCTGTTTAGCTAAACGTTCGTTAGAATGTATTGTGCAACAGGCTAAACACGAATCGTTGGTTAAACGGAGATTCAAGTTTAAGCTACGTTTAACTAATTCTCTGTTTAAACTATGAATTGTACACCCGGCCCTAATACGAATTAGTCAGCTAGAGTTTTCTACGTTTTTTTAAATTCAAATGGGTTAATCAATCAATTATTAACTCATTTCAATGTACAAACGTTAAAAATTCTACCTAACGAATTCGTAACAGCCGTTTTAATTTATCGATTCGATAAATTAAACTCCCGGTTAGCGCTAACCAGATATTGAGAAAACGGGCCTTAAACTTCTTTTTGCACCACACTCCGATATGTGTATCTAAACGAATTTGCGGTTATTAATTAGAACATTATTACTTTTTTTTTTACTAATATTTCCACCGCAAGCGTTGGAACGCAAGCGTATTTACATTGCCTGCGTTCACGTTCTTGAGCGTTGCGGTAATTCAGCATTTACATGTAAACGAAAAAATCAGTGATTTTTTTCCGTTTACATGCATTTCAACTGCTGAATAACCGCAACGCTCAAGAATGTGAATGCAGGCATTGAAAAAAAGAACGCTTGTGGTGAGAAAAACCAAAGCTTGCGTGTATCGGCAGCAGTATTTCCACCGAAAGCATTGGAACGCAACTGTATTTACATAAAGGAACGCTTGCGGTGGAAAATACGCAACATAATTGAATTTACACAAGCGTTGCTTCACGCAAGAAAAAAGCGTAAAATACGCATTTCTCTTGCGTTAAAAAAAAAACGCGTGTATAAATTGAGCCTTAGTCTCCCTCAATATCCGTGGAAGTGACGAGTAAGGAAATGTAGAGCATCGAAATATACATACTTGTAAATTGTAAACTTTCTTAATTTTAACGGATGTATGAAGATAACCCATACTCCGTTAATGTCCTCCAGGACAGGTGTCAGGAGAAGCGTGTATACAAAATTAATTACCATTGAATGAATCCTTATACCTGAATTCGATTTTAACAAGCGTAATTACCATCACCTTGTTCATCGTTCGCCAATTGCAATTATATCGCCCATCACTAACGCCAAAAGGAATCAATCATGGGATCTATTAAGCGATGGATATCATTCACCACAACTGAAAATTTCCGCTCCGCCTCCTTCCTCGGAGACAACCGAAAATCTGTCCAAACACCTAATTTCCAATAAAAATTTAATCCTTCAAGAGGGAAACCCTACAGTCCGCCGGGAAAGGGTTTCGCCGTTTACTAGCGTTGTGATGGGTGAAAGATATACATATACATATAGTATGATACATACATAGATATTTTACACAAGTTTTGTCAGACATGTCTAAATTGTGGAATGCACCCCCAATTTTCATGCCATATGTCCAAGAAAGTTGAACGCCAAACCGGCAAAACGCATGCTTTTCCAGGGAAATGTTTCATGACGGAAAAGCAGTCTGCAGAACCATTTTGCATCAGTGCAAAATTTCCACCGTACTCATCCTCCCTAACCCCCTCGATAACGAGAAAATGCACATTTCCCATATAACTCGTGCCCATAGTTTGGAATTCGGGTGTACTCAAGAGCCGGTTACACGAGGGTTGTTTCGGTAGCTGTGTGTGTGTAATTTGATCCGCATAGAAACAAAAACGGGAAAACTACCCTTGTAGGATAGTAAAGCCCATGAAAAAGTACAATTGTAGTGAAAAATCTAAAGATAAACTACTATAGTGGCTGCTGCAGACAGTGCCATGCTTGGCAATTGGAAGCCATTGCCATCGTGTATCTACGCGTATAGTAGTTAGTGGCGATGGCGTTCGGTAGAAAATGGCTTTGAAAGCCATTATGAGCCAATTGCTGGCAGTTATCACCGCCTCAAACCGTTGTCGGTCCAGATTCACGATATCAACTGACAGCGATGGGCCATTGTCTGTTGCAGGTATACTACCTAGTAACCTAGTACTCGATTTACAGAGTAATTTCTTTAGACAAAGGCAAAACCCAATTCATTTGAAACAGATGATAATGAACAAAAGGAAACTAGCCCCTGTTACGATTGTGGATTCAAATCAACTCCTGAGAGCCTATGCCGTCTCGAATTGACATAAAAACCAGGCCGAAGCGAAGCTTCGGCCCGGAGTCCGAAGCGTATATACCCTAGACTTGTACAGACCTAGTGGTGATACCAAAAGTACCAATTGGCAACGACCATATGCATTAAAAGTGAGTCTCCTATATGGCCAGTTTATAGGGGAGGTTGACATACATTCATGAGGTTCTTGGCCATTCTAAAAATCAATTAACTAACCCATTCTGTAAATATTTGTCGAATTTTTCAAGTCGCTAGCTTCATTCTATCGAAAGTTATTGCTTATTTGAAACCTCACTTGCAGGGGTGGTAGAAGTTCCTTGGATCGGATCTTGCCCATCATAGCCACCAACCAATTAGATCACCCTACAAACATTAAAAACTAGGGTATAAAAAGATGTCAGGTGTCTAGCTTTACTCTATCGAAAGTTATCGCTTATTTGAAGTTTCATTTGTAGGGGAAGCAGGGGTTTCATTGGTCAGATTTTACGTATTTTCAGTATTAGCCAACTGGATCCCACTACAAATATTTGACCAAAATTTCAAGTCGCTAGCTTTATTTTGTCGTAAGTTATCGCTTATTTAAAATTTTATTTCTAGGGGAGGTAGGGGTGCCTTAGGTCTGATCTAACCTGTCCTTAATGCCAACTAACTCAATCTCACTTCAAACATTAGACCAAAATTTCAAGTGGCTGGCTTCATTCTCTCAAAAGTTATCGCTTATTTGAAGTTTCATTTGTAGGGGAGGTAGGGGTTCCTTAGGTCGGATCTGGCCCATTTTCAATACCAACTAACACGATGTTACTACCAACGTTTTGCCAAATTTGCAACTCGCTAGTGTCATTCTATCGAAAGTTATCGTAATTAAAGTAATATTTAATTTTTTAAATTTTGTAGGGGAGGTAGGCGTTCCTTTGATCTGATTATGCCCAACTTACTAAAACTTAAGCAGCTTCTCACGGCAGGGTTACATACCAAAAATCAGATGTCTACGTCAATTTGTTCAAGAGTTATGGACAAAAAACCTGAAAAGTAGGGTAGTACGGGGTTCTTTGTAAGAAAATTGCCGTTAGTTTTCAACTGATCGATTTTATTTTTCCAAGAGAGTATAAGATCACCCTCACGAGCAATCTACCAAAGCTAGAGCTTTTCATATTTATTTAATGGGGAGTTATGGATACATTTAAGTATTTTACATATGTAGGGGAGGTAGGCGTTCTCTTAACCTGATCATGCCCATTTTCAATACCAACCAACTAGATCATACTTCCAGCATCTGACCAAAATTTCAAGGCTCTAGCTTCATTCTATCGAAAGTTATCGTGCGAACGGACAGACAGACAGACAGACATGGCTTAATCGAATCAGGAGGTGACCCTGATCATTTATATATATACATTGCTATACCTCCGGAGCCTCCTTTAAGGTGTTACATATTTCTGTCGTGACAAAAACAATATACCCTATACTAAAAGTCTAGGGTATAAAAAGAAAAGAAGAAATCCGGAAGGCTTACTAGCATCTTCAAATGTTATTACGTGAAAATTGTTATATTAGGCGCGTTCTTTTGTACTCCAGCCAAGTGTAGGTTAATTCTGTTTAAGGTTAAGCACCGTACAAAAAAAAAAACGTTTCCGCTCAACTACTCGGTTAAGTGTGAAAGTGCAATGGACCCCTGGCGGCAATTTAGTTTTTCATCATTTTTTATTGTGTTCGCGAAATTAGAAATGTATGTCTCATATTCCGAAAAATATGTACGATATGTTTACTAATTAACTTGGTATCAAAAATTAATTTCTACTATAACAATTTCTAATTCTCCACAATAAATTTGTCATTTAGCGGTGCATCTGTTGACGTATCTATCGAGTGCAATTTTATTAGCCGTTAAGCTCTCCAAGTTAATTCAAGTTAACGCATTATTGCAATTGCGTGTATAGTAACCCAAATTAACTTAAACTAGAGTACAAAAGAATGCGCTTATTAAACGCTAGTCACACCCCAGACTTTATAAAGTAAAGGGTATATTTTTTTGTCCGACGAAAATATGTAACACCTTAAAGGAGCCTCCGTAGGTACGGCAATGTATATATATGTAAATGATCACCTCCTGATTCGATTTAGCCATGTCTGTCTGTCTGACCGTTCTCACGATAACATTCGATAAAATGAAGCAGGTGATTTGAAATTTTGGTCAAATGTTTGTAGTAAGCTTCTAGTTGGTTGGTATTGAAAATGTGCAAGATCCGACCAAAGGAACCCTTACCTCCACTACAAATGAAATTTTCAAGAAGCGATAACTTTCGATACAATGATGCTAGCGACTTGAAAAATTCGACGAACATTTGTAGTGTGGGTTAGTTAGTTGATTTTTAGAATGGGCAAGATCCTATAGGATGAAGGCCAACCTCCCCTGTAAACGTTAGTTATACACATTTACAAAATCTGAATGGATGAACGATGAAACTTCTCATTGGATCCACACACGCAGTTCAAATTGACCATAAAGGAAACTTACTTTTAATGCATATGGTCGTTGCCAATTGGTACTTTTGGTATAGGTCTGTACAAGTCAGGGTATATACACTTCGGACTCCGGACGGAAGCGAAGCTTCGGTTTGGTTTTTATTTTAGTATGCATCGCGAAA